>CM060317.1:20155584-20163084 GCA_030674155.1 Stramonita haemastoma
GACGAACAATGTCGTCGGTTGACCTTGAGGTCATGAGGGTCAAGGTCATGTCCGGGGATTCTGTTTTTAAGATGCGTAATACGTGGTAATTTCATTGTTGATTGAATGTGTCACAGAAACTGAAATGAATGTGGTTTAGTTTGTTGTTTTGTTGGTTTTGTGTGTGTGTGTGTGTGTGTGTGTGTGTGTGTGTGTGTGTGTGTGTGTGTGTGTGTGTGTGTGTGTGTGTGTGTGATTTTTTATGTTTGCTACAACTTCTTTTTTTCCCCTGATAGTAGCCTAATTGCAGTAGAAAGCAGACACAGAAATACATAGATGCAAAAGCACACAAAAACAGCACCCCAGTGCAGAGAGAGAGAGAGAGAGAGAGAGAGAGAGAGAGAGAGAGGAGAGAGAGAGAGAGAGAGAACCAGCCAGGCAGCCAGACACAGAATCACAGACAGACAGACAGACAGACAGACAGACAGACCACACACACACACACACACACACACACCACACACACACGCACACACACATTTAAGCCACACCCTTACACCCCATGCACTCATGCACTCGTAAACTCCTTTGCGGGAGGTACCGATAAACAATTGTCGTAGACCCTGTCGCAAGAGTGGCGCTTCCCCATGTCTTCCCCCCCCACCTTCCACCTGCCCCTATGCCCCCTCACCCCTCCCTCTACCCTTCCACCCCCTACTTCCCAGTTACCTCCACCTCATCCCCTTAGCTCCCCTGAGATCCAAACCCACTTTTCAAGCTTCGCCCGTCCAGTTATGTTTGTTTCCGTACCGTTCCCGTTTGTCTATTTGCTTGTTTTGTTTATTTGCTTGTTTTGTTAATTGTTACTTGTTTTGTTAATTTGCCTGTTTTGTTTATTTGCTTGTTTATTAAATTTTGCTTGTTTCTTTTTTTGCTTGTTTGTTTATTTGCTTGTTTTACTCGTTGCTTTGGTAAAACTGTCGTACATTCTACATTTTGCAACCTGTAGAAAAATAGGAAGGCTTTGCGTTCATGACTGATTTGTGATGAAGACAAGGAAAGACACAAGAGAGGAGGGGGGGGGGGGGGGGGGTAACAGACAGATTGGGAAAGTAAAGATATGTAGTTTCTGTCCTTACTGTTCACCCTTCTCTTTCTCCCTCTCTCTCTTTTGGTTTTTAATAAACAAAATCTGTTGAACGTTCCCCCAACTTAGCACCCTGGCAGTCAGTCACACAGAATATGCGCTGTCTCACTCATCCCACTCAGAGAATCACTGTCAGACCGCAAAGATACACTTCCTGAAATGAAAAAAAAAACCCACACGCAGTAATCATCCACAACAATGGCACTCTCAGTCATCAACACAAGTGGTTCTATATATTATGAACTGACGGAACCATAGGAAAAGAAGAGCGGAGAAAGGAGAAAGCTCACAGAAATGAAGAAGACTAAAAGAAAATATGTCTGTGTAGTCAGAAGCTTGCGGGGGAATCGGGGTTCAGGGTTGAAGTCCTCAACGGTAGAGGTTGAAGCAAGAGAGACTGCACACACACACACACACACACACACGACAACACACATAGGTTGAGCAAAGAGACTGCACACACACACATACGCACACACACACAAACACACACACACACATCACACACACACCGTACACACCACTGTACACACCATACACACACACACACACACACACACACACACACACACACACACATCTGCCTAGAATCTCGGGAAGCAGGGAGCGGTCCTTCTGGAATGAGACGACAAGAGCAGGCGAGGCGGCCTTGGAGGTCATGGCTAACAGTACCTCAGAAGACCTCTGACCTGCCCTGACCTGAAAAAATAATGTTTCCTAGCATTCTCTCTCTCTCTCTCTCTCTCTTCTCTCTCTCTCTCTCTCTCTCTCTCTCTCTCTCTCTCTCTCTCTCTCTCTCTTCTTCCATTCAATGTCAAGTCACACCATAAGCAATATTACACACACACACACACACACACAACACACACACACACACACACACACACACACACACACACACACACACACACACACACACACACACACAGGGCCAACAGACACCAGACAGAGACAGACGTAGGCAGCAGACGGACAGACAGACGTAAGCGAGACAGACAGACAGACGAAGACGGACAGACAGGAAAGCAGACAGACAGACAGACGAAGACAGTCCTGAAATATACATGAAGAAAGTGCAGTGCAGAGAGTGACAAGGTAGTTATGTTTTACACCTGTTTGCAGAGGTACGGACTGAGACAGACAGACAGAGGACGGAGGACGGGCAAACAGGACAGTCCTGAAATATACATGAAGAAAGTGGCGAAGAAGAGTGACAAGGTAGTCATGTTGTTACACCCTGTTTTCAGAGGTACGGACAGACAGACAGACAGACAGACGGACGGACAGACAGACAGACGGACGGACAGACAGACAGTTCTGAAATATACATGAAGAAAATGGCGAGGAAGAGTGACAAGGTAGTCATGTTGTTACACCCCGTTTTCTGTTTATGCCTTGTTGAGTATGGGGAGACACATGTCCCCACCTTGCCTTGCCTTGCCTTGCCTTGCCTTACCTCTGTGGGGTGGTGTGTGTGTGTGTGTGTGTGTTTGTGTGTGTGTGTGTGTGGTGTGTGTGTGTGTTGTGTGTGTGGTGTTGTGTTGTGTTGTGTTGTGTTTGTGTTGTGTTGTGTTGTGTTGTGTCGTGTTGTGTTGTGTTGTGTTGTGTTGCGCGTCCTCGTGAGTGTGTGTTGTGCGTGCATGCGCACGTGCGAGCATGTATGTGTGCCTACATGCACACGCATGTTTGTGTGCTTCGCATGCTCTGTATAATGTCATTTTGAGTTGGAGAGACGTGAAATTACATTTAAAAAAGTTGTATGCAAGGTGTGGACGCGTATGCGCATTCATGGTCAAGTATACACGTGTTATCGTTAGCATGAGCACGCGCACAATAGTACCACTTAGTCACATCGTTATATAGATGTGTTTGCGCACGCGCGCACGTGTCTGTATGTGTGTGGGAGAGGGGGGGTACATGCGCGCATGCGGATGTGTGTGATGTAATTTCTGTGTCTAGTTCTGTCACTTCTGATGATCTATTTCCACATTCACAACCCTCCTCCCCCCTCCTCGTGTCAAGTCTAGTAAACCGACTGGTGCAGAAATGAAACATTTGCTGTTCCTTCCTTCCTTCCTTCTTCATAGCAGAGAGAGAGAGAGAGAGAGAGAGGAGAGAGAGAGAGAGAGAGAGAGAGAGAGAGAGAGAGAGAGAGAGAGAGAGAGAGAGACAGACAGACAGACAGACAGACAGACAGACAGACAGACAGACAGCGAGAGACAGAGACAGACAGAGCGAGAGCGAGACACAGAGACAGACAGACAGACAGACAGCGAGAGCAAGAGAGAGACAGACAGAACAAGAGAGAGATTTTGAGAGAGAGATTTTGAGAGAGAGAGAGAGAGAGAGAGGAGAGAGAGAGAGAGAGAGAGAGAGAGAGAGACAGACAGACAGACAGACAGACAGAACAGACAGAGACAGAGACAGAGAGATAGAGAGACAGAGAGAGACAGAGAGAGACAGAGAGTTCAGTATTTGTCACTGTCCATTATTGTCATCATTTAGAAAACACTCAGCACAAGGTCAAAATTAATCCCGGGGACAAAAATAGGTAGCAGGGACAAGTATATCAGGAACACCCACCCCATTGAGAATGCGTCACAAAGTAGCCCCAAATCTACTTTGTCTTATTCTTTTGTCAGCGGTGGGTAATGGGGCATAGTTTATAGTCTGTTTTTTTTTCTTGACTGTATTGTATCATGTTATACTGTATTACCTTTACCTATACTGTATTGTGTTGCTCTGCCATTTTGATATATATATATTTTTTTTAAAATATATATATTTTTTTATTAGAGGTGTATATGGGAGCATTAAATATATTCTTCTGTTGTTGTATTGAGTTGAATGATGTTGTATTACCTCGTGTAGCCCATTTAAGGACAGCACAACATATTTTCGCTCATATGGCAAACAACAATAGTCCCTGTCTGAGTCTTCGACGAAGAAGAAGAAGAAGAAGAAGAAGAACTATCAATTCAAAAGAATGATTTATCCAAACATTACTTTGAATCACGAAAAACATTTTTGATAAAAGGGAGATAAGCAATCACTAGGGAAATAAACATCCCCCTCTCCCGCCACCCCCGAAAAATAAATTAAAAAAAGGAACATCCCCACCCAAAATAAAACAAAAAAACAAACAACAAAAACAAATAAGCAAAATAAGCAGACAGAAAGAAAGAAAGGAGGAGAAGGAAGAGAAAAAGGTAGTGACGAAGACATTATGGAAGTGCTCCACCTCCCTTCTCATGGATCGGTGGTCTAGAGGTAACGCGCCTGTCTACAAAGCGAAAAGTCCAGGTTCGAAATGTGCGGTGGTTTTATCCCCGTCTTGGCCCGAAACTCCCCCCCCCATCCATTAGACCATGAGTGGTGGTCTGAATCCTAGTCTTTCGGATGAAACGATATACAAAGGTTCCGTGTGTTACTCATCATTATTTAGCGCATGTAAAAGAACCCACAGCAACAAGAGAGTTGTCCCTGGCAAAATGATGTAGAAAAAAGCCACTCTGATAGGGAAACAAATACAGTTGCAGACAGGTAAAGGAAAAAAAAAAGAGTGGCGCTACTTTTGTGGCGACACGCTCTCCCCGGGGGAGAGCAGCCTGAATTTCACGCAGAGAAATCTGCCATGACTTTTCGGTATGAAAAAAAACAACTGAATGTCACCAAGGTATCAGTTTCACAAGATACATCTACCCTACGTCCCCCCTCCCCCCTCCCCACTGTCTGACATGGCACTTGTCTGTGCCCAGGAGAAAGAACTAAACATTTTTGCTCTTTCTTTTATTAGAGGGGGAGAGGGAGAGTATCTTTGCCTCTGATTTTTCTCTTTTTTGATGTTGTTGAGGGGGGGGGGGGGGGGGGGGGGCAGCATCTTCGTCTCTGCTCCTCTTCCTGTAAGTCTGTCCGCCTCCCTAATTTCTATAACTAAACTATTTAATGGAACACTTCTCTCTCTCTCTCTGTCTCTCTCTGTGTCTCTGTCTCTCTGTCTCTCTCTCTCTGTGTCTCTGTCATACAAATAAACTATTCTGATAAACGCAGAAACTGTGAGGCGCTAAGTGTGTTTAAAGGCATTGCTGATATGAATTCTGTTGCAAATATTCTATCTGTCAGCAGTGAAGAGAAAATAGAAAGTCTAGCTAAATTCATTGGAGAAGCAATGAATATTAGGAAAAAGATAACGGAACAGAGTAACTAGTCCTTAGATGGTCCTTTATTGATTCTGTTAGTGTGTGTGTGGGGGGGGGGGGAGGGAGGGAGAGAGAGAGAGTGTGTGTGTGTGTGTGTGTGTGTTTGTGGTGTGTGGTGTGTGTGTGTGTGTGTGTGTGTTGTGTGTGTGTGTGTGTGTGTGTGTGTGTGTGTGTGTGGTGTGTGTGTGTGTGTGTGTGTGTGTGTGTGTGTGTGTGACCTGCGTGGCAATTAGAATGTGCAGTAGTATATGTAAGTGCGAAGTGAGAGGAAAATTTGAAAAATGTTATTATGTTACACGAATTCATCTGAACTTGTTATTCCCCCTTGTCTACAGGGCTGTAATGCTGTATGGACAATAAAACTGTGTCAGTGTCAGTGTCTCTGTCTCTGTCCCGTCTGCTGTCTGTCTGTCTGTCTGTCTGTCTGTCTGTCTGTCTGTCTGTCTCTCTTCTCTCTCTCTCTCTCTCTCTCTCTCTCTCTCTCTCTCTCTCTCTCTCTCTCTCTCTCTCTCTCTCTCTCTCTCTGTGGTGCTATTCCCTAATCAGGGAAAGGGCCAATGAAAAAAGTATGTGAATGCTTACTCTGTTAACCTTGGAGAATAAAGATTATTCATTCATTCATTCTCCACATTTGAATACCACTGATTACAACACGATCAAAATGCGGAACCACACACACAAGAAACAAAAGCAATAATTCCATCACTCCAAGAATGGTTTGACCACACACACACGCACGCACGCACACAGACACACAGACACACGTACACACACACACACACACACGCACGCACGCACGCACGCACACACACACACACACACACACACACACCAGAAAGGAACTGACAAACTTTTTTTTTTGTTGGTGTGTGTGTGTGCATAATTCTAATTGTCTTGGGAGGAGGAAAAGGAGAAGGATATAGAGAAGGAAGAGAAGGAGGAGGACGATATAGAGAAGGAGGAGAAGGAGGAGGAGGATAAAGAGAAAGAGGAGGAGGAGGAGAGGGCCATAAGAAATGTCCAAAATGCCGTACGGGAGAGAAATGGACGTCATCCCATAATCCAAGGGAAATGTCAGGGGGAAAAATATGTCTGCTTCATCAGTCTCATTTTGGTTGAGATTTATCGCAAAAACATGCAAGTGTCGTGACACCGTTAAGGAAATGTTGCAAGGTTATGATAAACTACGTTATACCTCTGTTCACTTTTAGCAGGGAGGGGGGGGGGGGGGGGGAGGGGGGAAGAAGACTGAAGTCTATAGGGCCTAAAAGGAAGGAAATGAAGTAAGAAAAAAAAAGTGAAAAAAAGTCCGTCCTATAATGATAGTGGAAATTAAACTTGGGTGATGGTTTGCAATACAATAGAAGAAAAGAAGCCCCCTCTCTGTTTTTGTCTGTCTGATTGTCTGACCTGTCTGTCTGACTGTCTGTCTGTCTGTCTGTCGCCCCCTCCCCCACCTCTCTCTCTCTCTTGTCATGTGTATACTATGTATGTAAGTTGGAATGTATGAGATCATGTTTTGCCTACAATTAATTCTTTTGACAGACATTGCTTTGATAATGATGTAACCTGAAGATGCTCTCTCTCTCTCTCTCTCCTCTCTCTCTCTCTCTCTCTCTCTCTCTCTCTCTCTCTCTCTCTCTCTCTCTCTATATATATATATATATACATACATATATACAGACTGTTAAGTCTATCTGAAAGAAAGATAGACACATACATATTAAATATGTATATATATGCATATATTATATCTATATATACATATATATTCATATAGATATTTACGACAGAGAGTGGTGAAGGAAAACAGTGGTGTGTGTGTGTGTGTGTGCGCGGTATGTGTGTGTGTAACTTCCCAATTACTCCCCTATCCCATGAAAAAAACCAAACCAACCAATCAATCCACCAGCCAGCCATTCAGCCAGCCAACCAGCCAACAAACCAGCCAACCAATCAACCAGTGAACAACACTAAACAAAAGAAGAAAACAGCACCAACAATCACACCCCCTAAGAAAGGTATGTTTATTCTTAGTGAAATTTGTAATATTTTTTTCCCATTAAAAAAATATGTGGAAACGAAAGATGTTACACGTTATAAGTTTTTGTCGAAGAGCATTTTCTTAAAGACTTTCTGGCACATTTCATGTTCCCAAGTACATCAATCATAAAA
>CM060317.1:20170584-20183084 GCA_030674155.1 Stramonita haemastoma
GTGCGAGTTGAAAATCATCATGAACAGCTAAATGTTATGTGAAAAACCACTGTAATGCCTGCATTGTGGAATTTGAATTATAAACACAGATGTTTATTTGTAGTGCAAAGTGGTGAATGTACCCACAAGACAATTGTGTACTCATTCTTGCACACACACACGCATCACGCACGCACGCACGCACACACGCACCACCACACACACACACACACACACACACAACACACACACACCACCATTCCAATGATGCTGCATTTGACGATTTGATTCAAAAGCACACAATACACCACAGTAACGGAAGTACAGATAAAATCAAAGACATGAGTCCAAAATAAAATTCATTCTTTAATTTTTCAATTCATGAACAAAAGAACTGGTGTGACAAAAGCCTCAAATCACTTTCTCTCTCACTCTTTCCTCATCGCATTTGTAAAAAAAAAAATATGCAAGCACATATCCACTGTAACAACAAAATATCTCTTATTTTCTTTCTCTTTCTATCAAGGCATACACACTTTCATCTTCATATTACCTCTGATAGTCTCTCTCTCTCTCTCTCTCTCTCTCTCTCTCTCTTCTCTTCTCTCTCTCTCTCTCTCTCTCTCTCTGTTGGATCTTTTCCGAGGGCTGGATGTAAAAAAAGCAATGTTGCTTATTCTATTACCCTCTTTGAATAAAAAGTTTTCAATGAAAGTTTCAAGTTCTCTCTCTCTCTCTCCTCTCTCTCTCTCTCTCTCTCTCTCTCTCTCACACACACACACACACACACAAATTCACACATACACAAATACATATGTGCAAATAAATACACACATACACATTCACCCCATTACAAACTTTCATTGAAACACAAAATTCTTTATATTTTTTTTCTCTTACACACATAATTCACATTAACAGCAATCAAGTCATTTGTGCATATATATATATACACAGTCATGTATGTTACAAAAAAAACAAATGTATATCTCATCCACAGATCATTTTCATAAACTGTATGAAAACAAAAACTATACATATAAACACAGTGGGATCGTTTATTTCAAATTTATATAATGAAATGAAATTGAATGCACTTTGACTACACAAGAATGAAATCATCAGCGTTTGTTCTGTGTGTGTGTGTGTGTGTGTGTGTGTGTGTGTGTGTGTGTGTGTGTGTGTGTGTGTGTGTGTGTGTGTGTGTGTGTGTGTGTGTGTGTGTGCGTGCGTGCGTGGTGGTGTGTGTGTGATTGGCTTTCTTTTCATTTGCTGGGCTATCATTATTGAAAATGCTTTGTTCGGTTTTGGCAATTTCCTATTTGAATCTGCAACATCAAATGCAGCAGCCACCATACACAAGATTTGTGTTTTTGTTGTCATTGATGAATGACAGCAAACTTTGTGAAATTAACTGCTCAGCGGTATTTGATGTGTGTGTGGTGTGTGTGTGTGTGAGTGGGTGTGTGTGGGTGTGTGTGTGTGTTGCGTGATGTGTGTCGTGATTGTGTGTGGGAGTGTGCGTGTGTGTGGTGTCCAAATTGTGATCATGCATGTGCATCGTGAGTGTGTGTGTGCGCGTCCAAACATGTGATCATGCATGTGCATCCAGTGTGTGTATGCACGCAGGAGAGGGGGGGGAGAGGGGACTAAGCATATTACTGATCATAATATCCTCCACTTATGTCAGCACTCAACCAGACAGCACACAACCAGTAATCCCTTTTCAGCCTACAGCAGACTGAAAGAACCTAACTCCAAGGCTGCCCACTTCACACAAAACACCTTTCCCCTATTCTTAACCCACAGCGTACCATCCAACACATCCTCTGCCCGTCTAGCCCTCCATTTCTTCACAAAATCTCATTCACACCCACAGCCACGATTCCTCACAAACTCACCCAACAGCAGAAGCTAGCTAGCATCTTCCTCGCGACTTTTCACATGTTACATTGATCAACATTTCAGCAGGAAAAAAAACCCCTATAGGCAATAAGATCATTGCGAACGAGAGAAAAGAAAAGATGAGATCCCTCTCAGCTGCTTCATCATAATACCGTTTCTGTCACAATGAAGAAGAAGAGAAGATGACATCATCTACACCTGCTTCTCCATGATACCGTTTCTTCACAACTCTTCCCTAAGAGAGAGCTTGGCTAGGAGACCCTCGATTCTGTGAAGCATGCCTTGGAAGAAGCCGTCATTGTCTTCATCACCGGGGGACTGCAGCAGATTCCTCTGTGACCAGGTCCTTGTAGTCTTTCTGCAGGTCTTTCAGGACAGCCGCCGAGCTCCGGAAGGAGTCCTGGCACACCGGCACCACCGTCTCCATGGCCACCAGAACCTTCTCCCGGCTGTCGTGTTCCGGCACTGCCAGCAGGGAGGAGATGAGGGAGCACCAGCCGATTCCACCACCGCTTCTTGTAGGTTGATTCTGAGAGACAGAGAGAAAGACTGTTGTTGTTATGTATGAATGATTATGTGTGTAAAGTAGTATAGGGAAGGGAGGGAAGGAGGAGGGAGGGAAGGGGGGGAGGGGAGAGAGAGAGAGAGAGGAGAGAGAGAGGGAAGGAGAGAGAGAGAGAGAGAGAGAGAGAGAGAGAGAGAGGTGGAGAGGAGGAGGGAGGGAGGAGAGAGAGGAGGGAGGGAGGGAGGGAGGGAGGGGAGAGAGAGAGAGAGAGAGAGAGAGAGAGAGAGAGAAGAAGAGAGACAGAAGAGACAGACGAGACAGAGAGAGAGAGAGAGAGAGAGAGAAGAGAGAGAACAGACAGACAGAGACAGAGACAGACAAGAGAGACAGAGACAGAGACAGAGGAGACACACACACACACATTTGATTTGATTTGATTTCACACACACACACACACACACACACACACACACACACACAAGAAAGAAACAAGAGACAAAGGAAACGAAGGGTGGGGTGGGGATGATGACAACCGAATACACAAAGCCCCCCTGAATATGAAAAAAAACAGATGAGATCGCATGCAGATAATACCTACTAAAAAAGACAGAATAAAAATACCGTCATCCTTTCTGCTTGCTTGCTTGCTTGCTTCCTCAGATATTTAGAATTTTACTTCATCATATGACTCTTATCTTCAATGTCCATGCCATTAACACCGAGAGCCAGATCCCACCAACCAATTGCGACTTTACCCCAGAACAAACAACCACAAAATGTGATATATTATCACCTCCCTCCAACCCCCCCCCCTACCGAAAAAAAAAGAAAAACACACAAAAAAAACATCCCCACCATCTCCACCTAACAAAAAAATGCACCACCACCATCACCACCCCACCCCCAACTTGTGACTCCTCCCCTAAGCAAAAGTCTGTCTTGAACCCACAGGAAGGCAACAGGGCCCACACCACACGTCCCCCCCCCCCACTCCATCCCCCCAACCCTGCCTTCCCACCCCCCATCCCTGCCTTCCCACCCCCCATCCCCCCTCCCCTCCCCTCCCACCAAGGGCTCTACACAAGCTTCTCATTAACCGGCACACTTGTCTGCCGTGGTGCAGCAGATGAAAGGGAACAATTTGTTGGGCAAACTGGGAAAACAAGAAGTTGGGGACAGCCAGCAGCCAGCCAGCCACCCCCCTGTACTGGGTATCGAGTCACCAGTCAATTACTTGGCACAGTGCCGCTCTCTGTTCCCCCCCAACACCAACACCACAGTGATCAAGTCACCCTCATGTGAACAAGTCACCCACCCCCAGCATTGCGTCTCAGCCCAGCTTAAGTCTGGTTTAGTCTAGTCTGCCTTGGCTGCAACCCTCCCTGAGTGAAAACTTTAACTTTTTTTTTTTTTTAGGGCAACAAGGTTTTTTTTTTTAGAAGAGGGGGGTAGTGGTGATGGGGTTTGGGTGTAATGTGGTGTTGAGGGTAGTGGTGGTGGTGGTGGTGGGGGGGGGTGTTAGGGGGAGGGTGGGTGTTAAGAACCCCCGCCCCCACCCCCCCTGAGGATGATTAAAAAAAACTTGTTTTGAAGTAATAACTAATGTGTGTGTGTGTGTGTGTGTGGTGTTGTGTGGTGTGTGTGTGTGTGTGTGTGTGTGGGTGTGGTGTGGTGTGGTGTGGTGTTTGTGGGTGTGGTGTGGTGTGGTGTGGTGTGGTGGAGTGTAGTGAAGGGTAGTGTTCAGTTGCTTCTTGTCATGTAGAGTAGTGCAGTGTCGTGTCGTGTGTGTCGTGTCGTGTCGTTGTAGTGCGTGTTGTGTCGTGTCATGTCTGTGTGTGTGTGTGTGTGTGTGTGTGTGTGTGTGTGTGTGTGTGTGTGTGTGTGTGTGTGTAGTGTGTGTGTGTGTGTGTGGTGAGTATGTGTGTGAGTATGTGTGTGTGCATGCATGTGTGAATGCAAATGTTATGAAGTGGTGTGGTGTGGTGTGACATGGTGTGGCATCATGGTCTGCTGTGTGTTGTGTGTGTGTGTGTGTGTGTGTGTGTGTGTGTGTGTGTGTGTGTGTGTTGTGTGTGTGTGTGTTGTGTGTGTGTGCCTACATGCATGCGTGCCTGCGTGTGTGCATGTGTAAGCATGCATGCATGCGTGAATATGTGTGCACGGACAGGCTGGAATATCACAGGCGTTTGCGTTTTTATAGCATCAGTTTAGCAAAACCCCACACTCTATGGAAACAGAAAAGTGTGCAGCATCCCTCCCCCCCTAACCTACAGACCCACTTTCATCCTACCCCTGCCAGTCCAGCACCTGGGTGGGTTCAATACCACAAAGCAGCAGACACCATCAATAATCCTCTGACAGGTCGAGGAGGCAGCCTTCCGCTAAGCCTGACCACTTGGCCAAGGTTCAAACCTTCTCCCTTTTCCCTGATGGATGGCGAGGCATCAGGGAAATGACAAAGGACATGAAGAAAGCGGTCATAAACTTCAGCCCATTTAGTTTTTTCTTCTCTTCTCTCTTCCTCCTCCTCCCACTTTGTGACCAAATTACCACGACCTTTCATTGTCTCTTCCCCTGTCCCGTGTTTCACAACATGTCTGGTGATCATCTTGTTGGATCATACATGTTGAAAGGATTGAAGCCATGTTTTTTTTTTTAAACTGCCCTTTTTCTATTTCTTTTGTTGTTGTTGTTGTTGCTATATAGAAGGTAATGTTAAAGGGGGGGGAAAGGTTTGTCAATAATGTAAGTGTACTATTAAACAAATCTGTGAATCTTCCTTGTGACAACTTGAGACTAACCCCCCCCCCCTGTTTCCCAAACCTGAAAACCCCTGCCCCCAAAAAAAAAACAAAAAAAAAACTGAGCAAAATATAGAAATCTGAAACAAAACCATGACATGCACTAAATGCTCTCAACTTAACTGTTTAAAAAGAGACTTCCGTTGGCAAATGGGAAACTGACCTTGCCCCCAGTCTAACAAACCAAAAATAAAACAATCACTCCAAAAAGGTATTCAGTGCTCCAGGGTTTATAAATCTGAATTTAGCACAATCTGCAAAAGCCCCTGAATGAATTAGAGATGTCTACACGACACCCTTAAGAAGTTCTGCCATTTTTTTCCCCTTTAAAAACCAACTGTAGATTTTAAAAAATAAACTTTTGAAAAATATGAGTGGTGCAATATAAAGTGGGCTGGAGTTTCCAGATCATTAAAAAAAAACAAATGGCAGCCGGTCCATGAGTAAATATTTGATATCTCAATCCCCTGAGTCTGTGTTTATTGCTTCCTTTCTCATCACACAAGCTCACACACACACACACACACACACACACACACACACACACACACACACACACACACACACACACACCAACAGACACACACACACACACACACAACAATATGCATTCATGCATGTGTTTGCATGTACACACATGCATGCACACACACACACACACACACACACACACACACACACACACACACACACACACACACACACACACACACACACACACTGCGAATATATGCACTAAAAGTTGCATGCCCTCTACACAGTAAAAACATCACACAGGCACAAACACAGACACACAGAGCCAGCCAGCCAGCCAATCAGCCAGATGCACACACACACAAACACCCCCCCCCCCACACACACACACACACCACCACCACCACCCCTAACCCCCCCCCCCTCCCCCCAACCATCCCCCCCATCCCCAAGGTCGCAGGAGGGAGCAACAACAAAACTATGCCACATGCCGAGACTAGCCCTCCATCACTGTCAACTTTCACTTGTAATTCAGACTCGCGCAAAGGAAAGCCGAGACGTGCCAGCCACCCAGCTCCATGATCCAATCATACAGAGTCCAGCTGGGAGCGTAGATGATGCTGTGTCAAACCGGCTAAATGGACTTTTGCAGTGTGCCTTCACTCATTGTGAAATTCAGTCATTTGCCTCCCCGCAAAAACCCAACCCCACGCAACGCGGCGCGGCTTTGCTAAAAGCATTTTGTCATTACAGAGTTGTTGATAAAACCTTGGGGGGGCCCCTGGGGTGGAGGGAAGGGGGGGGGGGAGAAGTAGGAGGGTGGAAAGTTAGAGGGGGGGGGGGGGGGGGGAAGCAGGGGGAGGGGGGGGAAGTTTGGGGGGGGGGGATGGGGGAGAGCAGAAGGATGTAGACAGCAGTAGTATTATAATAATCAGGTGGTTGTGACAGCAATATAGAATAAAAAAAAAAAGAACAAAAGAACAGGCATCCACCAGTCAAACAGTGGCAAAACGTATTTGGGGACATGTTTATCGAGTTTGCTCAAATGGACTTCCTCATCAACTGTGGTTGTTGAGGTGAAGGTAAACATAGAAAACGGACAAAAAGGAATGAAATTTCTGTTTAAGAAAAAAGAGAGAGAGAGAGAGAGAGAGAGAGAGAGAGAGAGAGGAGAGAGAGGAGAGAGAGGAGAGAGGAGAGGGGAGAGGAGAGAGAGAGAGAGGAGGGAGAGAGAGAGGAGAGAGAGGAGGAGAGAGAGAGAGAGAGAGAGGAGAGAAGACGAGAGGAGAGAGAGAGGAGAGAGACGAGAGAGAGAGAGAGAGGAGAAGAGAAGAGAGGAGAGAGAGAGATGGGTGGAGTGGAAGTGAGAGAGAGGTGGAGGAGAGACATGAACAGAGAGAAGACAAGAACAGTGGCACACTGACAACAACAGACAGACGACGACAGCGACACGATAGCACAGCATATGAGAGAGTGTGATGACAAGATTGAGACACAAGAACAGACACATGCACTACACACACACACACACACACACACACACACACACACACACACACACACACACACACACACACAAATAATACACCTAGAGGTGAAAGAAACTCACTCTTTGTACTGTCGTAGTCTTTCCTCCTGTGACGAATCATCGGCATCAGCATGTGTTGAATGCAGCTCCTGTCAAACAAATCAATACTCTGCTGATGACATTTTCATATAGAATAGCTTTTCTACCCCTTCAAATGATTAAGTCCTTTCGGATAGACTATAAACCATGTCCTATGTGCAAACACATGCAAAACATCTTGCTAACTTGTTAAAACCCATTCCACCATTTTGGAAGAATAGGCCATTGCATGTCAGTTGGAATGGATGACAAAATTACAAAAAAGGCATGGACACTGGTGTCAAGTTAAGATATCATCCTGAAGTTGGACTGCAGCTACTTAATCATTGGTAAAAACAGTCGCATATGCAAAATCTGCCATTGGGAAGCCTTTGATCTCTAGGTGAGGAACAAAAAAAGTACAAATAAAGAAGAAGAAGAAGATTAAGCAATACTTTGAGGGCTGTGGAATCGCAAAGTTGGTTCTTCTTCTTCCATTAATCGTTCAGCGGTCAGTAGTTTGACCATTACTAACATTTTTTTTTTTGCGAAGTGCAAGTGTGTGTACCTGTCATCTATTCCTACTGGCAAAATCTTACCATTGATGAACCTCAGAGGTCTATCCCAAGAGCAGAGAGAACTGTAGGCAAGGAACAACCCCCCCGAAAACAAACCCCAAACCAACCCCCCCAAAAAACCCTTACTCACCTTTTCTTTAATGAGGTCGGTCAGCAGCGTCACGGCGCGCACCTGCAAGTGTTCAGCCGACTTGTTCTCAAACAGTCTGCCCAGGACGGACAAACCCCCCAGTTCCAGGAACGTTTCTGGGCGAAGGGGAAGTGCCGCACCATGGCAGACAGGGCGTACAGGGCCCGCTTGCGAACGGTCAGGGAGGAGTCGAAGGAGATCAGCCCAGCACCTCGTGCATGGCCCCGCTCTCTAGGGCCACTATCTGCACTTTGGGGTTGCTGGAAGAGCAATGAAAATGGGGCCGTTTTTTTTTGAGGGAGTAAGCAGAGAGAGAGAGGGAGGGAGGGAGGAGGGAGGGAGGGAGGAGAGAGACAGAGAGAGAGGGAGAGAGAGAGAGAGAGAGAGAGAGAGAGAGAGAGAGAGAGATGAGGAGAGTGATGATGTTGTGTGTGTGTGTGTGTGTGTGTGAGTGTGTGTGTATGCATACACATGAACATGAAAAAAAATGAACATGTATCAGCTCATGTTCATGTACTGGTGCTCATTCACTTGTGCACAAGTGGGCCTGAGTGTAGTTGCATTTTAATAGCTAAGACACATATGATTATGTCAATTTTAAAAAACAAAACAGAATAGATTTGGTATCTGAAATAAGTCCACAGCTATCAAACAAAAACCTACTTTTACTTTAAAATGGTACAAACAAGCGGGAAATGCTTAATGCTCCAGAATCAAAAGAGGGATGAGCAGATGTGGCCAAATCACTAATACTGACCTCTGCAGAGCGGAGCCCAAAACAAGGGCGGCCTCTGAGCGAACCTTGTCCTGGTACTGTTGAGACAGCGCAGCAGTGTGGGCATGGCTCCCAGGTCACAGAACAACATGGCATTGTCAATCTGCAATCAGAACACAGCACTGTCAATTGCAATAAACAACATGGGACATCAATCTGCAATCAGAACACATGCATTGTCAATTGAATCAGAACATGGCATTGTCAATCTGCAATCAGAACAAAGCATTGTCAATCTGCAATCAGACATGGCTTGTCAATCTGCAATCAGAACAACATGGCATTGTCAATCTGCAATCAGAAAACAGCATTCAATTGCATCAGAACACATGCATGTCAATCTGCAATCAGAACAACATGGCATGTCTATCTGCAATCAGAAAAATGGCATGTCAATCTGCAATCAGAACAACATGGCATTGTCAATCTGCAATCAGAACAACATGGCACTGTCTATCTGCAATCAGAACTAATGGCATTGCATCTGCAATCAGACAATGCATTGTCAACTGCAATCGAACTGGCATTGTCAATCTGCAATCAGAACAACATGGCACTGTCTATCTGCAATCAGAACAACATGGCATTGTCTATCTGCAATCAGAACTAATGGCATTGTCTATCTGCAATCAGAACAATATGGGATTGTCGATCTGCAATCAATACAGCATGGCAATGCTTGTCTGTATTACAATGCAACAATATAGCACTGTTTATCCACTATCACAAGGTCTGCAATCACAGCAAAAAAGCGTTTATCTGAAATCAGGATGACTTAGTGCTGCTTTCACTCAAACAGTTCATCTATTTGCTACATATCTCTAATCACAACACTGCAGCACTGTTTATTAGCAATCAAAAGATAGAAAGGCCATCAGTGAAGACTAAATACATGCTTTTGTAACATCAGATTATAAGTTGACCTTTATCAGTATAAATACCTCCTACAGATGTGTTAAGGTAAATTTCAATAAAATAAGACAACTGATAAACTAAAACTGAAAGGTATGGGTATTACAGAACACAATTTTCATACCATGTAAAATAAAAACTCAAGAAAATAGACAAAAAATTTCACACATTGCAGACTTGCTGAAGGATGTAAGAATGCTGTGAAAAAGTCACCGGATGCAGGGCATGTGAAGCTTTCAACAGAATGATGTGACTCTATGGATATAAAATATAACCACCGAAACTTGTGGGGAAAATGTTAAATACTAAGCAGATTTTCATGAAGCTCAGATTGGAACTAAACCAAGCAGACTGTCCCAAACATTCAGCACAATCGTCCAATCATCGAGCAGAATGTTCACAACAGTACAGACGAGGTGAAGGACGTTAAAACCTGATCCGCTTATCAGAAGAGTAGGCCATGGTGTGCTGGTGGGAATGGATGACAAAATTGACAAAACTGCATATACACAGGGACTAGATGTAAAAAAGCACATGAGATTTTATTCCAATATCCTCAAAATAAAAGAATAAGATAAAAATAAATAGATAAAACAAATGTAGGATGTCAGCATGCATAGCACAGTGTGAAGCAGTGAAGAAGAGGGGTCTCACCTGATGGAGGTAGTACTCCAGCTGCTCCAGAAGGGGGGTGACATCAGTCTGGGTCTTGGCCACAGCCTGGAACTGCTCCACCAGCTGGCTGATCACCTCTGCGTCGGTCTGGATGTCCGCGTTCATCTTCTCCATGTCTGCCTTCAGCTCCTCGTAGCTGCGGAACTGGTGCTTTCCCGCAACGACTGTCAACAAGGTTTATATCACGATGCTCATTATTCCCTAGAATTTATTTTCATTTCAATTTTTTTAATATTGAATCTTTGATAAGTCATTTTCAAAATGATTGAGAACTTGGTATCTGCACTTGTTTTTCCTCCACTTCTTTTTCCTCAATAATAGGATTGTTTTTGTTTTTTTTTCCTTTTTTTTTTTTTTTCTTGGTAGTAGGTTGGATTCTTGATAAGATGAAAAATTTGATACCTACTTGTATGTTTACATTTTATGCATACTTGCACACATCTTCTTGAGCATCCACACATACGTGTGCATTTGTGCACACAGACACATACCGCATACACACACATACACACAAACACAGACACACGTACACAAACAAAAGTAAAACACACTCACAATGTCATAAGCACTTACATAATAATGGAGAGATTTACAGAGTACAAATTCAAACAAATAATGCTTTACAATTAAAAAAAAAAAGAGCAAATTAACGTGTACTCTATTTCATTTAATCTATCCCCCCCTCCCCTTTTCCCCTAACCTAGTTATGACTACAAAACTGGACCCTGAATTTTTCTGGTTTACCCTGAGATCTTGAGTTAGCTAGTACTTGTGTCTCTGTCTCTCTCTGTGTGTGCATTCCTTGAACTCCAAGTGATACCAATGGTGAGACTTTGTGTACGTGACTGTTTGCCCACCGTTACAGTGCCACATTCCAGCTATGGGGATGATGTCTAAGCATGACATCAATATGCATGCACTTTAAAAAAATTTGTTATCCGCTCCTACCGGTACACAATGGCCAACTCTTTCGAAAGGTGGAATGGGTTTTAACAAGTGCGCATAATGTTCTGTGCGCATTTTGTACACTGGAGCTCAGTTTATAGCTTCAAGGACGGGCTAATACTGCTCCCTGAAACAGAGAAAGACAAGGAGCAATGTGTCCTCCCAAGAAATGACAGACTAACAGGGTGAAAAGAAAGCCATGTGTAGAGCCCCTTGTCCCCGAACCTTACTCCATGTCCACAGACTGGACCTCTTCACTCTTCACAGACTTGATGGCTTTTTTCAGTTCATCCAGGTTGATTTTCTCACCTGTCCCAGAAGATGGATCTGAAAATCACAACATTTCCACATGACAGGCTATTGATCCATCTTTTCAGATAAGAAAAAAAAAAAGGAAGAAAAATTCATTGTTGAACTGTGTACATGAAATTTTGAAAGAATTATTTATTATTTTTTTTTTTATTGATGTCTTCATTTTCTTCTTTTCCTTGTTCTTTGTTGGGAATTACTGGCGTCAACACCGAAGAGCTGATCACCAAATTACTCCAATCATGTCATTTGTATACTAAAGTCTCACTCACTACAAAAGGTTTCCTTGCACTCTGTGTAATGCTGTATATCCACCTATTTTACTATCTACTCTTTGTCTCTGTGTAGTTTAAACCCTGAGCTTGTCTCCCACTTAGATGAAGTCATATTTAACCCATGTGGAAGAAAAGGAAAAGCTGACACAGTAACACAGCTATCTTGCACTCGGTGTAGTCTGCAAATGATTTTGTGCAGTGAAATCAGCTTCAAACAAGACATTGCTAGAAGTCCCAACCAAGAGGCAAAAACCTGTTAGGTAGACCTAAACCCATCAAAATAACAACTGTGCGCATCCTTGTGATGTACAGGTGAAATCTCAGAGCCACTTTTCAGATTTTTGGGTTAAAAGACAAACTGTAGTGCAATACAGGAAAACACAGTTCAATGCAGTACATTGCAGACGAAAAATGACAGTGAGTCTCTGAAGACAGGGTTGTGTTCTGCTTTTCTCTTTACTGTCCAACCCCTCTGCCTGTTTCTGTGCATCACAGTCTCCTCCTGCAACAGCCTGGCTTCTTTCAGTCCTGTCTGCACATTGAGGCGCACATGCAGACCCCTGGGGATTGCCTGACCTGTAACCACACAGATTCAGCAGTGACTGTTAGGAGACAAGGGAAAAAAGTTGAT
>CM060317.1:20188084-20190584 GCA_030674155.1 Stramonita haemastoma
GCACAGAATATGGGACACCTTTACCTTACTGTTGCCTTTTTAAAAGTTAGAATTAGTTTGATCGATACAACACAGACACACACAGACACACAGACACAGACACAGACACACAGACACACACAGACACAGACACAGACACAGACACACACACACACACACACACAGACACAGACACAGACACAGACACACACACAGACACACAGAACACACCACAGACACACACAGACACACACACACAACACACACAACACACAACACACACACAACACACACCACACACCACACGACCACCACGCACGCACGCACACACACACACGACATTGACACTGTAATTATGTGGGTTTTTTTTTCTCTCTCCACTAAATCACAGCTCAACTGGTAGGTATTTTCTCAGTTCAAATTTACAAAATTGCTGCTAACGTTAATCGAAAAGGCTGCATATTTTTGTTTGTCAGAATGTTGGTTTTTGTTTTTTTTCTAAACTGGGTGTAAACATTAAAAAAAAAAGATAATATTACTTTTCCTACAGAATGTTTGAAAGAGAAATGAAAATAAGATTAATTCTACCAGAGAAAGGACTTTTTCTAAAAACGAAGAGTATCTGCTACTCAGTCTGACTGCTTTAGGTGAAACAAAAGTCCTTCGGATGAAACTTTAAACCGAGGCCCGGTGTGCGAACGCATGCAGAACATCTTGCGCACACGTTAAATCCTGTTCTGCTTTTCGTAAGAGTAGGCCATCGTGTGCCGGTGGGAACAGATGACAAAATGTACAAAACTGCATATACACAGGGACTGGATGTAAAAAAAAGCACATGGGTGCTTATCCCAGTATCCTCGATATAAAAGAATAAATAAAGAGATAAAACATAGTATAATCCCATTTTCTTTACCGAAAGCTGCTCATACACACACACACACACACACACAACACACACACACACACACACACACACACACACACACACACACACACACACACACACACACAGGTACACACACAGGTACACACACACACACAGGTACACACACAGGTACACACACACACACACACACACACACACACACACACACACACACACACACACACACACCACACCCCACACACACACACACACACACACACACACACACACACACACACATCTTGCGCACACGTTAAATCCTGTTCCGCTTTTCGTAAGAGTAGGCCATTGCACACACACACACACAAAACACACACACAACACACCACACACACACACACACACACACCGTTACACACACACCGTTACACACACACCGTCACACACACACACACACACACGCGCGCGCGCGCGCACGCACGCGCGCGCGCGCGCGCGCACAAAACTACTCATCCGCAACATTTTAACTCTACACATCTTTTCGAACGCCTCTGCGCTGTTGTATACTAAAAAAAGAAAAAAGAAAGATGAATAAATAAAACACAATATGACTGGACAATAATTTTTCCACGCACGTGCCTATAACCCATTCACCCAATCAAAATGAGTTGAAAATTCGATGCAGAATTCGTGTAGCTCGTGCGATTGCAATTTGACAAACTCAGCTGACAGTTCAAAGTGGTCAAATAGCCAAAGAGGGGATCCAGCCGGCAAGACCAGACGCAGACGATCCCAGACCGTAGAAGGGACAAGTTGGGCGAGGTTTGAACTCCAATGTACACAGACGCCGACATGCCTGAACTAACCATTCTGTCTCCCTCTCGTCTGCGTACCAGGACGAGAAAGTTGGGTAGTGTTGCAGGATATTCTCCGGACGTCATGCAAAGTTTTTGGGGTAAGGTTTGAAAAGATTTGATTTTTGAAATAGTCTCTCACCCCCTGTCTCCTCCTCTCCCGATTTGCCCCGTTGGGATGCCCGGGCGGCCTGTCAATATAAATAGCATCCCCACCTTCTGGACATTTTGTGCTCGGAATTTTTCTTTTTCTATCCTTGTAGGCTATTTGTTTCTGCTCTCTTCCTTTTCTTCTTTTCACCTCCTTTCTTGTGTATTTTTTTGCTTTCTTGGTCCATTCTCCAGCTTTATTTCCCAGAAAGACTTAAAAAATGTATCCCATGCTGAAGTCGGATGTGCTGGGCCTGACTTTTCAGGTGATTAACGGCAGCGCAACACGTTTTCGCTCTTATGACAGACACTAACTGCTGTCTGAGCGTTGAGGACGACAAAGAAGAAATAGGTCCCATAGACGTAGACACATTAACTCCAGACTATTGGGTTGTGTGGACGCATTTCAGACCAATGAATGTGCTCGCGACTTTTTTCCTTTCGCGTTCTGAACGTAGCCTCTTGGTATATTTTCTTAAGGTGGGACACTGGGGTCGAAACAGATGAAATTTTGCTTACAAGCCCATGTTAAAATTTATGCCATATATTGAAAGGGCATCTCTCGTAAAGCATAAAAATTAAAGAATTAGTTTTCTGTACTGTTGCCATGGAAACAATCCAATATGACCACCAAAACTCAATATTTCAAACT
>CM060317.1:20198084-20213084 GCA_030674155.1 Stramonita haemastoma
AATCAAATTTTCTTGTCAAACTGTATTGTGTGTATTTTATTTTTATCATGCTATTTCGAGAATAATAGAGTAAGCACTTATGTGCTTATTTACATCCAGTCCCCGTGTGTATGCAGTATTGTAAATTTAGTCATCCGTTCCCACTGGCACACAATGGCCTACTCTTCCAAAAAGCGGAACGGGTTTCAACCTATGCACAAGACGTACTGCGTGCGTTCGCACACGGGACATCGGTTTATAGTCTCACCCGAAGGACTTTTTTGGGGGAGTGGAGTCAGCACTGATATTAACTCAAGAGGAGTTATGTATGTATTCCCCCCCCTCCTCTGCTAGAAGTAATACACCTGTCTAGAAAGGGGAAAGTCGCGGGTATGATCCCTGTTTGAATCCAAATTCAGATTTTGTAGAGTTTGTCTGCATCAAAAGTAGTGGAAGTGTAGTTTGTAGAGCAGTGACTTGGCAGTGGTTATGAATATGTACAGTTTTTCACTTGTATACACACCCAGTCACCCTCTCTCTCTCTCTCTCTCTCTCTCTCTCTCCTCTCTCTCTCTCTCTCTCTCTCTCCTCTCTCTCTCTCTCTCTCTCTCTCTCTCCTTCCCTGTTACTGTTAATTAATTATACATTGTGTGCCTGCTATTGTGGCTGTTAGCAGAGAAGCAAGATGGACAGCGAAGGAGACAGTGAGGATGAAGTGAGTACGGAGGTGAGTCTGAGTTTTCAGTTTTCTATCTTGGCTTCGGTCCTCCTGCCTCCCTCTTCCCCTTCCCTCCCCCCCCCCTACTCTGCTACCTGTGTGTGTGTTTTTGTCTTGTCTGTGCTGGTAGTATTTCACCTTAAGTCATGTAACCATGCTGTTTTGTTCTGTGAGGTTTGGTCAGAGGCCATCGTCAGGGTAAGGTTCGAGGAGATTTTTCTCCTGGAGTTAACATCAGTGCTGACTCCATTTCCCCAAAGTCCTTCAGATGAGACTTTAAACCGAGGTCCCTTGTGCGAACGCACGCAGAACATCTTGCGCACACGTTAAATCCCGTTTCGCTTCTCGTAAGAGTAGGCCATTGTCTGCCGGTGGGAACAGATATTTACAAAACTGCATACACTTGGGGACTGGATGTAAAAAAGCACACGAGTGCTTATTCCATTACCCTCAATATGAAAGAGTAAATAATAATAAAAAAAGAAATAATAAGGTAAACGGGATGGACGGAGGAGTGTTTTTTAGAATGCACTGTATTTCATGTGTCCTCTTCTGCTTTATGACTTGGACTTTTTGTCATTTTTGTGTGGATATTTGTTTATATATTTATAATCATCTCTCCGCGTCCCCATTTGTTTGCGGGCGCGCGTGCGCACACATACTCGCGCACGCACGCACATATACACTATCATATAATGAGTACAGAGGGGAGTCTAGATATATGTATGTGTATAGATAGATAGATAGATAGATAGATAGATAGATAGATAGATAGATAGATAGTGTGTATCACAATGTTCGTCCGATCAGGCAATGGTTATGTATACAAATGTATATACTTAATTACAAAATGCACGAGTGTAAGACAAAATGAAGTTTACGGCAGTAAGTGTAAACCCAGAAGAAAAAAAAATGTAGGAAAACTTCAAAAAAGTTCTGTAACTCACCATCAAGAATACTTTGTAAAAAAAAAAAAAAAAACACCCAAAAAATAAACCCCAATATTGGGTGCCCCCTCCCTCCCCAAAACAAAGAAAAGAAAAGTGTAGTTTATAGTAAAGTGAGGAAGAAGATAGGAATGGCAATTGGAGGAAGACTGTCAAATTAATAATGTGTGCTGATTTTGCTGTCAACAGGAAGAAGACATGGATGAGGAGGATGAAGACAAGGATACAGGGTGAGGCCTTCATTTTGTCAGTCGTTTTGTTCGTTCATCCTGAAGCTTATCCAGTCTTTGTTATTCCTCGAGTTTAACACTTGCTAAGCGTGGTTATCAGACGACTAACTGTGGTGTACCGTCTGACTTGTTTGAGCATGAACTGGATAAATTGTAATGATTGCAAGTGAAGAAGAGGGAATTGTGTTCGAACAAAATTTGAGTCGAAAAAGTTTGTGAATCATACCTGCATGCATATGTATAGTGTACCGCCAGACTTGTGTGGGCATAAACTGGATAAATTGTATAAGATTGCAAGTGTGCAGGAGGGAATTGTGTACGAAGAAAATTGAGTCGAAAAAGTTTGTGAATTATACCTGCAGGCATACGTACTAAAGAACTGTGTTGGAGTTAAAAATTTAGATTTTCATTCTTGAAGAACTATGTGTGTGTACATTGACTTCGTTAAAAATCTAAATTGTTGTTGGCTGTATGCGCAAGAATTGGTTGAATGCAAGCGCTTTGATTTGTTTTTGCAAGATATAGCGCTATATGAATTCCATTTACTATTATCATCATATCATGGTATCTACTATGTTTTGTGTTTAGTTTGATAACAGCATAAATCAGTGTCCATCATGCTTTCATCAGGGAACTGAGAACGCACAAAATGTCAAAATAAAGCCGTCAGTATTATGCCCCATCATATAGCTCTTGACATTTATTTTGGAGTTGACGTGTTTACAATTTCTGATGATTGTTTCTCTTCATTGCAGAGCCAAGAAGAAGAAAAAATCGGTAAGTAATGAAAACTGTTTTTTCTTGAATTAAATGTAATATTAAGTTGCCATACTTCATGAGCGTGTGTGACAAAGCTGAAAAGCTGAGATTGCCATGGAGTTTTACACGTTAAAACAGTCCCGTCATAATTTTTTATGGAAAGAAATGCTCCAAAAATGAAGCAAGCTTATTCACACGCACACACGCACACACGCACACACGCACACACACACACACACACACGCACACGCACACGCACACACACACACACACACACACACACACCACACACTGTGTGTTGGGGGGTAGTTTAGTGGTCGAGATTCAGTTCCATTATTACGGCACCTGTTTCATCCACCATCTAGTTGTTCCAGGGGATTTTCCCCTGTAGTTAACTACTGTACTTTACGGTTTAAAATCAGAAATGTAAAAAGTTTGAACAGGTTTTCAAAAGAATATCCTTGACATAACCTAGATTGGGATGATATAGTTTGTGGGAATTACAATTTTACAGAAAGTTTTTGAGGAAACGTTTTCGCAGTGCCTGCGTTCAGAGTTTTTTCTACCTGTGAATTGTACAGTTTACAAAATCACAGTGGAAACGGTAGTTTTATACCGCGAAGGCTTATGCTACACCAAAGCATTCCTCTGAAATGTTCTCCCCACACATCGCTCCTTTAGCGTCAAAATTGGCAGTTTTGAGGAGAGCATCGCTCATAAAATGTGGATCAGGTTTCCAACCCGTAAGAAATTAGGTGAAGTTGAACTGTCGAGGGGGAAAGCTTCGGAGAAAAACGTTGCTTGTGACAAGAGACGTAGATAGACTTATTACAGCATTGTCATCTGGAGTGCAGTGTGTTTCGTCCATGGGAGAAAAAAGGGAATGAGAAAGCCGCGCTATTAGAGAAATACACCCTCAGAGACGGAGGACTACACTGCACTTATTGACTACGCAGTCTTTTCCCAGAGAGAGCAGCCTGAACTTCACACAGAAGTGGTATACAGCCCAATAAAGATCAGCCTCTGTCTTTTGCCGGAATAGACTTTTATCTCCCCCCGAAAGCAGTGAAGTCCAGGTGGCGACTACTGACGTCAAACAGCCGGGAAAATAGGAAAGACAGTGTCACCAGCATTGGAGCTGACACTGAGACTTTGATACTTGCAGGTGCTATGATCTGCTAAATTTGAATATTATGCTGGATATTGTTGGAATGCAACCATCGTGGATTCCCTCCATGCTTCCGCAAATATACTAGGGGGTATGCCCGTTTGCGGTAGCGAAGCGGCAGGTTTGGATTATGTTAAATCAGCCACGCTTCCAACTGTCAACCCTTTGTGGAGGCACAGAGCCTCTGTTTTGGTCTGGATTTTCGTTCGGTGCCTTGCGCTGAATTGAACCCCAGTCGATAACAGCCCCGGAGAATTCTAAGTCATCAAGAGTAGGAATTATGTTTTAAAAATCTTTTTAACGACAAAAATGCCTTGTGCATGTGTTAACCTTGTGGCAACAGTACTAAGTTAGCAGTGAAAAAAGTTGAATCTCGACAGTTTCTGGTTTCCTGGTTCTCCATACATACAAGTATCCTGTAAAATGGATTACGAAAAGTGCAATCATTCAGCCTGCACCAGAATGGTGCTATGTAGTGACAGAAAACGCCCAGTGGCTTTGCCACACGTGGTGTAGAGGCGGCATACCCAACCACCTTCTTGAGAAAAACCTGACCCCCCCAAAAATTGGTGAAAACGAATTTTAGATTCACACCCAAGTTCTTGTCAGTTTGGTTAACAGGGTTATTATGAGCTAGAAATAGGCGAGTCTTCAGCAGTGAGATCAAAGGTTTGGCGGTTTGTGTTAAAGAAAGAGCTGTATAGTAATAACATTGAATATTCTTGTTCCATCTCCAGATTGTTTTGTCATATTGTCACTTTTTTTTTTACATGTAGCTGCCTATTAGCTTTAACTGTCCGAGAATCGAGCCACTGTCACTTTGAGAACACAATCATGGTCGCCATACTTGTATAGTGGAAAGTTGTTTGGCAACGTCATGATTACTATAATAGACATACCAGGTAGAGGGTGGGAAGGTTGGTGTTTGTACAGCAGTTGGTGTACGCGTGCACGTTTGTGTGTAAATTTAATGATGTCCTTCGCCAAAGAATATTTTTTTTAGGTCACAACTCGCCCAAGGTTATCTGACCTGTCAAAAATGACTATTCTGGCTAGCATAACTCATCTGTCTTATAAAACAAATGTTGTTGTTGCTATTTTTGGTGCCAAATATATCCGGGGGATAGAAATTGAGGAGTGGGGACACTTTTCAGCGCACAACACCGGCGCAGGTGGGGAGCATACCGGGCGCTGTGCCGTACGTAGCCTGTGGGTGACAGCGGGGTCTTTAGGACCCAGGTGGTTAAGTCTCCAGACCCGTGGGCCTAGCTAGCTGTTTTCTGCAGTTCTGCTGTAGCCGTTTTGCTAACGGTGGCTGACGGATTGTCGTGGTGGCTGTCAGGGCTGTAAGAGGTTAAGACTCGGGGGGAAGAAGTGTCTCCATTCTCCGATGACTGACTGGGGTTTTGCCGGTATGTGACCATGGACTTGTCCTTGCTACAGTCTGAGCTTTCCTGGCATCACAGGATGAAGGGAAAACAAAGGCTATGTCTGTTAGTAACAAAGGAGCACTTTTTTTTTCTCCACAGGATAGTAGTATTTGGTTGAAGCACCTTTTTTGTATTTCCTAATAGCGGAAGAGGGCCAAAGGGTTACGGTGATAAAAACCAGAGAAACACTGACGCAATGGCAATTTTTTTTGGTGTTTTTTTTGGTTCATATTACCTGATCTGAAAGCTCTTGCTAATAAAGAATAGATGCGCCCGACCTCACATACATGCGTGCGCGCACACACACACACACACACGCGCGTACACACACACACACACACACGCACAGACACACACACACTCTCTCTCTCTCTCACTCTCACTCACTCACTCACTCACTCACTCTCGCACCAGGAGTTAGGCAAGCAAAGAAAAGGATGGATAACTTTCACCTAACTTGAGGTGATATTGCAGTATGGACGAACAGGGCAGACAAGTTTCATTATGATATTGTGACCAGTCAACGCTATGTCTGCGTCAAACACACCTAAACGGCAAACAGTTACCTG
The DNA here is from genome assembly GCA_030674155.1 of Stramonita haemastoma. NCBI lineage: Eukaryota > Metazoa > Mollusca > Gastropoda > Neogastropoda > Muricidae > Stramonita > Stramonita haemastoma. The sequence goes on from CM060317.1 coordinate 20,203,885, forward strand.
GCTTGAGAAATGATGGCAACTTCGATTGCTGATGATGGTTGGATGTATTTTTGTGAATCCTTTTATTGGTACATTGTTCTCACTCACTCACTAAGTCCCATGTCCCAAAGGACGTAGGGGGGACATGAGAGAAGACGCAACAGAGATCTTTTTCCATGCTTCACGATCCTGTGTGGCTAGTAGGAGGTGTTGCAGGGGTTGGGCGGTCCAGTCTTTGATGTTGTCAACCCATGATTTCTTTTGGCGGCCTCTTCTTCTCTTGCCCTCGACTGTTCCTTGCAGGATGGTTTTTGCTAGGGTGTTGTGTCTTGTGGTGTGACCAAACCACATCAGCTTTCTCCTCTTTATGGTGGAGAGCAAAGGCTCTTGGGGGCCCACACGCTTTTTGATTTCTTCTATCACATAGTTATTGGTCTTGTGTTCTTTGTATGATATTTTGAGGAGTCTTCTGTGGCACTTGTTCTCGAATGCTTGGATTCTCCTCTCTAACTCTGCTGTCAGAGTCCATGATTCACAGCCATATAGGAGGATAGATATCACGAGGGATTTGTAAAGGTGGTATTTGGTGCAGAAGCTGATGTTGTTGCTTCTGATGATCTTCTCGAGTCTGACTAGAGCAGATGTTGCTGTTGCAATGCGAGCTTTCACTTCATTGTTTGATGTGCCATCTTTTGTTAGGATGGAGCCTAAGTATTTGAATTGGCTCACCTCTTCTAGTGTTTCTCCATTCATCTTTATTTCCGTGATGTCATTACTCGCGCTGTTGACCATGATCTTTGATTTCTCTGTACTGACCTCCATGCCATATGCGCTCGCTCGATCTGTTAAATTGTCTGTGAGGATTTGCAGTTCTTGTTTGCTGCTGCCCATGTCAATGTCATCTGCAAATCTGAGGTTGCAAAGGGGTCTTCCACCAATGGAGATGGAAGTGTGGTGGTTTTGCAGTGTCTCTGTCATGATGTTTTCGAGGAAGAGGTTGAAGAGTACAGGTGAGAGAAGGCAGCCCTGCTGTGACATTGAGTGGTACATTGTTCAGGGTGAGACAATACCATGCAATAATGGTTTTTGTGTGTGTGCATTTTAGCCTAAAGACACATCAATCTAGTGACAGCTAATGATACTTAGAAAATCTCTTGGTATATAACGACTAATGCAAACTGAAAGCTACGATTTCATATGTACATATAATATAATTATAGGTGGATCTGTGGTATAGAGGTAACGCGCCCGGCTAGAAAGCGAAAAGTCTGAGTCGGAGTGTGCGGTGGTTCGAATCCCGTTTGGGCCCCAAACTGTTCCCCCATCCATTAGACCATGAGTGGTGGTCTGGGTGCTAGTCTTTCGAATGAGACGATAAACCGAGGTCCCGTGTGTTACATATCATTATTTAGCGCACGTAAAAGAACCCACAGCAACGAAAGGATTGTCCCTAGCAAAATTCTGGAGAAACGAGCTACTGATAGGGAAACATAGTTGTAGACGGGGAAAAAGAAAAAAAAAGGGTGGCGCTGCACTTGTAAGCAAACCCCGGGTAGAGCTGCCCGAATTTCTCGCAGAGAAATCTGCTGTGACATTGAGTGGTATAAAAATAGAAAATGGAAAAAAACGGTCGATGGGGCTTTAAGCATGAAAGAATGAACAAGTTCTTTGCTTGCGTGGAAGCACTTCCATTTAGTAGTGCTTGTCAGTAAGGTATACAAAAACTGTTACCAGACTTCACTCAGCTTGGTTGTGGTCAGCAGCGTGTGGGAAAGCAGGTTTATACTCGGGACAATATGATGAATATCGCCATTTTGACATTCTTGACAGGTAGTGTTACCTCCCAACCCCCACCCCCCCACCTCTATTCCACCCCTTCTAATTCACACATAGTATCTGAGCAGGAAGTATGTCGCAGCTGTTGTATCGAGTTATGGAGGAGAATGGGGTGGGGGTGGGGTTGGGCCGCTACTGGATGGCCAGCACTGTACGGTAGATAACTTCCAGCCTAAGCTGCTTCATCGTGTTTGCCAAATATACGGGGCCGATATATTGGTTATAATATTGTATAGGCTACCTGGTTTCATTTCGACTAGTTCCCAGTCTTTTTTGTATTTAGCTTTAACTGATACACACTGTTTGCTGAAGTTAAAATGGTTCACTTTTCTGTATTCCGATTTTTTTTCCAAAACAGATAGCATAAACTATACTGGTGCTATAGTCAAATTGTTAATTTATGGACGAAGATGAATTGATCCCGGAAAGTTTACAGCCTCGTTTTTAAACAAGGCTTGTGATGTTGTTTGTTTGACATATCAACGTCCCTTGTACCCATCTTACCAGGTCTTTGGTAGTGGTTTAGGAGAGGCCTTCTGCAGTGGCCATAAGTCAAGTATACAACTTGTACACTGTGGAGTTACCACCCGTACCCCCCCCAAAAAAAAAAAAAAAAAAAGAAAGAAAAAAATCCCAGGCAAAACTGTAAACCAGACGTACCAGTCGGTGTCTAGTGAATGCAATAGAAAGTCTTTGTTGTGGGGACATGGGAAATGATGATCATCTTTACCTAATAGTATGAAACCATTCATCTTGCATGGTGCGCGCACGCACACACACTCTTGATCTGGACACTTTCTTTGTATAAAGCATCTACGTTTTACTGGTTGCAGGCGGTAGCATTGTCATAAAATACCATTTCAGAGGTTTATCATGTTTGAAAAATCGGTGTTATTTGGTTGGTTGGTTTTTTTTTTTTTTTTTTACAACGGGTTCATAGTTTATCAGCACACAGGATGGACAATAACTAAACATCCAAACTTGAAGAAAAGAAAGGGGTTTTACACAAAGCCTTTTGTTTCGCTCAGTTTTTAGACATACTGGAACCTAGAGAGTGAGCTATAAGAAATGAACGGGTGAGGGATAGCCCTAAGACTTGCTGGTTTGACTGGGGGGCCCGAAGCAGGTGTATCATAGATAACGCGTCTCGGCGCTGTGCTATCATGCTAGATGCTGGTTTTGGATGTCCCCAGATCGTATCACAGCAAGCGGAATATGTCACACACGCTACGCCACTTGGCTTCTGGGCAGATGCTTTCCTCAACTTCAGAAGTCACTTGCCTTCTACAGCCTCGGGTGCATGCTGGGCATTTTCAGGTCATCCAGATCCCTGGCCGTAACCGGCACTTCTTTCTCATAGAGCTGCGTGTAAGGATGCACTATATTTACATGTCGGTTTATATGTACTGGCAAGACTGGCAAGACTTGATCACTTTTTAAAAGACTTGAATCGAATTGAAAGTTTGGCAAAGCTTGTGAATGCTGTCATCGTATCAGCCATGACCGCACATGTTGAAAGAAGCTACAAAGTCGCTGGTCCAGCTTCACTGATTTAAAAAAAAAGCATTCTACCCATTTAATCTTTTTTGCCTGCGTTTTCCCCGTCTCTGGCAGGAAGCGCGACACAGGTGGCTGACGTTCATCAGTTGAGCGTGGGTGGGAGTTCAGAGTGTAAACTGTTTATTTTCCACATGGACATGGACCCCAAAAGCTGTTCTGTAGTCCTCCACCTTGGGGTGGTGGTGGTAGTGGTGGTGGTGAGTGGGTCTGTCTGTCTGTCTGTGACAGTGCAGTTATCGGGGCTGTCAAGTACCGAGATTAACGGGGCCCGGTCAAGTCGTAGGCTTGGGGGATTAAGAGGGATTGGCGAAACGTCCCCGGGACGAGTCTTCCTTCCGGATTATCACAGCGCTCATCAGGGTCATCGGCTGTAGTTCAGAGGCCCCCGGCCTTGTCGCTGCCCCCGTGCCTTTGTGTGGGCAAAGCCCTTGACAAGGCGAGTCAACTTGGGGGGTCAGGTCACCGGGGCCAGGGTGAGGCGCCAGTGGAGGGGAAGTGACAGGATGGATTGATTTCAGTGGTTGGCATGTCAAACAGGTGTTAGAATGGTCCTGTTACCTCCCCTGGCTGTCTGTCACACGGCGCTTGCATGTTGGAGCTTCACATGGTTGGAGGTAGCTCTGCCTTAAAAAGTTTTCGTTGTGGTCTCGCGAAGATCGATATCTAGGCAGCTGTACACTAAAGTTAGCTCACAAAGATCGATATCTAGGCAGGTGTACACTAAAGTTAGCTCACAAAGATCGATATCTAGGCAGCTGTACACTAAAGTTAGCTCACAAAGATCGATATCCAAGCAGTTGTACACAAAAATTGGCTCACAAAGATCGATATCTGAGCAGCTGTACACTAAAGTTAGCTCACAAAGATCGATATCCGAGCAGCTGCACACTAAAATTTGTTCATAAAGATATATATATGAGCAGCAGAGAACTGTTCTAATGGTTTGTGGTCTGGTTTATTCTTTATGATCTTTGTTAGCAAACAAAACTTTTGAACTTTACGGTTGAGTTTTGTTTTGTAAACCAATACTTAAGTGTTCAGGGCTCGAAATCGGTAGGGATGGTCTTTGTTATCGAAGGAAGGCAGGAATCGTGTCGATAAGATTAACGGACAGCAGGTCCAGTTGATTTCTAGTCATCGCCAGAGTGGATGATAACAATGCATGTTCTTTTGTGGACAGTTACACAAGTTGGAATGGATTGAAGCTGCGCTCCTTTACTAAAAATAAAAAAAATAAAACCCAAACCCAAACCCAAACTGTTGCCAATGACCCAGCTTAGTTTGTAGGCTGTTTGTTTTCTTAGCATTTTTCTCACAGATCACCTGATATCTCAAGGCTATGCACATTTTGTGATGGGTTCACCACAGGAGCCCTGGCCTATTTTAGCTGGCCAGTGGGTATCCTTATGTATCCCGAGCGGGACTGCTTTCATAGTCTTAACAAAAGCGTGGTGATTCATAATCTTTATACAGTATTTCCCTTTCCCGCCACTTTCAGACCGCGCGCGCGCGTGCGCGCGTGTGTGTGGATATAGATGTGTGTTTGTGTATGGTGTGAGTGCGCGTGGTGTGTGTGTGTGTGTGTGTGTGTGTGTGTGTGTGTGTGTGTGGTGTGTGTGTGTGTATGTGTGTGTGTGTGTGTGTGTGTGTGTGTGTCACGCGCGCATGCTCTGACAATAATTAGCAACATGACTGACAGTTTTGACACTGGTTATTAGCATGTACAGCTGACAAATATCTGAACAAGAGGGAGCATATGTAAGTCATTTTTTTGTGCTTTCCTCCGACCAGTGGTGGGAACGAGATCTACATTTTTGTGTGTGGTAGAGTGGGTAAAATAAGACGGGGTGAGCAAGAGTTAAAAAGGTGTGTGGGAGGAGGGGGAGCGAATGGGAGTGAGGTTTGTGGGTTCACAGTGGACCACACACATTGTCCTGTGTTCATTACCCAGCGTCTGTCAGCTGGCTGGAAGAGGAAGGCTTAACTTTCTGTCGTGGATATACTTGACAAAATCATTGGTTCTAAGGGAAATTGAAAATAGGATAAACCTTTTTTTCGAGGATATAATGTATGAATGTTTGTAGAGCATCATAATATGGATAATTTATAAATGATTTATGGGGTGCTGTGAATGAACGATTTGTGGGTGCTGTGGATGCCGAATTGTGGGGTACCCATATGCATGATTGTGGGGTGAGAGGAATGTGTGATCGAGATACCATGGATGGATTGTGGGGAACCCTGGATGAATGATGGTAAGGTACCATGGATGCATGATGAGGTGCCATGGATGCATGATTCTAGGGTACCCATATGCATGATTGTGGGGTACCCACATGTATGATTTAGGGTACCACGGATGCGTGATTGTGGGGTACCCATGGATGCACGATTGTGGGGTACCATGGATGTGTGTGTGCGCACGAAGCGCGCGCACGTCGGCACACGCGTGCCCACTCATTTATCACCACCACCACCACCACCATCATTGTAATTTTTGGTCATTACATTGCTACATTTTTTTTTTGCAGTCGGTTTCCACCCCCAAGCCCAGAAAAAGCCCCAAAGGAAAGGGTGGGAAGAAGAGCCCCAAAGGAAAGGTAACATTTCTTTGTTTCTTTCCACTGTCCTTGCTTCCAATGCTTCAGGATCTGCCCCTGAACGCTAATTTCCTATGTTACTTTCTGGGTTCAGTTACTTTGAAAACGCAGGGTTCAGGATCATGTCTGCAAGGCTGCAGCTGAGCCTTTGCAGGAACTATTCCTGCCTGCTTTGTCACAAGGCGGTTATTTCTTGTAAGCGTTGTTTACACACAGCGTGCAGATAACACTGCATACTGACTGCCTTTTGTCATTTTTGGATCTTGTGTGTGTGTGCCATTTCGTACCTCGGCCAGAGCTTCGACGTTCACCAGTAGAGATTTAGTGTATGCAACCGTTTTTACCCCTCATTAAAGGTAGCCGAATTTTAAATTCGTGGATGTCTTAACAGTTCAGTGTTCATGCGTTTTTGGAACTTTGCCATCCGTTCCTACTGGTACACAATGGCCTGCTCTTAGGAAAGGCATAACGGGTTTCTTTTGTGTGCACAATAATTGTTCTGAATGCTTCATGAGACCCAAGTTTATAGTCTCATCCGTAAAATTTTCAGGGCAAAATTTTCAGGGAAGGGGTCAGTACTGATAACTCCAGGGGTAAAAATCCCCTTGCCCAGGCGCATCAGTGGTGGCTCAAACCCGAGGTTGTCAAATCTTGAGGTCAAAGATGTAGCCACTTAAACTATCCCACCCCCTGATCTTGTGTTTGAATGAGCTCAATTCTACTATCAAAAACTCGTGAAGAAAACAAGCCCAGCAAGGTGACAGCGCAGTTCTGACATCACTACAAAAGTAGGATTTAAAAAAGTTTTTTAATTTATTTTATTATTATTTTTTTTACTCTATCAAATATTCCAAGAAAGCCGAAGTTATCAATTCATGAGCTAACTGACTGACTGCAATGAGGTCCTGCCTTTTGTCTTTAGACAGAAACGAGACCAGAATGACCAAAATCTTGTATAATAGCATGTTTGGTAAGGTATATGGTGCTTGTTGCTCAACACACCTTAACCATAGCCTTCTGAACAGTTTAAGAAAACAGCGGGTAAAGACATGTTTACGCATTATTTTCTGTCGGTAAGGACCCTTCCCCCCATACCACCCCTTCCACAATTGCAAACATGAATACCTCTCGGACCAGCGATTATTGCCCCTGCAGGCTCCCGACGGGGGGGGTTAGGTAGAAAAGATATTCAGCATTGGTCTGTTCTCAAAGCACACCCCAGTGGTGGTTTGTGATAGTGGGGAGGGAGGGGCCTTGGCCTTGGAGCGTCTGCACTTGTCACTTTGCTATTCACACTTGGCTCTGTCAACTGAGCACCCTCCCCTAATTGGCACAGGGCTGCAAGGGGGATGCCTGGTGAAAAAAAAGGCCTGGCATTGTTGAAAGTGTTAACTGGATGTGATAGCCAGAGCGAGCGACTCTCCTCCCCCTTCCCACCCCATCCCACCCTATCCCATTGAGGGGAAAGCTTATTTTTGACCATAGGATTGGATTACTTTTTTCTTTGGAAAGGGGGCTGGGGGTCGTTATGGTTTTTTGGATCGTTTTTTTCTTTCAGTTGTGTGGCTATGTTGTGTATTTTGCTCTTTCACGCTCTCTTGTCAGTGTCTCTCTCTCTGTCAGTGTCCTCTCTCTCTCTCTCTCTCTCTCTCTCTCTCTCTCTCTCTCTCTCTCTCTCTCTCTCTCTCTCTCTCTCTCTCTCTCTCCTCTCTCTCTCTCTCTCTCTCTCTCTCTCTCTCTCTCTCTCTCTCTCTCTCTCCTGTCTCTCTCTGTCTCTCTCTGTGTATCTCTGTGTCTCTATCAAGTTCCATGGGATTATGCTGGGATGTTGTTCTTAGTACTTCTGAATTCTATACATGCATTTGATAACTGAAACAACTATGACTGCATGGTTAATCTAAAGATCATCCCGCTCCTGGGTTAAAAGCCCCCTTCGTTTTATTCATGTCCCTTTTTGTGTTTTGATTACCTGCATTGGTATGCAGCTTGAAAAGTTCCTTATACAACCTGGGTACGCGACCAAGTCGAATACTAGATCTCCTTGTAATTAGTCCAATTTCAACATATTTTTTGGGGACAATCTCAGTTCGCAGAATTTCGTTCATAGGACACAGAAAGTGTACTGAAATTAGCGTCGATGTCATATAATGCAAGGGCTTCATGAGATCCTAGAACCCAGCAGAGACTTAAGTACAAAGCCCGTTCTGCTTCTGTCCATTTTTTGATGACGGTTTTCCCGTGCTTCGTACACTGTGGGGCTGTTCTACTCTGTACTAACCAGATGAATTTCAGTCTCTGAAAACAAATCTTACAAAAATTTACAATTGCCTAAGGACAACAAAGCAGATCAAAACATACAGTAAATTGTTAGCTCCTAAAGCTGCCCAGTGTAGTATGGAACAAGTGCCACAAATGTGAGCCAAGGTGTCTGAAGAATATATTTCTTTTCACACTGAAAAAATATATAGTCATCCATCCATCCATTTCGAGATTTATTACATTAACGGAACAGTGCGGTGTGTAATGAAAACGATGAGTAAAGTAGGTCTGCTTCAACTATGCTCTTTGACTTGTTTCCGGTATCCATTTCCTCTGCAGCAGACTTCTGACATGCTTCAGGTCACAAAACGCAACACTCAGTTCCGGGAGAGGGGGGGGGGGATACGTCGTCGTCGCATCGCGGTTGGTCCGCATTCTTGTGAAAGGTAATAGTGCCGATTTGGTAGCTGCCGGGTATAATACGGCATTTGTCCGTTAAGCCGCCTGTAATCCCGCGGTCACTGTGGGAGCAGCCCTACACGAGCTGAACCGTGCCGATAAGCTCGCGTCAGTCCGCATTCCGCCGGCTTGAATGGCTGCAGGGCCGCGGTCCCATCTCCGGACAGGGCTGGGCTGGGCCGGGAAGGCATCCGGGGGGAGGGGAGGTTCACTGGGCCTGGAAACAATGCGGCAACGTTGCAAGGAGTTGTGACAGAGGTTATCGGAGTGGACCATCGTGGAAAGCGTTGGTGGTCATTAGCAGCACGGGAGTATCAGTCTCGCCGTTCCCCTTGAACCTGCTCGCCCTGTGACAAGCCGTGGGGGAGGGGGAATTAGGTGTTCTATTAGCGAGCGCGGCGAGGACGTGGGCAGGCTGGCTGGCAAGTGTCTGGCTAATCTCCCTGCCTGTCAAAGCTGTCCTGCTTTGTGTCGGCGTCAGCACCCGGCCTGGCAGTAGCAGAATGC
>CM060317.1:20218084-20228084 GCA_030674155.1 Stramonita haemastoma
CATCAACCAACATTGTTATTTACCACCAGATTAGATCGCTGGTCTAGAAAGCTTGCACCTGTTCAGAAAGCGTGAAGTCAGGGTTAGATCTTCTTTAAACGTGAATCCTCCTCCCCCCATTCCCCCATCCACAAAATCGTGAGTGGTGGTCTGGGTGCTAGTCTTTCGGGTTGAGAAGGTGAACTGAGATCCTGTGTTCAAAAACACATTTCACGCATGCAAAAGAACCCGTGGCAACAAGAGAGCTGCTATAGCTATCCTTTGCTAAAAGTGTGTAGGAAGATACTCTGATAGTGAAACACACTTGTTTATTCCATTATCCTCGAAATAAGAGAATGAAATGAATAAATGAAAAATGCTGCCAACTTGCTCGTTAAACTCTCCTTGTCATAAGGGAACACTACAGCTCTTTTTTGTTTTAAAAATTTCAATTCCTTTTTAATTTCGTGGAGAATGAGTTATAACATTCATGTGCTTATAAAACACACACACACACACACACACACACACACACAGTCCCCATGTGCATGCGGATTCGTAACTGATTCGTTGTAACTGATTCGTTGTCATCCGTTCTCACCGGCACACAATGGCCTTCTCTTTTGAAAGGCAGAATGGCTGGAAACATGTGCACAAGTTAATGTGAATGCGTGTGCAAGTTAATGTGTGTGTGTGTGTGTGTGTTCATGCACAGGACTTCAGTTAACATGCTCATCCCTCCTTTAGCAGATCTTTTGGACAACGGTGCGCTAATGCATTTCCGGTAATTAGAGATTTATCTCTTAATGGCTCCATGATATTTACGAGGATGGTAGGTAAACCTAGCTGTGTGAGCCTGTCCCAAGGTCGACTGAAGAGTTATTTCAGGCATTGCCGTGAGTTAGGGATTCCTGCTGATTGGCTGACTGCCTGTTGCACTTTGCTCTACCCAGCTTAGCTAGCTGTAGATGTGGTGTAATTCAGGTAATTAGAATTAATGTTGATAGAATTTCTGCATGACAGGTAAAACTGAAATAGTATTGACAGTAAGAGCTTACAATGGTTTGATAATTATGAGCTAGCCCAGCATGTCAACAATTCAGCCTGAAAATGTCAATCCCTGTATTGTTTTATAGTTTGTCTTTTTTTCAACCCCCTCACCCTTTTCCGGCTAATTGCAAATGAGTCATCTGGGAAGAACAGCAAAGGGAGAAAACTGGCCATCCTAAGTGAGTTTTCATTGATAAAACGAAATCATAACTCTCACCCTTTAAACCTACTCAAGCGCTGTCAAAACTTGAACCACCAACCTCAGAATGAACAGGATTTGAAATCCAGTCACCTGCTCTGTCCACTCGGCTCCTGTGGGTGGGGAGTGGTTTAGGTAAGGTTTACTTACCTGCCGGATTACATAACATCCCCCTGTGCCCTCACTCACTCCCACCCCAAAAACGGGTATAGTTGTCTCTCTATTCCGCTTCAAATCTCCGCACGACCAGTTCCTTTGCTTTCTGTCCTGGCAATGGGCGGGGCAGGGAGGGGAAAGGCTTTCGTGACCTGGGAACACCCCTACTACTATACCCACCCCCCTCTCTTCTCTTCTGATGCTGGGCTAGCTATCCCCTCCCGGCCAGGTGTCTGTTGTTTGTTCCTGCTTGGTATGGAATGAGGGTGGAGAGGGGGGATGGCCTAGTGGTTAGAGCGTGGTGGTGCTCGTGAGCTGACAGTCCCGGATTGAGCCACCTTGGAGGAAACCCGATTTTAGGGATTTTGCCCTGGAGTTAACATCAGTACTGAGTCCACTCCTCTTGGATGACTCTGTAAACCGAGGCTTTGTGTGCAAACGCAGGCAGATCATCTTACCCCCATGTTAAAACCCCCCCCCCTGTTCTGCCTTTTGGAAGAATAGGCTATTTCGTGATGGAATGAACAGACATATCAGAAGGTCTACCAGTGACCATCTATGATTACATCTTGTACATAGGTCAAGTATTCGCCCTTTTCTGAAAGAGTGCATCAGTTATAGTTAATGGTATGGACAACGTAAAACTACCTAGCATGCTGGGAAGCCTAAAAAAACTTTGCACATAATCAACATAGATTATGTGGGTGACTTTACAATGGTTTATTCTAATTCCCCATTGACCTCCTAACCGAGTAACGAAGAAATAAAATAATTGCAAAAATCCGAAAAATAATAGTAAATACGTTTAATAGCAATAAATCAGCAAGGCTGCAAAGTGAAATGGTCACAAGGTGTTCATACCTATGTTTACAGCAAAGTGGAATGGTCACAAGGTGTTCATACCTATGTTTACAGCAAAGTGGAATGGTCACAAGGTGTTCATACCTATGTTTACAGCAAAGTGGAATGGTCACAAGGTATTCATACTTATGTTTACAGCAAAGTAGAATGGTCACAAGACGTTCATACCTATGTTTGCAGCAAAGTGAGTTAGGGAAATACCAACAACGTACATACACGACATAACTCCAGGCTTTACCATCCTCCTCCTCATCTCCTTACGCATACATACATACATACGCTTGAACCCAAAATATCTAAAAGCGTTCTCTGCTCAATGAGACCAACACACGATGTACAAAGCTAAGAAAACAACGCTGAAATTATCCCCCCCTAAAAAAAGGCCCACCAGGCCTATCTATCCACACACGTGGTCAAGAAACATGGGTAGGGTCAGGTTGCTTGTTCTATAGCCTAACCTACTCGTCTCATCTATAGGCCTAAGTCCTGCTCTGCTGCGCTTTTTTTCTTTTCTTCTTTTCTACTTCTCTCTACTTGCATCAGCATCACGGCGTGAGCGAACGTGGACAGGAGAGTAACTTTGTTTGACAACGCCTGCGAGCGTGAATTACAGGGGGGCCAGGCCGGGCTTGGGACCTAACCTCGCCTAAGGGCCCGCCACCTGAAGTGGTCATTTCACACACCAGTTGTGGCCCTTGTCAAGGTGGGGGCTGGTGGCTGGTGGCTGGTGCTATCCTGTCACTGCCAAAGTGGAGAGCTAATGAGCGTTAGAGTTTAATTGTCGGGGGTCGGTGGGTATCCCTGGGCGCAGCTGTCACCGTGCCTGTCTGTCTGTCTGTCTGTCTGTCTGACGGATTGTCTGTGTGTCTGTGTGTCTGGCTGTGTGTCTGGCTGTGTGTCTGGCTGTCTGGTTGGTTGGTTGGCTTTTCCCTTCCTGTCTTGTTTGTTGGGGATGCTGACTCATCGTATTTTACAAAGTTCTTTTTTTTTATAGAATGCTTTATAGGTTGGGTTTTTTTTTTTTTTTTTTTGTGTGTGTGTGTGTGTGTGTGTGTGTGTGTGTGTGTGTGTGTGAGTGTGTGTGTGTGTGTGTGTGTGTGTGTGTGTGTGTGTGTGTGTGTGTGAGAGAGAGAGAGAGAGAGAGAGAGAGAGAGAGAGAGAGAGAGAGAGAGAGAGAGAGAGAGAGAGAGAGAGAGTCAGTCTATTTTTAATTAATTAATTTTTTGATTTCGAAGATAATGGAATAAACAATCATGTGATTATTTTACATCCCACCCCCAGGTGCATGCATCTTACTCTTCCAAAAAGCGAAACAGGTTCCAACGTGTGCGTAAGATGTTCTGCGTGCATTCGCACTTGGGGCCTCGGTTCATGGTCTTATCCAAAGAACTTTTGGTAGGGAGTGAAGTCGGCATTAATGTTAACTCCAAGGGGAAAACACCCTCGAACGGGATTTGAACCCGGGTTGGTAGATCGCGAACTATCCTGTCCCACAGAAAGAGCGAGAGAGAGAGAGAGAGAGAGAGAGAGAGAGAAAAGAGAGAGAGAGAGAGAGAGAGAGAGAGAGAGAGAGAGAGAGAGAGAGAGAGAGAGAGAAGAGAGAGAAACACTTTGAAACACTTTTGAAACACTTTTATTAAGGGATAAGAATAAGCACACATAATGGCTTGTTTACATCCAGCCCTCAATCAAAGAAAATCATAACAATGAAAACAAATCAACTGCAACTTTATGAAAAAAAAAAAAAAAAAAAAGAGGAGAAAAAAAAAACCATAAAAAATCGTTGTAACATCATAGAAATGCATGTCAAAAAGGAGATTTTGTATAAAAAAATAAAATAAAAAAAATAATAAGAGAAAGAGAGAGAGAGAGAGGGGGGGAGAGAGAGAGAGAGAGAGAGAGAGAGAGAGAGAGAGAGAGAGAGAGAGAGAGAGAGAGAGAGAGAGAGAGAGAGAGAGAGAGAGAGAGAGAGAGAGAGAGAGAGAGAAGGAAATGAGCACAGAGGAAAATAAAATGCAATGCCAGACAAGAGAAGATATTATGTGAATGTGCCTGTATATTCATTCATTAGGATCGAATGATACTTAGTTTTAAAAGTATATAAACTAGTATTGACATTAACTGAGGATGAAACATCATTCCATAATAAACCACCAGAGTAAGTAAGGCTAGATTTGAACAGATCAATTCTGGGCAGTGGTAACATTATTTTGTGAAAATAGCGACACTCATTTATCTTAAACTTGTTTATCAATGAAGGTGGAGCAGAGCCAGACATAATTTTGAACATAAAAATTGCCTTATTGTATCTTAACTTCCATTTCAGAGGGAGAATATCAAGTGAGATGTAATCATTACATGACAATGATGATGATTTTAGTAGAAGTACTTTAAGAGCACGTCTGTACATACTTGCCAATGGTTTTAAAGTGTTTTCGCTCGCCGTATCCCAAACTGTTGATACATAATTTATGTGTGGCTCAATAAAAGCATGATAAAACAGTTTACGAGGGTGTGAATTTAGGAAATGTTTTATCTTCATTAGCTGATAAATCTTTTTTGATATGATTTTACACACCATTTTTACATGTTCAGACCATGACAGATTGTTATCAATTACTAATCCTAGAACTTTATGAAAATCAACTTCTTGAACTACATTACCACTGATGTCCAGTGAACTATGGATTTTAGAAAGGTTCTGCCGTTTTTGTCTGGTAGTTATAATCATATGTTTACTCTTATGAGGGTGGATGCTCATATGATTTGAATCAGACCATTTTATCAGTTGTTCTATATTAGTCTGTAAGGTAAAAATCACGTCATCTAATTTAGTGTGGCTAGTATGTAATGTTGTGTCATCTGCAAACATTTCACAGTTAGCTTTTAAACAGAGGGGTAAATCATTAATATATATTGAGAATAGTATGGGTCCCAAGATGGAACCTTGAGGAACACCGAACAAAATGGGCAAAATAGAAGATTTAGATTCCTCAATTAAAACAAGTTGTTTACGATTGTCTAAAAATGATGACATGAGTTCTATTGTATTATCTGAAAGACCATACAATTTCAGTTTTCTTAGAAGAAGCTTGTGATCAATCAAATCAAATGCTTTTGAAAAATCAACAAACAGGACACCAGTAATTAAATTGTTATTTATGTTGGTTAGCCATTTGTCAACTAAGTTCGTTAGTGCAGTGTGACACAGAGAGAGAGAGAGAGAGAGAGAGAGAGAGAGAGAGAGAGAGAGAGAGAGAGAGAGAGAGAGAGAGAGAGAGAGAGAGAGAGAGAGAGAGAGAGAGAGAGTTTAACGTGCATAGTTGATCTTATGCGAAGAAAATTAAGGGACCCGCAGGTCTGCACTTCACTTAAAGTTGACCTAGGAGATCGTACCCCTCCTCCCCCCTCCCCCCACCCTTGATTCACGAGAGGCTTCCGAGATTCGAACGCAGGATTTCATGGACCCGCAGGACTGAAATACAACGATCTTGATTAACCACTCGACTTCGTCACTCGCTTATTCATCATAACTGTGTAACTGAACTAAAAAAAACCTGTCCAGCACTTTGATTTGTTTTTGCAAGATATAGCCCTATATAAATTCCATGTCTTAGTATCATCATTCACTGTTAGCGTGCCAGCCTTGTTCGTGGTCTGTGAGTTACTGTCCGTTCATCGTTAATGGCTTTCAGTCAGCAATACCATGCTCTACTGATGACTGGAGTCATCACACGGACCCATAAGCACTTTAGTGGCAGGGTTGTCACACCCGGAACCAAAGTGAACGCTTGATCCTTCCTATCCATCTGGTTGTGTCATCATCCTGTGTTGTCTACTACCCCTGTTATACGCGTTAGTACGTCTAATGACAATGAGTGGAGTAATTATGACGAAACCAAAAGCGGCTTTTCTGCAGCTTAATTAAATGATTCCAATTATCAGGTGTCTTAACACAGGGGGCAGATGGGTTACTAATATGTCTTAAGCTGTAGCCCAATCAAGCCTCATTAAGCCGCATGAGTAGAAGCAGATGTTTGTAAGGAGGATCTTGCCAAAGCCGGCTTCTGTCTGTCCTGTCCAAGGCCGATGATAATTAGATGATAATGATGAGATGGTAATGATGAGATAGGAGCGTGAAGATCAGACACAGACCACCCTATCCAGGGTCATGCTG
Organism: Stramonita haemastoma; assembly: GCA_030674155.1. NCBI lineage: Eukaryota > Metazoa > Mollusca > Gastropoda > Neogastropoda > Muricidae > Stramonita > Stramonita haemastoma. The sequence continues at coordinate 20,224,507 of CM060317.1, forward strand.
GTTACACAGTCATGCAGCCACATCAAGGGTTGATCACATCAGCCACATCAAGGGTTGATCACATCAGCCACATCAAGGGTTGATCACATCAGCCACATCAAGGGTTGATCACATCAGCCACATCAAGGGTTGATCACACATCAAGGGTTGATCACATCAGCCACATCAAGGGTTGATCACACATCAAGGGTTGATCACATCAGCCACATCAAGGGGTTGATCACACATCCAGGGTTGATCACATCAGCCACATCAAGGGTTGATCACATCAGCCACATTAAGGGGTTGATCACATCAGCCACATCAAGGGGTTGATCACATCAGCCACATCAAGGGTTGATCACATCAGCAACATCAAGGGGTTGATAACATCAGCCACATCAAGGGTTGATAACATCAACCACATCAAGGGTTGATATGACATCAGCAACATCAAGGGTTGATCACATCAGCAGCATCAAGGGTTGATCACACATCAAGGGTTGATAGGACATCAGCAACATCAAGGGTTGATATGACATCAGCAACATCAAGGGGTTAATATGGCATCAACAACATCAAATGACATCAACCACATCAAGGGGTTGATAACATCAGCTACATAAAATGATATCAGCCACATCAAATGACATCAGCCACACCAAATGACATCATCAGCCACACCAAATGACATCAGCCACATCATGTGGATGATTATATCCCCACAACCATGGCTAACAATTCTTGGCGAGCTGCGTGCATGCTGCCATCTTGCAGACGGGGCAAGCCTGGCTGGGTGTTGTTGCTTCGTGTGGTGAGGTCGGGATAAACAGGGTGAGAGAAGTAGGACGAAGACGTGAGCCAAAAAGATTTCGCTTAGACTGGTCAAGGCCTTGGCGTAAACACAAACAGGTTTAGTAGGCAAGTTTTCTGACTCCCTTGTTACTGCTAGGCTAACTTTTCGTTTCTTTTTATTTTTCTTTGGCGCTGCAGTGTTAGCTGCCGTGTGGCCCTTGCTCCTGTTGTCTGTCATCATCTGGTTACGCTGTCATTTAATTATCCGTGTCACTTTTCTGCCCTCACGTCATCAGTGTCTTGTTAGCTATCATTACAATTCTTGACGTTTTCGGCCTGCCTGCTGCAAGCAGGTTCAAATATCGCTTGTGGGTTGTACTTCAAGTTTGACAGCGGCAAACACAGACTTGATATCCTGTTTCAGTGTAAGGTGTTGGTTTTAATAAGAAAACTGAAGCTTTAGCAAGTTTTTTTTTTCTAAAACAAAGTTTTATGGACATCTCTGTCTGCGTGAAAAGAGGAGGCCCATATTGTGTTTTTATCGTTGCGGGAGCAGACGTGAACATGACATCCTGGATATTCACCAGCTTATTTCTGCATTGATGACTAGTTTTGGTTTTCAGGTTTAGTTTCAGTGTCGTAAAGAAGTGTCAAAGGGTGCATAAAATGTTTTAAAGTAAAGCGTAAAGCTCCATACCATATGTGTCTAAAAGTGATCTTGGTAGATGTTTAACAATCTACATTATTTAATGAGAATGGATGTCAACCTTTACAAAACTACATGCATACGAGGAATGAATGCATAAAAGCACATGAGTGCTTATTCCATTATCCTCGAAATAAAATAATGAAATAAATGAACGAATGAATGAGTAAATAAACAAACAAATAAATAAATAAATAAACAAATAAATAAATAGATAAATGAATAGACAAGTAGATAAACTAATGCACTAGTCAAACCTCTGGTGCTTGCTGGGTATGTTCTTTTTTCCCCCATGTATCAACATTCTGACACGACTTACGAGATCCTTGGCATGCGTATTTTGATATTCTGCATGCATGAAGGTACCGAAGTGGCCTGACGGATCTCAAAATTCCTGATCATAAATCCCCAAAGTGCTGCCGAGACTGGAATTCACACCTGTGGCTGCATGACCACCAGGATCAGAAAATTGCCCATTTATTCCGGCCATCAGCACACGCTGTCATGGTGCTGTAGGAAGATGACTGAAGAAGCTGACAACCATTGTTCAAGAGAAGAGTGCAATATTTTCATACGTGAGGGAAAAGACATGCCATGAACTCAGATACAGGTTTTCCCCAAAGTCTGAATGCAGTTACCTTGATGGTGGGAAAAACCCTCGAAACAAAACAAACCTAGTCGTATATGCTAAAATCTCTCCATTAGTGAAGCTTGGGGCTCTAGCTGAGGAACAATAAAAAAAAAAGACACTTTGCTAAATTGCTAGTACTACAAATGAGCAAATAAGAGGGATTATTTAAAAAAAAAAAGCAGGACTAGTAGATGTAGGTTGTATAAAACTGGTACACAGAGCAAGAAATGTCTCAGCCTTGATATATAAATGTTTCATTTTAAAAACCATCTCATCGCATATATCTCTACAAGTCTTTCTATGCAAGCAGGTTTTCCGTGGTGGTCACTACATGCGAGGCAAGGCAGTGGAGGCTGAAGAAGCTGTACCAGATGTGTCAGGGGTCAGACTGGGTGCCATGAAGAGGATGGACAAAACACAGACAGAGAGAAAGGCCCAGGATACAGGCACCAGCGGATAGTGGCAAGGTAAAAAGGGTAAAGGTAAAGGTGTCCCATAACCTAGGCGGTCGTAGGGGAACGAGGCATCAGAGACCTCAGCTTCTATAGGGGCTAGCATATTGAGGGCGGCGCCCATCTCCTCTCCTTCGCTGCTTTACCTTCCCTGACCCTAAAGAGGGCAGGTACCCAGTTGCAGCTGGGTGAACTGGGAGGGGGGGGGGGACTGTACTGAGGCCAAGGTGCGCAAACGGTCACCCATCCAACTGGTAACCACCTCGACGCTGCTTAATTTGATTGGGGGAAAGCAAACGCTCTGACCACTGAGTTGTCCCACCCCCTAGTGGCAAGGTGCTCTGCTGAATTAACTCTCTGTCTGCTGGAGGTCATGTAAGACTCCAGATTTAGTGCAGACATAATTATTATCATCATTAATTTAAGCCTGTGCCAATTATTTCCTTAAGATGAAGTGGATAATTTCGATCTTTGATAGGAAGAAAAGTGAAGTGTTATCCATTTTAATTCAAGGAAGCATCTTTAAGATTGAAAGGCTGCGTGTGTTGACACTTGATTTTCCACGATAAAAGCATACGAGTATTTCCATCCTTCATACCACCCCACAAAAAAAAGAAAAAAAAAGAAGAGATAAATGCTTAGAAAAAAATCAGCCTCAAAGTCATCAATCATGTATTCCTTCTTTCATTGCACCTCTTCTTTGCTGTGTCGTCTTCCTCCTCACCTGTAGTAAGTATCCAATAGTTTTCAGAGATGCAGGATGGTGGAGGCCAAAAAATAAGAACCTAAGTTCTCCTGAGTCTCCGAAATCGGAGTATGGCTGCCGATACGATAAGGTTACTTAAAACACACAGTCATTTCTTATGCAAACCTTTCATCCAGTGTGTAAACGGTAATTTCCAGGTTGGGGTGGTGAGAAGAGTGCAAATTTTGGGTGACTCCTAAAGAACAAAATTTGGTAACGAGCCAGGACAAGAAGATGATGAAGAAGAAGACAAAGAAGAAGAAGAAGAAG
>CM060317.1:20230584-20235584 GCA_030674155.1 Stramonita haemastoma
CAGTTTTGTAACTGTCATCTGTTCCCACCGGCACATCGTGGCATACTCTTACGAAAAGCGGAACAGGATTTAACCTGTGCGCAAGATGTTCTGAGAGAGAGAGAGAGAGAGAGAGAGAGAGAGAGAGAGAGAGAGAGAGAGAGAGAGAGACAGACAGACAGACACACAGACACACAGACACACAGACACACAGAGGCAGAGAGATGAAACAAAATAAAGTAAAATAAAATAAAATAAAATGAAATGACATGTTTATTAATAAGACCATGGCCCCTCAGAAGGGGAAATACAAATAACACAAGCTCAAAAAATATGAGGGACATGTGATGGCATTATGTCACATAAATACTTTTCCTTTTAAATGCTATATACATATACACTGTCAGCTGTTTTACAATACACTCATTCGTCGAAGCTAATAACAAATCCAACCTGAATAAACATGGATCTCTACAGTACTTTTGTGGTATGAACTGCTCTCATAATTACATCTCTTAACCGGTGGACACTTCGGAAATTGAAAGAGGCAAAATAAACACAGACGAAATGTAATTCTACAGGCGACTTCTGAGAGTTTTCTTGATGAACTGTCGGTGCAAAAAAAAAAAGAAGCTGAAATTGATAAGCACAGATTGAGATGTGTAGGTTATTCAAACAGAACAGTTCTTCAGATAAGACTATAAACCGAGGTCCCGTGTGTGAACGCACGCAGAACATCTTGCGCACAACGTTAAACCCTGTTCCGCTTTTCGAAAGAGTAGGCCTTCGTGTGCCAATGGAACAGATGACATTTACAAAACTGCATACACACGGGGAATGGGTGTAAAAAAGCACAATAGTGCTTATCCCATTATCCTCGATTTAAAAGAATTTTAAAAAAGAAGAAAAGAAACACACAGACAAATCTGTTGACGACAGTTCTCCAAGGTAAAGGTTGAGGGCAGACGGAAAAGAGGCAGACCACCAACATCCTACATTGCCCAAATCCCTGAGATCAGTGGTCTGGGAGGGCTGCAGGAGATCACAGAACTCAGCAGAAACAGAGGAAGATGGCAAACCCTGGTGACATTGCGTAAAAGCTCCTACCGACGACAGCGGCGATGGAGACAGTTGAGTTGAGTTGAGTTAAATTAACTTAAAGAGAAAAAAAAGAAAGAAGACTTGTCAGCAAAAACTGCAGACTAAACCAAAGCAAACAGTATCAAGGAAGGGGGAGGGATGCTTTGTAAAATCACTCTTGCAGATTTTGTGACAGTCTGTCTACTGACGTATTTCCCTTCTCCTTCTCTCCCCACCCCCCCTTTTTTTTCTCTCTCATTTTGACCCTTCTCATTTTTCGCTTTATGTTGTTGCCTTTTCTTGACAATAGTGAGGTCTTAGAATCAGGCTTATTCCTGTGTGTGTGTGTGTGTGTGTGTGTGTGTGTGTGTGTGTGTGTGTGTGTGTGTGTGTGTGTGTGTGTGTGTGTGTGTGTGTGTGTGTATGTGCGCGCGTGCGCGTGCAACAGCCACAACAGACTTGTCATTTTTCACACGACGTACTGAAGATCACTGTAATAATATACACGCTAGCAGTAAAGTTTTGGGAGGAAAACCAAAGTTATCTATTTCTGTTAAAATCCGTTTCTGCCAGAATTGTCATTTTTACCAGAGTTCTGTTTCTGGTTGTTTCTGGGGCTTTTTTTTTAATCAGCTGCAGCACTTGAAGTCAGATTTTTCGCCTCTTTCTTGCCTGACACATCACAATAAGCAAGATTTCATTGTGCTGACAACTCGCATTGTGCGCAATGTGACAGATCACGGTAAAACACACACACACACACACACACACACACACACACACACACACACACACACACACACACACACACACACACACACACACACACACACACACACACACACACACAAGAACTGTAAGGCATCAATCCAACTTTGCGTCTGTAAATCCGACAATAATTGACAGAGTGCTGTTCCAGTGTGTTCAAATACAGATTCAAGGTCGGAATAAACCAACGCCCCCCCCCCCCCCCCCCCCTCTCCAATGTTATAAAAATTCTGCCTCTGATAAGGTTTTGAATTCAACCTTCTGAGTTAAGAGTCCTTTACAAGAAACATACTAATAAACATTGAATCAAGGTACCTACCTGCTTTGAATTATGAAGATTTTAAAAAAAGTGGAATTTCTCAGATCTCTCTCTCTGTCTCTGTCTGTCTGTCTGTCTGTCTGTCTGTCTGTCTGTCTCTCTCTTTAGGTCTACAGGGTCTCCCAGTACGAATCCCATACCCCACTTCCAGCAGAGGGGACATGTATCATGAAAAGTGCAGAGACAGGAAACGTATCCAGTGCAACCCAAAAAAGGAAAGCAGTTAGTTATATGTCTCCTTTATTCAATCCCCTCTCCCCCTTTTTTCAATTCCCATCCAAAAGAAAACACAGCTTGTTTCCTCCATCCCTCTCTGTCTACGCGATTCAGCGTTATGTGATCTCTTCTTTTTTATTTTTAAAGTACTTGATATTTGGTTTTATTCTATTGTTTTTGAAAAAAAAAGTTAAGAACTCTGTGTTTTACGTCATAATTATGTGGACACAGAAACAGCAGAAAGGGTGCAAAGGCCGCTAACTTTGGACAGGAAACCTAGTTTCGGAGTGTGACATTAATTAGGGTGAGGAGTAAAATCCTTATCATCCTTGAGCTAGAATACCAAAGTAGGTGTGTGTCTGTGCGGCTCTGTGCTTGTCAAGTGTGCAACAGATTCATCATTAGCTCTTGAGTGCTTAAGTCACTGTGTTTCATCAATGTTCATAGCATTGCATGTATGCATTGTATTGCTTGCAATGTATTGGGATCCCAGAAGGAAGGTTATTGTACGATATTGTATTGTGATTATGTATGTTTTGTACTGTATTGTTATTGTACTGTACTGTTTAGTTTTGTATTGTATTGTATTGTCACTGTATGTATTGTACTATATTGTACTGTACTATATGTATTGTTCTGTATTGTATTAACTATGTAGCTTGTAGACTGTATGTATTGTATTGTACTTGCATTGTATTGCATTGTATTGTATTGTGAAAACTGGAACAGTATGAAGGTACGTATATGCATTTATCTTGTATGTTGTTATATTTGATAAATTTAATGTAATGTTTCAGTCGATTGTATTTATTGTGTTACATTGTACTGTTATTGTACTCATTGTATTGTACTTACTGTATTATATTATAATTGTATTGTATACTACTTTCAGTCAATGCAATATTTATCTGCGTGAAATTAAAGTTACTCTTTCCCCCGTAAGAGGCATATCACCACAAGACACTGTCGCTCCTTTTATTATTATTTTTTTATTTAAAAACAATTTTCCTGTCTGCATGTGTATTTGTTTCTCTACGACAGTAGCTTTCTTCTACAGCATTTTGCCAGGAACGACTCTCTTACTGCCGTGGGTTCTTTAGCGTGCACTGAATGGGTGTTGCACACAGTACCTTCCCTCTCATAAAAAACCCCCAAACCCCAACCCCCAAAACAACAAAACAAACTAGCATCTAGACCACGCCACAAGGTATAGATAGTGGACACTTTTTCCAGCATGCTTTTAATTCTTCCTCTTTGTGATGAATACAATAGCACACCCACAATAAAAAAAAAAAACAGCAGCACCAATCTGCTAGCTATTATTCACAAGGGTATTTCCAGCTTGAGAAGGGCCTGTTACATCTATCTCACCGGCAGGCAGGCAGGCAGGCAGGCAGAAGAAAGACAACGCTGACCTTACGTCACGATGAAACAGGCCTTTTGTCACACAGGCTGACGCCACAGAAAAGACAGACGTTGCTTCTGGCGTCACGACAACATGTCAAGAAAATGGTTACGTAAAGGAAATATTGACGGGGGCTAAGGTCCTGGTAATATAGGGAGGGAGGGAGGGAGGGGTGGGGTTGGGGGTGCGGGAGAGGGGGGTGGGAGGGGATGGGGGGGAAAGAAGTACTTGGTAATGAGCGGTCTTTTTTTTGTTTTTTTTTTGCTTTTTCTTAGTGTAAGATTTTATCTATTTGTTTTTTGTTTTGAGAGAGAGAGAGAGAGAGAGAGAGAGAGAGAGAGAGAGAGAGAGAGAGAGAGAGAGAGAGAGAGAGAGAGAGAGAGAGAGAGAGAGAATTACAATGGTTTAATGCGATAAGCCATTCACACGCCCATTCACGGTAAGTGGAAACAGCAGAATGAATGAATATCTCCAGTCTGTAGGAAAAGGGACTGGACAGAGACTAAAAAAATGGTTAGATTGTCCAAGCCCTCTCCGCTGTCCTACTTCATCCCAATTAGTAAAAAAAAAAAGACTACCTCAGTGGCTAGTGCGTTAGACTCATGATTTAACTAACAGCCTGCGTTCGAGACACCACCGAGACACCCGTTTGAGAGGATTTCTCTCCTGGAGTTAGCATCAGTATGGACTCCACTCCACCCAGAAAGTCCTTCCGATGAGACCATAAACGAAGCCCCCGTGTGCCAATGAATAATAATAATTGATATAAAAAGACCATGAACAGTGCAGCCCTTCTCCTCCTCCCCTCCTCCCCCCTCTTTCCCCCACCTCCTGTGTCTTTCTCCTCCCTTCTCTCTTTCTCTCGCGCCTACTTACAACCTCTCTCCTCCCTCCACCTTGCTACTCACTACCCCCTCTCGCTTTTCCCTCCCTCGCCCCCCCATTTCCCCCACTCCCCCCTCACTACACACACCTGACTCTCCCCTCAGACAGTCTGGTCAAGAGGTCAACCCAGCCTCCCGACTAACTTCCCACCCAGTACAGGACTGTAAAGGTGCAAAGGCGAGGTCAGCTGGTGACCGAAGGACCGCTTTGAAGTCGTAGTCAGTCCTCTCCCTCTACTCCTCTACACACAGACGGTATACTAGCCTACTACACTACAGGGAAAGTTCTAGGCCTACCAGAGGGAAACAGACGCTCCACACTGTCTTCTAATCGGTACATACCACGGTC
>CM060317.1:20240584-20255584 GCA_030674155.1 Stramonita haemastoma
GAGAATGGGCTGACCGAACAGGCCAAACCTGTCTTCTCTAGGCACCACATCAAAGACTCGGATGAGGAGGGCGGGAGTGAGGAAATGAATGGATGCCATATCTGTGTCATGCTGAACTGTAGGCTCCTTTCATCCCCAGTCTATAAAAAGCTGCAGTGCAGAGGAAGCGCAATCATCTTCGGATTATTAGATTAGAAAGTCCATCTTCCTCTTATTAACGTCTCCATTTTGCGCACAGAGCCTTAAATCTCGGGCAGTTTGCCAAAGAACTGTGTGTTATGTCCTAAAAGGGGTTATTGTCGTTATGTGGACAGGCTTAACGGAGATAAGAACTTTTCTCTGGGTCTGGAAACTTCCGTGGTAGAAACCTTCTTCTTTACCTCACCAGGCGGGCTGCCAGTGCACAAACTGTAAATTGAAGACAAACGATTCCAAATCTAACAATGCCTAATGTCTTTGTGAATGTGCGAAACGGGAAAGCAACTGATTTTCCGGGGAAAAGTTAGGGAGTACTCGAGTCACCATAGCAGTCTCAACTTAGTTTTTGTTTGTGTTATTATCTTTTTATTGTCCTTATTTTTGGCTGTGTTGACATGTGTGTTGATAGAAAACAATGTGCTAAGCAATGTAGAAATTATCTCAAGTTGTTTTCTGATCAGATCTGCGTAGTAGAATGTCCTAATGCTGTTAGGTAAAGGTAAAGTGAAGGTGTCCTATAACCTTTGTGGTCGTAGAGGAGCGAGGCATCAGAGACCTCAGCTTCTCCAGGGCCAGCAGCATATTGAGGGTGGCGCCCATCTCCTCTCCCTCGCTGCTTTACCTTCCCTGACCCTAAAGAAGGGCAGGTACCCATTGACAGCTGGGTGGACTGGGGGACTCTACTGAAGCCAAGGCGTGGAAACGGGCACCCATCCAATAATTGGTAACCAGCTCGATGCTGCTTAACCTTAGATAGGGGAAAGCGAGAGCGCTGACCACTGAGCTATCCCGTGTAATGCATTAGCGACAGGGATCCACTTAAGGGCAGCACATAGGTGGATTGGTGCTGCGTTAGGCATCCTGCGTTTAGGATCTTGCTTAGGCATCTTGCATTAGGCGTCCTGCCAATAGTGTGGTGATAGCATGATCCGCCAACTTGAACATGGAGCTCAGAAATCATTATCGCTTGATTTATTTTTTTAAAGCTTGGGAAACTTCCTTGTGAAACCTCACCCCACACATTCCTCTGCTTTTGTCTACAATCCCCTTGCAGATTTCCCTGTTTCGTTCCCAGCAGTGGTTTAGTGATGCCTGCTACTGGTGTGATACTTCATTTTTAAAATATATTTTTTACCTTAGACGTTGTAGGAAAAATAGAAGACCTGATTCAACACAGAGAGAGAGAGAGAGAGAGAGAGAGAGAGAGAGAGAGAGAGAGAGAGAGAGAGAAGAGAGAGAGACAGACAGACAGACAGACAGACAGACAGACAGACAGACAGAGACAGACAGACAGACAGACAAACACAGACAACAGACAGACAGAAGACAGAGAGACAGAGACAGAAAGACAGACAGAGACAGACAGACAAAAGAGAGAGAGAGAGAGGAGAAGAGAGAGAAGAGAGACAGAGAGAAGAGAGAAGAGAGACAGAGAGACAGAGAGAGAGACCATCATCTGTCTGATTGATTCTGGAATCCTCTTCATTTTTGTTCTTTGTCAATGTCTCTGGTTTCATCATGGTGAAAGTTTTACCTATGTTGTCATTTTACGGTCCCTTGCATTTTGTTTTGTTTTGTTCTGTGTCTCATAGAGTCCATGAGGTTGGCCATTTTTCTCTGTCTGCCAGACCTTGATACAGATGTGTGTTGGTAAGTCAGCCAGCCCCGGAATCGTCACCCCTGGAGTGCCGTGAACTGTGATAAAGGATAACAAGAAATCCCTGATTCAAGTTTATCAGAAAGGTAAAGGTAAAGGTGTCCCATAACCTATGTGGTCGTAGGGGAGCGAGGCGTCAGAGACCTCAGCTTCTCTAGGGGCCAGCATGTTGACGGCGGCGCCCATGTCTTTTCCCATTCTGCTTTACCTTCCCTGACCCTAAAGAGGGCAGGTACCCATTGACAGTTGGGTGAACTGGGGGAACTGTACTGTAGCCAAGGCGCGCAAACGGTCACCCGTCCAATTGGCAACCACGCTCGACGCTGCTTCACTTTGGCCGGGAGAAAGCGAGCGCTCTGACCACTGAACTATGTATTGAATTAAATTTTAAAAAAATGCTCGCACAATTTATCGAATATCCAAACAGTTCATATGTGGCTCCACAGAGATGCCTGTTCAAGGGGATTTTTCCCCTGGAGGGTAACATTAGTGCCGAATCATCTATCCCGAAAGTCCTTTAGATGAGACTATAAGCTGAGGTTCCGTGTGCGAATGCACGCAGAACATCTTGTGCACACTTCAAAACCGGTTCTGACTTTCGGAAGAGTAGGCTATTCGTGCCAGTAAGAAGGGATGATCTATCTATCTATCTATCTATCTATCTATATCTATCTATCTATCTATCTATCTATTATCTATCTATTATCTATCTATCTATCTATCCCATCTATCTATCTATCTATCTTCTATCTATTATATGCTTCTATCTATCTATCTATCTATCTATCTATCTATCTATATTATCTATATAGCTATCTATCTATCTATCTATCTATCTATCTATAGACAAAAACGTTCCCACACGCAAAAAAGTACCATCGGTGAACCTTGTGGCCAAGGAATGAAAAATGCTTATTAAAAAAACAAAGAAAAGCAGATTTGACTGGAAGAGTTTAGGACGCTTCTTCTGCTTTGTCTTCACCAAATCTGCTTTTCATTCCAGGTGAGAGCAGCTCAGAATAGTACAGGATACACCGGCTACAGCCAAAGAAAAAAAGTCTTTAATTAATTAAAAAAGAAATGATGGAGTAGGAGAGAAGAGAAGGGAGGTAACTCAGCATAGTTCTATTCAAGCATGTCACTGACTGTCAGTTAATAAAAGGTTACTATGCAAGAAAAAAAAGATGAGCTTGCCACAGACTGTAAGCGAAATTTTCCAATTTTTTGTCATCAAAATTCCGTCATACACAGGCAGCGTCAGGTATAGAAAGGAACCGGTAATGTTCCCCTTCTCTTGCACTGAGTCGACCTTTCTTTTGTTTCGACGTTCTTGCTTTGAGTGCCCATGAGCTGATTCTCTTTGATCTGGGAATGGTTCAAAGGCTTGAATCTATGCAATCATCCCACCGTTATCTCTTCATAATATCTCATTATTTCTACCCGGAACAGCCATCTCTCTCTTACAGAAATAGTTAACCAATAAAGAGTTTGACGCCTAAGTCTTTCCCCCCTTCCTTCCTCTTCCACTTCTTTTCCTATCAAATTTTAACGGAGGAAAAGGCTAGTCCGCTCAGACCTAATCTCCAGTTATGGGTTGTTACGGCAACATGTTTTTCCGGCCCTGCTTTTACGAATGGGGCTTGCTGTTTGGGGAGGGAAGAATGGCTGACAGAAAAGGCTAAACATCTCGTTCCAGGGCATAACATCAAAGGCGTGTGTGGGGAGGGCGGGAGCAGGTAAATGGAAGAATCAAATTCTGTATGATGCTAAACAGGCAGTTTAGCTGCTATGCGTGTACGAACGCGGTTGCAGCACAGATAGAAAGAACAAAAGGTTTTGTGATTATTAGATTACCGATTCCATTTTCTTCATCAGCATTTCCCATTTTCAGGCACTATTTTAGAATGAGGAGGGAACCACATTATCTTGGGCATGCTGCCAGTGTTGTGATGACGCCACCATAGACTTCAAAAGGTGGGGGTTTGGGGCACAGTTTTTTATTATTTTTTATTTTTAGGTTTGGGAATATTTATGATAAATATCACCCCTCTCCTTATATATTATATTCTTCCCTTCTTTCCCATCATTTCATTCTTCAACGTTTCACTTTCAGCGGTGAATCAGAAACGCTTGTCAGGATTGTTGAGTTCCGGTGACATCAGACATTGTAGTCAAAGCTAAAGAGCTGATTCAGCAGAGAGGAGGTTCCATCTCTTTGAGGAGGTATGCATCCAAACATGTATGTTATGTCGTTAAAATGGTTATTGTCGAACAGTGGAAATGCTTGTCAGAGATAAGATCTTCTCCTCTAGTCTCTGGAAACTTCATACAAACCTCCCCGACCTTCTTCTCTCACAAGGTGGGCTTTCAACGCACAGACAACAAATGGCAAGAGAAACGATTCCAAATCTGACAGTTCCTATTCCTTCCTTCATTTTCACCTGTCCCATAGTCCCGCAGAGCATGGGGGCATCCTGAAAACTTTGCAACCAGCCTCCTCTATTCCTCACGGTCCTCCGCCCTCTGTAGCAGATCGCTCCACCCAAGGCCTGCCTGTCCACTCTCCATGTTGTTCTTCCCATCATTTCGTATGTTTGCCAATTGTCTTTGTAAATATACGAATGGGCTAAAACAACAGGTTTTCGCGGGAAAGTTGGGGGGGGGGGGGGGGTACTAGTTTCACTTTTGCGGTCTCAACTGGGTTTTTATGTGATATCTTTTTATTGTTGTGGTGGCTCAAACCTTGAATCACTCGGGCCATCATATCGCGAATGCAACGCTCTTACCACTAGGCTGTCACATGCCCCCAACAAGATGGTAGGAAGCCAAGGGGTCACTGTTGTGATGCTCTGTGCAGACATGCTGGCAGACTGCTTAGCCCAGATAAGGCAGAAGGATGAAGCTTCATCAGTACTGCCTTTTCTTCTTTTTCTTCCCCTCTACTTCTTTCTTTCGCCCCCCCCCCCTCTCTGTGCCTTTCTCTATCTGTCTGTCTGTTTGTCTGTCTGTCTGTATCTCTGTCCTTCCTCTCTCATGGGCAAATGGCCTGGCTCATTAAATTATTTGACTTGACCTGTCCCTTCCTCTCCTCCCCTCTCTATATCTTTTTTCTGCTCTTGTTTCTTTTTCTCCTGCTATCTTTTTTGGTTATCTCTCTGGTGTTTTGCTGTCCCATTCCAAAAGCCGATGTAGTTTTAGGGAGGCGATGTTTGTTAGGAAACACACAACATGCACATGAAGTACTGGCTCAAAAACAAAGAAGAAGAATGCGAAGAAGAATGCAAAGAAGAAGTCTTAGAAGAAGAAGGAGAATGTGAAGAAGAATGTGAAGAATGCAAAGATGAATGTGAAGAATGCGAAGAAGAAGAATGAGAAGAAGAATGAGAAGAAGAATGAGAAGAAGAAGAAGAAGAAGAAGAAGAAGGAAGGAGGAGGAGGAGGAAGGGGAGGAGGAGGAGGAGGAGGAGGAGAGGAACAGATGCAAAGAAGAAGAAGAAGAGAAGGAGAGGAGGAGGAGGAGGAGGAGATTAAGGAGAAGCAGCTTACTCAGCAGGATTGTGTTCAGAAAATGCACTAATTGCCAGTCTAGAAAGGGGATGCTATTTTAAGAAATGGTGGGCTTGCAGATAATCGTGGGTTTTTTGGTTGTTGTTATTAGATTGGTAGTCTACACATTGGGGTTAGGCACAGAAATGAATCGGAATAGTGCGTGCCTGTTTGTGTCATTTTGGGTTTTCCCTTCGTATATGCATTAGCTGATTCATTTCGGTGGGGAATTTTGAGAGACTTCGCCTTAACATTCCTACATACTTTTTTTTTTTTAAAAATTATCTCTGAACATCACAGAGATTGTTCTCTCTTTCCATCTGAACAACTAGATCTATATGTGACTAGAAAAGAAGGGAGCTCAAGCAGATGAATCTTTCCTTCCTTTCTTCATTTTTATCCCCCCTCCCCCGTAACTTCCTGAGGCTAACAGACTGGAAGTCACAACTATTTGTCATGCTCCACAAAAGCGGAAAGTTGAAAGACTGAAATAGTTACAGGACAAGGACTTTTATTTGTCATGAATGTGAGATCTTGATGATAATAATCTTAGCACAGGAGGGAACAAAAAGTAGGATTTGAACTGTGTCAGACTATTAGGCAGCTACTGAACAAACACACGAACAACAGCTATGTTATTCATGCTTCAAAACGTCTTGAGAATAACTGCGGTTTTATCACCTGTATAGACTACAGCAAAGCCTTTGACAGCATCATCCACCAGCATCTGTTTGACGCAATGTATAACACGGGATTTTCAATTCACATCATCTCCTTAATTTCCTCACTGATGAGACCAAAAGGGCAGTATCAGATGAAGCCACCCAAAACGTGAAATTTTTAACATATGAAAAGAGTCAGACAAGGATGTTTTCCTCTCACGTCCCTTTTATACAAACATACCCAGCAAATGGTGAGAGAGTTTGATGTTTAATACATGGATCTTAGGTTAAGTGGAAATAATATAAATCAGTGCTACGTGGATGATGAAGCATTACTAGCTGAAAACATCATTTGCGTGAGGGAGTTTTACATAGAGTATTATAAAACAGGAGATGAGCCAGTCTCAAGCTCAATACCAAAAAAAAGGACAAAAGAACCGCATGTTGCCAGAAGCAGACCGCAAACAGAGCATGAAATAGAGATTGATAAAAGCTCCTTTAGACAATGTCAAACTTGAAATATCTCGGCTCAGTCACAAACGAATGACGGATCATGTACCAAAGAGATAAAAAGGATATGCGAGGTATTAGCATGAATGATCCAACTAAACAATATTTAGAAAGATCGCAGCCCTTTTTTTTTTTTTACTATTTGAAAAGAAAAACAAAGTAAAAGTAATGGCCGTCATGTTATATAGCCGCAAATCCTGGACACATACAAAAAATGATGACAAAGAATTGAAGCAGCTGAGATGTGGGATTAATTTTTTTTTCATAGAAAGCTGCTCAGGATTAGCTGGAAAGCTAGAAGAACAAATGAAAGCATACAACACGAACTGGGAACAACAAGAAAACTTTAAACATTGATAAATGAAAGGCAGCGTCAAGCGGGTTACCAGTTGGATGGATGACCGTTTGCACGCCTTGGCTTCAGTATAGGGCCCCCCAGTTCACAACTCACTCACTCACTCACTCAGTCGCATGTCCGAAAGGACGTTGGGGGGACATGAGAGAAGACGCAACAGCGATCTTTTTCCATGCTTCACGATCCTGTGTGGCTTAGGAGGTGTTGCAGGAGTTGGGCGGTCCAGTCTTTGATGTTGTCAA
The DNA here is from genome assembly GCA_030674155.1 of Stramonita haemastoma. NCBI lineage: Eukaryota > Metazoa > Mollusca > Gastropoda > Neogastropoda > Muricidae > Stramonita > Stramonita haemastoma. The sequence continues at coordinate 20,247,755 of CM060317.1, forward strand.
CCCATGATTTCTTTTGGCGGCCTCTTCTTCTCTTGCCCTCGACTGTTCCTTGCAAGATGGTTTTTGCTAAGGTGTTGTGTCTTGTGGTGTGACCAAACAACATCAGCTTTCTCCTCTTTATGGTGGAGGCAAAGGCTCTTGGGGGCCCACACGCTTTTGATTTCTTCTTTCACATAGTTATTGGTCTTTAGTTCTTTGTATGATATTTTGAGGAGTCTTCTGTGGCACTTGTTCTCGAATGCTTGGATTCTCCTCTCTAACTCTACTGTCAGAGTCCATGATTCACAGCCATATAGGAGGATAGATATCACGAGGGATTTTAAGGTGGTATTTGGTGCAGAAGCTGATGTTGTTGCTTCTGATGATCCTCTGAGTCTGACTAGAGCAGATGTTGCTGTTGCAATGCGAGCTTTCACTTCATTGTTTGATGTGCCATCTTTTGTTAGGATGGAGCCTAAGTATTTGAATTGGCTCACCTCTTCCAGTATTTCTCCATCCATTCCACTCCCCCCAGTTCACCCAGCTATAAATGGTACCTGCCCTCTTTAGGGTCAGAGAAGGTAAAGCAGCGAGGGAGAGGAGATGGGCGCCGCCCTCAATATGCTGGCCCCTAGAGAAGCCTAAGGTCTCTGATGCCTCGCTCCCCTACGACTGCCTTGGTTATGAGACACCTTTACCTTTTTTTTTATAAATGAAAGAACTTTTCTAAGTCAATTTATTTCGATTCTTTTATCGAAAAACAATCAATAAGAACTCATAAACTTTTTTTTTTTTTTTTTTTTTTTTTTTTTTTTACATTTAGTACACTCTCTTCCTCTCTCCAAAGAGATACAAGGATATGCATAGGTATTAGCACGAATGATCTAACTATAGGGGACTATACTGAAGTTCTGTAAATTTGTCGTGCCTTAAGATGTGCAGGTCATGCACTTACAAGTCAAGATTGAGGCAAAGACAAAGAGGGACAGACGATCAGCTTCTCTCATTGGAAGCATCACCAAATCCTGTGGCAAGAGAACGAAGTCAGCAGGGCTAGAGAGAGAAAAGGGCAGGAGAATGGACCAAGAAGGCACACAAATAGACAGGAAGAGGTGATAGGAAAAAAAGGAACAAGGCAGAAACAAAGAGGGGGATAGAAAAGAGGGAATTTCTAGTACAGAGTTTCCAAAGGTGGGGTGCTGTTTATACTATCGCCCCACGAGAGAGGTGAATGGTGTATGAATGTGAAAAAAATCCTTGAATTACTGATTTTGAATTTGCTTGTGTTGTCTGGTAGATGGGAAATGAAGGGGGGGGGGGGTCCAAGGTCTCCCTCTCTCTTCTCTCTCTCTCTCTCTCTCTCTCTTCTCTCTCTTCTCTCTCTCTCTCTCTCTCTCTCTCTCTCTCTCTCTCTCTCTCTCTCTCTCTCTCTCTCTCTCTCTCTCTCTCTCTCTCTGGAATTTGACGAACCGGGTTCGAGTCGGTCGAGGAGATTTTTCTCCTGGAGTTAACATCAGTGCTGACTCTACTCTCCACAAAAGTCCTTTGGATGAGACTTTAAACCGAGGCCCCGACGCACGCATAATCTTGCGCACACGTTAAATCCTTTTCGTAAGAGTAGGCCATCGTGTGCCGGTGGGAACAGATGACATTACAAAACTGCATACACACGTGGACTGGATGTAAAAAAAGCACAAGAGTGCTTATTCCAATATCCTTGATATAAAAGAATAAATCAAATCAAATCAAATCAAATCAAATCAAATCAAATCTCTCTCTCTCTCTCTCTCTCTCTCTCTCTCTCTCTCTCTCTCTCTCTCTCTCTCTCTCTCTCTCTCTCTCTCTTCTCTCTCTCTCTCTCTCTCTCTCCTCTCTCTCCTCTTTGAGGGGGGGGGGTGTCTTGGGGGGGGGGGGATTCTATTCCCTAACCAGGGCAAAGGGCTGGATAAAAAAAGTATGTAAATGCTTACTCTGTTACCCTTGGAAAATAAAGATTATTCATTCATTCATCATTCATTCATTCATTCATTCATTCATTCATTCTTCTTTTCTCTCTCTCTCTCTCTCTCTCTCTCTCTCTCTCTCTCTCTCTCCTCTCTCTCTCTCTCTCTCTCTCTCTGTAGCCCATTTTTGTTTTTGCTCGCGTATGCCTTCAAATAAGAAGTGAAGGGACTTATTTTTCGCTGTATAAAACCCAGCGCATGGTATCAATCCGCGCTGCTGATGAAAGAAGCACAACAACATAGCAGCAGCGGCACAGTGATTAATCATTAACTGAGAATGCCTCGGTATTGCGCCATCAAATTTCCGTGGTTTTCGTATAATAATGTTATGGTTTGAGCCTGTGGGTTTTTCGTTTAGGCTGCAGCAATCTCCTGTTGATTAAACAGATCTGGCAATGTTTGTGGTTAATTTGAGCCTGTGTGTAGATTGGTTTGTCTTGGGAAAGTGGGGAAAAGTTCTTCCGGGTATTGCTGCCACACCTGGCTTTCCCCCTATCCTTCATCGGTTTTCCCCCAGATTTTTATAGCTAATTTTCTTCTGTTACGTGCTCATACTTGAAGAGGCACATAACAGTCGCAAGAGTATACATATCATTTGCGTTGATAGCATAGAGCGCGCTGTGGTAATCTGTTTTATGAATTGTTTTTAAACGCGCATTTAACAACATAAAGAACAATAATGGCGAGAGAATTTTGATAATGAATGCATAAAAGGAGAACAAATACATACACAAGTTCTATTACTGTATGATGCATGCACCGCAGCAAAGTGCAGGGCGCCACCACATGCACACACTAAACACACACACACACACACAAAACTGCACACACAAAAAGGAACGGGGATGCATGCACATGTTCACCCCCCCCCCCCCCAGGAGTAAGGAGTATTTCGAGAAGATATCGCAAAGTGCCAGTTTGAGTCCGGTCCTTCCCAACTTTGCACATTAAGAGAGCCCAAGGCACCAAGAGAGTGCTCTACTGTATGCATGCACACTTTACCAGTATCCTCGATATGCGTAGCACCGGTCTTGTGGGGACACCATAGCCTGAAGAGGGCAGCCCTGGGGGGAACGGGATAGCCTAGTGGTCAGAACATTGCGCTCGAAATCTGACGACCCCGGTTCGATTCCCGTTCGTGGGGATTTTTCCCCATTGAGTTAACATCAGTGCTGACTCCACTCTCCCCAAACGTCCGGATGAGACTATAAACCGAGGCTAGGCCTACATACACCCCCTCCCCAAGAATAAGGCCCATTTCTAGAAGGTATGACAAAGGGGCGGTTTCAGTTCCGTCGTGTCCCGATTTGTGCACAGTAACAGAACCCAAGGCACCAAGAGACTGCTCTACTAAAATCAGTTATAAAGTAGAAATCTTTCTTATCCAGTGATGCTATCTATCTCTATCATGTAACTTCACTTTCTGGAACCTTTTGGTTTGATACGTGTTTGTTGTGATAGGTACAAATGTAAAAATGTTATTGATATCTACAGTTTTACTTTTAATAGTTCTGGGTGGTAGAAAAACATGAAGGGTACTCTAAGTACACAGAAAAAAATCACAGACAAACACATGGTGACTTATTACCGAACCAAAAAACCCAACATAAAACAGCCCCAAACCACACCCAACATTAACTTACTTTCGTAACACTAACCAACGAGTAATTCAGTAAAAAAAAGAAAGAGAACAACACTCTATAAAAGTACAGGTCCTGGCCCCCTCACATACGCAGTTTTTGCCTCTGACATTTTAAAGTGTAGTTAGAGAAAGTGGGAGAAGAGAGAGGACTAAATCTTACACAAAGAGAAAAAGAAAAAAAAAACCCCAAAAAATCCCAACCACAACTTGACACGTCGCCAAAACGGAAAAAGGGAGGTCACCAGTAGAGAGGCTGCGACAACTCCAGTAAACCACTGCCTAGACACTACAGCACTCAATTAAAACCACAACAAAGACGCAGCTGAAAAGATCGACAACTTCAAAAGAAAAGCAAGCCCCTTGCATAAGAGAAAGGGATGGATTGAGCTTGGCACAGCCAAGCTTGAAAGCCCGGGGTTCTCACGCTCTTTCCAATTCACACCTAGGCTTCTTCTTAACAATGCAACCAACCCACTCATAATATCACTGTGCTTTCTTTGCTAGGCTATATCTATCTGTCTGTCTCCCCTCTCTCTCGCCACCACTAGTGGGATGTAGTGAAGCACGAAACAGCCCTGTCCCATTCAGAGACAACGCAGGGTGAACAGACAGACTGACGACAGACAGTGGACAGACAGCCAGCCAGCCAGCAGAAAGACAGACAGCTGACAGCCAGCCAGCCAGCAGCCAGGCAGACAGACAACACCCAGCCAGCCAGCAGACAGCCAGCAGCCAGACAGCAGCCAGCAATAGACAGACGACAGACAACAACACACACAGTGTTTATCAAAACCCTTTTTGCATGGATTTGAGTTGATGTGCACACTTTTTAATCAATCCAATCAACATTCTTTCTATTCAAACTCAGGCTAAAAACAACAAAATAGCCATTTTCAGGGCATCCAGAATTAGTAGACAGGACGTGAGAGAGAACGAACTAGTTATATGGCTCTCAGACCTTCTAAATTTCGGAGTATGGCTGCCTATTATGGCGAGGTATATAAAACCGTCATACACGCAACTTCTCATTCAGTGTGCAATTTCAATTTCACAGTGATTCCCAGAGGGATGAGTGAGTCAGAGTGCACATTCTGGGTGACCCCCAGAGTGTTAAGCTGGGAAACGCACAACAACAACAACATGGCTCTCAGAGTACATTGCATCTGAATTTAGCAAGTGTCGATACAACAGTTAGCATAGAAAATCAAATCTCCAATAATTGTACTTATGGAATTCAACACAAACTTGCCACGCAAAATTTTTAAAACACGTCGGGAACAGACGTTATAGCCGAGTGATTAAGACTGTTGACGTCAATCCCAGGGTCCATGAAAGGCGGAGTTCGAATCCTGGCGGAGTCTGTGAATAAGGGTGGGGATTTTTACGATCTCTCAGCTCAACTTCGAGTACAGACCGTACACGCCTTCATATCCTTCGTGTATATCACAACACACACAACAACACATAACACACACAATCACACACACACGCGCCGCGCACAACTATAACACACACACACACGCAACACAACTATACAAAACACATATGCAGAAGATTGAATGTTAAAGATCCTGTCATTCATGACTGCGTTCTGTGGGTTACTGATAAACGAACACAACCAGCAGACATTCCCGAAGTCGGAATGGCGGCTACCTTTAGGTGGACAAACGGTTGCATGTATAATGTTGAAAAATCCCACCATTCGTGAACTCAGAGCTCTAACCAAGGAAGAAAAAAAGTCCTTGGGTAGCTCTGCTTCTTCCTGCCTCTCTGGCCTCCTTCACCCCACTGTCCCATCTGGTCATCTTCGCACCTCTGTAGAAACTCGTTCCTATTCCCACTTAACGAACCTGCGGGGGACGGGATAGCCTAGTGGTCAGAACATTTGCTCGCAATTTGATGACCCGGGTTCGATTCCCCGTTCGAGGGGATTTTTCCCCTGGAGTTAACATCAGGGCTGACCTAAAGTCCCCTAAAGTCCTTCGGACTATAAACCGAGGCCCCGAGTGCGAACGCACGCAGAACATCTTCTGCACACGTTAAACCCTGTTCCGATTTCGTAGAGTAGGCCATCGTGTGCCGGTGGGAACAGTTGACATTTACAAAACTGCATACACACGGGGACTGGATGTAAAAAAGCACATGAATGCTTATTCCCTTATCCTCGATATATAAAAGAATAAAATAAATATAATATAAAATACATTTATAAATATAAGTAAGAGAATTTCAAAATGATGGAAGATAAAACAAATTCACTTCATAATCCATCCCCGAAGTCGGAATGGCAGCTACCCTCATGGCGGGCAAAAACAGTCGCATACGCTAAACCTGACCATTGGTGAACCTCAGAGCTCTAAACAAGGAACGAAAACCAACTTTATGATAGCAGAAGTAAGCATCAAGATCACCCCATAAAAAAGACGTGTTTGTGGGGGTGTTACCGCATGACAGTCTACCCACATGTAATCTACCCCGAGGATAAAGATGTTTTTTGAAACTGACACTGCGAATACGTCACCGGTGAAAAACTTAGAACCCTAGTCAGGTCTCGAATTTCTAAACTGTTATGTGCTATCAATTTGCACCAGACTTTTCGAACAGGCTTGCTTTCTTATATTTCTGCCGAAGTTTCCAATTTAGCAAAAAAACAAAACAAACTCAAATCAAGCTGAGTCAGCGAAACGGCATTTCGATGATTGTCCCTGCTTTTGTCTAAAAGAATCAAAAGTTTAATTCGTGACTGCAAACTGAGTACACTCCTACGCCAGTAACTTGAGATTTTAGCGACTCCTACTTCTGGTCTGAGAAGCGAAATTTAGGAGGCTGGTTGTCCTGATTTTTTTTTTTGTCGTGCTTCAGCTATAGAACTCTGAGGTTCACTAACGGTGACATTTTTTGCGTAAGCAAGTTTTCCTTCTCACCTTTCAGTCAGCGGCATTCTCACTTCGGGGATGTTGTCTAATAAACAAGACACTTGTGTGCATGCATTTTCTGAAATTTTGTCTTCTGTCCCCACCGGCACAAAATAGCCTACATTTCTGAAAGGCGGAACGGGTTTTTAACCTGTGCGCAAGATGTTCTGCGCGTATTTGGACATGGGGTCTTGATTTATAGTCTCATCCGAATGACTTTAGTTAACTATTCAGTTCGATTTTCTTGTCAAACTGGGAAGAAAGGTCAAGGCTGAGAATCGAACCCAGAACCTCACTGTTTGTTTGTTAGACAGGTGAACGTCTTAACCATCCTGCTACCTTCCTTCTTGTCCTGTTTTATCCCTTTATCGGCCTTTCCCTGATGTGTTCTACGACTGAACAGACCCAGTATAGCGTGTGTTATGCGTTCTTTCTTACACAGTAATACCTCTTCTGGTCAAATGACAGCTGCCTTCAGCTTCAGTTCTGTTGAGGGGAGGCAACACTCCTTCCTTCACGCTGTTTCATTTCTTAGTGGATAGACAGACAGAGGCAATACCCGAGTGGTTAAGACCGTTCGACTTCAATCCCATGGGTCCATGAAGTCGTGGGTTCGAATCCCGGCGACATCTGACGAATAAAGAGGGACATTTTTACGATCTGTCAGGTCAGCATCAAGTGCAGACTTGCCAGTGCTGTAATTCCTTTCGTGTATTATATACACATGCAGAAGATCAAATTATGCACGCGAAAGATCCTGTCATTCATGTCAACGTTGGGTGAGTTAAGGAAACACTAACATACCAGCATACATCTCTGAAGTCGGAATGCAGCTACCTTGATGGTGGGTAAAAACGGTCGCATACGCAAAATCAGACCATTAGTAAACCTTGGAGCTCTAGCCGCGGAACGAGGGGTGGGTGGTGGTGGTGGAGGAAGATGCCTTGGCTAGAAGTGTCGCACAGGTGATAGTCGGATTTGGGTGAAGAGGGGTGTGTTCGATCAATCGGTCGGTGGTCTAGTGGTAACGCACCTAGCTAAAAAGTGAGAAGCGAGGGTTTGATTCCCCGTTTGTGTCCCAACCCTACTAGACCTTGAGTAGATGTGTAAGTGGTAAGTTTATTTTTCCAGACGAGACGGTAAATCGAGGTCGTGTATGCAACGCGAAATTCAGTGCACGTAAAAGAACCCACGGCAAGAAGAGAGTTGTCGCTTGAAAAGTTCTGTAGAGGAAAGCTACCCTGACCAGGAAACAAATAATATATGTGTAAAAAGGAAACAGAAATTTTAA
>CM060317.1:20258084-20260584 GCA_030674155.1 Stramonita haemastoma
ATGGGGATGCCGCGGGCTTTTTCAGTATGAAATAGCATCCCCACCTTCTGGAAATTATGTGCTAGATATCTCCACTTTTCTATCTCTCTCTCTCTTTGTTTCTGTCTTTCTCCTTATCTGTCTGTAATTTCTTGTGCTTATTTTCTGTCTTCCCAGTCAGTCTACTCTCCTGCCTTTTTTCAAGCAACTCTTTTAAACAATTTTCTGTTTTCATTATATGACACTCTGCCTGTGTTTTGTTTTCGTTCTGGCGACCAGGTAGTGATACTTAGACACTGGGAAGGGCACAGGATGTCCATTCTGCAGTGGTATTTGCCCATGTGGCACTTTTTATGTATATTTTTTGTACTTTAACATGTTTATTATGCATTTTAACGGTTTTTTTTGCTGTAATTTGGGGATGATAAATTAAGCGGAATGGCTGGTGTCCTCAGCACAGTCTGGTTTATTGGCCTAGCTTAAGGACTGAAATGATTAAGGTATTGTGTAATTTAATGTTTGTTGTTTTTTCAGATGGGCGGTGTTAGATATTTGAAAGTATTAGAAAGTGTTGGTTTTGAAACTTAAAGTTGAAAGTTACTGGAACCACTGAAACTGAATGAGGTGACAGCCCTGATATGGCTTTCGAGGTTGGTAGGGCTATAAACAATATCATGGTTACGGTAATGCTGATTTTCTGAGATTTTTTTCAAGTATGGAAAAATACGCGGTATACTTGTTTCTGGGACTGAGGACAGAGAGCACAGTACCAGGTAGTCATGAGAAAGTTGGGAATGGTCATCAGTGCCGGTGTTCCGACAGTATACCCCGCCGCATATGCATGTTGTGGTTAAGAAGCTAGCAAAGGACTGAGCGAGCGAGGGGGTACAGAGTTTGCTGGAATAAACCATGAAACCTACCAAAATTGTGCAAAATTACACGAGTTTTGATTGAGAGGCTAGTCTTTCACCAAAAATATGTTAAAAAAACATTCTGTGAATGCTGTAGTACATGAGGTATGAATGTATGAGTAATAATTAAAGGAAAACAGAAAGAAAAGTGCCAACCCCCACCCCACCCTCCCCCCCCCCAAAAAAAAGAAGCAATACTGGTGTGTTGTAGAGTAGCTTGTCTAATATAACCTAGCTAGTGGTAGGTAGGTAGCCTAGCGCCGCAAAACAACCATAGCCAGGACAGCACTAGGCCTACCTAGCACAGGTGCGCACACAGGTGGCAGAAAAGACGCAGATCATAGATCACACTCTGGCAAAGGCACAGGCACAAGGGGGGCAGGGGGGCAAGGAGGGAGGCCAGGTAGGTAGCAACACCTGCAGAAGAAGCCGGGGCAGAAGTACAGAGTGTGTCGACTGAACAAACAGGGCGCTTGAATTACGATGATGTTATGCAAAGAGCAGCGCCCACGTGCATCTTGGCGCCCTCTGACCTCTTGCATTGTTAGGGGCTAGGGGTGTGTGTGTGTATTTGTCCGGGGGGCCGGAAAAGGGTGGGGTGGGGGCGGGGGTGGCAGAAGACGTGTCCGGCATTATTGCACGCGCATATATTGTACTTTGCAGTAACGGGTTGTTGTTTTTGTTGTTGTTGTTGTTGCTGAAACGCCCGTTTGTCTGTATAGGTTGAGTTTGTGTCAAAGAGGGGTTCGGTCGGAAACCTGGCTTGGCACGCACTATGCTGTATTAGTTTAGTTCAGTTAGTTAGTTATTTAGTTAGTTAGGTAGGTAGGTAGGTAGTAGTAGTTGTGGTAGTGGTAGTAGTTATCAGTTATTAGTTATTATTAGTAGTAGTAATAGTAGAAGTAGTAGTAGTAGTAGTAGTAGTAGTAGTAGTAGTTAGTAGTATTTAGTAGTAGTAGTAGTAGTAGTAGTTAGTGTGAGAGAGTAGTGGTTTGAAGCTAGTAGTAGTGGTTAGTAGTAGTAGTCAGTTTGGAAGTAGTAGTAGCAGCAGCAGCAGCAGCACAAGTAGTAGTAGTAGTAGTAGTAGTAGTAGTAGTAGTAGTTAGTAGTAGTAGTAGTAGTAGTAGTAGTAGTAGTAGTAGTGTGGTTTGTTTCTCGTTTCCATTTTTTCTTTGTGTGTGTGTGTGCACGCGTGCGCGCGCGTGCGTGCGTGTGTGTTTGTGTATGTATATGTATATGTGTGTATGTGGTGTGTGTGTGTGTGTGTGTGTGTGTGTGTGTGTGGTGTGTGTGTGTTTTTCTTTACCTCTATTTCTGCCCTTATTCTTTCTGTCCAAGGCAAGAGACGCGTGTAAAAATGTAACAGATATTGCGTTGTTCCTGAAAAAAAAATCATCATCATCATCATCATCATCATCATCATCATCATCATCATCATCATCATCATCATCATCATCATCATCATCATCATCATCATCATGCATCCTCCTAATCCTCCTCCTCCCCATCCTCCTCCTCCTTATCATCATGTATCCTCCTCCTCCTCCTCCTCATAATCATCATCATGGTGCATCCTCCTCATCCTCCCCTCCTCCTCCTCCTCCTCCTCC
>CM060317.1:20265584-20270584 GCA_030674155.1 Stramonita haemastoma
TTTTCTCTATTTCTTTCTATCTTTTTTTTGATTTACTTCCATGTTATTACCATTTTTCTTCTATTTTCAAAGTTCTCTCTTCCCTCTTTTCTCTCTCTTTTTTAATAGCGAATTTTTCGTGTTAAAGTAACTGCAGAGTAACCCGTGTCTGTCTTTGCTTTCTAGGTGGGTGTTTTACTTCTAGACTACCTATTCACTCTTTGAATTTTGGTTAACAAAGTTAAATTCTTTATTTCCTATAACCCTTTAACGATATGGAGGATTACTACGAAACAAAATCACAATGGAACAACATATATGCACGAGTTAACCACCATATTTTCTCACAATATCATAGAACCAAAATAGTTTGTTTACATTTTTCCTAGTCTTTAAACATGTTTTGCATTTTATGTCCAATAGTATTTTACACTTTATGTCCGATAGCATTCTACCATTTTAACAGCACTAGCTGGTTTGCTGGTTGGGAGTCTAAGTGGATGGGTGGGTTGGGTCGGTTGTTTGGTTGTATATTTGTAAAAAACAAAATTGTGTCAAAACATTTGATCAGATCATTGCTGTTTGCAAGTTTTTAGTTGCTGGAGACGGAACAGACGAGGCAAGCGAGATAGACTATAACAGATTCCTTGTATTCTGTCTCCAAGTTTGTGTTGCTGTGGGAAGGGAGCCACAGTAGAGCCAAGCCAGTGAAGGCAGAAAGGTAGTACCCGTGTGGCAGGGCGACAGCCAGCCGTTCAACGTGAGATGAGAACTCAGCGATGATGGAACTCGGGAAACGAAGCAAAAGGGGTTGAAAATAAACTACCAAAACCAAACCAACCCAGCGTTTCCAACCCCACCCTAGGTTACCAAAACCGACCCTACCAACCCCAACCCTGTCAACTTAATCATGTGTAGTCAACCAACCAACCAAGCAACCAAGCAACCAAGCAAGCAAGCAAGCAACCAACCAACCAACCAAGCAAACCAAGCAACCAACCAACCAAGCAACCAACCAAGCAACCAACCAACCAACCAGCCAACCAACCAACTAACCAACCAACCAGCCACCAACCACCTAACCAACCAGCCAGCCAGCCAGCCAGCCAGCCAACCTACCAACCAGCTCTCTTTAAAAAGAGAGTGCAGGTTGTTACGTAAAGAGCTTGTCATGTCTTAAGGCAATCTCAACATAACACTTTACTACATAATAACATCATACTAATCTAGGCCCGAGCACACAGCTTATTGATCCATCACTAGCTGACAAAGCTTTAGGCCTGGGCCAGCGACGACACTTAAAGGGCCTTACTGCTTCCCTAGCTTAAAGAACAAGGCTTCCACGAACGTGGATTTCTTTCAAACTCACAATGTGGGGACTATCCAGAACAGAGGCCCAAATAATCATAGTGGTGTCCCATACCTGTGTGGTCGTAGGGAGCGAGGCGTCAGAGACCTCAGCTTCTCTAAGAGCCAGCATGTTGAGGGCAGCGCCTCTCCCTCGCTGCATTTACAGCTGGGTAAACTGGGGGAACTGTACTAAAGCCAAGGAGCGCAAACGGTCACCCATCCAATTTGGCAACCACGGTCGACGCTGCTTAACCTTGGCTGGTGGAAAGGAGCACTCTGACCACTGAGCTATCCCGTATTACAATATTTCAATAGGCCTATTGGCTCTATGTAAAGAGCAGTTACTGATACAGTTCAGAAAATGACCGATTGAAAGGTGGACAGAAATCGAAATGCACTGGCCATTGTGGACAGTGTTCTTCACATCAAAGTCATCTATCAAGGGTTTTTATTTTCTCGTTCCTCGGCTGGGGCCAATGGGGAGATTTTTGCAAATGCAACCGTTTTTACCCACCGTTAAGGTAGCTGCATTCTGACTTCGGGGATAAAACTCGAGGTAAAACTGCACTTATATCTACATTTCCGCAGCAAAAAGAGAAGAGAAAAGTTAACTGGGTAAAAAAATCAAACTAAATGAAAGCCATCAAGTGCGATTCCTATCCCTTACCACCAGAGCTCTCTCTACATAATGTTAAAAACCATGCACACACATTTCTACAAAAAAAGAAAAGAAAAAGAAAAGTTCAACAAACGATCTTCTATCATCATACACATTTTTACACCTCACCCTTTCCCACCATACCCACCCCCCCCCCAACTTTCCAACTCCCCCCAACTCTCCTATCAACCTGTTGTAAATCACCCCAGAAGTTTTGCAACCTATCACAAACTGGAAAAGGCTTAAAACTTTTTTTTTTTTTTTGTGCTCTGAAAGCTTGAAGCTACAACTCAAAAGCCCTGTAATCCACTCAGTTTGTCGTGTGTGTGAGTGGAGTGCCTGTTGAGCAAAGCCTTATTGTTTGTCCTCCTCTCCTATTACCCGGGGCTGTAATTTATAGGCCGCGCTGTCTGTCTGTGGCAAGGCCACTTCCAAGGCTCATGGCTCATCTGATACACCTTCTCCCGCTCTTCTGACCCAGCTGACGATCAGGTGATAACAGTAAAACAAAACAAAACTAAACCACAAAGAAAAAACCGAAAAAGAAGTTGACAGTCTGTACGCTCTGATCACACGCAAGATCATCAAGTCTGTGGTAAACTGGGACATGGATCATCAGGTCTGTTGGAAACTGGGACACAGTTTGTCAAGTCTGTTGTAAACTGGGACACAGATCATTATGTCTGTTGTATACTGGGACACCGATCATTATGTCTGTGTATACTGGGACATAGATCATTCTCTGTTGTAAACTGGGACACAGATCATTATGTCTGTTGTAAACTGGGACACAGATCATGAGGTCTGTTGTAAACTGGGACACAGATAATTATGTCTGTTGTAAACTGGGACACAGATCATGAGGTCTGTTGTAAACTGGGACGCAGATCGTTATGTCTGTTGTAAACTGGGACACAGATCATTATGTCTGTTGTAAACTGGGACACAGATCATTATGTCTGTTGTAAACTGGGACACAGATCATTATGTCTGTTGTAAACTGGGACACAGATCATTGTCTGTTGTAAACTGGGACAAAGATCACCGGTTCTGATGAAACTTTGGACACACCATAGAAAAAAAAAGGGGGGGGAGGAGAGAAATTATATTTGTAGAATATAAGTACATCCTCCTTCTGGACAATAAAAGGTAAAAGGTAAAGGTGTTCCTATAACCTATGTGGTTCTAGGGGAACGAGGCACCAGATACCTCACTTCTCCAGGGCCAGCATGTTGAGGGCGGCGCCCATCTCTCCCTCGCTGCTTTACCTTCCCTGACCCTAAAGAGAACAGGTATCCATTTACAGCTGGGTGAACTGTGCGTCTGTACTGAAGCCAAGGCGCGAAACGGTCACCCATCCAATTGGTAACCACGCTTTAATGCTGCTTAACCTTAGTTTGGGGAAAGCGAGTTCTCTGACCCCTGAGCAGTCCTGTCCCCAATATCTGAAACCCTCCCTGGACAAGAAGGGAAATCTAAATGTATAAAATCTTAACACAGGTCGTTTGTGTTATAGCTACATGAATTGTACCCAAATCGCCATTACTTTCAGGCAGTTAAAACTCACCAAACCATCTTCTGAAACAGTCTTAACGGGGCTGTACAGAATACTTTCATTCTGTGCCAGTGTATATTATAGGTAAATGGATGTCATTCAAAGTACTGTGTCAGAATGGTTGCACACAATCTATACAGAAAGTGATGACAGGAACATACCAACCTTTCAAATAATTATAAGTCAGTTATTGACTTCTATATCAAAAGTTTGATTCAAACGAGACATTAGTTAATATAACTGCACTGTCTTATAGCATAAGAAAAAGTCCCATTCCAAAATGAGAGAAATTTGACATGTTGATAGCGGGTGTAATTTCCATACTACGGCATCGTTTTTGGAGCCTTCAGACCATAAGTTCTTCAACCGTAGCACAACACGCAAGTAACAAAGTAAAACAACCTAACAAGACTTCTTCTATTTCTGTAGATTTTCTTGCTCAGCTGCCATACTGTTTCAGCTGAACAAAAGATTGAAGTAGAGGTTTAAGACATTCTGCGCGAGATTTGAAAGCATAACTTCAGGCTCCAGCAACGAACGTTCTTCCCACTGACCCAATATACAACCAGGCTGTGTGAGGACCTGACAACAGCAACACTGACTGCTAGGGAAAAAGACGGTGAAGCCACAATGGCTGGCAAGGCGCGGTAACCCCCTGGCCTCAAGCCCAGGCTTTTGTGGCGTGGTTAAACACAGCTTTGTCCATCCCTGCACGTTCAGCATTGTGCAGCACCTCTGTAAGCTCTTGTACCTCAGGGGGTTGCCATAGCTCTTGTGTGTGTTAGAAGTCAAGGGGGCACATGAGGAGACAGGTTCCATTTGGGACTGTGACACAGAGCAGCGAACTTGGCTGCAGTTACTTGTGTATGTAATTCTATTGAGAAACTACAGGGAGGTGAGAGACAGAAAGAATGCCTACGAGGAGGAAAGGGGATGGGGAACAAACAGATACAGGCTACACTTCATAGATACATTGCACAATCTTACACACTATAGCGTGTTAGTAGAAAAGTTGTGTAAACTACAGGGAGATGAGAGAAACAAAAAACCCCACCTACGAATAGGCAAGGCAAATTCTTTTATTCGAGGATAATAGATAAGCACTCGTGTGCTTTTTCCAGTCCCAGCCCTTTTCAGGGATAACATCAAGATAAAAAGATAGTAAACAATAAAACTATACGCAGTAGCAAACAACATACAAGACATAAGGACACTATCTATAATCAGGTAATAAAAATGCACTCATTCATAAGACGAAAATAGGAAAGGAGATAGGGAACGAAAGGATACAGGCTACGCTCCATAGATACACTGCACAGTCTTATAACATTATTTTTTGTTGTGTAGGTAGGAAAATTATATGAAACACGCCAAACTTTGGGGTAACGATACTGTGTGCTTTTCTTGGTGTGAGTGCAGGGGGAGGGGTTGAGGGTTGAGGTGGGAATGGCAATAGGG
>CM060317.1:20275584-20303084 GCA_030674155.1 Stramonita haemastoma
TGAAACTACCACTGAAATTCTTTTTTCTTTGAGAGGGGGGGTGGGGGTGGGGGGTGGGGGTGGAGGGGGGGGGGGGGGTAGGAGTAGGAAGTCCAAAGTAGAGACGGAAGTGTTGTTAAGAAGCGAACATTGTGGCGGGAAACTGCATGCTGTATGTTTTAATCTTCCTTGAAGTAGGGTTATATGTGACGTCACCGGAAATTGTCACACCGCCCCCCCCCCCCCCCCCCCCCCCCCCCCCCCCCCCCCATCACCCTTCTTCCCGTCTGCAGAACAAAGTTGGTCACTTTCTAGGTAAAAATGCAGAGTCCATGTATGTAGACTTTTTGTTGTAGAAAATGAAAATTGTAGACATTTTCCCTGTTTTAATTAAAAAATGTGGATATTGCAGATGACGTCACACTTAACCAGACATCAGAAGGATTGGGAATATGCTTCCGGGGGAAATGGTGGACAAAATTAGGCAGAAATCTGAACAAAACTGAGGAGAAAAAAACAAAAACATGTTACAGACCAAGATTTCAGTGGAAGTACCAAGGGCAAAAGAATAAAACGTTTTTAAAAAAAAGACTGAAAATTTTCTTTTTTTTTCTTTCCTTGTAAAAAAAACCAACCATCCAAGGCCAGATATCATGCCCTTCTCTCTGAATGACTGGCGTCCCTCAGACTTTATGGAAAGTGCCTGCCCAAAATCTAAGCAGACCAAATCGCACTCAACCTAGCACTCACCTAACCTTGTGGGCGAAGTTTTCGTGGTTCGGTGGTGTAGAGGTAACACTCCCCAGCTTAAAACCCTGGGGGTCACCCACGATATGCACTTCCGCCCGGGGTACGGGATAGCCTAGTGGTTAGAACATTGCACTCGCAATTTGACGACCCGGGTTCGATTCCCGGTCGAGGGGATTTTTTTCCTCATGAGTTAACATCAGTGCTGACTCCACTCTCCACAAAAGTCCTTCGGATGAGTCTATAAACCGAGGCGCTGTGTGCGAACGCACGCAGAACATCTTGCGCACACGTTAAATCCTGTTCTGCTTTTCGTAAGAGTAGGCCATTGTGTGCCGTTGCGAACAGATGACACGATTTACAAAAATTACATACACATGGGGACTGGATGTAAAAAAGCACAAGAGCGCTTATTCCATTTTCCTTGATATAAAAGAATAAAATAAATTTTTAAAAAAATGACTCACTCATCTATCCTGAGAATCAACGTGAGACTGCATCGTAGGTGCATACGTGGTCTAGAAGTGACGCACCTGCATAAAAAGCGAAAATTCCGGGTTTGAAGGGTGTGGTGGTTCGATCTCCGTCTGTGGCCGAAATTTTTCACTCGTCGACTAGACCATGAGTGGTGGTCTGGGTGCTAGTCTTTCGGATGAGACGATAAGCCGAGGTGTCGTGTACAACACGTATTTAGCGCACAAAAAACAACCCGTGGCAACAAGAGAGTTGTCCCTGGTAAAATTATGCAGAAAAAGCCACTTTGACAGGGACAGAAGATACACACCCAGACAGGAAAGGACAAAAAAAAGAGTGGCTCTGCTCTTGTGGCGATATCCTGCCCAGTCCCAGAAAAGAAAGTAAAAATAAAACTTTTTAGAAATTTGACGATAAACATAAAAATTCTCGAAAAATGTACATTAGAAAATAAAACGCACACGAGTGCGTGTATGTACGTACGTACGTACGTACGTACGTACGTGCGTACGTACGTACGTACGTACGCATGTATGTATGCATGTATGTATGTATGTATGTATGTATGTATGTATGTATGTATGTATGTATGTATGTATGTATGTATGTATGTATGCATGTATGCATGTATGCATGTATGTATGCATGCATGTATGCATGTATGCATGTATGCATGTATGCATGTGTGTATGTATGCGTGTGTATGTGTGTATGTGTGTATGTGTGTGTATGTGTGTATGTGTGTATGTGTGTATGTGTGTATGTATGTATGTATGTATGTATGTATGTATGTATGTATGTATGTATGTATGTATGTATGTATGTATGTATGTATGTGTGTGTGTGTGTATGTATGTATGTATGTATGTATGTATGTATGTATGTATGTATGTATGTATGTATGTATGTATGTATATGTGTGTGTCTGTGTGTGTGATGTGTGTGTAATGTAAGTAAGTGTGCGTGCATGCGTGTGCGTGAGTGTGTGTGTGTCTGTGTGCATGCGAGTACGCGCGTGTGCGTGTGAGGCATAGTGTAAGTGTGTGTGTGTGTGTGTGCGTGCGTGCGTGCACGCGAGCGTGTGTGGGAGTGTGTGGGTTGTGGCGTGTGTGTGTGTGTGTGTGCGTGAGAGAGACAGAGACAGACAAACAAACAAGCAGACAGACAGAGAAAGGGAGAGAGAGAAACGAGGAGACGAGACGACAGAGACAGAAGACAGAAGACGAAGACAGAGAGGGAGAGAAAAGACAAGAGAGCAGTCTCGAGACAGACAATACACGAAGAAGAGAGACAGACAGAACGAGAAAGATGGAGTGTGGGAAGTAGGAGGACAGAGAGAGAGGGGAGAGAGAGAGAGAGAGAGAGAGAGAGAGGAGAGAGAGAGAGAGAGAGAGAGAGAGAGAGAGAGACAGAGACAGAGACAGAGACAGAGAGAGAGAGAGAGAGAGAGAGAGAGAGAGAGAGCAGACAGACAGACAGACAGAGAGAGAGAGAGAGAGAGAGGGAGAGGGGAGAGAGAGAGAGGAGAGACAGACAGACAGACAGACAGACAGACAGACAGAGAGAGAAGAGAGAGAGAGAGAGAGAGAGAGAGAGAGAGAGAGGAGAGACAGACAGACAGACAGACAGACAGACAGACAGAAGACAGACAGGACAGACAGACAGACAGACAGACAGACAGAGACAGAGAGAGAGAGAGAGAAGAGAGAAGAGGAGAGAGAGAGAGAGAGAGAGAGAAGAGAGAGGGAGAGAGAGAGAGGAGAGAGAGAGAGAGAGGAGAGAGAGAGAGAGAGAGAGAGGGCAGACGCCTCCTACATAGATGTACAAAAAAACAGGACAACTATAGTTTTTAAAAACAAATATGTAAAAAAAAACCACGATAATTCTGAAGTAGACAGTTACTAGATGATACATTCTTTTGATGTTCATTATTAATTTTCTTATATAGAAGTATCAGTTATACAAAACTGATTAAAAGTCCGACAGCATTCTATTCCTTTCACAAACTCAAGAGCATAAAATTGAATTTAAAGCCTATTGTTGGTAAGCAAAAAACACCCCCCCCAAAAAAAACAAACACAAGAACATCATTTTCACATAATCTTAAAATGTATTCATTAAAACTTATTTCTACCTGAATGTGAAAGAAACTTAGCCATTCTCAAATGGATACAGTGACGTTAGAACCAAGAATGGAATGGAATGAGAACAAGTAGTCGATTAACATGCAGGGGAAGAGAAAATAAAAGGAGAAGAAATTTTTAAAGCTGGGATTTGCAAGCTTGCAAAAGTCAGAATATCTTATCTCAGTGGAATATCAGATTCTATATAATCATGCACTAAAAACTTTGAATGTTCTTCTGGACTGCAGATTCATGTTTTATGTTAGATAGCTCATAAGTACATGGTGATATTTTCATACAAAGTATTATGATATAGTTTATCCACCCCCACAAAACAACAAACAAACAAAACCGAGCATAGTTTGGAATAATATAAAGGCCTATTACCAAACATATTGTCATCGAGAGAGAGAGAGAGAGATGAGAGAGGAGAGAGAGAGAGAGAGAGAGAGAGAGAGAGAGAAGAGACAGAGACAGAGACAGAGACAGAGACAGAGACAGAGAGAAAGACAGAGAGAGAGACAGAGAGAGAGACAGAGAGAGAGAGAGACAGACAGAGAGAGAGAGAGGAGAGAGAGAGAGAGGAGAGAGAGAGAGAGAGAGAGAGAGAGAGAGAGAGAGAGAGAGAGAGAGAGAGAGAGAGAGAGAGAGAGAGAGAGAGAGAGAGCTCCCAGCCTCCTATTAAAAATACAAGAAAGTAACTGAAAAAAGTTATGTTATTACCCTTGTCGATGAGGTACGATGTTGTTGTTAACAAAAAGAGAAACGAATGAAAGTTGACAACAAGCACATTTGCAGATCACGTGAGAAATGAACAAGAGCATCGTCGAACAAATATCGTTATGCAAGCTTTCCAAACTATAGCATAAGCCTTACATCATATGGAACAAACATTAACCAACTAAAATCATCTTCAACAAACATTAGCCAACTCACATCACTTTTAACATTAGCGTACTATCTATCATCTTTTTAAGCACACATTTACCATCTTATATCACCTTACACAAACATTAGCCAATAAACATCACCTGAAACAAACATTAGCCAACAAACATCACCTAAAAAACTTCAACCAACTAACATCACCTTAAACAAACATTACCCAACTAACATCACCTCGAACAAACATTACCCAACTAACATTACCTTAAATAAACATTACCCAACTAACATCACCTCAAACAATCATTACCCAACTAACATCACCTTAAACAAACATTAGCCGACTAACATCACCTTAAACACATATTAACCAATTAACAACCTTAAACAAACACTAGCCAACTAACATCACCTTAAACAAACATTAACCAACAAACATCACCTCAAACAAACATTAACCAACTAACATCACCTCAAACAAACATTACCCATCGAACATCACCTCAAACAAACATTACCCAACTAACATCACCTGAAACAAACATTAACCATCGAATATCACCTGAAACAAATATTAGCCAACAAACATCACCTCAAACAATTACCGTAAAATCCCTAGCATACCCCCCCCCCCCCCCTGTGCACTGATTTAGGGCAAAATTGGGGGGTGGGCGTTTGCTAGGGATAGACCCCTTTGCACAAAGTAATTTCTGTGCTAAACCCTGTAATTGAGTGAATACAAACCCCGAAAGCATGTATGTTAGGTCATGTGAGTAGAAGTGAAGGAAAATAGAAAAAAAGGGACTTTGAGGCAAAGAAGGCCAACGAGTTCCATCGCTTTCTGTTGTAGGTCCTTGTTTCGCAATACCCTGCCTTCAGATCTTTCATCTTCCAGATAATGCAGCACACCTTGGTCGACGTGTTCAGATCTAACTGCTGGTCCTTTTGACAGTTTCCGTTTTTGTTTGTCTTTTCTGCTGTTTAAGTCTATCTCTGTTTTCACTCCATTCCCTGATCCTCTTCCTATCCACAGAAAATTCAGCCCGACACATTCCCACCTGCTTCGTTATCCAGATACTGGAGGGCTTCCAATTTGAAAGATACAGTGTAAGACTGTCGCTTCAGCATTTTGCAAAAATGGCACAGAGAGATTTAAGAACCAGCTTCCGGATATCAGGAAGCTGTTCAAAGTACTGGTATATCACTGACAGACAAAATACGTCAGTGGAAAAAGCATGACGTAATTTTAAGTCACTTTGTTGGGGATGGTTGGAAGTGAGGAGAGGGGACAAAGAATAAGACAAAAGGAAAGAAACACGAAAAGGTAAAGAAGGGGGAAAAGATGACTTTTAGAACAGTCTGCACAAATTCTAGTGAAAGTGAGCATAGTCTCTTTGAAAAAAGCAGGGTGGGCGTTTGCTAGGTAGTTAGCCCTGTGCACAACTTTTGGCCCAAAGTGGGGGGTGGGCGTTTGCTAGATGGTGGGCTTATGCTAGGGATTTTACGGTATTACCCAAACACACCCACCACCAAAGTACAGTGGTAGTTATAAACATGATTGGCCAACATAATCTGTTTCCTGAGGTGCCCAGTCCAGTTGAGCTCAGTGGTTTAAACTTTAGACTTCAAATCGAAAAAGTTACGGGTTGAGCCGTCGGATCATAACAGATTAACCCCCCTCCCCACACCAACCCCTTCCCCTCCTCCTCCTTACCCCTCCATCACAGAGCTAGCAATGGCTTAAATCCTAGTCTATCATATTCGTTGCCATGAAAGGGCAGATGTGTGTGTGGCTTTGTAGATTATAATTGCTGGACACAGAAACCTGACTGTTTAAAAGGCGATGATCGAGTTATAACAGAAGGGCGATGAAAGACAGCACAAAACTAGGCTCCTTTGGCCAAGGGTGTCTCTATTATCTTGTCACTTGGTGCATTTTCTTTTTAATTTACATCGTATGACAGGTAAGGGTCAGAGAACTGGGATATGTAGACAAGATAGGTGAAAATTGAGTTCGCAAGCTAAAATAAAGAAGAAACAATACCGTGCCCCCTCCACTCCAGTCAAAAGAATCCACACAAAACAAAAAAACATAACAAAGCAAACAAAGCAAAAAAACAAAATAAACAAAAACCAAGCCCCCCCCCTCCCCCTCTGCGAAAAACCTGAGACCTCAATGTTAAAAAGAAGAAACAATCTTATGGTATGACATTACAGAAACAGCTAAAGAAAGTATCAACAGCACAGTTTCTTTCTTTCTAATCTGGGTAATACCTATTTGTTTGCTTGCATTGTTATTAAATATTAAAAAATAACAGACAACTAACCCCCCTCAAAAAACAAAACAAAAAATACCCTTAAATAAATTCAATGAGAGTGCAATTTAAAAGAATACATATCCAACATTGGCTACAGAGTCAGTAACAGATATTAAGTTCTTAATTCAGCGTACTGGTTCACCTAACAGCGGGACAGGATAACCTAGTGGTCAGATCAGAACATTGCGCTTGCAATTTGACGACCTGGGTTCGATTCCCGTTCGAAGAGATTTTTCTTTTGGAGTTAACCTCGGTGCTGACTCCACTCTCCCCAAAAGTCCTTAAGATGAGACTATAAACTGAGGCCCACGTGTGCGAACGCACGCAGAACATCTTGAACACGTTAAATCCTGTTCCGTTTTTCGTAAGAGTAGGCCATTGTGTGCAGGTGGGAACAGATGACAAGATTTAAAAAACTGCGGACACACGAGCACTGGATGTAAAAAGTACATGATGCTTATTCCATTATCCTCGATATAAAAGAATAAATAAATTAAAACAAAACCCACCCCACCACCAGCTGATTTCTGTACCTATGAAGTCTTCATGGTATCTGAGCAGATGGTAGCATCACCAACGAGGAGGTAAAAACCAGAATTGAAAACGCCACAGGGCCCCGTGAAGAGCTGACTTCTATGAAAAGAGACAAACTACAGTGGTACGGGCACGTCACATAATGGTGGATTGGTGGTCTAGAGGTAACGCACCTGCCTAGAAAGCGAAAAGACCTGGCCGTAGTGTGCGGTGGTTCGAATCCCGTTTGGACCCAAACCTTTCCCCCCATCTATTAGACCATGAGTGGTGGTCTGGGTGCTAGTCTTTCGGTTGAGAGGATAACCAAGTCTTGTGTGTTACACATTATTATCTAGCGCACATAAAAGAACCCAGGGCAACTAGAGTGTTCTCCCTACAAAATTCTGTAGAAAAAAAGCCACTCTGATAGGAAACAAATACAGTTGCAGGCAGAAAAAAAAAAAGGGTGGCGCTGCACTTGTAGCGACGCGCTCTCCCGGGAAGAGCAGCCCGAATTTCACACAGAGAAATCTGCTGTGACATAAAGTGGTATAAAAAAGGAAAACAACATGAACATATGTAAGGAGCTTCGGCTGTGTGGACCTTCGGTGCTTAGCGGGCGTTCCTGTGCTTCTTCAAATTGTTTCATTTGGAGTGGCCCGAGGCGCTGGGGGGGAGACATTCGCCAGCTGGGGACCTTCTGACCTTCTGGCCTCTGTCTACAACATCCCTAAATCGGAGTATTCCTGGGACTTATACAACTTCAACAACACAACAACAGCGAACATGTGAGCTAGTCAGACTGTCCTACAAGTCCTGGTATGAACCTGACTCACCATCTGCCTTCACATCCTTCACAAGTCACTGACAGTGCACTTGACAACACAGGCTCTGCCAGGCAGACAGTACTTACTATCTTGTACAAGTTGAACGTGGTGTGGTGGATAAGCCTATCTTTCTCCAGTGATGGTACATATGATGGTTATATACCCCCTCACCTCCCCCTTCCCCTTGTGGGAATGCCAGAGGCTTATCAGTATAAATAGCATCCCTACCTAGAAATTGTGTGCCAGGAATTCCCTCTATTCAAACCCTCTCTTTGTTTCTGTCTTGTTCCTTTTCTTCCTTTCACTTCCTTCTTGTCTATTTTCTGCACTCTTGGTCCATTCTCCTGGACAATTTTTTTTTCCAGAAAGACAACAATTCTCTCCATGCCGAAGTCAGTTGCGCTGGGCCTGACTTGCCAGGCGCTTAACGGCAGCGCAACGCATTTTCGCTCATATGACATACACTGGGGATTGCTGAGTGATCCATGACGACGACGACGAAGATGAAAATGAAGAAGAAAAATAGCGGAGAATTGCGAGAAGAAGAAG
Organism: Stramonita haemastoma; assembly: GCA_030674155.1. Lineage (NCBI taxonomy): Eukaryota > Metazoa > Mollusca > Gastropoda > Neogastropoda > Muricidae > Stramonita > Stramonita haemastoma. The sequence continues at coordinate 20,284,000 of CM060317.1, forward strand.
AAAGAAGAAGAAGAAGAAGAAGAAGAAGAAGAAGAAGAAGAAGAAGAAGAGATATCTAGCATACCTCGAAAAACTTACCAGAGCATAGGATTCTACAGTGGGTGAAACATCCGCCAAGAGGCCCATGTGCTGTAGCATGATCGGAGTACTCCACTACCGGAGACACTTCTTTGGGACACCACACACTGACACCCCCCCACCTCACTCCCTGATCCAGTGATTATTCCATTATCCTCGATATCAATCAATCAATCAATCAAATAATCAATGAATGAATGAATGAATCATCATCAGTCAATCAATTAATCAATCAATCAAACAATCAAACAATCTTTCCAATAATTTGTCCTGAAATTGCTGTCTGATAGAATGTATAGCCGAATGGTTAAGACAGTCGGACGTCAACCCCAAAGGTTCATCAAGTCGTGGGTTCGAATCTCGGCAACGTCTAGTGAATTACGGGTGGGGATTTTTACGACCTCCCAGGTCAATTTCAAGTGCAGACCTGCCAGTGCCTTAATTCCCTTCGTGTATGTACGGAAGCAGAAGATAAAATATGTACGTTAAAGATCCTGTAATTCATGTCTGCGTTCGGTGGGTTACGGAAATACAAACATACCCAGCATACATCCCCGAAGTCGGAATGCGGCTACCTTCATGGTGGGCAAAAACGGTATCATACGCGAAAACTCACCATTGGTGAACCTCAGCACTCTTAGCCGAAGGAACAGGGAAAAAAGTGACAGGTCTTAGCCAGTGCCTTTGTTGACTATAACCACTTGACTCATGAATATCACTGACCGGTATGTATGGTATGTATGTATGTATGTATGTATGTATGTATGTATGTATGTATTATGTATGTATGTATGTATGTATGTATGTATGTTGTATGTATGTATGTATGTATGTATGTTGTGTGTGTGTGGTTGTGTGTGTGTTGTGTGTGTGGTGTGTGTTGTGATGTATGTATGTGTATGTATGTATGTATGTATGTATGTATGTGTATGTGTGTGTGTAGTGTGTGTTAGAAGTGAAGTGTGATAGTGATAGTGTCTTGCAGTGTATGTATGTATTGTATGATATTGACGTATGTATGTATGTATGTATGTATGTATGTATGTATGTATGTATGTATTGTATGTTGTATGTGTATGTATGTATGTATGTATTATGTTTATGTATGTATGTATGTATGTATGTATGTATGTATGTATGTATGTATGGTTGTATGTTGTATGTATGTATGTATGTGTTGTGTGTGTGTTGTTGTATGTGTGTAGTAGTATGTATGTTGTTGTATGTATGTATGTATGTATGTATGTATGTATGTATGTATGTATGTAGTTTGTATGTATGTATGTATGTATGTAATGTATGTATGTATGTATGTATGTATGTATGTTGTATGTATGTATGTATGTTGTATGTATGTATGTTATGTATGTATGTATGTATGTATGTATGTATGTATGTATGTATGTATGTTGTATGTATGTATGTATGTATGTATGTATGTATGTATGTATGTATGTATGTATGTGATGTATGTATGTATGTATGTATGTATGTATGTATGTATGTATGTGTATGTATGTATGTATGTGTATGTATGTATGTATGTATGTATGTATGTATGAGTATGTATGTATGTATGTATGTATGTATGTGTAGATGTATGTATGTGTGTATGTATTGTGTGTGTGTAGTATGTATGTATGTATGTATGTATGTATGTTGTGTTGTTTTGTAGTTGTATGTATGTATGTATGTATGTATGTATGTATGTATGTATGTATGTATTGTATGTATGTATGTATGTATGTATTATGTTTGTACTATGTATGTATGTATGTGTGTATGTTGTTGTATGTCTGTCTGTCTGTCTGTCTGTCTGTCTGTCTGTCTGTCTGTCTGTCTGTCTGTCTGTCTGTCTGTATGTATGTATGTATGTATGTATGTATGTATGTATGTATGTATGTATGTATGTATGTATGTATTTTATGTGTGTGTATGTGTGTGTACGTGTTTATGTGTGTGCGCGCGAGCGTGTGTGTGTATGAAAAAGTCAATTATTAATTGTTAATTTGATAGTGTTAAAAGACAAAATGAAACTACATTCATGTGGCCAAGCTTGTCTGTCATTGTGTCACCTCTCTTGTATTTGGTTTCCATTTGACGAGGTGTAGAAGACAGGGGTAGGGTCACTGGAACACACAGGCCAGACAGGAGGTGTGCCTTCAGGTCACCACCCAGAAAGAAAACTAAAAGGGACTGGTTAAAAAAAAACCCACACCCCCAAAACCAAACCCTCAAACTCAGATCATTAAAGGTAATAGGATCTAACAACTTTAGCAGGAAAGACATGGCTAAAAAATTATTTAAAACCAGCATCACTCCCTCCCACCCACTTCCCCTAGAAGTCTTTATTTCTGATGCATTTGTTTGGTGTTGTTGTTTTATCGATAGATTTTTTCTTAAAAGAAAAAGAGAAGTTTTGGAGAGAAGGGGTTCACAAAGTACACATTGAAAGTTGGAAATGCACAGAACAGAAAACGCTGACTTGGCGCATAGTTCAGTTCACTAGTTCACGAAGAAGCTGACTGGGTAGATTTTTGGATTCTGATTTGTACACTGGATCATGCAGCCAGTGAAAGCATCCACCAAGAGGTTTATCTGTTGCAGTATACACGGAATATCCTGCTCACTAAACCACCTATTTTGGGGGGCAACACTGAAAACCCCAAACTAGTCCTTGATCTATCTTTTTTGCATGCCTTTTAGGGGTAGGTCTTTCCTTTATCTATTTTTTATCATGCCTTTTAGGGGTAGGTCTTTCCTTTATCTATTTTTTATCATGCCATTTAGGGGTAGGTCTTTCCTTTGTCTATTTTTTATCATGCCGTTTAGGGGTAGGTCTTTCCTTTATCTATTTTTTATCATGCCATTTAGGGGTAGGTCTTTCCTGTATCTATCTTTATATTATGTCATTTAGGGGTAGGTCTTTCCTTTATCTATTTTTTATCATGCCATTTAGGGGTAGGTCTTTCTTTATCTATTTTTTATCATGCCATTTAGGGGTAGGTCTTTCCTGTATCTATCTTTATATCATGTCATTTAGGAGTAGTATTTCCTTAATTTTTTTTGCTGTCTTTTAGGAGTAGGCCTTTCCTTATTCTACATATTTGCATTGCATGTTATCCAGGGGTAGTTCTTTCCTTAATGTACATATTTGCATTGCATGTTATCCAGGGGTAGTTCTTTCCTTAATGTACATATTTGCATTGCATGTTATCCAGGGGTAGTTCTTTCCTTAATGTACATATTTGCATTGCATGTTATCCAGGGGTAGTTCTTTCCTTAATGTACATATTTGCATTGCATGTTATCCAGGGGTAGTTCTTTCCTTAATGTACATATTTGCATTGCATGTTATCCAGGGGTAGTTCTTTCCTTAATGTACATATTTGCATTGCATGTTATCCAGGGGTAGTTCTTTCCTTAATGTACATAATTGCATTGCATGTTATCCAGGGGTAGTTCTTTCCTTAATGTACATATTTGCATTGCATGTTATCCAGGGGTAGTTCTTTCCTTAATGTACATATTTGCATTGCATGTTATCCAGGGGTAGTTCTTTCCTTAATGTACATATTTGCATTGCATGTTATCCAGGGGTAGTTCTTTCCTTAATGTACATATTTGCATTGCATGTTATCCAGGGGTAGTTCTTTCCTTAATGTACATATTTGCATTGCATGTTATCCAGGGGTAGTTCTTTCCTTAATGTACATATTTGCATTGCATGTTATCCAGGGGTAGTTCTTTCCTTAATGTACATATTTGCATTGCATGTTATCCAGGGGTAGTTCTTTCCTTAATGTACATATTTGCATTGCATGTTATTCAGGGGTAGGTCTTTCCTTAATGTACATATTTGCATTGCATGTTATCCAGGGGTAGTTCTTTCTTTAATCTACATATTTGCATTGCATGTTATTCAGGGGTAGTTCTTTCCTTAATGTACATATTTGCATTGCATGTTATCCAGGGGTAGTTCTTTCCTTAATGTACATATTTGCATTGCATGTTATCCAGGGGTAGTTCTTTCCTTAATGTACATATTTGCATTGCATGTTATTCAGGGGTAGGTCTTTCCTTAATGTACATATTTGCATTGCATGTTATCCAGGGGTAGTTCTTTCCTTAATCTACATATTTGCATTGCATGTTATTCAGGGGTAGGTCTTTCCTTAATCTACATATTTGCATTGCATGTTATTCAGGGGTAGGTCTTCCCTTAATCTATCTTTTGTATTGTTATTTAGGTGCATGTTATTTAGGGGCAGATATTTGTGACTGCTTTGTATATTCCAACTGCTCACTGCTGAAATAAGACCAGGTGAAAACCATTCATTAACTCCTGATTCATCCTCTTGGGGATGCTGGGGGCTCTTTCAGTATAAATAACATTCCCACCTTCTGGAAATTATGTGCTAGACATTTTCCTCTTTTCTGTCCCTTTCTTTGTTTCTGTCATTTCGTAAAATTCTATAATTTATCTTGCTTGGTTTTGCCTTCTTGGTGGGTTCTGCTGCCTTCAATCCATCCATTGAATATTAAAAATATTTTCGTTTCATACTTTATAGCATTTTGCCTGGTTTGTTTTGTTCTGGCGACCAGATAATTATATTGCAAACACAGGATGGGCATAGTGTGTCCATTCAGCATCTATCTTACCCATATGGCTTTTTTCTTGATTTTTTTGTTTGTGTATTGAAGTGTCCAATCCTTGTTTTTACCCTTTGGTTACTTGGATGATATTATAGCATATAGATGTATTGCATGGCTGGTTTTTTAGCTAAAAAAAGAAAACAATTATGTAATATTGTCATATATTAAAAAAAAAATATTTTTTCTGTAAGTGTTGATATTTAAGGATCAATCTATGTTCGATTATTTTTTAACTAGTTTGATATCTATCTATCTATCTATCTATCTATCTATCTATCTATCTATCTATCTATCTATCTATCTAACTATCTATCTATCTATCTATCTATCTATCTATCTATCTATCTATCTATCTATCTATCTATCTATCTATCTATCTATCTATCTATCTATCTATCTATCTATCTATCTATCTATCTAACTATCTATCTATCTATCTATCTATCTATCTATCTATCTATCTATCTATCTATCTATCTATCTATCTATGGCTTGTGGCCACGTGGGCTCCTCTTTGATGGAGTGTTGGTATTGGTATGGGTACTGTCTTGTGGTATGTGCGAGATGATGATTGTATATTGTGCTGTGTCATTATTCAATTTTTAAAATTTACTTTTTATGTAGGCTTGTAACCCACATGAATTTCTCCATTTGTGAGATAGTAAATCTTTGAATTGTGAAAAAAATGTGTTACTTGGGGATGATAAGTTAAGCAGAATGGGCTGGTGTCGTTGGCCTGGCTTGGTTGTATTAGCCTCAAATAAAGAAAACAAGCATGGTACTTTGTCCTTATTTAAAAAAGAAATATTTTTCTTCAGATAAAGGTGTTAGATATTTGAAGGGATCAGATCTGATGGTGTCGATTTTTTTAAACTTGAGGTGAATGTTATTAAATTTGCAAGAAACTGATATAAAGTGACAGCCCCGATATCATCTTCGTAATCAGTGGGGCTATAAACAACAGGAAAGAAATAAAACGTAATTTATAACCCCCCCCCACCAGGAAATAAAAAACCAACAAAGCAAACAAACAAACAAACGAAACGAAACACTGCCCAAACTTAGCTAATCTTGCTGAAGTTTACCTATCACCTTGTCATTTCTTCTCTCTTCTTTCTCTTTTGCATCGTGTGGGAGGCAGGGTTCGAATATCCGAGACATGCAGGGCAGACAGAAGATGTAATCTAAGTGCACGGAGTCTTAAAATAGACAGAGAACAGAGAAGCTGCCAGACAAGAACAAAACAAAAGCAAACACATGAAACCTTAACGCTGAAGACAAAACGATCTCACTATCTCGCATTACAGAAACAGCTGAACGACAACATTTTGAAACCAGCTTCATTTTCCAGACGGGTGTTCTCTATTTTTGTTACTTCTTCTTCTTCGTCGAACGCTCAGACAGCAACTGCTATTGCTGAGACTTAAGTTTTTCGGATGAGACTATAAACCGAAGCCCCGTGTGTGCGAACGCAAGCAGAATATCTGTTACACTTTTCGTAAGAGTAGGCCATTGTGTGACGGTGGGAACAGATGACAAGATTAAAAAACTGCATACGCACGGAGACTGGATGTAAAAAGCACATAACTGCTGATTCCATTGTTCTCGAATAAAAAGAATTTTAAAGAAATGAATAAAAAAACATATGAGCAAAAAAAGCGTTGCACTGCCGTTAAGCGCCTGACAAGTCAGGCCTAGTGCATCTGACTTTGGCATAAGAGAGAAGTGTTATGTTATAAGTCTTTCTAGAAGAATAAAGGCAGGGTAATGGACCAAGAAGGCAGCAAATAGACAAGAAGAAGGTGGAAGAAAAAAAAACGGAACAAGGCAGAAATAAAGAGAGGGATAGAAAAGAGTTTGCAGAGAATGGGAATGCTATTAACTGATAGACCGCGGGGGGGGGGGGGGGGGGGGGGGGGGGGGGGGGGGGGGGGACCTGTGCAAAAGGACAATAATTCTCTACAAAGCTATAAAACACAAAATAAAGACAAGATGAAGGTTTTGCGTGCACTACTATTTTAATTTCCGACTACCTGTGTACACGTGAGACATGGGCTCTGACAATGGAATAGAGAAACAATGGTGTAAAGAAACTCCGTGAGCATGGCTAGCAGAGAGTCCTCAGAGGAGAAGTCCCCCTTCATAACAAGTGTTTCGGGCCTTTAATCTTCCTTACACTCTAGGGGGCCGGCCCAATCCAGTTCATGACTTGGATGTCTCTCCTGCTGCCCCTTCATGTATGTGGTGAGTTCTGACTCGGATTTGAATTCTCGAGTCTTTGGACAATTTTTCTGTCCAGTTTCTGCCACTCATCAGTTGCACTTGCTTTTGGCAGGTTGAGCTTCTGGCGCCTGGCATCGAGGGCCTGTGCAAGTTCGTCATCCGAGTCGACAGCTTGGTTGTCCTTGGCACTGTGGTTTGAATCCTGGCCTTGGTCTTCCAACGTCTTATCTGCTGATGCAGTGCGCTGCTGTCCACCCGGATGAGACCTCTCACATCCCTTCTTTGTTCTATGGATCTTCATGCCTCGCGCTGTAGCAAAACCTATGAACACGAAGCATACCCCATAGTTGGAACGCGGCTATAACCTATGTGGTTGTAGGGGAGCAAGGTGTCAGAGACCTCAGCTTCTCTAGGGGCCAGCATATCGAGGGCGACGCCCATCTCCTCTCCCTCCCTGTTTTACCTTCCCTGACCCTAAAGGGGGCAGGTACCCATTTACAGTTAGGTGAACTGGGGGTCGGTACTGAAGCCAAGGCGCGCGAACGGCCACCAATCCACTTGGTAACCACGGTCAATGCAGCTTAACCTTGGCTGGGGGAAAGTGAGCCTATCCCGTCCCCTGCTCCATAATTATGGGGAAACGGTGGGATACAAAAAACCTTGTAATTGCCCTTCAGGGATGATTAAAGTGTTTTTGACTTGACTTGACTTGATTTGAAGCTCCAGCCGAAGAGCCAAAGAAGACAAAAAAAGAAAAAGAAAATTGAAGTGTCATTGCAAAATACTAAACATCAGACACATTAAACCTATTTCAAGGAACCACGCGCACCACAGCACGAGGCAGTATACCTGCTGCCGCCATCCATCAAGAAAAGACAACTATGCTGATAATTATAGCCAGGTAACAAGATCCAAAGACCTTGCTACAACTGTTCTCCAGGAAACTGTCCTGGGAGAAAGTCAGAGAGACAGAGGGTGGCCAGAAAAAGAATAAAAAGGTGGAAGAGCAACACTAGATCATGGACATTTGTAGAGACCTAGGCTTGGACGCACAACCGACAGAAATGGAGGACTCGGTAAAACATCTCTTCAGCGCCATGCCCAAAAGACAACCAACAAAACTAAAGAAGGGGAAGAGAGCTGTGATATTTTCAAACGCGAAAGTACTTTTACACATCCCTCTCCCATTCCCCCTTAAATCCCATCACTGATCCAGGCCAGGCCAAAGGCTTTGTCAGCTATTGAAGCAAGCTGTGTGCCCAAGCTTACGTTAGAATATTGTTATGCTGTTAAACGTTGTGTTGAGATTGCCTTCAGCCATGACACACTCTTAACATAACAACCTGCGCTCTCATTTAAAGAGAAAAAAATCCTCTGAAGCCAGAGTATGTCTGTCTGTGTACAGGCAAGGTACTTAAAAACTGTCATGCACGCACGTTAACTTCTCATCCAGTGTGAGTACAGCCAGTCTCACAGTGATTCACAGGTGGGATGAGTGAGTCTGAGTGCATGTTTTGGGTGACCCCCAGGGTGTTAAGTTAGGGAACGTGCACTACCACCACCACCACCACCACCACCACCACAATCCCATCAAATACAGGCACGCGCACACAAGCTTGTCTGCACCACAGTCGCACATAGAACCAATACACAAAACAGAACAAGAGCACTTATGTTGGTCTTTAAAAAAAAAATTAATATAATTTTGTCTTTCGTATGCTGATTGGGTCGTGTGTCTGTGCGCGTGTTCCTATTGTTTGAGTTTTCTCCACAGTCTAGTCGACAGGCAGACAATGTGAAAACAAAAGGGAGAACAGGAAATTGAAAAGTGCTGATAGACAGGGTTTCAAGCAAAACTCTTATCGTCAAGACAATCATCTTGTCACCGCCCTTGTGTTTGTCTCCCTTGCATGGTAAACGTGATGCAAGCGTTCAGGCTTAGAGGCTTAGAGAGATAAGTAATAGACTTGGGTTGCTGAGATGCAGTGGTGCATGCTTTGGAGTTTTGGCCAGGTCCTTAGTTCCAATCCCATAAGATTAAGAGGCAACGTTTATGCTGGTTGTTTTTTTGTGCTTGTTTGTTTGTTGATTTTTTTTGGGTGGGGAAGGGGGTTCGACTGGCTTCCATGTGGAGCAAGGTTGGTACGGCTGGCCACTATGAGGAGGGCAGGGATGACATAGTCAAGTATAATCATCCACTTTACACATGCCAGTTTCAGATATTCACCAAAAAGCGAAGGTAAAGTAGCGAGGAAGAGGAGATGGACCGGGCGCCACCCTCAAAATGCTGGTCCCTAGAGAAGCTGAAGTCTCTGACACCTTGCTCCCCAACGATCGCATAGGTTATGGGAACACCTTTTACCCACGATTCGTTCAAGCTCAGGGCCACTACACACTCTAGTTTGTGTTGTTGTGTGTTCCCCAGTTTAACACCTTGGTGTCACCCAGAATGTACGCTGTGACGTACTCCTTGTACCCGAGAGTCACTCTGAGATTGGAAGTACATACTGGATGTGAAAAGTTTGTATGTTAAAATTTTGATTGTTTCAAGATTTCTTGCCACATAGGTATCCTTACTCCCACTTCAGGAGATGCATACTCAAGGTTTTTGGGGAGAAGCTGGTTATTTATTGGCTTGAAAAAATGCATGTAGTGTGCTAGGTGTTTCAGTTGGGGCTCGAACCCTGTACAGTCAGTTAAGTGTTTATCACAACTGCTTTGCTAGCGGGACTGCTGTCTGTCTGTCTGTCGTCTGTCTGTCTGTCTCTCTTACCCACACATAGTTATGTGTTTCGTGATGTACCATTTTATGATGTGCAGGTGTGAAACTCTGATGAAGCGGTGACTGGATGAAAAAAACACTCCAGTGCTCATACATTTTCCTGGAAATGAAGCGTTGTGCTGTCCTGTCTTGACTTGCCCGGCCTTTTCTTGCTTTTGATTGTTTTGCCTGGCATGTCTGTCTGTCTATCTGATTGTCTGCCTCTGCCTCTGTCTGTCTTTCTGTCTGTATGTCTGTCTGTTTGTCTCACCCCCCCCCCACGCACGCACGCACGCACACACACGCACGCACGCACGCATGCACGCACGCACGCACGCACGCACACACACAGGTATGTATTTCGAATATATGTTTTTTTTTGAATGAAAAATAATCAACTTTCAAAACTCTCTCTCTCTCTCTCTCTCTCTCTCTCTCTCTCTCTCTCTCTCTCTCTCTCTCTCTCTCTCTCTCTCTCTCTCTCTCTCTCTCTCTCTCTCTCTTTTGTTTATTTTGATTTGACAGACCGTTGTGGGCGTGGTACATAATGATGCTGAACAATCGAATATCCCTTTCTAACTCATGTTCCTTTAATGAACCCACGACGACAATGGACTATCTTATAACAGTCGAGACGTCGCTATAAACACACACACACAAAATTCAACAACAAAACAACCAACACAATATACAGCAAAGCAGAACAAAACACCACATGAAGGGGGAAAAACAGGGAATATTTAATGTAATGGAGTTAAAGTACCCCAGAACTGTCTGGTGATTTCAGATCACATTACCACATCAGATAGAGATTGGATTAAACAAAAAAATGTTTGTATTTAGGTATCGCATTTAAAGATGCCTTTTTTGAACAATCTTTCTGCATTATTTTTTAAATATTACTTTAAAAAAGAGATTTCTATCAAATAAACTTTCGAAATTTAGTTACAGTTTTTTAATTTGTTTTTTTTTTGCACAGGCAATGCAAATCCAAAAATACATAAGTTTTACGTCTGTTATATTTATTTCTTTGTTTTGAATGATGTTTTTACGTACCAAAAACTTACATCTTGATGAATTTGAGAAAATCTACTTACCAATATATTTTGATTGAAATCTTGAACAGATAAAAAGAGAACTGTTAATAAAACTCTTGGTATAAACAAAAAAAACCAAACAGCAAACAAAACAAAAACAATTTTCAGTCAAGCTCGTCGCAAAATCAGCACATTTTTCACTTTTAACCATAAATGAACCATTTTTATTTTTGAATATGTAGCTATACACCATCTTAATTTCTTTTAATGTCTTTAAAATCATGCTAAGAATATTAGGAACTTAAAACGGATTCATCAAAAATTTGTCAACCGTGATCAGTGTTTGTTTTTTTGTTTTAACCTTATTTTGTTGTAATTCATACCTAAGCAATAAAAAATAACCAGCCTACAAAACAATGTAGTTTAATTAAGGACTTGATATATTTGGAAGAATAAAATTCAAGGATATTCTAAAATATATTAATTTCATCTGCAGTTGATAGTCTTCGGAAATTATATTTAGTACATTTCAAGTCTCTCTCTCTCTCTCTCTCTCTCTCTCTCTCTCTCTCTCTCTCTCTCTCTCTCTCTCTCTCTCTCTCTCTCTCTCTCTCTCTCTCTCTCTCTCTCTCTCTCTCTCTCTCTCTCTCTCTCCTCTCTCTTCCTCCCCCCCTCTTCTCTCTCTCTCCACTCATGTTGTTTTTCTTTTCTGTCAAGCTGAATCTGCATGTAGGTAAATAGGTTATTATCTACTCAAACTGAAATGAACATCTGACGCAGAAATGTTGCTGAGACTTATGGGAAGTACTTATAGGTCTATTATTTCCTTGAGCGCCTACACAAAAACTTTAGAGGATGTACAATAGTTATACTTTTCCTCCTGTCCTCCTCCTCCCCACCCCACAGAAAACACACACACACACAGAGAAACACACACACACACAGAAAACACACACACACACAAATATGCAAACGCACGCAGAACATCTTGCGCACACGTTGAATCCTGTTCCGCTTTTCGTAAGAGTAGGCCATTCGTGTGCCGGTGGGAACAGATGACAAGATTTACAAAACTGCATACACACGGGGACTGAAAAAGAAAAAGCACATGAGTGCTTATTCCTCTATCCTCTAAATAAAGAATCAAAAAAATGCAAGCAAGCAAGCAAGCCCCAGTTCAACCCAGTCCCCCCCCCCCACCCCGCCAGCACACACACACACACACATATATGACATAAATTATTTCAGTGGACAAGCATTGTTGTTATAGCACTGAGTAAAAAGACACTTAAATTACTTTTGAAAAAAAGTGATCGTTGTTCTGAGGTTGAGATGACGTGAAAGAGAATTCCACCCGGTAGGGTCAAATAAGAGAATGAATGCTACAAAAAGATGGTCAGGAAAGGGGGATGAGATAGCCTAGTGGGTAGAGCGTTATGCTCACGATCTGATGGCCAGGTTCAAGTCATCACCGAGGCGCCTATTCGTGGTGTATTTTTAACACAGTGCTGACTCCACTCCCCTAAAAGTCCTTCGGTTGAGACTTTAAACTGAGGTCATGTGAAAACGCACTAGATCCTCTTGCACACACGCTAAAACCCGCCTCGTCTTTAGGAAGAGTAGACCATTGTTTGCCAGTGAGGATGGATCATACACATGTTATAAAATAGCTCACAGACTTGTGTCGTGTTTACACATCATCCCCGAAGCCCGAATGTGGCTACATTAGTGGTGGGCAAAAAATGGTGGTTTTCGCAAAGCTCTTAACTATTGGTGAATTTGGAAGTTCTAGGCTAGGAATCAAAGAAAAAAAAGAGGTATGGAAAGATTCAGCAAGAGCTCACAGAGAGAGAGAGAGAGAGAGAGAGAGAGAGAGAGAGAGAGAGAGAGAGGGACACAGAGAGAGAGAGGAGAGAGAGACAGAGAGAGAGAGAGAGAGAGAGAGAGAGAGAGAAGAGAGAGAGAGGAGAGAGAGAGAGAGAGAGAGAGAGAGAGGAGAGAGAGAGAGAGAGGAGAGAGGACGAGAGAGAGAGAGAGAGAGAGAGAGAGAGGAGAGAGAGAGAGAGAGAGAGAGAGAGAGAGAGAGGAGAGAGAGAGAGAGAGAGAGAGAGAGAGAGAGAGAGAGAGAGAGAGAGAGAGAGAGAACTCGAACTCGAACTCGAACTCGAACTGGAATGTTTTTTTGAGGGCATTTGGATAAGCCAGTGGCTTCTTTACACCAGGCCCTCATGAAAAAGAGGAGCAAAAGAAAACGAAAAGCAACGCAAAAAAAAAAACCAATACAAAAAAGCAGTGTACTGATAAAAAAATACGCCAATCAAATAGGGATTATATAAACACGATGAAATATATAAATGCTAATATAATAGTTCAATAAATATTTCCACACATTGACAAGAACGTATCTTTTGCAATCATTCCAGGGCTTATCAATATTACTGACATATCTGCATAGGAGAGAGAGAGAGAGAGAGAGAGAGAGAGAGAGAGAGAGAGAGAGAGAGAGAGAGAGAGAGAGAGAGAGAGAGAGAGAGAGAGAGAGAGAGAGAGAGAGAGAGAGAGAGAGAGAGAGAGAGAGAGGCTGCATACAGAGAGAGAGAACTCTGAACTCTGAACTCTGAAAGATTTTATTGTAGAAGTCCACTGAACCCATTACAATTTCACACACTCCCTACCCCCCATTAACCTAGTTTTCATTCCTTTCCAAGAATATACCAGAAAACACTTAATGCTCACCAGTTATATCATTTACTCATGGTATTAGCCCACATCTGCTTGGAATGTTTGGAACATTTTAGGCAAAGATAAATAAAATAAATAAATAAATGAAGGACTAAATAAGAAAGAAAGAAAGAAAGAAAGAAAGAAAGAGAGAGAGAGAGAGAGAGAGAGAGAGAGAGAGAGAGAGAGAGAGAGAGAGAGAGAGAGAGAGGAGAGAGAGAGAGAAGAGAGAGAGAGAGAGAGAAAAGAAGCTGTGTTTACCATCACGCCAGATTTTGTATCGCAACGTGTCAGCGTCGATAGTGTTAGAGCCCTGCTTATGTTGCGGTGACAACTGTTGTGACACCTTGATGTTGTGTGACGTGTTGTTATTGTAAACAGTGTCGGACACTCGTCGTCACCAAGTCTTGGTGAGGTGCAGACAGAGTTGTCAGCCCAGGGGAGATAACTTTATCAGTTATTGATATGTAAGCAAAGTGCAAAGGCCTGCATTAACGTGCTCTTATAGTCTGGAATGTTTATGTCAAGATTGCCTGCATCCAAGAAAAGCTCCTAGGTTAGGAACCTGTACTCTTTCATTAAAACAGGAATAAATCGAATGTGGTTGAATATTTGGCCTGTGTATAATTAATATCGTGACTGATACACGGGAACACCATAAAGGATCAGTCAGTATTGGTGGCAGAACGATCACAAACCTCCGCTTCGCAGATGACATTGACGGACTAGCAGGATCAGAACAAGAGCTTGCCAGCCTAACAGAACACCTAAACAAGGCCTCTAAAACATACAGCATGGACATTACTGCAGAGAAGATCAAAATGATGACCAATTACGCCAAGGGCATCAGCACTGATATCAGGGTCAATGAACAGAAGCTGGAAACGGTTCAAAGCTTCAAGTACTAAGGAGCCGTTGTATTAGACAAGGGGTCCAAGCCAGAGGTAGTATGCAGGATTGCACAGACAATAACAGTACTGTCAAAACTGAACACCATCTAACAAGATAAAAAATATTTCACTCTACTCCAAGATCAGACTAATGTGCTCCCTTGTCATACCCATATTCCTATATGCCTGTGAAGCGTGGACCCTGACTGCTGATTTGGAGAGAAGAGTACAGGCGGTAGAGATGAGATGCTTCCGGAGACTCCTTGGCATCTCCTACAGAGACCACATAAACAACGGAGACGTGCATAACAGAATCTAGCAAGCCATTGGTCCCTACAAAAATCTTCTATCAATCATAAAGAAGCATAAACTTAAATGGTACGGGCAAGACACAAGATTAAAAGGACTTGCAAAAACAGTACTGCAAGGCACTGTCCAAGGAGGAAGAAAAAGAGGCAGACCAAGAAAGAGATGGGAGGACAACGTCAACAAATTGACAGACCTAGAACGTGACAAAACTTGGAGAAAGGCAGAACAGAGAGAAGAATGGAGGTAACTGGCTGTCGGGTCTTCAGGGGTGGCCCCACGGTCGCCAGACTGAGGGATAGATAGATAGATCATTAACATTTTCCTGTTGATAGATTTTGACAAGGTTTCTGTTCTTTTTTTTTTAGAATTGCAATTTTTTAGAATTGCGATTTGATATGTTGTGTGGTGAAATATTGTTGGTCACAGTATCACCATGTGTGTTTTTAGCCTCTGGATCACATATCTTTTGTGTTGACAAATTTTTACAAGATTTGTGCTATTTTATGGCAAGTGTATTTTGATATTTAGCGTTGGTGAAAAAGTGTCAGGCATCGTATTGTTTTGTATTGAATTGTATTGCATTGTACTGTCTTGTATTGCATAGTATTGTATTATATTGCATTGTATTGTATTGTGTATTATTGTATTGCATTGTACTGAATCGTATTGCATCGTGTTGTATTATCCTGTATTGCACTGTGCTGTATTGTGGTGTATTGTATTGCATCGTATTGCATTAATTGTAATGCATTGTATTGTGTTATGTTGTACTATGTTGTTTTGTATTGCATCGTAATGCATTATATTGTATTGCATTGTTCTGTGTTGTATTGTATTATGTTGTATTTATTATACTGTATTGTATTGTATCTGCCAAGCATGGTATAACCATGTATGTTTTCAGAGGGATTGTAAATCCAAGCAACAAAAAAACGAAAAAAAAGAGAGCCAATTAACCTCAGCCACCTGAAGCCACTCCTCACCTGTGCTAGGTGTGTGGGCTGCAGGTTTCCATTTCCTACGCCAACAAAGAGGCGTGCGGTGTGTCAGCTGTCAGTCAGCTTGTCATGATCATGCACTGACCTCATCACCTGCAGGTCACGAAATGACCTAGTGACCTGAAGGTCGTGACCTGACCTGGTGACCTGAAGGTCACGAATTGACCTGGTGACCTGCAGGTAATGACTGCACAGCAGGGCAGAAGGGCCAGGATTTCTATCACGATTATTATTTGTTTTTTTTTTTCATTACTTTCTTTTTCTTTCAAACACGGCAAGGTAAATTCAAACTGACACAAGCGAGCAGATCCAGGGGGACGCCAGTGCCCACTACACATTACCGAAACAAAAAATCAGATGATCTGTAACTATGATCATGCACAGATCAGATCGCCACAATGCGCATCATCATCGAGCAGTCCCTAGAGTGGCAGACCCCCTTGTATTCAGTCTTTGTCGACTTCCAGAAGGCATTTGACAGCGTCGACAGAGATGTCATCTGGAGACTGATGCACCACTATGGTTTCCCACCAAAGTTCGTCACCATCATCCAACAGCTCTATGAAGATGCCACTTGCCAAGTCATCCATGATGGTAAATTGACGGAACCCTTCTGCGTACAAACCGGCGTTCGTCAGGGCTGTCTGTTGTCACCAACCATCTTCCTGTTGGTGGTTGACTGGATAATGCGACAGGCCACAGCAGGCAGGAGAACTGGCATACAGTGGACCAATACAAGGCAGCTGGAAGACCTGGACTTTTTTTTTGTATTTTTTGTATTTTGTACCACTTTATGTCACGCAGATTTCTCTGCGTGAAATTCGGGCTGCTCTCCCCGGGGAGAGCGCGTCGCCACATGTGCAGCGCCTACCCATTTTTTTTTTCTTTTTCCTGCATGCAAGTGTATTTGTTTCCCTCTCAGAGTGGCTTCTTTCTACAGAATTTTGCCAGGGACAACCTCCTTGTTGCCGTGGGTTCTTTTACGTGCGCTAAATAGTGATGTGTAACACACGGGACCTCGGTTTATCGTCTCATCCGAAAGACTAGCGCCCAGACCACCACTCAGGGTCTAATGGATGGGGAAAAAGTTTTGGGTCCAAACGGGGTACGAACCCCGCACAACCTTAGCGGACCCAGGACTTTTTGCTTTCTAGGCAAGGCCTGTGACCACAAGAGCAGATCCAATAGCAGAGACATCACCTTCTGCTCAACAGAGGCAAAGGATGACAGAAAGAAATGATGTATGTTTGCGGAGGAAGCCGATAAAAGTAGCCCAATGAGAAATCAGAAGACGGAGGTCATGAGGGTGAACAGAATTAGAACAAGACCCGTGCGACTACACCAATTAAACATCAAAGAATGTGTCGAAAATTCTCACATTGCATGGGTGTCGTTAGTAAATTTGGGTGAACGGACTTGAAAGACATAAAATGTGCAAATTAAATAAGCACGTCATGTCTTCAACACCTTCGCCAATTGGAGTACAACTCTCTCATACGTCCATAAGATCCGGTATTTATATACCATCGTCAATCGTTCATCTGTATGGTCAGAAACGGCTTGGGGTGATAACCAACATCACAACATACAGATGATTTACCAAGTATGATGTCTTAGGAACATCCTTTGGTATCAGGTTGGCCAGAATTGTATTAACGAATAATTGGTAGTGACAGAAGCTCCAATTGACAACGGAGATCAAGAAAAGGAAAGGGGATAGAATTGCATAGCAGTCCGCAAGCCTGCATTCAGATGTCACAGGAGGCCCTTTCAACTGCCCAAAGGAAGGCGGAAAGTAGGCCGACCAAAACAACCTGCGCATGAAGCATTGAAGCATAAGAGCACAAGCCGAACTGACATGGGCCAGCTGACTGGTGACTTCCCAGAACCGACGGTTGAGAGGAATTGTGTTGTGGCCGTAGTTCCACGGAATCCAATGTATAATTTCAATGTAAGTTTGTAACTATTGTTACTTGAAGAATAAGAAAACGTCTGACCCACGGTACCGTGCCATATTACTCCGGCAAAAAAAGACATGTAGCGACTACTTGAGTAAAACCGTGGTAAATTGCATGTCAATATCAACAACGCTCGATTCTTTGGGTCATGTATTGCAATGACCAAGAAGCTTTCCTTCGGGTTGTAGTCAATTGGTGGGTGCTAGTTTCAGTGCTGTGGTTTTAGCTTCACTAAGTGGCACTCACCCTAACCCCCGTTTTAACTGTTTTTGTTTGTTGATAATTGTTCACCAATGTCGTTTAAATTAAAAACGTTGCACTTTGTAACCTTTGCTTGTTGCTTTTGTCTTTAGCTTAAAATCAGTAATGTCACTGACATCCTACTGACTATATCTTACTTCTGTGCATCTGACATTTTTCAGTTCTACATTAAATAAGTGTTTTTATGTTCCCAAGGAAAAACATTACACTCATGCAAACATCAAAACAGTCATCTCTCTCCTTCTCTTCTCTCTCTCTCTCTCTCTCTCTCTCTCTCTCTCTCTCTCTCTCTCTCTCTCTCTCTCTCTCTCTCTCTCTCTCTCTCTCCCCTACCCTCTCTCTCCTCTCCTCCTCTCCTCTTCTCTCTCTCTCCCTCCTCTCCCTCCCCTCTCTCTCCCTCTCTCTCTCTCTCCCCTCCCTCCTCTCTCTCCTCCCTCTCTCTCTCTCTCTCTCTCTCTCTCTCTCTCTCTCTCTCTCTCCTCTCATCTCAGCCAGTGAAGTTTTACGACTTCCAAATGATGACAGAAAGCGTGTCCCGCACGCCATTTGCAGATGTATAAATCTGTCCCCTGCTTCTCCTGCGGCGGCAAAGAAAACATGTCACTTAAATCCACCAGCCTACCAAGAGCCGTCCCTTCAGACATCACCTAGCAATTTGTCTTCCCTTTTACGATTGGGGCACAAGAGAAGCAACCCCGCCTGTCTTGTCTCCTTAAACTTCATAGAGCAAAAACCACCACTGCGTGAATATTGACGCCATCTTTCTGTACTCCTCCTGATCGTTTTCGTTTTTAATTTTTTTTATATAAATGATACGTAGGCCATTTCTGCTAGTGGGGATTTTAAGAAAAGGGGGGTAGGGTGTGGAAAGGATTGATTAACTTTGATGGATGGATGAATGAATGGAAATGTTAAGTTTGGATCTGTTTCGTCTGAGAGAGAGAGAGAGAGAGAGAGAGAGAGAGAGAGAGAGAGAGAGAGAGACAGAGACAGAGACAGAGACAGAGAG
Organism: Stramonita haemastoma; assembly: GCA_030674155.1. NCBI lineage: Eukaryota > Metazoa > Mollusca > Gastropoda > Neogastropoda > Muricidae > Stramonita > Stramonita haemastoma. The sequence continues at coordinate 20,302,901 of CM060317.1, forward strand.
ACAGAGAGAGACGAGAGAGACAGAGAGAGACAGAGAGAGAGACTATAGCCAAGGAAAGAACCAACTCTTGCTCCAATGGCTACTTGCAGAGTTGGGGGAGAAATCAGATCAAGACACTTCATGGCCCTGAACTATCACTGAAACATATTATAAAGATCCCTACAATGACAGTCTTGAAAACAGC
>CM060317.1:20310584-20318084 GCA_030674155.1 Stramonita haemastoma
TGTTTTGGGTGTGGCAGGTCGGCACAGGAAAAATTATGACGACAGTGTAAAAAGTGTAGGGGGATTTATAACGTCACTGTAGTGACCTTTGCGTCACAGGGTTGTAATTACATCACACTGAGGGGCCCTGTGTCACTTGCTTTCTTTATTTATAGGCTGCAGTTCAGGCCAGACAGATCATCTTCGACTTTAAATGCCTTTGAGATAAAACGGGTTCCTCATTTGTCCGGAGAATTATAGCAATGAGGAAAAGGTTATGTGAAATTTTTGAAAGAAGAAGAAGACGGAGAAAAAAAATGATAAAGTAGGAAGAGGAGAAGAATAATTGGGCGAACGAGGTCAAGGAGAGTGAGTGAGTGAGTGGAGTGAGTGAGGAGAGAGAGAGAGAGAGAGAGAGAGAGGAGAGAGAGAGAGAGAGAGAGAGAGGATGAGAGAGGAGAGAGAGAGAGGAGAGAGAGATATGATTTGATTTGATTTGATTTGATATATTCTTTTATATCGAGGATAATGGGATAAGCACTCTTGTGATTTTTTTTTTACATCCAGTCCCCGTGTGTATGCAGTTTTGTAAATGTCATCTGTTCCCACCGGCACACGATGGCCTACTCTTACAAAATGCGGAACAGGATTTAACGTGTGCGCAAGATGTTCTGCGTGCGTTCGCACACAGGGCCTCGATTTAAAGTCTCATCCGAAGAATGAATGACTTTTGGGGGAAGTAGAGTCGGCACTGGTGTTAACTCCAGAGGAAAAATTCCTTTGAACAGGCAGATCGGTGTTGGCTGTAACCTGGGCTTGAACTCATACCGTGTGTGTGTGTGTGTGTGTGTGTGTGTGTGTGTGTGTGTGTGTGTGTGTGTGTGTGTGTGCGCGCGCGCGCATGCGTACGTGTGTGTGTGTGTGCGTGCGTGTGTGTGTGTGTGTACATACGCGCGCGCGTGTGTGTATATACTCACGCATTATCTGTGCATGCTTGTGTGCGTATTGTGTTGTGTTGTGTTGTTTGTGTTGTGTTGTGTTGTGTTGTGTTGTGTTGTGTTGTGTTGTGTTGTGTGTGTGTGTGTGTGTGTGTGTGTGTGTGTGTGTGTGTCTGTGTGTGTCTGTCTGTGTGTCTGTGTCTCTGTGTGTCTGTGTGTCTCTGTGTGTCTGTGTGTGTCTGTGTGTCTCTGTGTGTGCATGTATTGAGTGTGGTGTGTGTTTTATTCAGTTATTTATTTATTTATTTATTCTTTTATATCGAAGATAACTGAATAAGCATTCATGTGTTTTTCTGTTTTTACATCTAGACCTTTGTGGTAGTGGTAGTGGTGGTGGTGGTGGTGGTGGTGGTGGGGTGTGTGTGTGTGTGCGTGCGTGTGTGTGCGCGTGCGTGCATGTATATATATGTGTGTGTGTGCGCGTTTGTGACCCCGATTGCATAAATTCGAAGCCACAGTTTTTATTTTGAGAGAACGAGGCAAGTCCCCGCGAAGGTTAACACGTAGCTGTGTAGCAGACAATCTAAATGCTAATCTTCCCCCCTCTGTGCACCAACAGGCCTTAAGCTACACAGTTACGCAAGTGCTGAGTTGACTCCACTGTCACATTGGGTTTTTTTGTTGTCTTTTTTTGCTTTTTGGAGAAGTTTGTTTTTTCTTTTTGTTTTCCAGCGACACCTCCAAGGTTTCAACAATGAGGAGATTTTGCGTATGCGATAGTTTTGGACCTCCATGAAGGTAGCTGCATTCCGACTCCAGGGTTATATATGCTGGGTATGTTCGTGTTTCTGTAACCCACCTGGAGTCTGAAATGAATGACGTGGTCTTATCTTTAACGTGCGTGTTTGTTCTTTGGCGTGTGTATATTATACACGAAGCGAACTAAGGTACTGGCAGGTGTGCACTTGAAGTTGACTCGGGAGACCGTAAAATAAACAAACAAACCCAATCTTAATTCGCCATACATCACCAAGATTCAAATCCACGACTTCATGGAACCACGGGATTGAATTTGAACGGTGTTGAGGAAGAGGAGATAGGCGCCACCCTCAACATGCTGGCCCTTAGAGAAGCTGAGGTCTCTGATGCCTCACTCCCCTACGACCACACAGGTTATGGGACACTTGTACCTTTTCATCCACTCGGCTATGGTGTCCATCATACATTGTTCTTTAATGCTCAAACTTTTTCGGAAAGGAAATATGGAAATACCGATATGGTTGCTACAGATACAAACAACAAACGAAACAAGCAAAATAAGCAGGCAAGCAGCAGTGATAGGTCGGTCCAAGTTGCGTCTCTTGTGGAAAGAGGAAGATCGTAACGCCATGATTTCTTCTGTTCTTTGTTCTTGTTTGTTTTGTTCTTGTCTTTTCTTCTTCTTCTCTTCTTCTTCTTCTTCTTCTTCTTCTTCTTCTTCTTCTTCTTCTTCTTCTTCTTCTTCGTCGTCTCTTTCGTCGTTCGTTCGTCGTCGTCGTCTTCGTGGTCATCTTTTTTTCTTTTCTTCTTCTTCTTCTTCTTTTCTTCTTCTTTCTTTCTTCTTTCTTTCTTTCTTTCTTTCTTTCTTTCTTTCTTTCTTTCTTTCTTTCTTTCTTTCTTTCTTTCTTTCTTTCTTCTTCTTCTTCTTCTTCTTCTTCTTCTTCTTCTTCTTCTTCTTCTTCTTCTTCTTCTTCTTCGAACGCGCAGACAGTAACTGTTGCTGTCAGTCATCTGAGTGAAAATGCATTGCACTTCCGTTAAGCGCCTGACAGGTCAGGCCCAGCACAGCCGACTTCGGCATAGAAGAGAACTTGTTATGATTTAAGTCTTTCTTGAAAAAAAGGGCAGGAGATTGGACAAAGAAGGCAGAAAATAGACAAAAAAGAGGCAAAGGGAAGGTAAGGGACAAGAAAGAAAGAAAGAGAGGGATAGAAAAGATGAAATTCCTATTTTCAAAAGGTGGGGGTGCAATTTATATTGACAAGCCCCCGGTATCCCACGTGGAGAGCCATGATTTCAATTGTAAGAGACTGTCTTTCTTTTGGTTATAGTTCTGACTTTTTTCCAGCGTCCATTTCGCCTTCACGACAACATACGGTGACTCGAACTATCACCCTCAAAATAATTCAGTTGGTGAGTTTTAAACTTTAAACCACCGAGCTGTTTTGTTCCCCCCCCCTGTCTGTAGTTAGGATGACGTCTCTTTGTATTGCACTGTAATATAACTATTGTGTTGCATTGCAATGTATTATGTAGTATTGATTATCACTGATGTGGTTTGGTCACACCACAAGACACAACACCCTAGCAAAACCATCCTGCAAGGAACAGTCGAGGGCAAGAGAAGAAGAGGCCGCCAAAAGAAATCATGGGTTGACAACATCAAAGACTGGACCGCCCAACCCTACAACACCTCCTACTAGCCACACAGGATCGTGAAGCATGGAAAAAGATCTCTGTTGCGTCTTCTCTCATGTCCCCCTACGTCCTTTGGGACATGGACTGAGTGAGTGAGTGAGTGATTATCACTTTCGGTTACGGCAGATTTGTCTGTGTGGAATTCGGTCCACTCTCTCCAAGAGCAGCGCATTATCAAAAGAGGAGGACCCTTATTTTACACCTCTGTCTGTATGTGTACTTGTTTCTTTATGAGAGTAGAGTTTTTTTCCTCGTAAAAATCTGACCAGGGAGAACATACTCTCTTGATGCCATGGGTTCTTTCTATGTGCAGCTAGAAATATGTGTTGAATACAAAACATTGGTTTGTCATTTCGCATGAAATACAAATACCCAGGCCACCATTGAAGGTTCAGTACATTGGGTAAATGTTTGGGTTGTCATTCCATATGAAATACAAATACCCAGGCCACCGCTCAACGTTTAGTAAATTGGGTGAACGTTTGGGTTCAAACGGGGATCAAACTTGCGACTCCTCGTTTTCCAGATATAAAAGTAGTATCTCGAGACCACCAATCCACCTGTAACCTGGCAAAGGTACAAAAAAAACAACAACCAAACAAAGCAACACCCACACCCTCCCCTACAACTGCACTTCTCACCATAGTAACACTATTCTCAGTGGGTGTTTAATTTGTGTTCTTTTGGTTCCAGCTTTGTCTCTCTCGTGATATGCTAATCTTGCCTATTGGAGCCACTTTGTCTGGCAGATGTTGCTGAAAATGGAACAGATGAAAAGACAATATTCTTATCTATATTGTTTTTGAGTCAGTTATTCTGAAGACAAAGCTTTTTTATTTTTATTTTTTTTATTTTTAAGAAAAGTATGACGCAGGCACGTAAATGCAGACAACAATTGAATTACTTGCATGGAAATGGAGTCAGATCCAAGGTTAACTCTAGGTGAAAAAAATATCAGACAGATAGATAAGCATTCATGAAGCTGGAATACGGCTACCTTAACGGTGGGCGAAAGTGGTAGCATACGTCACATGTCACCAGTGGTGATCCTCAGAGCTCTCGCCAAAGAACAAAGAAATAGCCAAACAAAACAGAAAACCCCCAGATACCTCAGTATTGATTCATACCCCCCCCCCCCCAGATACCTCAGTATTGATTCATACCCTCCCCCCACCAGATACCCCAGTGTTGGTTCAGAAACCCCAAGATACCTCAGTGTTGATTCAGAAAACCCCCAGATACTTCAGTGTTGATTCAGAAAACCCCCAGATACCTCAGTGTTGATTCAGAAAACCCCCAGATACTTCAGTGTTGATTCAGAAAACCCCCAGATACCTCAGTGTTGATTAAAACCCCCCAGATACCTCAGTGTTGATTCAGAAACCCCCCAGATACCTCAATGTTGATTCAGAAAACCCCTAGATACTTCAGTGTTGATTCAGAAAACCCCCAGATACCTCAATGTTGATTCAGAAAACCCCTAGATACTTCAGTGTTGATTCAGAAAACCCCTAGATACTTCAGTGTTGATTCAGAAAACCCCCAGATACCTCAATGTTGATTAAAACCCCCCAGATACCTCAGTGTTGATTCAGAAACCCCCCAGATACCTCAATGTTGATTAAAAAAAAAAAAACCCAGATACCTCAGTGTTGATTCAGAAACCCCCCACATACCTCACTCACTCACTCACTCAGTCCCATGTCCCAAAGGACGTAGGGGGGACATGAGAGAAGACGCAACGGAGATCTTTTTCCATGCTTCACGATCCTGTGTGGCTAGTAGGAGGCGTTGCAGGGGTTGGGCAGTCCAGTCTTTGATGTTGTCAACCCATGATTTCTTTGGCGGCCTCTTCTTCTTTTGCCCTCGACTGTTCCTTGCAAGATGGTTTTTGCTAGGGTGTTGTGTCTTGTGGTGTGACCAAACCACATCAGCTTTCTCCTCTTTATGGTGGAGAGCAAAGGCTCTTGGGGCCCACACGCTTTTTGATTTCCTCTTTCACATAGTTATTGGTCTTGTGTTCTTTGTATGATATTTTGAGGAGTCTTCTGTGGCACTTGTTCTCGAATGCTTGGATTCTTCTCTCTAGCTCTGCTGTCAGAGTCCATGATTCACAGCCATATAGGAGGATAGATATTACGAGGGATTTGTAGAGGTGGTATTTGGTGCAGAAGCTGATGTTGTTGCTTCTGATGATCCTCTGGAGTCTGACTAGAGCAGATGTTGCTGTTGCAGTGCGAGCTTTCACCTCATTGTTTGATGTGCCATCTTTTGTTAGGATGGAGCCTAAGTATTTGAATTGGCTCACCTCTTCCAATATTTCTCCATTCATCTTTATTTCCGTGCTGTCATTACTCGCGCTGTTGACCATGATCTTCGATTTCTCTGTACTGACCTCCATGCCGTATGCGCTCGCTCGGTCTGTTAGACTGTTTGTGAGGATTTGCAGTTCTTGTTTGCTGCTGCCCATGAGGTCAATGTCATCTGCAAATCTGAGGTTGCAAAGGGGTCTTCCACCAATGGAGATGGAAGTGTGGTGGTTTTGCAGTGTCTCTGTCATGATGTTTTCGAGGAAGAGGTTGAAGAGTACAGGTGAGAGAAGGCAGCCCTGGCGGACTCCAACCGTGGTCTTGAAGAACTCGCCCACGTGGTTGTTCATGAAAACTGCACTTCTTGCATTCTCGTACAGAGCCTTGATGACTTCAATTAGGCAGTTGTCAATGTTGAAGTGCCTGAGTACTTGCCAGAGGCCGTCATGCCATACCCTGTCAAAGGCCTTTTTGAAGTCTATAAAATTGTGGTACAAATCTTTTTGGTGTTGGAGATGCTTCTCTATCAGAATTCTCAGGTTGAAAATTTGTTCCATTGTGCTGCGTTTTGGTCTAAAGCCCGCTTGTTCTTCTGCCAGGAGTTTTTCTGCTTGGTTTTTCAGTCTGTTGAGGACTACCTGCAGCATGATCTTGCTAGGATGGCTTATGAACTGATGGTTCTGTAGTTCTGGCATTGCTTGAGGTTTCCTTTCTTTGGCAGGGGTATTACAAGAGACTGTGTCCATTCTTTTGGCCATTCTTTGGTGTCGTGGATCTTCTGACAAAGGTCTGTGAATCGCCTTGCTGTTTCATTCCCTCCATTTTTTATGAGTTCAGCTGGGATGTTATCGATTCCAGGGGACTTCCCCTTCTTCAATTGCTTAATAGCTGTGTCTACTTCACACCTTAGTATTGGTGGGTCTTTATCTTGGTGTTCAGGGGGTTTGTTGGAAACTATGTTGGTATCTGGGCGTAGTGGGTAGTTATACAATCCCTCACAGTATTCTGTCCAGCGCTGGAGGATGGCATTGTTTTCCGTTAAAAGATTTCCTTCTTTGTCTTCAATAACAGAGGCTTTAGGCTGTGTGGTTTTCGTTAGTGCTTTCAGAGTGTTGTAAGCTGTTTTGCTGTTTCCCTTGGCCATTCCATCTTCGATGTTGTTGCATTGTTCTTCTATCCACGCTTCTTTGGCTTCTCTCATCTTTTTCCTCACTTCTCTGTGGCTATCCATGTACTTGTTGTTGGCTTCTTGACTTGTGAACTTTTGCTTCTTAAGTTCTCTTCTTTTGTCGCAGAGGTCAAGAACCTCATTTGTCACCCAGGGTTGTTTCTTTGTTCTGCTTCTGCCTAATGTTTTCTTCTGCTGCTGTCGTTAGCACTTCTTTGATGTTGTTGGCTAATGTGTTCACATCATTGTCAGTGGCTGTGAGTGCGGCGAACTTTCCTCCAATGTTGGCTTGGAAGATCTCAACCACTGTTGGGTCTTTGAGTTTTTCCAGGTCGAATCTTATGCGTGGGCTTTTTGGCTGTTGTTTTGCATACCTCAATGTTGATTAAAACCCCCCAAATACCTCAGTGTTGATTCAGAAAACCCCCACATACCTCAATGTTGATTCAGAAAACCCCCAGATACCTCAGTGTTGATTACCCCCCCCCCCCCCCCCCCCCCCCCCCCCCCCCCGATATCTCAGTGTTGATTCCAACACGCATCTTCAGAGTATTCTCAGCTCACAAGCCTAACACTTCCACAACTAGGGCAATCTACACCTTATGACTGTCTGTCATGTTTTCAGTATAATTATCCCATGTATTTTTTC
>CM060317.1:20320584-20328084 GCA_030674155.1 Stramonita haemastoma
TGTACGGTCTGTCAGATTAGTCAAGCAAGCGTGCATGGGCGCGTGCACGCACACACAGACACACACAGAGTTACAAACCCAGACGGACACACACACATGCATACATACACACACATGCACGCGTGCGCGCGCATGCACACACGCACGCACGCACGGACACACACGTGACATGCATGTGCAAGTATAAAAACATACATGCACACCTCTGTGTGTGTGCAATTGCTTGCTTGCTTGCTTGCATGCTTGCTTGCAGAGAGAGAGAGAGAGAGAGAGAGAGAGAGAGAGAGGAGGAGAGAGAGAGAGAGAGAGGAGAGGGGAGAGAGAGAGAGAGAGAGAGAGAGAGAGATGTATCTTATCTGATGTGTAATGAGAGAGGAAGGTGGAGGATGGGGAAGGGGGGGGAGTGTCTTTGTGCAAAATGCATTGCCTTCTTTTCAGTCGTCCTGATCATTACGATAGTGCCAATGATCACACCGTGATGATGGAATAGCTCAGAGGTCAGAACATTCGCTTTCTCCAATCTAAGGTTAAGCAGCATCGAGCAGGGTTCGATCCAGTTGGATGGGTGACATTTTTCGCGCGTTGGTTTCAGTACAGTCCCCAGTTCACCCAGCTGTAAATGGGTACCTGCCCTCTTTAGGGTCAGGGGAGATAAAGCAGCGAGGAAGAGGAGACGGGCCCCGCTCTCAATATGCTGACCCCTGGAGAAAACCTGAGGTCTGTGACGCCTCGCTCTCCTACGACCACATAGGTTATGGGACACCTTAACCTTTGCCATGATCACACTTTACAATACTAAGTGAGGTGAGAAGACATGAATGATACAATACATTGCAATACATTACATAACATGTGCAGTACAATGAAAATACCACAAGTAAATTCCTTTTCAGACTTCAATTTTCTTTTAAAATTAATGTGTACCAGATGGAACACTTGTTCTCCTCCTCTATTCAACCATCCAAGTATTAATTGTTGTGCATTCCACAGCTTAACACGGGGGGGGGGGGGGGGGGGGGAGGGTTCACCCAAAATGTGCAGTCTGGCTTATTATTCCATCTGGGAACATCTGATATTAAGTGACGATACAGGTTTGAAAACATAGCAAATTATTACTGATTACCGAAAAACTGCAGATACAAAGGAAGATACTTGTGGAAAAGTGAGGAGGCAATCATGATCAACACAGCGACAAAACAAGCCCATGGAACACCATATCAACATATCGAGGACAACACCCAAAGCTGGGAGATCATAGTATCAACATCCCACAGCATTGCCCTTACATAAGGAAGATGATATCACCATGGGCATCAACCATGCCCCCAACCATCAGCTCCGCCATTCAAATCACGTAACGGCTGTCATCACCAGAAGACAGCCGCAGTTCAATGCTCACTCCCTCATTCCCTTACTTAACTCATTCACTCCCACAACTACACCCAGTTATTTAACCCACTCCTGCCAGGACAATGAAGGAAGAAGCCATGTTCTGATGCTATCTGTGATGGGAACTGCGTCAGCCACCCCGAGTCTCTCTTCAGAGCCTCCGCTCTGTAGACTTACATCCCATCAGGTTTCACTTTTCCTGCGTAACGCCCCCGCCATAACGAGCGGGGGCTAAGCCCCAGACCCCATCTGTCTCCAGCCTGAAGGGTTTATGGCATTCCTCTCTCGGCACCGCTGGCCCAGACCCCAGCCTTGCCTTCCCTTGCACAGCATTGCAACATTCGATACAGACACGTTAAAAGCAGCGGGCCATTGTTAACTCTTTTCGCTCTGGTTACACGTGTTGGCTTGTACCCTTAACCATTTCCATGTCGCGGACACTTTTATTGCTTTCTAATACAGCGCTGGCGACATCCGACTCAGGATAAAAGGCCAGTTTTGCGGTGGTATCGACTAGGCTCTTGCCTGGTTGAAGTTTTGGAGATCTGAGGGGGCTGATAAGCGAGGAGACGTCGCTTTGTGTTGCTGGTGTGGTGGTGAAATAACGAGCTGGGATCATTCCTTTGACTGGGACAAAGCAAAGACACTGCTAACACACATAAGTGAGCGTGTGCAGGCATAACAGTAGAGTTATGGTTTACCTATATCTTAAATGTTTTCTTTTTTTGTTTAGTTCCTTGACTAGAGCCCGAGGTTCACCAATGGTAAGATTTTGTATATATGCAAACGTTTTTGCACACTATGAAGGTAGTCACATTCTGACTTCGGGGACGTATGCTGGGCGTGTTTGTGTTTCCATAATCCACCCATGCTAACATGAACGATGAGATCTATCACGTATATATTTGATCTTCTCCATGTGCATATACGAAAGGAATGAAGGCACTGGCATGCCTGAACTTGAAGTTGACCAGGGATTTCGTAAAAATCCCCACCAGACGATGGGATTCCATGGACCCAATACTTCACAAGCTAGTTTGCTAATGTCAGAGTTAATTTCCTGAATAATGCTTGTTCTTAGTAATATAGACTGCCTGAATTAGAGTGTACAAAGCTAATTTAATGTATTCTTGGAATGTTCTTTGGGTTTTTTCATTTTTGAACTAGTAAAGAAACGCTGTAAATCTGAGGGTTTAAGTTTGTATTAAAAACATCCCTCTGGAACAGTCTAATAGAAATCCATTTTCCATCAGTCGAAAATCAAACGATCTCTAGTCAGTGTAGTTTCAAATTCAATCATTTTTTCCTTCATCAAAATGCAAGGACTGTAGAATGTATAATGTACGATGTATAAACATTATCTCTGATATTAGGCTAAGACTGAATAAAGCATATGGGAATCATTGTGGGACACAAACCAAGAAAATACTTCAGTAACTTGACCATGCATAGCACTAAATAGATGTACAACAGACTAAATCTTTTTGATATATAAATCAATTCATGATAGCAGTCATTTTCCTTCCTAAAAAGAGGTGGATAAAAAAAGTTTGCAAGCAATACTATTTATAAATACTTTTTTTTTAAGAAGGAAGGTGACAGGACAGTTAAGACGTTCACCTGCCTAATAAATAGTCTGTGAGGTTCTGGGTTTGATTCCCAGCCTTGCCCTTTCTTTCCAGTTTGACGAGAAAATCGAACTGAATGTCAAAGTCCTTCGGATTATACTATAAGCAGAGTCCCAGTGTGTGAATGCATGCAAAACTACATGCACACACGTTAAAAACCTGTTCCATCTTTCGAAAGAGTAAGCCATTTCGTGACAGTAGGAACAGATGACAAAATTTCAAAAATGCATGTAAACAGGTGTCGTGTTTAGACACCATCCCCGAAGTCGGAATACGGCTACCTGAATGGTGGCGGGGTGGTGTGGGGGTGGGGTGGGGACGGTCGCATACGAAAAAGTCTCACCATTGGTAAACGGTGAAGCACTAGTCGAGGAACGAAAAAAAGAAAAAAAGACCCGCGACTTTTCTGGAGATTCTGTCTCTTCAACCATGATTGTTTTGTTATCTTTTCTGAAGAGAGATAGTCTTGAATTTCTTTTTCCCCAAAGAAGACCTTGGGTATTTAGTCATTATACCTGTAAAGCAGAGTGCCACGTGTTCAATGCCTGTTTTAAACCTGAACTTTTCCTAAGTGGCTTGTCTGGGTGTCAGCCTTTTGAATGATAATAATATGATTTTTTTTCATTTTTTAAATTTTTTATTTTGAGGCTAATGGAATATGTACTTATGTGCTTTTTACACTCATTCCCCGTGTAGGAGAGGTTTGTTTAATTTTGTCATTTGTTCCTACGGCACACAATGGCCTTCTCTTCTCAAAGGTGGAACAGGTTTTAGCGTGTGCACAAGATGTTCTGCATGCGTTCGCAGTGATTGTCTGTTCATGGGATACCTAACTGTCCATATCATCCACTAGACATGCTGAGACAGCTGACAGATTGACATCTTTCTCTCTGTCTCTCTCTCTCACTCTCTCTCACTATCTCTCCTTGTCTCTCTGTCCCCTCTTTCTCTCTATATGTCTCTCTGTCTTTCTCGCCGCCTCTCTGGCTCTTTGCCTGTCTTTCTCTCTCTCTCTCTCTCTCTCTCTCTCTCCTAATCCCTCACTCTCCGTCTCTGTCTCTCTGTATCTGTTTCCCTCTGTCTGTCTCGGTGTCTCTGTGTTTCTCTGTCCGTCTGTCTTTCTCTTTTGACTGAAGTACATTGAAACATTTCAGAGTTCAGAGTTCAGAGCTCTCTCTCTCTGTCTCTGTCTCTCTGTGTCTCTCTCTCTGTCTCTCTCTCTGTCTCTGTCTCTGTCTGTCTCTCTCTCTTATTTGTTTAAAACTTTGCTGAATACTTTTACCAATTTTCAAGTGTGTTGGTGTCAATTTTATGATTACGGAACTGATGACGACAATGCAATGATTTGTTGTTTTGTGAATAGAGCACTAGATAATCCTTGTCATAAGTAAATTCCCGTGACCATGAATTATGACAGAAGAATGCTTTAATGAAAGAAGCTATAATGAGTTGACCGAGCGTCATGAGAATCCATCTTCAGATGAACAATTGTAGGACGAAGTAGACATTCTGATAGTAGTAGCCATGATGAGGTTGGCGGACATGGTGGTTGAAATGATAATGGCTGTGGTGATGTGGATGATGAAGATGATGGCGGTGGTTATACAGATGTTGAAGATGATGATGGTGGTTATGTAGATGTTGAAGATGATGATGGTGGTTATGTAGATGTTGAAGATGATGGTGGTGGTTATGTAAATGTTGAAGATGATGGTGGTGGTTATATAGATGTTGAAGATGATGATGGTGGTTATGTAAATGTTGAAGATGATGATGATAGTTATGTAAATGTTGAAGATGATGATGGTGGTTATGTAGATGTTGAAGAAGATGATGATGGTAATGTAAATGTTGAAGTTGATGATGGTGGTTATGTAGATGTTGAAAATGATGATAATGGTTATGCAAATGTTGAAGAAAATGATGATCGAAGATAATATAGACAGTGAAACTGATGATGGAGATGATGTTGTAGATGGTGAAAATGGTGGTGGCGGGAGTGATCTGGACGTTGAAGATGGCGGTGGTGGTGATGTACATGTTGGAAATGATGATGATTGATGGTGTTGATGTAGAGGATGACAAAGATGATGAAAGTGATGGTGTTAGAGATGATGCAGATGTTGTTCATGGTGACAACAATGGCCATATAGATTCGAAAACGATTATGGTGATGACAAAGTAGATGTGAACATAATGATAGCAAAGGTGATGCAGATGTTGCAAGGTGGGGGGACGCTGATGCAGACATTAATGATTATGGCAATAATGTTGATGAGGATTATGTAGATGTTGAAGACAGTAATGAAGATATGGATGTTGAAGACGGTGGTGTAGAAGTTAGGGATTATGACGATGTCAATGATGCAGATGTTGAGGGGATGATGCTGGTGTTGATATAGTGATGAAAATGGTGATGGTAATGCAGGTGATGAAAGACGAGAATGTATTTGTCGAGGATGACGATGATGATGTAGATATTTAGGGAGATGATGACGATGATGATAAAAATGCTGAAAGTATGTTCATATAGAAGGTTAAGGTGATGATGGTGATGATTATGTGGATGTTAAAGATGATGAGAGTAACGATGGTGTAGATGTTGAATGTGATAGTGATGAATGTGACGATGATATAGATGTTATAGATCGCGATGGTGAGAATGGTGTAGATATGAGGTTGATGATGATGTTAGCGATGATGTAGACGGTTATGATGATGGGGGTAACAGTGATAGATATGCTGAAATTGATGATGGTGACAGTAATGATGGCAGTAATTTGATATACTTAATGCACCTGCTCCTGAAGATAATAAAGATGCTGATGGCGATGATTATGTAGATGTGGAAGATGATGATTTGGATGATGATGATGCCGTAGATGAGGACAGTAATAATGGCGGTATTGATATACTTACTGCAGCTGCTCCTGTAGAAAATAAAGATGCTGATGGCGATGATTATGTAGATGCTGAAGATGATGATGGGGATGATAATAACTAGAAGACATGGAGTGTGACTCTGGGTACTTGCAGAATTGGATATTGCAAAATGGATACAAAGTTTTTGCTTAATGTCTACCTCTCCCAAGCTCCAAACAAGTTTTGTATAGTGGCTCAAGGTGAAGTACAATTAAAAAAACAAAACTTTCCAGAGTTCAGTGTTCAGTGTTCTCATCCATAACTCTACAAGGAGTCATTGGGGCACTGCACTGAATTTTTTCAGGCCGTTTCTTGAGCAAGATGAAGCTGGCAGAACCGATCCCTCTCCAGGTGCAGGGGATACGCCAAGCTGGGTATAATGTGTGTGGTATATATATATATATATATAATAATATATATATAAGTACTTTGATAAGGCGCTAAACGCTGATACAGATTACGGGATCTTTACATCTTGATCCTGTGCATGTAGGTACACATGAAGGGAATTAAAGCACTGGCAGGTCAAAGCTTCAGCTGACCAGGGGAGATGTAGAAATTGACAGGTAAGAGGTGGCTAGCTAAGCTAGGCCATGTCACTGAGGCGTTCAACAGACATCAAAGCCTCTTGGCTCATGTAGCTGTCACACTTACAAATGACCGGTGATGGATCAGCGGTCAGCAGCCACTCTCCATTTAGTGTCCAAAGATGCTCTCTAACGACACATCGTCATCATAATGGACCATCATCGACACAGTGGCCAGAAAAAAAGAAAACGAAACAAACTTGTTTGCCTATTAAAGAAGTTAGTGAGAAATGTTATCTCTCCTACTGAAAAGTCTATTCACACACCCACTCCCCCCAACTCTTAAAAGTACACCGAAAAGAGGAAAGAACATATGCACAGACACAATAACAACAACAAAAAACAAAAAAAAACAACCCAATATAAACTAAAAAAAGCTACGTTTTAATAGCATGGTAGTCATCTAATTGTTCCAAATAATGGATAGCCTTGAAAGTGGATTGGGCTGGAGAAAGCAGGCAAGATCCCTTTCAATAACCAAGTCACTCATCCTAAAGAACCCCAGCCTTACCTACTACTACTACGCTTTTGCAAGCAACTTCACACAAACCGAGCGCCACTAGACCTTGAAAACGCGCGCCCTGAATTCCACATCGGGCGCTTAAGATCTGATCAAAGATCCTGCGCGAGGGGAAAAAAGCAGGAGGGGCGGGAAGAGAAAGGGTTAAATCTATCAAAGCTGTCGGTGACGCCATATGGGTTAAGACGTTGAGCCCAGCTGACGCGCACAATCAATGGCGTCTGAGAAACTGCTTGGGAGAGGTGAATAGAGTCTGCTGCTGATAGCATCACCGCCCCTTGACCTTTCAGTCTCAAGAAAAAGAAAGAAGAAGAAGAAGAAGAAGAAGAAGAAGAAGAGGAGCTTTTTTTTCACTGTGGCTGCGAAGTCAACTGTTCTGACTTTTCATAGAGGGCTTTCATTCTTCACCCTACACTGCCAAATGCTTCCACTTTTCAAGACAGCCATTTTCTTC
>CM060317.1:20330584-20340584 GCA_030674155.1 Stramonita haemastoma
ACAGGTAAAACAACGACAGTGTGTATCATTTTAGTAAAAGCAACAATAGTGTGCATCACTGTGGTCCACAGGTAAAACAACGACAGTGTGTATCATTTTAGTAAAAGCAACAATAGTGTGCATCACTGTGGTCCACAGGTAAAACAACGACAGTGTGTATCATTTTAGTAAAAGCAACAATAGTGTGCATCACTGTGGTCCACAGGTAAAACAACGACAGTGTGTATCATTTTAGTAAAAGCAACAATAGTGTGCATCACTGTGGTCCACAGGTAAAACAACGACAGTGTGTATCATTTTAGTAAAAGCAACAATAGTGTGCATCACTGTGGTCCACAGGTAAAACAACGACAGTGTGTATCATTTTAGTAAAAGCAACAATAGAGTGTATTACTTTAGTCCACAGGTAAAGCAACAATAGTGTGTATTACTTTAGTCTAATAGTATTATAAAAGTATATCAGTATGTTACTGTGTTTATATGTCACCAATGTCTGTGTATCACAACGTGCTTTAGCCTTTGTCTTTGTGTGGAATAGACAGGTAGGTAGGGACGTTTGTTGTCATGCTCGTTCGTTATCTTATTTATTTCTTGATTTCGAGGATAATGGAAATGGCACTCATGTGCTTTTTTTTTTAACATCAGTCCCCGTGTGCATGAAATTTTGTTAACTTTGTCATCTGTTCCTACCAGCACACAATGGCCCACTCTTCTAAAGGCAGAACAGGTTTTAACGTGTGCACAAGATGTTCCGAGTGTGCTGGCATACAGGACATCGGTTATAGTCTCATCCAAAGCAGATAATGAACTCTTCCTGGGATCTCTGTGAAAGCATTATTTAAATAAACCCAAACATTTTTTAAAAGGGAGATTTTAGGGAGTGCTTGTTTTATTATGTGTGGAGTCTTGCCTGAGTTATTTTTTTTATATATGTAATATCCTTTACTTGTCATATTTAGGGTTGTGTTTTCATGTGTTTTGATAGAAAACAAAGTGCTAAGCATTTAAACAATAAGTTCTAGTAAAGTTTGGACTGGGTTTGCGCTGTGTGAACGCCTACATCCATTTAGGGACAAGAAAACCAGGTAACGACACCACTGTTACTCCATGAGACAATATAGACCGAAGTCCCAGGTGAAGTACACTTTCAGCGCACGTAAAAGAATCCCGGCCACAAGAGAAATGTCTTTGACAACATTCTGTAGAAAAAAAAGCTACTCTGATAGAGAAACAAATACACTTGCAAACAGGAAAATAATGGGTGGCGAGGCATTTGTCCAAATTCAGGCAGAGAAATCTGCCGTGACAGCAAGTAGTATTCCATTCACTTCAACGCACACTCTCTTCCCACCTAAACCTATATGTCTTTGATCTCATACCACCACCCCCCTCTTCACTCACTCCACCACGCTCTCAATGCCCGCAGTCAAACGGAGGCCATGGTGTGGACATCAAAGACAGCAGTGACCTGTAGTTAGGGTCAGGGTAGGAAGTGACCAGTGGATGGTTGTCTTCACACACACGCACGCACACACGCACACCACACACACACACACACACACACACACACACCACACACACACACACACACACACACACACCGCACACACGCACACACAGCACACACAAACACACACACACAGACACACGCACACACACACACACACACACGCAAACGCACGCACGCACGCACGCACGCACCACAACATCAATCATACAAAAAATTACACACGATCACACACACACACACACGTACACACACACGTACACACACGTACACACACGTACACACACACACACACACACACACACACACACACACACACACACACGTAATCACACACAGACACTCACACGTACACGTACACGTACACGTACACACACACACACACACACACACACACACACACACACACACACGGGGATTTTTCCACTGTATTTAACATAAGTGCCGACTCCACTCCCCGGAAGTCCTACAGATGAAGCCTCGTGTACGTGAACACACAGAGAACATCTTGTGCACATGTCAGAATCTGTTCTGCCTTTTGGAAGAGTATGCTATTTTGTGACGGTTGGAAGGAATGACAAAATTTACAAAATTGCACACACACACAGGGATTGAGGTAAGAAAAAGCACACATATACCTATTTCATTGTTCATGAAATAAAAGATTAAAAAAAAACTTTAAAAAAGCACACACACTGCCGATCATCCCTATTCCCTCTTTACCCATGGTCTGATATGACAAATTGTGGAGAGAGAGAGAGAGAGAGAGAGAGAGAGAGAGAGAGAGAGAGAGAGGAGAGAGATGAGAGACGGAGACAGGAATGACAAGAGACAAAGAGACACAGAAGAACAGAGAGAGACAGACGACAGACAGAGACAGAGAAAGAGAGGGGAGGGAAGAGAGAGAGACAGACGAGAGACAAAGAGAGAAGACGAAGACGAAGAGGGATGATGTAGAGAGAAGAGAGAAGAGATGTTAGATGATAAAGGATAGAGAGAGAGACTTGAGAAGAGAACAGCGTATACGATAGTGATGATGAGAAGATGGAGAGAGGAGAAGAGAGAGAGAGAGAGAGAGAGAGAGGAGAGGAGAGAGAGGAGAGAGAGAGAGAGAGAGAGAGAGAGAGAGAGAGAGAGAGAGAGAGAGAGAGACAGACAGACAGACAGACAGAGAGACAGACAGAAGAGAAGACAGAGTGACAGAGAGACAGAGACATAGAGACAAGACAGAGTAGACAGAGAAGACAGAGACAGAGATAGAAGAGACAGAGAGACAGAGACAGAGAGAGGCAGAGAGACAGAGACAGAGACAGAGACAGAAGACAGAGACAGAAGAAAAGAGAGAGAAACAGAAAGAGAAAGAAAGAGGGTATACTATACACAAGGCGTTTACTTTATTCAAAAACACTGAGCTGTTATATCTAAAAACAAAAAAAAGAAAAAAATAAAAATCACAATTCCATATCCCACCTTCTCCTGAAATCTTCAGGCCATGACTAACTGACTGTCCTCAGAAAATCCTAACGGTCACGCCTTGTGATCACCCATGTTTCTCTCCTCCTTCAGGTCATAAAGTTAAGCACCAGGAAGTCATGGAAGAGTCGGACGGGACGAGAGACCGACATGGGGATTGGATCATAGAGTGTAAGAAAAAGGAAACTCCCCCAGTTTTTTTTCTTTTTTTGGTTCATGTCTGAATCTCAGAATCAAAAAATGGACGGCGGAAATGACGTACAAACCGGATGTTGAGTGAAGGAAATATATATTCTTGCCATCCTTGTTTGTAACTCAATCTCTCAGACATTGAAAAAAATTGATGTGAAGATAATTATGTTGTTTTGTTGTTGTTGTTGTTGTTTGTTCCCCGGCTAGAGCTCCAAGGTTCATCAATGATGAGATTTTGTGCATGCGATCGTTCACCCACTATTTCAGGTAGCTGCACTAATTCCGAATTTGGAGGTGTGTGTAAATACAATACCAGTGTGCACACACTTTGTAAAGTTTGTTTTCCGTTCCCAAAGGCACACAATGGCCCACTCTTCAGAAAGGTGGAACGAGTTTTAGCGCGTGTGGTAAAATATTTTGCCTACATTCGCACAGAGGGCCTTGGGTTATTGTTTAATCTGAAGGGCTTTCGGAGGATTGGAGTTGGAACTGATAACTCTTGGGGTAAAATCTCCCAAACAAGCGTCTCGGTGGTGGCTTAAACCCGGGCCGTCAAGTCGCGAGCGCAGCGCTCTAACCACTGGGCTATCCCGTCTCCCGAAATAAGGTACAGACCCGATTCAAATCAGGAAAAGCTTACCTTGCCCCCTGTGATTGTGTCTCAATCTTGGTCACTAAAAAGCAGTGACTGAAAAAATACAAGATAAGAAAGTAAAAATGAAAATTCATTCCCAGCCTTCTCCTGAATTTAGCATGATTAACTGAATGTCTCAGAAAATCCTAACGGTCTAGATGGGTGATCACAACCCATGTTTTATTCATCTCGACTTCAGGTGACATTAAATTAAGACTCAGAAAATAATGGAAGAGGGAAAGGGCGAAGTACCGACATGGGGAGGTTGGTCATAGATGTAAGGACTTAGGAAACTACCCCCATTTTTTTCGATTTTTTGAGTTCATTGTACTGAACTCCAAATCCTATCAAAGGAGTGCCTTAATGACACATAACCGAGGTGTTGCGGCAGCAGAAATTTGACACTTCATCCTTGCTTTGAAAGTCATCTCCAGAACATGAAAAACATTGATGCAAAATTATGGTGGTTTATTCCGTTCCGATTGTTGGAGCGTGGTTACCTTAATGGTGGTGGGTAAAATGGTTACATACACAAAATCCCACCAACAATTTCCACTTTTTTTTTTACACGGAAAAATGTATACCCTCCTTCCTGTCCCTACCACAGAAAAGCTGACATACATGAACTCAACATCATCACTGGAGGAGCAGCCATCAGCTGTCTCCGCTACACGAAGTGGAGAGGAGGAAAGGTGTGTGTGTGTGTGTGGGGGGTGGGGGGGGGTGCGTGGTGTGGGGCGGCGTGGGCTCACCAGATATTACAAATGACACCATCACTCCCCCACTTCAGGAAAAAGAGGGAGAGGGGGAAGAAGTGACCATACACCTCGCTGGACAAGGTACCCCCCCCCCCCCCCCGGAGAAGCAATGAAGAGAGCAGGACAGTAGGAAGAAGAAATCAATTTGATTCATAGGGCCTGTCTGTTACGCCCCATTACACTCGCTCGGCCTCTTGGCTTTCGCTCCCTGCTGACTACTACGACTCCTTGTCCTCCCTCCTCCTCCTCCTCCACCTCCTCCTCCTCCTCCTCCTCCTCAAGCTGTGGGCCATAGCCTACAGTGTAGGTTAGAGTTAGCTAGCTAAGCGTCAGTAGGACAGTGACAGCATGTGGCTAGTTACCTACCAGCCTGTCTTTTGACCCCACAGCTTCATTTGCCTTGGTTGCTTGCTTGACCTTCTCTGTGGGGATGCCGGGGACAGGTCTAGCTGTCAGTGTAAATAGCATCCCCATGTGGAAAGCTATAAAGATTCAACAGAATTGTACTATTTTTGGGGGTGGCCCGAGGCGCTGAAGTGAGAGACCTCTCTGATTTCTGGCCTGATTCTGCTTCTCACAGTCCGATAATTATAGATAATTCTGGAAGGGATATAATTTTACCTCAACAACAACAACAACAAAATTCTATGCAAGAAACCCCCTCTTTTCTATCTCCTCTCTATGTTTCTGCCTTGTTTCTATTCTTCCTGCCACCTCCTTCTTGTCTGTTTTCTACTCTTCCGGAAGCAGGAACCGGGTTTTAACGTGTGCGCAATATGTTCTGCCTGTGTTCGCACAAAGGGCCTCAGTTTAGAGTCATATCCAAAGGATTTGGGGGGAGCAGAGTCAGCACTGATGTTAACTCCACAGGAAAAAAACACCCTCTTCAATGGGCGTCTGGGTGGTAGCTCGAATCTGGGCTCAATCCCGGAACTTCAAATCGCGAGCGCAACGCTCTGACCACTAGGCTATCCCGGCCCTTATTATGCATTTCGTTCATTATCATTCTGCAAGAGGTGGCTCGGTTGTCTAGAGGTACACACACGTCTAAAAACACAGTAAAGGTTGCAGATTTGATTGTCATCTGAACGCCAATTTGCCTCCATCTTTTACCGATCGATGGTCTGGGTGCTAGTCTTTCAGAGACTATAAACCGAGGGCATAAAATTATGTAGTCACACTCAAGACCCCACAGCAAATGTGAGTTGTCTCTGCCGAAAAATATAGAAAGAAGTCGCTATCAGTGGGATACAAAATTGATATACGCACAGATAAATTTTTTTTTTTTAGAAAAGGCTGGCGCTGCTCTTGTGGCGACACACTGCACCCAGGAAGAGCAACCTGAATTTTCTGCAGTGAAATTGCTGTGACCGACAGTGGTATGCAATGCAATGCAATACAATACAATGCAATTACACTTTCATACATACGGTGCAACATAGATCACAATCAATACGTGCAATACAAGACAATGCAATGCGATACAATACAAACAGCGCAGTGCAATACAATACAATGGAATACAATAGAATGCAATTCAAGACAATGGAATGCAATGGTCAATACAAATGCAAATAGCTCAAGACATACAATACAATTCAGTACAATGCTTAGCACTACAATACACTACCATTCCCTTCCCCCACTTTTTTTTTCCTTTCTACTCCTCAGTTCCTCGGCTAGAGGTTTACAAAAGTGAGGCTTTTGTGCATGTGACCATTTTTGTCTTTTGCCTACCACTACAGCAGCTATATTCAAACTTCAGAGAAGACTTTTTTCTTTCCTTTTAATTAATAGTGACCATAATAACGAAATCAGTCTTGTGGCCTTCTTATCAAACACACAGGTCTTGGCAGTCCCTAAGATATCCAGACAGCGGAGCAGACAGGAAACATCCTCTCCCTTGCTTTACATCCTACTAACTATCCTGCATTATCTCGTCAGTCAAACTTACTTCTATTCAAACTCTTCTCCTTCAACTCCCCCCTCACCCCCTCCAACCCCCCTCCCCCCTCCAACCTCCCCCTCCCCCAACCCCCCCTCCCCACATCCCTACCAAAAAGACAAAAAGGAAAAAAAAAACTCCACGAATAAATTCCCATCAACTAATGATGTGAAACACACACCCTGCCATTCAACAGCAGGGGTTTAGGCTAGAAATAAAGGAAACACTCTCATTGACAAGGAGGTTACACTCCAGTATTAGTTTGCCCGTCGTGTAGTAGTATCTTTGTAAGAGTGCTTGTCGGGAGTGTGTGTGTGTGTGTGTGTGTGTGTGTGTGTGTGTGTGTGTGTGTGTGTGTGTGTGTGTGTGTGTGTGTGTGTGTGTGTGTGTGTGCGTGTGGTTGTGTGTGTGTGATTTTCACAGATTTTTTTTAAAGTATGAAAAAAATGCACGGTGCACTTTTTTTTGGAATTGATGACATATAGCAATACCAGATGGTCACAAGAAAGTGGGAAACAATCAACAAATGAGGATTGCTTGTGTTCCTACAGTGTGACCCCGCGCATGCATATTGCGGTTAGGAAGCTAGCAGACACAAGGGACAAGAGGCAAGGGTACAGTGTTTGCTGAAATAAAAATGTTCAAACCTACCAGATTGTGCAAAATCACATGATTTTGAGTCATGGGCTAGTATTACACAAAAAGATTGTTTTATTTCTATGGATGCCTTTAGTGCCGGTTCGTATAGAATGCAAGACTGATATAGGAAAACAAGAAGGAACAGTGCTAAAAACCCAACTAACTGTGATCTATACCCTACAAAAAAGGTAAAAGGTAAAGGTAAAGGTGTCCCATAACCTAGGACGGTTGTAGGGGAGTGAGGCATCAGAGACCTCAGCTTCTCTAGGGGCCAGCATATTGAGGGCGGCACCCATCTACTCTCCCTCGCTGCTTTACTCTCCCTGACCCTTCCCAGGTACCCATTTACAGCTGGGTGAACTGGGGGGGGGACTGTACTGAAGCCAAGGCGCACAAACGGTCACCCATCCAACCGTACAAAAAAAAAAACACACCAAAAAACCCCAGGTTGCACACATCTCGTCAAATCTCGACCCTATTGCCACCCCACCCTACCCCCACCTAAAAAGAAACAGAAAAAAAAAACAGAAAAGAAACTTTTTTAATCTATGCTTCATTGTCTGTGGGTCTGCCTCCCTAGCTATACTAAGTAAAGGCCTAGCTGGCTGATTTGTCCTGGCCAGCCAACAACGATGCTGCTGCCTTGATGGGAACAAAAGGAGCCACACAGGGCGTTCTGTTTGCGCCCCTTCTCTTTTCTTTTGTCCTCCAAGCAGAGAGGAGATGAGAGGGGAGGGTGAGGAGGGGTGGGGTGGGGGTGGGGGTGGGGTGGGAGGGGGGTAGGGGTTGGGGGGGGTGGGGGGAGGCTAGACCCTTTGGATGTAAGCTTCTTTTCCACGTCGACTTGAATTTCAATTATAGTTCAAATGGTTCAGGCAGTGCACGCATACACGTACTGTGTCTTTGCTGTGTTAGGCTACTCCTCTCTAGTCTGTCTGTTTCTGTCTGTCTGTTTGAGTCTCTGTCTGTCTGTCTGTCTGTAGTCCGCCTTTTTTTTGCCTCTTCAACTCTTTTCTGTTTCCCTCTCACTTCTGACCCCCACTTCTCTCTCTCAAACGCACGCACGCACGCCGCCGCACGCACGCACGCACCACGCACGCACGCACGTACGCACGCACGCACCACCACCCCCACACACACACACACACGAATGGGACTAGAAACCGAGACCCCGTGTGCAAACATATACAAAACATCTTGCGCACACGTTAAATCCTGATTCGCTTTTCATAAGAGTAGGCCATTATATGCCGGTGGGAACAGATGGCACGATTTACAAAACTCCATACACAGGGACTGGATGTAAAACAAGCTAATGAGTGCTTATTCCATTATCCTTGATATAAAAGAATTATTAAAACACACACACACAACACACACACACACACGCACACACACATACATACATACACATACATACACATACATACACACACACACTCGCACGCACGCCCACGCACCACCCCCCCCCACACGCACCTTCCTTGTCTGTATGTCACTGTCTCTGCACAGTCTCTTTATTTCTGTCTCCTAGCTTGTCTGTCTCCCTCTTCTCATTTTCTTCTGTCTCTTCCTCTATTTTTCTCTCTCTGTGTCTCCCATTGTCTCTGTCTCTCTCTGAGTCTCTGTCTCTCACTCACTCTGTTTATCTGTCTGTCTCTCCATCCCTCTCCTCTCCTCTCTCTGTTTCTCTCTTTCAAGGCGTCTGTCTCCCCTCCTCTGTCTGTCTGTCTGTCTGTCTGTCTGTCTGTCTGTCTGTCTGTCTGTCTGTCTGTCTGTCTCTCTTTCTTTTCTGTCTCTCTCTCTCTCTCTCTCTCTCTCTCTCTCTCTCTCTCTCTCTCTCTCTCTCTCTCTCTCTTTTGTTGTATGCCTGTCAGTCAGTCTATTCTTTCTGAATGTGTCAATGTGTAAGCTGTTTGCTGCATCGCCTGCCCCCACCCCTTCCATCAGCACCCCCCTTGTGTGTGTGTGTGTGTGTGTGTGTGTGTGTGTGTGTGTGTGTGTGTGTGTGTGTGTGTGTGTGTGTGTGTGTGTGGTGTGTGTGTGTGTGTTTGTGTGTGTGTCTTGTGTGTGTGTGTGTGTTGTCTGTCTGTATGTGTCTGTGTTTGCCAGTACTTGTAACTTTGTCTCTTTACCTACGATATTTGTCTCTGTTTTTGTCTATCTGCATAATTTTATTGTCTGTCTGTCTGTCTCTTTCTCCGTGTCTGTTTATCTGTCTGTCTGTCTGTCTGTCTGCTGCTTCTGTCTCTTCTCTCTCTCGTGATCACTCTGTTTAACAGATGACATATAAATTACTAATCACACTTGCAAACAATCATGCTAAACAAATGACAGTGTAAGAGCACATAATAGCAAAATGGGAGCTGCACGTAAACAGAACAGGTATCAACATTACTATTGTAAGTTTATGATTGCTTCGTGTATCTGCACACTTACATAATAAATACCCATCAATAAACACACAATCAGCTAGCTCCTGCAGATCTGCAGAAAATTGACTAATGTTCGACTGTTATGGAAACCCCTATGACCACAGCTGCCAGTTTCCCCACTTTCAGTTATCCTCAGCAGCTATGATATTCCATCCATCCCAGCCCAATATTGGGACCAGTACTAATTAATTTTGGATTTGGTAAAAGAAAGGGATAGCTAAGTGGTCAGAGCTTTCCCCGAGTCAACGTTAAGCAGCATCGAGCATAGTTTCCAGTTGGATGGGTGATCGTTTGCGTGCCTTGACTTTTTAGAGACAGTTCACCCAGCTGTAAATGGGTTACCTGCCCTCTCTAGGGTCAGGGGAGGTAAACAGCGAGGGAGAGGAGATGGGCGCCGCCCTCAATATGCTGGCCCCT
>CM060317.1:20345584-20348084 GCA_030674155.1 Stramonita haemastoma
TCTTTCATCCTTTCTTTTAATGGACAACAAAGTGAGCATACAAACAAGCAGCCAAGAGGAAATGAAACAAATCAAAACACACACTGACACACAGACAATATACAGACATGTCACATACAGAACAGTGCAAACAAGAGACAACAGTGACGACACGTAACTGCGAAGAAGACACGCACACGCCGCATACACAGTTCGCGCAGCATGACACCGCATGACACGCAACACACGCACCGCCACAACACACACACACACACACACACACAAGACACACAGACAGATACAGACACACACAACACACAGACACAAACACACACACATAACATATTGGGATTAAAAAAGTACATAGGACTTATTCATTATCCTTGAAAAAAAGAATTTGATTGAATGTGACTTGTCTTTGCACACAACACCAACACACACACCACACACACACACACACACACACACACACACACACACACACACACACACACACACACACATCAGCACAGCACTAACACCAGCAGCAGCAGCAGCAGCAGCAGCAGCAGCAGCAGCAGCAGCAGAGTAGTGTAGAGTAGAGAGCAGTATAGTAGTAGAGCAGGTTAGTAGTAGTAGTAGAGTAGCAGCAGCAGCAGCAGCAGCAAGCAGCAGCAGCAGCAGCAGATAAAAAACCAGGAGTCAAGAGAACACACACCGACGTAAAAAGCGAGGAGTTTGGGTTAATCCATCACGAGCCCGGGATTTTCCACCCAGTCCTCTAGACACTTGAGGGTGGACTGGGTGGAAGTCTTTCGGATCAGACACTACACTGAGATCTCGTTTGCCGTATATGCATTCAGTGCACGTAATGAGCTCACGGCAACAAGAGAGTTGTTCCTGGCAAAATTCTTAAAAAAAAAATTCCACTCGTATGGAAAAGCAAATAGACATGTAGGCATAAACATGATAGTACAACATACACAACACAACACTAATATATATGATACAAATATAATAATATATAATATATATATAATAATAATATATAATAATAATATACTATATAATATATAATAATGATGATATAATGTATGATATGATGATACTATATATATAATATAACAACTAATAATAATAATAACATAAATAGTGATAATGATAATAATAATATAATAATAATAATAATATAAAATAATATAATAATGACTACTACTCCTCCTCCTCTCCTCTCTCCTCTCTATACTATACTACTACTACTACTACTACTACTACTACTACTACTACTAGGGATTTATATAGCGCTATATCTTGCGAAAACAAATCAAAGATAACCAAAATGGGTGGGGCTGCTTGCTGCTCTTGTGGCGGTGCAATTCCCAGGAAAGAGTCAGCCCGAATTTGAGGCAGAGAAACCAGCAGTGACAACATTAACAACAGCTGTTAGTGCAGTGCTGCTGCTTCAGCAGCCGCTGCACTACATCAACCAAAAAACCTCCAAAACCCCAGTAGCTATAAATAGTAACAGCAGCAACAACAACAACATTATAAAGAACAACATCAACAACAACATCATAAACTACAACATCAACAATACCTGTTAGTGCTGTTGCTTCAGCAGCTGCTGCAGTGCATCAGCAACAACAAAACCCCCAGTAGCTATAAATAGTAACAGCAACAACAACATCAACAACAACATCGACAACAACATCATAAACAACAACATCAACAATAGTTGTTAGTGCTGTTGCTTCAGCAGCCGCTGCACTGCATCAACAACAACAACCCCCCCAGTAGCTATAAATAGTAACAGCAACGACCACAACAACATCATAAACAACAACATCAACAACAACACCAACAACATCATCATCATCATCAGCAGCGCAGCAGCAGCAGCAGCAGCATCATCATCGTTCGTCGTCGTCGTCATCGTCGTCGTCGTCGTCATCATCATCATCATCATCATCATCATCATCATCATCATCATCATCATCATCATCATCATCATCATCATCATCATCATCATCATCATCATCATCAACAACAACAACAACAACAACAACAACAACAACAACAACAACAACAACAACAACAGCAAAGACATATAGCAGAGAAGACAAGCAAAAACTCTGGCGAAAAATATCCCGATTGTGGGGATTCTATTCCTACTGAAAGAATCTCCGGCATTCCCACGGGGTGGGGTGTGGGGGGCAACAAAGATGCGCAGTAGACAGGACAAACTGAACTCTGGCAAAGAGGACACAGAGTGCAGTGGAGAGACTTCAGGACATGCCAGTGTCATCATACTCAAGCCCCTAACCCCCTCCTCTCCCCACCCTTACCTCCCCACCCTCCCACTCTCCTACTCCCATCCCCACCTCCCACCCAATCCTTCTTTTTTCTTTGGGGAAGGCTCAGTTTCCTTCTGTTCCCCTTCTGTCAAAGTTTGTCACAACTTTCACCTTTGTGAAACAGGATCCGGTAACCAACTGTGTTATCTCATTCATCACACATCTATATGTGAAGAAAGTACACCCCT
>CM060317.1:20353084-20358084 GCA_030674155.1 Stramonita haemastoma
CCATCATCATTCATCATCATCATCATCATCATCATCATCATCATCATCATCATCATTCATCATTCATCTTCATCATCATCGGCATCGTCGTCATTATGGTCCTCTCTCTCTCTCTCTCTCTCTCTCTCTCTCTCTCTTCTCTCTCTCTCTCTCTCTCTCTCTCTCTCTCTCTCTCTCTCTCTCTCTCTCTCTCTCTCTCTCGTAACTGAAATTTGCTGAACTCGTTTATATATACTGATATTATAAACATAATACATATTGTCTACACTGCTTCAGTGCTAAATGAAAAAAAATGTTATTGTCATTGTCTCTATGTCCCTGTCTGTCTGTCTGCCTGTCTCTCTTTCTCTTTATCTCTCCCTCTCTCCCTCTCTCTCTCTCTCTCTCTCTCTCTCTCTTCTCTCTCTCTCTCTCTCTCTCTCTCTCTCTCTCTCTCTCTCTCTCTCTCTCTCTCTCTCTCTCTCTCTCTCTCTCTCTCTCTCTCTCAAGGGCCGGATGAAAAAAAGTATGTAATGCTTACTCTGTAACCCTTGAAAAATAAAGATCATTCATTCATTCTCTCTCTCCGTCTGTCTGAACTCCCTAAGGAGTCGTTGGGAGACTGCACTGAATAACTATCTTTTAGGCCCTGTGTGTAGGGCAAGGTTGAGCAGCAGAGCCCATTGAGCCCATGCATCCCTCCCCAGGTACACTTCAGTCTCCCCTACTCTGGGTGTGCTTGTTTGCTTATATAGTCAGTGACATGTTTCTGCACCGCTTTTTTTCCAGGCACAACTCTTTTATTCTCGTTCGGGCCTTTTGTTTTCATGCACGATATAATTGTTTTTTATATGGAACCTTTGTGTATTGCCATATTTACTCATCACGCACGCACGCATGCACCCACGCACGCACGTACGCGCGCACGCACACACGCACGCACGCACGCATGCACACACACACACACACACACACACACGCACACGCACACACACCCACCTCTTGACCTCTTGTTTTTTTTTGTTTTTTTTTAGTAGATAGATGGCTTGAAAGATGGCTTGATGTAAAAAAGCAAATTCATTGCTTACTCAATGTACCATCTGGAAATAAAATTTTGACTTTGACTTTGACCCAGGCCTCCACTCCTAGTTGTGTCATGGACGAAAAAAAAGTCAGACATCAAAATTAATAAGAACCGAATCCCCGACCTTTCCCTCTTTAGACAAGGAGCACCACACCTAGACCACCAAAATCCCCCCGATGTCACTTTAGGTATGGACCAGACAAGATAATCTAATAACTCCCTGTGGGCATCAGTAGAGGCACACACCAAAAAAGGGACTCCCTCCCCAACCCACTCCCTCCCCCACCCCTGCCCACACCACACCACCCCACCCCTCACCCTTGAATGCAGACGACTGAAGGTAAAGTAGGAGTGACCGGTGTGTCGGGACAGTCTTTTTGTTCCTCCCGCTGCAGGCAAAGGACAGGGAGAAGAAGGGACAAAAAAAAGAAAGCAGGCAGCATCCTGCAGAGCTGACCATTGCATAGGGTCAGTCATCCGCCACTCACTGTCCAGCTCCTTAGAAGGCCAGGGGGAAGAAAGGGACTGGACCTAGGTCTGTATTGAGGAGCGGGGCAGGGGACCTGTCTCCTTCAGGCCACAGACAACATGTAGGCACGCTCTGCAATAATAGATAATTGGGTCCAGTGTCATCCTTCTTTAATAAGTGGATAGAGGAGTTACAAGGAGAAAGAAAAAGTAAAAGGGGAAAAAAAGAGAGTGGGTTACCTTGAGAGGGTAAAACGTTTGGGGTTTTTTGTGTGAATTTACGTCGTTGCAGATTTAGAATACACGAGACATGCCACGAGACACTACACTGATTCTTTAATTAACTGTTGGGGCGCGGTACTGACAAGATGTATGTTAATATTTATGTGTGTTAACCCTGGAAATAAAGGTGAAGAGAAGCGCTACTAGGTTTTTTTTTCATTTTGTGGCGGTCGTGCGCCAATGCTTCTTAAGTCTCGACAAAGCTTCTTTGGTCATTCCAGTGAAATTGTTCATCTGTTTATTTCCCTGTCTGTTTTTTTTTGTAAAATGGGTCTTCAAAAGGCTGTCAGTTTTGGTGACATGACCAAATCACTGGAGTTTTGTTCTATATATATATCCCCTGTCCATGGTCATAGTAGTGTGTGGCTTGTCTCATGCTGTTTAGCACATCCTCATTTTCTGACATAACAGGATGCGCTGTGGGTATCTATGAAGATGTATTACAGAGGCCAGAAGCTGATTCACACCATCCCACAGCATAGCACCGACGTTTGGTAGCACTGCTTTTGCTGAAGGTTAAGTGACTTGGGATGGGAATTGTGTTTGGGGTTGGGGGGGGAGGCTGATTCTGTACTTGGGGGATGAACACCAAGCTGCATTCTGTCCCCAACACATCTTTCTGGAGCGAGTCATGAGGGATGCAGTTGAAGGCTGTTAAGGTGTAGTCAGTATAGGAGGGAGAATCATCACAAACATTGGATTTGCAGATGACACGAGGGGGTCTTTCAGGAAAGAATGAGAAGCCTGACAGCCTTTCAAAACGGCTGGATAAAGCACAATCAGAGTTTGGCATGGGAGACATCAATGCCCAGTAAAGTCAGTTGATGATTAATAGGGAAGGTCCAGTCTCTGTCAAGGTCACTGTCAGTGGAGATGACCTTTAGACAGAGAGTAAATGGACACACCTGAGGCAGACAGACAGTCTGTCAAAGAAACACAGACAAACACGCGCATACAGAGAATAGCCCCCCAAAATAACAAACCCCATCAAAAAAAACCCCAAAACAACCCAAACACAAAACAAAATAAACAAAAAAAGAAAACTCGAAGGGAAAAAAAAGGGGAAGGGAGGGTGGGGTGAAGAAGTAAGGGCGAGTGGATTGTGACTGCTTCCCCTACCATTGTTCACCAACAATCAGGAGAGCGTGGCAGGCGGGTGGCACCAGACAGACAAGCAAGAGGCTATGAAGCTGTTAGGGCTTTTCCCTGCTCCATCCTCGGAGATGGCTGTGAAGCGAGGTTCTCATGAAATGTGCAGAACATCGTGCGCACACGTTAAATCCTGTTCCGATTTTCGTAAGAGTAGGCCATCGTGTGCCGGTGGGAACAGATGACATTTACAAAACTGCATACACACGGGGACTGGATGTAAAAAAGCACAAAAGTGCTTATCCCATTATCCTCGATATCAAAGAATTTTAAAAAAATGGAACCACTTGACCCTTCTGAAACTCATCAGATTTCATCAGGTTAATGTGAACCTCAACGATTTTTTAACAGATACATGTAAAATAAGAGATTTTATCAGAGCCATGGAAAATAAGAGATTTTATCAGAGTTATCAAAAATACAGAGATGCTATCAGACTCGTGAAAACTCATTTTGGGGCCAGAGATAATGTCTCTGATATGAAACTAATGAAACTCTATTATTTGGTTTCCTAGCGTGATACAGGAATCTGACAAACAGATGGCAAGGGGAATTAACAAGGGCAAAAGATCAACGAGTGGATTTTCAGGAAGTTAATTAAAATACAGAAATTTTAAAAAATCAAAATCCCGGTACCAGAACCAATTTTAATAGTGCAGCTTTATCGGATTCATGTAAAACACAAAGGTTTCATCAGGTTCATGTAAAACTCGGCAATTTTATCAGAGTCATGTACAATAAGAGATTTTATCACAGTCATGTAAAGTAACAAAATCTTTTCAGATTCACGTATAATGTGAGTCTATATGACTTCAAGGGGGGAGAGAGGAGGGAGGAAAGCAGTCACAGAAGAATCAAACAACTTCCTATCATTTCATCAGAAACTCGCTTTACAGCTGGCTGCTTCCTCTCTTCTTTATGTCCACACCCCCTCCACCCCCTACGCCCCCCCACCCCCTACGCCCCCACCCCCCCTTTCTCCCTGTGACCAGTGGTCCGCTGAGGACTTCAGCTTAGGCCCCTAGGGCCACAGGTCCCTAGGGGTAATGAGGCGGAAGGGACAGGGCCCATTCATCAAATTGATTTCCTGTGGGGGAACTCTCTCCCTCTTGTCCCCTACTCTGCAGGGATTCCATGTACAACAACTTTCCCTCCTCTCTTCTTCTTCGTCTGTCATTCCTTCCTTCCTTCCTTCCTTTATTCTTTTTTTGGTTGTTTTGTGTGTTACTCCAGTCGCCTGCTGCGCTGGCTGTGTCCAGTTCGTGCTTCTGACAAGGTTGAGAATTTTTTTGGTCAGTGAGGGTCTAAAAGAATCTTGTTGCTCTTGTTGAGTTTTATTACTGGCAGTTTTTTTTTCCTGTGAAATTACTTTTTATTGGATCGTAGATTGTATTGTGTTGTGTTGTATTGTGCTGTATTGTATTGTACTGTGCTGTATTGTGTTGGATTGTACTGTATTGTATTGTATTGTATTGTACTGTACTGTATTGTGTGATGTAGTGTAGTGTAGCACAGTGCAGTGCCGTGCAATGCAGTGTAGTGTAGTGCAGTGCAGTGCAGTGTAGTGTAGTGTAGTGTAGTGTAGTGTAGTGTAGTGTAGTGTAGTGTAGTGTAGTGTAGTGTAGTGTAGTGTAGTGTAGTGTAGTGTAGTGTAGTGCAGTATATACAGCTTTCTTTCACAGAAGATTTCTATGCCTGATACGAAGCTGGTGCACCTTGGGACAGCGCGTCGCCACAAGAGCAGCGCGACCCTTATATTATATTTTTCTGTGTAATTGTTTCCATACGTGAGTGCCCCCTTTTCTACTGACTGTTGGTAGGGGCAACTCTGATTGTTTCTCATTGGTTCTTTTCCGTGGCTAAATATGTGTTGCACACGGAACACAGTTTATCGTCTCATTTAGAAGACTTTCCATTCAGAACTCACAGAGCAAGGAACTTAACGCCCTTGCCTCCGCTCTTGTTGCCCTGCAGCAGTCCTGTGAGCATACAGTCATCCAGTGGGTTCCTTCACACTGCAGCATCCAATGCAACGAAG
>CM060317.1:20368084-20373084 GCA_030674155.1 Stramonita haemastoma
TTGAGGGCGGCGCCCATCTCCTCTCCCTCGCTGATGTACCTTCCCTGACCCTAAAGAGGGCAGGTACCCATTTACTACAGCTGGGTGAACTGGGGGAACTGTACTGTAGCCAAGGCGCGCAAACGGTCACCCATCCAATTGGCAACCAGGCTCAACGCTGCTTAACCTTGCTGGGGGAAAGCAAGCGCTCTGACCACTGAGCTATCCCGCCCCAACGTGTAATGAAGCAATCTGAATAACCATTCATGTTGAGTACACAAGTTGCCTCAAGACTATGTGAGGAAGGATGTAGATACTGCTAAACCCCACGTCTGTTGTAAGGTAGCTGAAAGCTAAGGGGCAGAGGCTTCGATATTGACACACAGTTTAGTGAGTTAGATTACAGGTGGACATACAGCACGTGCCAGTGACACCTTGACACACAGGTACAGATTGATGTCCACATTGTTTTTGGATCCCTGACCAAGTATGGGAGATGGTTACTGTCATAAAATCTTTTTAACAGTGCTTGTCCTTTAAGAGGCTTATTATTTTTAGAAGATTTTTTGTCACGTGGTTTATTTGAGTATTTTCTCACAAGGTTTGTCCTCAAATTTTCTCAAAGGCCTATTTTATCAATTTTTGTTTCAAGAGATCTATCATAACATTTTCTCACAAGGCCAAACCTAACATTTTCTCATAGGGCTAATCGAAGAACATCTTGCGCACACGCAAAATCCTTTTCCGCTTTTTGACAGAGTAGGCCATTGTGTGCCGGTGGAAACAGATGACAAAATTTACAAAATTGCATACACACCGAGACTGGGTGTAAAAAAAAGCACATGAGTGCTTATTTCATTATACTGGAAGAAATAATAATAATAATAATAATAATAATAATAATAATAATAATAATAATAATATATAAAAAAAAAATTATACATAATAATTTATAATTAACATTTCACAAGCATATTACATCGGATACATCACCATATAACATTTTCCACAAGGCAATTTAACATTTTCTCACAAGGCCAATATAACATTTTCTCAAGGCCAATATTACATTTTCTCAAGGCAATATTAACTTTTCTCATAGGCCAATATTAACATTTTCTCACAGGCCAAATTAACATTTTCTCACAAGGCCAATATTAACATTTTTCAAGGCCAATTTAACATTTTCTCACAGGGCAATATTAACATTTTCTCAAGGCCAATATTAACATTTTCTCACAAGGCCAATATTAACATTTTCTCATAGGGCCAATATTAACATTTTCTCAAAGGTCAAAAGTAACTTTTTTCATAGGGCCAATATTAACATTTTCTTATAGGGCAATTAACATTTTCCACTGGGCCAATGTTAACATTTTTTCATAGGACCAATGTTAACATTTTCTACAGGACATTTAACATTTTCTCATAGGGCTAATGTTAACATTTTCTCACTGGGCCAATTTTAGCATTTTCTCATAAGGCCAAATCTAATATTTTCTCAGAATCTGAAATTTCTTACAAGGCCTAATTTAGCATTTTCTTATGAGATCTATCTTAAAATTTTTCAGAAGGCTTAAAAAACCAGAAAAACTTTCTTATGTTTAATTGAAATTTTATCACAAGGCCTAATTTAGCATTTTTTAGGAAACTATTTTAACATTTCTCAGAATGCCTTAAAAAGAACAACTACTCATGTTTAGCTGAACATTTTCTCAAAGATCTAAAATTACATTTTTCATACGTCCTAATTTGAAGCTATCTCGCAAGGACTATCTTAACCCTTTCTCACAAGATCTGTTTCAATCGTTTCTAGGACCATTCATGAGGCATTGTCAAAATAGATATTGTAAAAAAAAATTTGAAAGAGGCTGTATGAGATAATGTTGAAATAGGCTTTGTGAGAAAAAAATAGAATAGGCTTTGTGAGAAAAGTTAGAATAGGTTTGTGAGAAAATGTTTGCATAAAGTTAAAAACAATCTTTCTTTGTCTTGTTTTTAATATGAACATGTTGCAGCAAACATAAAGGAAGTTTTAAAGGTCTTGATTGATTGATATGAAAATGATGTTTGAAAACACTTCCCCCAGTTCACCTAGCTGTAAATGGATACCTGCCCTCTTTGGGGTCAGGGAAGGTAATACAGCAAGGGAGAGGAGATGGGCGCTGCCCGCAAAATGCTGGCCCTTAGAGAAGCTGAGGGTTCTGACGCCTCACTCCCCTACGAAGACATAGGTCACGGCACACCTTTACCTTTACCTATATTAGCTTCCAAACTAAATGAGTCTATGTTTCGTTTTGGCCGCCTCATTTTGTGTGTTTATAAAAGATCCTCTGAAGTTTGAAAACAGCTACCTATATGGTAAGGTATTTGAAAGCAGCCCTACACATTAACATGTGTAACCCTCCCCCCCACAAGCCCCACTGTTTTAAGTCGTACACGGAATTCCATGTGTGATTTGGTTGCCTTGGGTTCATTATTTTGTAGTTCCTCTACTGGAAGCTCCAAGGGTTTACCAATGGTGAGATTTTTGGTATGCGACAGTTTATCCACCATTAAAGTAGCAGGATGATGTAACTAGTGAACAACAAAAAAGTGTATATTCTGAAACAATACAAAAACAAACCCAAAACCAAAACCAACCAGCCAACCAACCAACCAAACAAAATTCAGTATCAAAAAAATTGTTTTCAATACTAACTTGGGAATCTTTTGTTTTGTTCAAACAGGAAACTTAACCCATTAGCACTCTCCAAACAAACACCTCCCACCACCACAGCAGCAGATGTATTATGAGACAACCATTAGCAAACTGCCTTGACTACAGACACTGGGCCCACCCACTTTTAGTCTGGACTGGTATTTTGTTTTTCATTGCAATATTGCAAGCGTGGTCTTCTGGTCTGGTGTGTGACCGTTTGACCCCTCGAGGGGGCCAGGTGTCAGACTTTTTGAGGAGGTGATAAACGTGGGTTACTCTGAATAGCCCTACGCTCAAGGCCTGACCCCAACCTGTTAATCAAAGTTTTAACTGTGTGTGTGTGTGTGTGTTTGTGATGAAGGTTGTGATGACACAGACGGGTGATTAGGCACACATACATGCATATGTATGTGTTTTATTTATTTATTTTATACCACTTTATGTCACATCAGATTTCTCTGCGTGAAATTCGG
This sequence comes from Stramonita haemastoma, assembly GCA_030674155.1. Classification (NCBI taxonomy): domain Eukaryota; kingdom Metazoa; phylum Mollusca; class Gastropoda; order Neogastropoda; family Muricidae; genus Stramonita; species Stramonita haemastoma. The sequence continues at coordinate 20,371,238 of CM060317.1, forward strand.
GCTGCTCTCCCCGGGGAGAGAGTGTCGCCACAAGTACAGTGCCACCCATTATTTTTTTTAATTTTTCCTGTCTGCTACTGTATTTTGTTTCCGTACCAGAGTGGCTTTTTTCTACAGAATTTTGTCAGGGACAACCCTCTTGTTGCCGTGGGTTCTTTTATGTGTGCTAAATAACAATGTGTAACACACAGAACCTCGGTTTATCATCTCATCTGAAAGACTAGCACCCAGACCACTACTCAAGGTCTAATGGATGGGGGAAAAGTTTTGGGCCCACACAGGATTCAAACAATGCACACTACAACCCAGACTTTTCGGTTTTTAGGCAGATGCATTACCTCTAGACCAACAATCCACGCACATACATGTACTCTTGCATGTACTCATGCATGGACATGCGCACAGGAACAGGCACATAGACATGTACAGAGACACACTTACTCACACACAGATGCACGGGCATGCACACACATGCGCACTCACACACACATACAACCCCGCATGCACACAGGCACCCCACCCCCCTACACACACATACACACACGTCCAATGTCTGAAAAGAGAGGATGTACACATTATGCATTAATTCCACAGTCTGACAAAGCATACATAAATTATGCATTCATTCCACAGTCTAACAAAGCATATGCAAACTATGCATTGATTCCACTGTCTAAGAAGAGAGCATGTACAAATTATGCATTGATTCCACTGTCTGAAAAGAGAGCATGTACAAATTATGCGTTGATTCCACTGTCTGAGAAGAGAGCATGTACAAAGTATGCATTGATTCCACTGTATGAGAAGAGAGCATGTACACATTATGCATTGATTCCACTGTCTGAGAAGAGAGCATGTCCAAATTATGCGTTGATTCCACTGTCTGAGAAGAGAGCATGTACAAAGTATGCATTGATTCCACTGTATGAGAAGAGAGCATGTACAAATTATGCGTTGATTCCACTGTCTGAGAAGAGAGCATGTACACATTATGCATTTGTTCCATCACATTATGTTTTGTTTGCATCTTGGCTTTCAAGTCCCCCTGGGGCCAAAGCTGAAACAAAGCTATTTCAAAAACTGGGGGGGGGGGGATGAGTTAGTCTTGTTTTTGATTTTTGTTCCTCAGCTAGCAGCCAAGGTTGACCAATGATGAGATTTCTTTTGCATATGCAACCACTTTACCCATCATTAAGGTAGCTGCATTCCGACTTCCGGATTATGTCTAAACCTTACACCAGTTTGCATGTGGTTTCATTTTTGTCATCCCATTTTTTCAGACACCAATGGCATACTCTTCCCTTTCGTGTGCACAAGATGTTCTGTGGGTGTTCGCTCTCGGGGCATGGGTTTTCAGTCTCATCCGAAGGACTTTCGGGAAAAGTTGAGTCAGTACTGATGCTAACTTCAGAGGAAAAATCGGTGGTGGCTCGAACCCAGGCCATCAAGTCGCGAAGGCAATGCTCTAACCACTAGACTATACCACCTACCCCCCTACCCACCTCAACCAACCAACACAAAACATAGTGAATGAATAAAAAAACAAACATAATGAATAAATTTAATTTGTTTAAAAAAAAAACAGCAAGAAACCTCCCTCTCTCTCTCTCTCCCCACTAAACAGCCCCAAAACCTGCTTCCTAGACGAATTTAAAGTTGTGGGCCCGGCGGTAGCAAAAGGGCTTAGGGTTCAAATCCTCTTTGTGGCCATGTGCAAATTCATCGTGGGTGGCTGCAGTACCGCTCTGTGCCTGTCTGTCTTCTCCCACCCTGTGTGCTTTGAGCCCTATGGGAACAGGAAGGGGACAAACACAGGCGCTCTGTACTGTCTCTGTGGAGGGATAGGG
>CM060317.1:20378084-20388084 GCA_030674155.1 Stramonita haemastoma
CAGCTAACACCAACATCTCTTACGCCTGATCGCTCCCAGCTCCCGACTGTGGATCAGTGGTCTAGAGGTAATACACCTGCCTAGAACTAGAAAGCGAAAAGTCCGGGTCGGAGTGTGCGGTTGTTCAAATCCTGTTTGGGCCCAACACTTTTCCCTCCATCTATTAGATCATGAGTGGTGGTCCGGGTGTTAGTCTTTCGGATGAGACAAAAACCGAAGTCCGTGTGTTACACAATTTTTTTTAGTGCATGTTAAAGAACCCACGGCATCGAGAGCAATGTCCCTGGCAAAGTTCTATGGAAAAAGCCACTCTGATAGGGAAACTAATACAGTTGCAGATATGAGAAAGAAAAATAAAATGGGTGGCGCTGCTGCACTCCGGGGAGAGTAGCCCTATTTCACGCAGAGAAATCTGCTGTGACATAAAGGGTAATAAAAAAATAAATAGACTGGCTGTACATGTACCCTCTATCAGCAGGGAGAGATGCATCCCTTGGGGTGGGGGTGGGGGTCAGTGGGTGGTGTGTGTGTTGTGTGTGTGTGTGTGTGTGTGTGTGTGTGTGTGTGTGTGTGTGTGTGTGTGTGTGTGTGTGTGTGTGTGTGTGTGTGAAAAGCCTGATTACTTTTCCCGTCAACATGTACCCTCACCTCACTTCTCACTCTAACGAACCCTTTTGGTATAAGCAAAATAAAACCAAAAAAAAAAGAAGAAAAAATCAGACAAGCAAGCAAAGGTAAACGGATAAAAGAATAATTAGCGAAGAAATAATCAAACAAAGAAGCTGTGGTGATAAGCGAACATACAAAGGGTATCTAGGCTGAAGATGACAAGCTGAAACCCCCTGTGTAGCGAGTACAGCATACACAACACACAGTACAGCGCAGCTCAGCACAACACAGTGCAGCACATCAAAGTACAGACAGCATAGTACAGCACAGCAGCACATGCACAGAGCTAGTACACAGACATCAATACGCACAGCATAGTACAGCCAGCACATGCACACAGCACGTGCAATCAGCAGAGAAGCACAGTCAACAGTATAGACAGCACAGCAGTACAGCACAGAACCAGTATAGCACAGCACAGCAATACAGCAGACAAAGTACAGCAGACAGCATAAGTACAAGCACAGCATACGCAGCAAACATGTACAGTTCAGTCAGCGGGCACAGAATGGTACAGCACAGCATAGCACAGTACAGGACAGCATAGTACAACACAGCATATACGGGCACAGTTCAGTACAGCACAGAATGGACAGCACAGTACAGTAACAAACATGTACACACAGTACAGCAACAGCATAGTACAGCACAAGTACAGCACAGCACAGTACAGTCACAGTACAGTATAGAACAGTACAGCACAGCATAGAGAGGTACTGCACAGTATAGCAAAAGTACAGTACAGTACAGCACATACAGCACAGCATACTACACATAGAAGCAAAACACAGACAGAGTACAAGCACAGTAACACCACAGACATAGTGCTGCACAGTACAGCAAGTACAACACAGTAGCAGCACAGCATAGTACAGCAAGTACAGCCACAGTACAGCACAGCATAGTGCAGCATAGTGCAGCAAGGTACAACACAGTACAGCACAGCACAGTCAGCACATCATGTAGCACAGCATAACACACATTACAACTATACCACTCCAATACACTATTTTGCCTGAAGCAACAAATTCTAGTTCTTCATCATGTTCTTGGCATTTCCCCTCTACCCCTCCTCTCTCCAGCCCGCATTTTTTTTTTTCAAAATGACAATCAAACAAAAAGCTTTCTTTTTTTCTTTAAAAAACCCTGGCACTAATGTGTTCATTCACACCACTACCGTCACAAGTATTGTCCTTTACTGTAGGACCTTACTGTCATTTACCCCCGCTCCCATACTATTCTTAAAAATTATATATAAAAAAAGAGGAAGAACAAATTCCACACTCTCAACCATAGGTTTCTCTCACCTCCCCCCCTTCCCCCTCTTTGTTCTTTCTCTGTCTCTTTTCTTCTCTCTCTGTCTCTGTTCTGTGTCTGTCTGTCTGTCTGTCTTCTGTGTCTCTGTCTCTCTCTCTGTCTGTCTTTCTCTGTCTCTCTCTCTGTTCTCTTCTGCTCTGTCTCTCTCTGTGTCTTTCTGTCTTTTCTCTCTGTCTGTGTCTGTCTGTCTCTCCTCTCTGTTGTTCCGTCTGTATGTATGTCTGTCTGTCTGTCTGTCTGTCTTCTGCCTGTCTCTCTGTCTCTGTCTCTGTCTCTTCTTTCCTCTACCTCGCCCCCTCTCTCTCCTCTCTCCCCTCTCTCCCAGGCTGTGATCTAGTAATCCCTGCTCAGCTCAGAGGAAACAGTATTCTGTCCCTGGCCCATTGACACCCAACTTCTGTTTTAAACGATCAGTTTCAAGAGGTTACATTTTTCAACTGTCATTCCCCACCACCTACCACCACACACCCTTACAGCCCCAAACTGAAATATAGGGGGGTGGGTGGGGGGGGGGGGGGGGGAGGGGGGGAGGGAAGAGGGAGAGGGAGGAGATTGGAGTATGTGAGAAATATGAGATGGTTTTAAAGGGAGAATTAGTATTGAGGGGTGTAGGAAGAGGGATTGTGGGATGGTAGCTCGCGCGTGCAGAAATGCGTGCAAACAAATGAGATCTTACTTAAATTATTTGGCTGACAATGGCCATAGAACTCAATCTTGTTTGAATGAAGTTTGTATGAATATTGCAATTTTTTTCACCTGTGTCAACCCCCTCATCTCTCTTTCCTCTGTTTTTGTTCTTAAAGTCAAATTATAGTCCTTTCCAAAAATCTCTGATATCAGGACTGTGGTCAGAAGCCAGAAAGTTGAAGGTCCCACGCTTCGGCAAGTTCTCCCACTTCAGCACCTCGGGCCACCCCAACAATGTCACAATTCTGTGGAAGCAACAAGTAGCTACCTCTCCAACGCAGGCACGAAGTGCCGCACGGGCCGAAGCCCTTATATTATGATTATTGTGATTGTCCACAGCTGTCAGTTTCCCCCACTTTCAGCTCCTCTTAGCTGCTAATTATGCCAGCCCAGCTGGGGGCCAGATGGTGCTATTTATAGCAGAAGCTGACCACACTTGGACTAGGTAAAAGGAAGGAACATGCTAAATTTAGCACTCTTCTCTAGGCCCAACTGAGTGATGTTGAATTTGTGCACTGTGTGTCATCTTTATTATAACAAACTATCATCAAACACACTCTTGTCAATGATGACAGTTATCAAAACGCAGAAAAAAAAAACAGATAGGGTAATCCCAGACCACCCTGTCTAACACCACCTACAGCCCAGGTCAACCTAACATGGCCACCCAACACACATCTGTTTTTGCCTCAGGGTAAAACATTATTTTTTTTGTCCACAAATTATCATTTTCTCCCCTCTCAGTTCGAGCCCCTATAAATTAGGACCCAGGGGGTGTGTGAACACAGGCACCCAGACCGTGTCATTTTCTGGGCATTGATGCTTTGGGTGAGTGTGGGGAGCTGGCAGGAGGTATGGGCGTTCCTGCCTGTTAGTGCTTCAGGTTCTGAACAAGCGGGTATTGCTACTGCAAACATCAAAGAGGACTGTTGAAGAAGATTTCACTTTTATAAGCTGTACAGAGACTTTTTCGTGCCTTTTGTTATGCATTTTTTGTTTTCTTTACTTTCTGTTTTTTTTGTTCCTTAGCTAGAATTTCGAGATTCACCGATAGTGACATTTTTTTGGGTCTGTATGTGACCATTTTTTGCCTACCATTAAGGTAGATAGTGAGATTTCTTTTTCTTTGTGACCGTTTGTGCCTACCATTAATGTAGCTGTACTCCGACTTCGGTGATGGTGTTTAGATATGAGACCAGTGTGTATGCATTTGTTAAGTTTTGGTAACCGTCCGTACTGGCACATAGTCGTGTACTCTTCCAAAAGGTGGAGCGGGTTTTAACGTGTGCGCAAGATGTTCTGTGCGCGTTTGCATACTGGACCTTGGTTTATAGTCTCATCTAAAGGACTTTGTGAAATATCTGATATTTCTACCAAAATGTCCAATGTAGGAATCTTTGCTCACACGCATTACCTCTCTACTCCCCCCCCTTCCTTTAACTAAAATCCAACAGCATTATGCTTGAGGTAAATTGCTTCCCTTGCTTATCTGATCTGGGTTTCTCCTTCTTTTTTCTTCTTTCTTTCTTTTCTTTCTTTCTGTTCTTAATTTCTTTTCTGTGCTTTCTTTCCTTTCTTTTTTCGTTTTCTTTCTTCTCTTTTATTCTGTTTTTCTTTCTTTTTTTCTTTCTTTCTTTTCTTTCTTCTTCTGATTCTTACTTGTCTTCTTTCCCCCCCGTCTGTCTGTTTTCTGTCTTGTTGTTTCCTGCCTGCATGTATGTGCGCCTGTTTTTCTTCCCCTTCTTTCATAATGGTTTCATCTATAATATTCATCTGTCTTTCTTTTTGTTTTTCTTCCATCCTTGCATTAAAAAAATCTCTTCGCAATCCGGCATTCCCCATTTATTATCAAATCGTTAAAAATCTACTAGTCTTAATGTCAACTGGGTTTTAAAAAATACTTTTATTTGTTTTTATTCTATTCTTTTTCGAGGATAATGGAACAAGCACTCATGTGCTTTTTCACATCGAGTCCTCATGTGCATGCAGTTTTGTACATTTTGTCATCTGTTCCCACTAGCACACAATGGCCTACTCTTCCGAAAACCGGAATAGGTTTTAACGTGTGCGCAAGATGTTTTGCGTGCATTCGCGCACGGGGCTCCGGTTTTTAGTCTATATCCGAAGGACTATTGGGGAAAGTGGAGTCAGCACTCCAAGGGAAAATTTTGCCTTGAACGGGATTCGAAACACAGCAAATCACGAGCGCAATGCAGAACGCTCTAACCGACTAGGCTATCCTTCCCGTCTCCACACACAGAGCACTTATGAACCCCACATTCCACTTTGCACACGATTTTTCTTGAGGTATGGTCAAGCCGCCCCCTACTAACCACACTGAAGCACTAGATATATTCATTCGCACATTGACAGTCAATGGAATCGTCATCATTTTCCCCCTGTATAACCCCCTATTGTCACCTTCTCACACACCCCCTACCCCGCACCCCACCCACCCCCTACCAAACCCACTACCACCAGTCCCCCTCTCCCCCCTCCCTCTAATCCCGCCCATTTTCCAACTCTCTTCACTCGCACCAATCTCTCTCTCTCTCTCTCTCTCTCTCTCTCTCTCTCTCTCTCTCCCACGGCCGACGTGCTGTGATCATTTTGTGAATCGTTCAGCATCAGAGGGAAAAGTCCCTTTGTTAACGCTCCCGCTCACATCAAAAGTTCTGTAGCAAAGTATCAAGTTCAAGAGGTTACTTCCACCCTCCTTCCCCCCCCTTCCCCACTCTCCCACCTCTTTTTGGGGGGAGGGAAGGGGGGAGGGGAGGGGGACAGAGCAGGAAGGTGGAATAGGAAAGAGAGGGAGGGGTGAAGGTATGGAGTTCTTCACAATAACGAGTCTTTACCTGCATTTGGTTAAAAAAAAGACCACAGCTGGAAAAATAGAGTGCAATAAAGGTCAAAGGAGAGAAAGGAAGGAGACAGGAATTAAACTCAGCAGTGGCCTCAGTATATTTTCTCTGTCCTGTACAAAAGCCATGATTTTCAGAGACCTCTCTAGCTTTATTATTCACCAACTTCCTCTTCTTCTCTCGTTTGCTTAAAACTATCAAATGTGTCTGGGAAAAATAATGGCATGTCCTTTCCAGCTCTTCTCGTAACAAGAGCGACTGAAGTAACAGAGTGACTGTTGCTGAAGATGAGCTGTAACACAGCAGGAATAAAAGAAGGGCTGGTTTAAACTAAGATAATTATTACGTTCTTGTTATGGTGGTTTCTGTGTAATTTAACTCACAGGTTCAGAACCCAAAAGTGAGGAATATATCTGGGGGTCTAAGCAGGTCTTTTAAATAAATAAAAGATGAGGCAGGTTTTGCCATTCCTCTCGTGGAGAATTCTGCCCCCCTGATTTCATGTAGCCTACATTTTTCTTCTAAGAACATTTAGACAGAATTTTCAAAGCTAGTCTAGTATTATGTTGAAAAGCGATGAACTCCAAATTATCAAGACTGTATGTTTGGTATAGGACACAGAACAAATTTGCAGTGCCTTCATTTTTCTTCCTCTCCTCGTCCTCTTTCTCCTCCTCTCTTCTTCTCCTTCTTTCTCCCCTTCTTGCCATGTTTTCTCAGTCTCTGCCTCCGACTTCTGCCTCTTGGTCTACATGCTTCTCTGACTGACTTTCCATTTGGTAGTCTGGCTGCCTCTGTCACTTCTCTATCCATTTGTCTTTCATTTTTGTTGTTGTTGGAAGCCACATGGCAGACAGACTGAAAAAGACAGGAGGGGAGAAGGGGGCAAAGGAACAGGGATATACCTACAACCCCCCCCCCAAGTTACATATATTCAAACAAAAATAATGACAAACAGGCTACCAATCTACCTGTATGTCTGTCTATATCTCCCCCTTCTCACCCCCTCCCACAACCAATCCTGTTTACCAGCAAAGATGATACATCGCCTATAAGCAAGGGTTCACAATGACCGCCTTGTGTCTTCACTTTTTTCTTTCACCACCATGACCACCCAGCGCAACACTCCATTAGTAACAAGACGGAAACCTTTTTTCTGTGGGACCCAAATCACCCTTTTCTCCCCTGTGGGTGAGGGCTCTCCCCTCCCCCCCCTCCCTTCCCTCCCTCCTCCCCCCTCCCTTCCCCTCCCCTCCTCCCCCCTCCTTCCCCTCCCCTCCCCTACAAATGACCTCACGGGGGGTCGGGGTACGGAGGCCCCCAGACCATGTGATTTTGTAGGTCATGCTTTGGTGGCGTGTGACAAGCAGGCCTTAGTTAGGCCCTGCTGGAGACAGTGATTATATCTTCTGCCTAACGGGTGAGGGGCCAGTAGCCTGGTGAAATGGTTTGTGTGTGTGTATTGGTGAATATATATATATATATATATATATATATATATATATATATATATATATATATATATATATATATATATACCTCTTCCAGGGTTGGGGCTTCGTCCAGTTCTTCTTTCACTGGTTGCTGTGGGATCTGTTGGATCACTGCGTCATCAACAGTGCGATCACCACGAATGTTGAAGTGCTGGAGCAAGCAGGGATCACCAGCATTGAGGCCATGTTGCTGAAAACGCAGCTACACTGGGCAGGGCATGTCTCTAGAATGGAGGACCATCGCCTACCGAAGATGGTTCTCTACGGTGAACTTTCCACCGGACACCGCTACAGAGGCGCACCAAAGAAGAGATTTAATGACTCTCTGAAGAAATCTCTGTCAGCCTGCCTCATAGACCATAACCAGTGGTCAGTCCTTGCTGCTGACCGGCAGGCCTGGCGACACACTGTGCATCAGTCGGTCTCCTCCTTTGAGGACAATCTCAGAGCGGCCCTTGAGGAGAGGCGAATGAGGAGGAAGAACCGCGTCCCCTCTACATCAACCCCAGAATCGACTTTCCCCTGCAGCCGCTGCGGCCGGGTTTGTTTGTCACGCATTGGACTGAACAGCCACCAGCGAGCCTGCACCAGACGTGGACAGTGCCCTTAATCTTCGTTCGCGAAGCCAAGCCATGATGATGATGATGATGATGATGATGATGATGATGATGATGATATATATATATATATATATATATAATATATATTATATATATATATATATATTATATATATATATATATATATATATGTGTGATTTGATGTATACACACACACATATATATAATATAAATATATAAATATATATATATATATATATGTGTGTGTGTGTGTGTGTGTGTGTGTGTGTGTGTGTGTGTGTGTGTGTGTGTGTGTGTTGTAAGTCTTTCTTGTAATAACGATAGGTAATCTACTGGTGACGCATCCCAAAACAAAACAAAACAAAAAGACCAAAAAAGTTACCACCACCAAAAAACATTTAAACCTTTTAATAGGGAAACAAACTTTGAGACTCACAAACAGGATCATCAATTAAAAAAGAAAGAGGGGGGGGGGGGCTCTGCTGGGGGGGGGGGGGGGGGGGGGGCATGTTCAGTCAGGAAAGAGCATCCTGAAGTTCACGCACAGAAATGTGCCATGACTGGAAAAGGTCTACACTACACTATGGGGTTCTTCTCACCTGTCTCGCTGTCGACATCACCAGGTACATAGTGAAGGGGTTGTACACTACACTATGGGGGTTCTTCTCACCTGTCTCGCTTGTCGACATCACCAGGTACATAGTGAAGGGGTGTACACTACACTATGGGGGTTTTTTCTCACCTGTCTCACCTGTCAATATCACCAGGTACATAGTGAAGGGGTCTACACTACGCTTATGGGGGTTCTTCACACCTGTCTCACCTGTCAATATCGCCAGGTACATAGTGAAGGGGTGTACACTACACTATGGGGGTTTCTTCTCACCTGTCTCACCTGTCAATATCACCTAGGTACATAGTGAAGGGGTCTACACTACGCTATGGGGGTTCTTCACACCTGTCTCACCTGTTGACATTACCAGGTACATAGTGAAGGGGTCTACAGTGCCTATGGGGGTCCTTCTCCCCTGTCTCACCTGTAACATTACCAGGTACATAGTGAAGGGGTCTACACTACACTATGGGGGCTCTTCTTTCTCCCTGTCTCACCTGTCGACATCACCAGGTACATAGTGAAGTGGTCTACACTACGCTATGGGGGTTCTTCTCACCTGTCTCACCTGTCCACATCACCAGTTATATAGTGCAGTGTGCTCAACGAAGCAGACACGATCCTCCTTCTCCATTTGTTCCAAGATGATTCAAGATTTCAAGATTTTTAATTTCAAGACCTGCCCCCTTCTCATCCCCATGGGGTACCTGAAATTTAACCATACCACAACTTGCAGATCTATGTAAAAGTAAAGATGTCCCATAACCTATGTGGTCGTAGGGTAGCAAGGCATCAAGACCTCAGCTTCTCCAGGGGCCAGCATTTTGAGGGCGGCGCCCATCTCCTCTCCCTTGCTGTTTTACCTTCCCTGGCCTTATAGATTGCAGGTATCCTTTTACAGCTGGGTGAAATGGGGACTGTACTGATGCTGAGGCGTGCAAATGGTCACCCATCCACATGATAGCCATGGGTGGGAAGTCTGGGGCTCTTTCACTATGAATATAATCTACACCTTCAGGAAGCTCTATGCTAGAAATTTCGCCTTTTCTATCACTCTCTTTGTTTCTTTTTTCTCTCTCTTAGTTTCACATAATCTTTCTTGCTTGTTTTCTGTCATCTCTCAGTCCATTCTCATGCCTTTCGTTGGGCAAATATTTACACAATCATTTTCTTTCCCTACGTTATATGACATAATTATTTGCTTGTATTGTTTTGTATTGCTCTGGCGACCACATAATGATATTCGTACACTGGGATTGGACAAGATGTCATTCATTCTGCAGTGTCATTTGCCCATATGACATTTTCCTATGCATTCTATTTGTACATTGAGATATTCATTATCCTTCTTTAAGCTTTTTTCTTGTAACGTGGGGATGATGATAAATAAATTAAGCGAAATGGCTGGCGTCTTCAACACGGGCCTGGTTTTATGGACCTTTAGGAATTAAACAGTTGAGGTACTTTGTCATTCAAAAGTGGGTTTTTTTTCTTCACGGATTGACAGGGCAGTATTAGACATTTGAAGAGATCAGATGGCGATGATTTAGAACTGGAGGTGAATGTTATTGGAGGTGCTGAAATAAAATGGGGTGACAGTCCTCACATGGCCTTCATGGTGGTGGGGCCGGCCATGAATACCATGAAATGAATTAAAATCAACGCACCATTGAATTGAATTGAATACCGCTGACTGTCACGGCAGATTTCTCTGCGTGAAATTCGGGCTGCTCTCCCCCGGGAAGAGGGCATCGCCACAAGAGCAGCACCACATTTTTT
>CM060317.1:20393084-20398084 GCA_030674155.1 Stramonita haemastoma
GTTGTAATTCTGTCGAATCCCCAAAAAGGGTGTAGGAGGGACTAGTTCAGTGGTTAGAACATTGGAATCATCTGCCAAAATAATCTGGGAGCGCCAGTTTGATTCGTGTAAGAGTTCTTCAATTGAAGATATTTCTTCCTTGATTAATTTGACAATGGTTCTGACTGCGCCCCTATGTTTATCCCTGGCATGCTAGTATGAACTGAGGTAACCCACCGGGTACAGCTGAGATTTGAAATCAAGACTCATGACTTGAGGATACTAGGATGGAATTCTTTACCACAAAATTCTCCATACTTGATAAAATTATGCCATTAATGATCTGGGGGAGGATTACAAGGCAAAAAAAAAAACCCAACCATACCTATTTCTAATCCTAGAGGATTAAGCCGGCAATCTCGGAGGACATCTGTCCCGATGATGGTGTGTTCCTTTCCTAACATTCTTCAAAAGTCAGGAGGATGTAACCTTGTGAAACGCGTTTGGCGTCATCCCGGGCGTGAATTCCATGGGAGCAGGCATGAAGATGGCTGTGAGTGGTTTATCTTATCGTCAACTGCCGAGAGGACTGTGCTCTTACTATCGGCTTGTACAGTGGAGTGGTGTCACTGCGTCCATTCATTTAGTGGTGTTGGGTGTGAAACTGTTTTATACACACACCGTTAGTTGTATATCACAGATACATGTCAGGGCAAAAGGTAACGCAGACACCCAGGGATAAAATCCACCATTAGAATGAGACATGAGCTGGTGGAAAACAGATGCATATAATCATACAAATATGTGCAAAGAGGGAAAGGGGAAAGGAATGGAATAAATAAATAATAAATGGTATGCAGGGATGAACATTTTAGCCAATCCTAGTCTTGAAATCTGTCCTTGTAAACAAACATACATCAAAACAGTCAAGTCAAGTCAAAAAGATTTTAATTGTTAGTACACAACAGAGTATGAAAATGAATAAGATATCCCAGGGGAAAGACTAAACTACATACTATTGTGAATCTACTTTGCACATGCACGAACGCATGCATGCACGCACACACACACATACTACAATTCGCATGTTTAATGGAAGGCAAAACAAAAAAAATACCTAGTCACATTCAACCTATTTTATGATAACAAGTAATCAAACAGACAACAATAAATAAAACTAAAACCAACAGCAACAAACAAACAAAAAATCCAAACAAAAAGCAAACAATAATACTTTTGGTACCTAAAAAAGGTGTATGTATTGGGGGAGGGGGTGTCTTGATTTTAGGTCTGTTCACTGTAAGGGGTTTTAGGTGTTGTGTGTGTGTGTGTGTGGTGTGTTGTGTGTGTGTGTGTGTGTGTGTGTGTGTGTGTGTGTGTGTATAAGTGTCTGAGTGTCTGAGTGTGTGTGTATGAATGTGTGTATTTTGTGTGTGTCTGATCTGATCTCTGTGTGTGTGTGTGTGTGTGTGTGTGTGTGTGTGTGTGTGTGTGTGTGTGTGTGTGTGTGTGTGTGTGTGTGTATAAGTGTCTGAGTGTCGAGTGTGTGTGTATTAAGTGTGTATTTTGTGTGTGTCTGCATCTGAGTCTCTCTGTGTGTGTGTGTGTGTGTGTGTGTGTGGTGTGTGTGTGTGTGTGTGTGTGTGTGTGTGTGTGTGTGTGTGTGTCAGTAATGGATGTCTGTACACATAGCAAAAAAACTGTTTTAAAAAAACCTGTGTACCATTAACCTCTCAAGAATAACCATACCCTTTCAGTAACTTCTTCTACACAGTAGACAGACAGTCTCACACACCTGCAAGAAGGGGACAAACCAGGCACATAAACTAGCCAGAAAAGTCCTCCACCTTTCACCATGATGTCATTGTACATCACCACAGTCCACTAAAGCTCTACATAGATAAACAAGCAGGTGTTCCCAAGCCAGCCACACATCGTCATCATCAGGGCCTCTTCATAAAACGGGAGATGCCTCGTCCTGGCAAGTCTAGTCTGGGTAAAGCTCCTATGTTGAGTTTTTGTTCTTGTCTTTTAAGATGTGGGAATAAAGAAGAACGTGTACACACTCTCTTGAAGGAAACCAGTCTTCTTCCAGTTGCTGTTCTCAAGCATTCAACTCACGCATAATTACGATATCAGATGTTTTATTATTTTCAGATCACCATCATGTTACTTCAGGGAGTCTCTTCATGAATAGGAAAGACTGGATATGGTAGCAGGTTTATGATTAACATTCTTTTGTGCTGTCATTGAGCAGGTTATCTTCATGTCAGAGTAAGGAGGCCATAAAGAAAGAGTGAGGACAGCCTGGCATATAATGTTGCCTTCAGGGCTGTAGCATTGAGACATGCACTCACTGACCTGTCTGTCTGCCTGTCTGTCTGTCTGTCACGTCTGTCTGCTGTTCTGTCTGTCTGTCTGCTGTCTGTCTGTCCTGTCTGTCTGTCCTGTGTGATTCCATATACCTACAGACATGTACAAGAAACAAAGTCAGACACAGTCAGATATATCTATCCAGCCAGGGATGTGTGAGCGTGCGTGCGGGCGTGTGTATTGTAGGTGTAGGTTGTCTATTTGTCTACATAACACACCACACATTCAGGATTCAAATTCAATTTGATTCACCTTGACCCTCTATGGCATGGAGGATTTCAAACACACACACACACATGCACCACACATGCACGCACGACACACACACACACACACACACACACACAACACACACACCAACACACAACACACACACACACACACTTACACTACACTCACAAAGACACACACATACACACACGCGCGTGCGCTGTCTTTTTTTAAAACACATCTTGTACCAAAACCTTCAAAAACGAGATCCAGAAAACAGGTGTTTTTTCTTTTCTGAATTATAGAAAGCAAAGCTTGCTACAAGCAGACAAAACAGTGACAACAAATTCCAGCTGTAGGTGTATTGTATTGTAACCTTTCCGGTTGTCTACCACTGCAAGTCACGGCAGATTTATCTGCATGAAATTCGGGCTGCTCTCTCTGGGGAGAACACGTTTGCCACAAGAGTAGTGCCACGTTTTTTGTCTTTTCCTGTCTGAATATATATTTCCTTCCCTATCAGAACGCCTTTTTCCTACAGAATTTTGCCAGGGACAACTCTCTTGTTGCCGTGGGTTCTTTTACATGTGCTAAATGTGAATTGTACACGTAACTTCAGTTTATCGTCTCATCCAAAAGACTAGCACCCAGACTACCATTCAGGGTGTAGTGGATGAGAGAAACATTTTGGGCACAAAACCACCACATACTTCAACCCCAAAATTTTTGCTTTCTAGGCATGTGCGTTACCTCTAGACCAGTGGTCCACATTTTGCAGAAAGAGTTCTTAGAGTTCTTAGCCTTTGACCATGGTGTCACCATACATCACCAACACTCATTAAAGCCCTGCACAGACAAACTAGCAGACGTTTAGGTAGTGAAAACACGTCATCATCAAAGCTTTCACAATGGCAACCTGTCCCCTTGGTAAATGGGGAAAAGCTATTTTGTGTCTTTTCTCTGTCATTCTGGTGGTGGAAAAGAGAATATTTATCACATCATCATAAAGAAAAATGGATTTCTTAGGATGCATACTAAACATGCAAGTTACAAGTATGGACGTTTTCTTTTGAATTGTCATCCTGTTACCCCAGAAAACCACAAAGAGAATGGTGTGATAGGAAGCGGGGCTTAGGACTGAGATCAGCTTTTGTATATATGATGAGTAAATGTTTTATACATGATAGCATCAAAAATGGTTACAGCATCTGTTTCCCGTTTTTCCCAGGATCATAGTAAGATTACATTCTATATTCAGTAATTACACTGTCAAAACATTCACATTTATACACTGGATTTACCAATAAAACTGATTAAAACAAAAGAACAAATGAATTAATTGCGTTTTCCCCTGATGTATAGGTGAAGCCCATAATACAGTTTGGTTACTTTCATTATATTCCAAACACACCAAGCACTGGTTATGCATAACAGGATCTTGAACATAGAGACTTGCTGTTCTGCCTACATATACACACACACAAGGAAGTAAGATATTAAGAAATATGAACATACTTTGAAGATCATTATAAAGTCTCCAGTCTTAATCTATGAAATACCATCAAGATTTGAACTCATGACCCACAACTTAAAGACCATCAGGATTAGAAACTTTGTCACGTATACTTCTGAAGGTGATACTATTTCTTTTCTTTTGCTTACGAAATGGGAGAAATTGCAGAACAAAAATTCTTCCATACCTATCCCTAATCCTGGAGGATTAAGTAAGCGGTACTGGAGGACATCTGTCACGATGATGGTGTGTTCCTTTCCTAACATTCTTCAAAAGTCAGGAGGATGTAACCTTGTGAAACGCGTTTGGCGTCATCCCGGGCGTGAATTCCATGGGGGCAGGCATGAAGATGGCTGTGAGCGGTTTATCTTATCGTCAACTGCCTGAGAGGACCGTGCTCTTACTATCGGCTTGTACAGTGGAGTGGTGTCACTGCGTCCATTCATTTAGTGGTGTTGGGTGTGAAACTGTTTTATAACACACACCGTTTGTTGTACATACACAGAACCACCTCAGCACACAAGGTAACACTTACACACAGGGCGAGATGGACAAACAGAATGATAAGTAGGACTAGGTGGTACACAGATACTTAGATATGTGCGAGAACTACGTTGTAGGTACACATGTAGGATGCTTTCTTTTTCCCTGCCCCTTCCACCCCCCCCCTCTTGCGCTCACATTAAAATACCATTCCACTTTTTTAGAGGAGTAAGGCATTGTGTGCTGGTGGGAATGGATGACAAGATTTAGAAAACTGCAAACACAAGGAGACTGGGGGTGGAAAAAGCACGTGAGTGTTTATTCCATTATCCTCAAAGTAAAAGAATAAAATCAATAAAAGAAATTAAATTAATTTTTAAAAATGACAGACACAGATATATATATATATATTATTTAAATGTTTATATATATATATATATAT
>CM060317.1:20405584-20408084 GCA_030674155.1 Stramonita haemastoma
GAATGAGCGACACGAAGGCTATATCGGCATAATGATTTGCAATGTGAAAATGAAGGCCATACCCAGACAGACAGACAGACAGACAGACAGACAGACAGAGCAGACAGACAGACAGGCAGACAGACAGACAGACAGACAGAGAGAAGAGAGAGAGAGAGAGAGAGAGAGAGAGAGAGAGAGAGAGAGAGAGAGAGAGAGAGAGAGAGAGAGAGAGAGAGAGAGAGAGAGTATTGAAACTCTGAAATTGTTTAATGCACATCGGACTTTGGCCACAATCATTTCAAGTAGGAAGAGAAAAAACAACAAAAAAATAGAAAAAACACAAAAAGTAACAACAGAACAAAAACAAAAAAAATCAAAAAAACATACAAACAGAAAAAGAGAGAGAGGTTGAGACCTTTAAGGTAGGTTGGGAGACCTTTTAGGTTCAGAGACCTTTTACATAGGTCGAGAGACCTATACATAGGTTGAAAGACCCTTTACAGAGGTTGAGAAACCCTTTACATAGGTCGAGAGACCCTTTACATAGGTTGAGAGACCCTTTAGGTTTAGAGACCCTTTACATAGGTTGAGAGACCTTAGATTGAGACCCTTTACATAGGTTGAGAGACCCTTTAGGTTTAGAGACCCTTTACATAGGTTGAAAGACCGTTAACGTAGGTTGAGTGGTCCTTTAGGTTGTTGAGAGACTCTTAGGGTGAAAGAACCCTTTAGGTTGAGAGACCCTTTAGGTTGAGAGACCGTTAAGGTTAAGTGACACTTTACATAGGTTGAGACCCTTAAGGTAGGTTGGGAGACCCTTTATGTACATTGAGAGACCCTTTAGTAGGATGAAGACCCTTTATGTAGGTTGAGAGACCTTTAGCAGGTTGAGAGACCCTTAGTAGGTAAAGGACTTACTAGGTTGAGAGACCCTATACGTAGGTTGAGAGACCCTATACGTAGGTTGAGAGACCCTATTACGTAGGTTGAGAGACCCTATACGTAGGTTGAAGACCCTTTAGTAGGTTGAGAGACCCTATACGTAGTTGAGAGACCCTTTAGGTAGGTTGAGAGACCCTTTAGTTGAGAGACCCTACTAGGTAGTTGAAAGACTCTAGCCTTATGTAAGTTGAGAGCCTATACGCAGGTTGTGAGACCAATTATACGCAGATTGATAGACCTATACGAGATTATAGACCCTATACGTAGATTGAAAGACCCTATACGTAGATTAATAGACCCTATACGTAGATTGAATAGACCCTATACGTAGATTGAAAGACCTGTAGTAGATTGAAGACCCTATACCAGATTGATAGACCCTATACGTAGATTGAAGACCCTGTACGTAGATTGATAAACACTATACCAGATTGAAGATAGACCCTATACGTAGATTGAAAGACCTGTAGTAGATTGAAAGACCCTGCCATAGATTAAAGACCCTGTAGGTAGATTGAAAGACCCTGCAGCATTGATTTGAAAGACCCTTTAGGTAGATTGAAAGACCCTGTACATTAGATTTAAAGACTCTGTACGTAGATTGAAAGACCCTTTGGTAAGATTGCAAAGCCGTTGTAGTAATTGAAAGACCTTCTACGGTTTGACATGGCCTACGTAATTGAAAGACCCTGTAGGTAGATTGAAAGACCTTTACGTAGATTGAAAGACCCTTTACGTAGATTGAAAGACCCTGTACGTAGATTGAAAGACCCTGTAGGTAGATTGAAAGACCTTTACGTAGATTGAAAGACCTTTACGTAGAATGAAAGACCCTGTAGGTAGATTGAAAGACCCTTTACGTAGATTGAAAGACCCTGTACGTAGATTGAAAGACCCTTTACGTAGATTGAAAGACCCTGTAGGTAGATTGAAAGACCCTTTTGGTTGAAGACCCTTTACCCAAAGCCGGATTGTTGTTCCATTAAAGTTTTTATCCATTCCTACCGGCATGCCATGGCCTACTCTTCAGAAATTTGGAACAGGGTTATCGTGTTCACACGATATTTCTGCAGAATGTCTGTACACAGAGCCTGTTTATAGTATCATCAGGGGGACGGGATAACCTAGTGGTCAGAAAATTGCGCTCGCAATTTGACGACCTGGGTTCGATTCCCGTTCGAGGGGATTTTTTTCCCTGGAGTTAACATCAGTGTTGACTTCACTCTCCCCAAAAGTCCTTCGGATGAGACTATAAACCAAGGCTCCATGTGCGAACGCACGCAGAACGTCTTGCGCACACGTTAAATCCTGTTCCGCTTTTCGTAAGAGTAGGCTATCGTGTGCCGGTGGGGACAGATGACAAGATTTACAAAACTGCATACACATGGGGACTGGATTATAAAAAAGCATATTTATCCTCAATATGAAAGAATAAATTAAAAAATAAAAAAAATAAAAAATAAAAAAATAATCTGAAGGACTTTTAGGGAATGGAATCCGTTCTGATGTTAAACTCTGAAGAAAATTCTCCTTAAACAGGTGCCTTTGAACTTGGATCATCAGATCACGAGCTCAA
>CM060317.1:20423084-20425584 GCA_030674155.1 Stramonita haemastoma
GACAATCATCAAATCAGTGGCCCGACCTAGAGTAGAAAAGGATGACTACCACCATCTCAAAAGAGAAAACTAACTCATAACTCTAAGACTCCGCACTGGGCACACCAGACTTAATCACCATTAATTTGTACACAAAGCTAAAATTTGCTCCTTCTCCCCTGTGTGCCTGTGGTAAAGAAAACCAGACAGGCGAGCACATCCTTCAGAGATGTACGCTTTTCAGTGACCTGAAGAAAAAAGTGTGGCCGACGGAGATAACCCTACAGACCAAGCTGTACGGCCCACGAGAGGAGCTGGAAAGGACATGCCATTATTTTTCCCCAGACACATCTGACGGTGTACAGTGAACGAGAGAAGTATTGCGTAGGAAAGATGCAATACTCCTTATGAAATTTTCAAAGTTCCGATCGCCAAAAAAGCTTAAATGCAAAAAGAAAACAACACCCAGCTTTGATGCCATGTCTGTAACCGATTGAAGCATTTGTCAAGACATCCGGTGATGACGACAAAAACGATGATGACAGTGAAGAAAAAGAAGAAGAAGAAGAAGAAGAAGAAGAAGAAGAAGAAGAAGAAGAAGAAGACTGACTGACAGACAGGTAGACAGAAAGACAAACAGACAGACAGACCGACAAGAAGAAACATTTTTGAAAGGATGACTACCCCATTTTATAAACTTCAAAAAGAATGATGAGTGAGACAGTGGTCATATTCTGGAGAACCCCTCTGACTGTCAAAAAACTTGGAGAACGACCAACATAACAACAACAACAACAACAACAGCAACAACAAAACTCAGCTACAGTAGTACAAACCATATTCGTGGCTATATCATATAATAAATTATAATCTCAGTCTCCTTTCTTATTATGTTCTCATCTTTCTTCCCCCAAACGAGTTTAGAAGGTGTGACATAGTATCTCACCTCCCAAAGCCAGCATGTTTGTTCATGACCCCAAAGCCGTGGCGAATACAATACACTACTGGCAGGGGAGAGAGAGAGAGAGAGAGAGAGAGAGAGAGAGAGAGAGAGAGAGAGAGAGAGAGAGGAGAGAGAGAGAGAGAGAGAGAGAGAGAGAGAGAGAGAGAAGACAGAGACAGAGACAGACAGACAGACAGACAGACAGACAGACAGAAACAGAGAGAGAGAGACAGAAAGAGAGAGACAGAGAGAAAGAGAGACACAGACAGACAGACAGAGACAAAGACAAAGACAGAGACAGACAGTCAGAGAGAGAGAGACAGACAGACAGAAACAGAGACAGGGGCAGAGACACAAAGACAGAGAGAGAGAGAGACAGACAGACAGACACACAGACAGACAGAGAGAGACAGAGGCCTCGTCCCCATCCCCCCTCAAATGACTGTTTTGATAAAGTGGTATATGGGAGACAGGCGCGGAGAGAGGCAGGCAGGCAGGCAGGCAGGCAGGCAGTCCCCCCTATTGTTGTGTCTCAGGCCTGCCTTCCTTCCTTACTTTCCTATCCCTCGTTCATCTCCCCCCAGACTTTTACAAGCAGTTTGCAGTCTCTGCGGCGCTGGCGGGACATGAAACAAGATAGCGAATTATGGCAACTTGCTGCGTTCCTTACATCGTTTCGCAACGGTTTTTTAAGGACGCATGAACTTACCGCGCGTATTATATATTATTGTACGTCGCGAGCTCGTGCGGTTGCGAGGATGCTTGCATAATTATTTTTATGGGCACTCGTGAGTGTGCATGCTACAAAGTTGTGCAGCAATCAAGTCCGAGCCTAACTTGTAGGTTTAATTAGTTATCAGCAAGGAAGCGCTTACATATAAAATTATTAAACAGCATCATATATAGACAAGACTAAGTGATGGGGGAATTATTTTTTGTTTACTTACAAAGTTGTACTGCACAAGATTCATTTCATCATTAAATGTCTCTTTTTTAATTTCGAAGATGCAAGCACTCGTGTGCAATTTTTTTTGACATCCAGTCCCCATGTAAAAAGGTAAAGGTAAAGGTGTCCCATAACCTAGGCGGTCGTAGGGGAGCGGGGCATCAGAGACCTCAGCTTCTCTAGGGGCCAGCATGTTGAGGGCGGCGCCCATCTCCTCTCCCTCGCTGCTTTATCTTCCCTGACCCTAAAGAGGGCAAGTACCTATTTACTGCCAGGTGAACTGGGGGGACTGTACTGAAGCCAAGGCGCGCAAACGGTCACCCATCCAATTGGTAACCACACTCGACGATGCTTAACTTGACTGGAGGAAAGCGAGTGCTCTGACCACTGAGCTATCCTGTCCTCAGTCCCCATCCGCAAGCAGTTAATCCATTCTACCGAAATCAACCTGGCTCGAGCGTTACAGACACCTGCAGGGTTGATCAGAAAGCAACACTCTCGACAGTGTGCTTTACTGTCCCAAATCAGACATGCCTTGTGTCAGAATAACTTCGTTGCAGATTTTTTTTCTAAGAATAAATGACATTATTATACAATACAATGCACTACTGAGTGAAAATGAACGACATAAT
>CM060317.1:20428084-20430584 GCA_030674155.1 Stramonita haemastoma
AACATCCCTCACTGCAATACAACCCTGTGTACCACTCCTACTTAACCACAACCCTTAGACCTCTATTGTCACACAATACGTGAAAATAACCTCCACCATTGTGTTAAAACTGTCATGGAGTGTGAGGAAGAAAAAAATAACCGAGAAAAAGAGAAGGGTGTCATTCTAGAACTACACTAGGTCGTCAAGGCAAATTGATGTT
This sequence comes from Stramonita haemastoma, assembly GCA_030674155.1. Lineage (NCBI taxonomy): Eukaryota > Metazoa > Mollusca > Gastropoda > Neogastropoda > Muricidae > Stramonita > Stramonita haemastoma. Next base: position 20,428,287 of record CM060317.1, read on the forward strand.
GCAGGAAAGTGCAGAGCCAAATTTCAGAGCCATTAAAATCCATTGGGTAAATGGGATTCAGCGCTCTATACCATGAGAAAGTCGCGTCCTTGGTTACCTAGCGGTAAAGGTGGTGATCCACTGATGTATCGTACAAATACGACAACGCTCGTGGTTAAATTCAAATTTTATCAATTCTTAACAACGTAGCCCCAATAATGAAATGAGTGCAACAAACAGTGCTCTTATGAGTAAAAAAAAAAGGGGGGGGGGGGGTAAAGGTGAAGGTGTTCCATAACCTATGTGGTCGTGGGGAGAGCGCGAGGCATCAGAGACCTCAGCTTCCTCAGGGGCCAGTGCAGCATGTTAAGGGCGGCGCCCATCTCCTCTCCCCTGCTGCTTTACCTTCCCTGACCCTAAAAAGGGTAGGTACCTATTTACAGCTGGGTGAACTGGGGGACTGTACTGAAGCCAAGGTACGCAAACGGTCACCCATCTCATTGGTAACCACGCTTGATGCTGCTTAACCTTAGCTGGGAGATAGCGAGCGCTCTGACCACTGAGCCATCCCGTCCCCACCTCGAGCATTAATGTGCCAAAAAATGGGCTGCAGCTGAGCAGAATTTGCGTCAAATAAAGGAAAAATAAACAACCTATTTTTGTTTCTCATGCAATAGAGAAAATACCATGATGACATGCATATACACTGTTTTGAGGGCAGTACAACTGCATTTTTCCGTGATGTCTTATATAGTATATACACACATACTTTATTTATTGCCACTTTATGTAACTGCAGATTTCACAGGGAGAGCGCATCGCCACAAGTGCAGCGCCACCTTTTTTTCTCCTTTTTTTTACTGTCTGCAACGGTATTTGTTTCCCTATCAGAGTGGCTTTTTTCAACAAAATTTTGCCAGGGACAACCCTCTTGTAGCCGTGGGTTCTTTTACGTGCGCAAAATTATGATGTGTATTACACGGGACCTCGGTTTTACGAATGCACGCACACATGCAAGCACGCACACACGCAGGCACTCATGCACACACACACACACACACACACACACACACACACACACACACACACACACACACACACACACACACACACACACACACACACACACACAGAGAAATATAGATTCCGATTCGGAGAGTTTATTCATCAAGCCATGTCCCTTCCCAAAGGGGATAATGAAAAAATATACACCATAAAAACCTGTTTAAAAAGCCCCTAACCCCACAAAAAAACAAAATAAATGAATTCTCTCTTTACAAATATGTAGCAAAACACTGTGACTACTGGCACGTATCGATTTCTCTTTAATGTAGAAGAAGAGTAAAATAATTTCTTTTTAACCAGTCGTGAAAATTGACGTTATTTCCTTAATGCATACATTTAATCAAAAACGGCCTCCAAAGATCGCGACGAAAGTGATCAAGACGAAATGATCTTTGTTGCTGCTGCCGCCACTGTTGCTGTGTTGTCGGATCAGCTTTTATAAAGAACTGGGTGGGTGGGAGAATTGTATGTTTGCATGTTTGAAGGTCTAACAGTGACACCTTCGCCACATCAATTGTGAAGAAAAAGCCTAATATATATGTCTCTCTCTGTCTGTCTGTCTGTCACACATATATATGTATGTATGTATGTATGTATATATATATATATATATATATATATATATATATATATATATATATATATATATATATATATATATATATATATATATATATATATATACTGCTGTGTGCGCAGCGTGTGCATGCTGGTGCATCTAGCTCTTTCCACGACAGTGTTGTTTGGGACCTTGTCCTATTAGCAGTCATTTGGATGAGACTATAAATCGAGGCCCCGTGTGCGAACGCACGCAGAACGTCTTGCGCACACGTTAAAAACCCGTTCTGCCTTTCGAAAGATCAGGCCATTGTGTGCTCGTAGGGGCAGATGACCACAAAATAAAATTAAAAAAAGCATGCACACAGGTGTCGTGTTTAGACACCATCCCTGAGGAAAACTCGGGGAGTTGGAGTCCCCGGAAGTTCGGGGCTGTTGGCAACGTTTTGGCAGTTCCTGCGACGGCACTGGAATCCTGCGTATTGGCAATTGCCTTTCCAATGGACCATTCCAGCGACGTGGAAAGGCGGGAGAGGGGGGGGGGGGGGGGGGGGTTCTGCTGCATGGGTATCAGCTTGTCCTCAATACTTACTTGCCCGGGTTTTGCGCTCTAGAGCCTAGAGCCCAACTCCATAGTCTTCCGAGGCTGACGGATGCCTACCTACTCTTGCCAGGTAATGTTCTCGATCCATCGGA
>CM060317.1:20435584-20440584 GCA_030674155.1 Stramonita haemastoma
CAACTTTCTTAACTCTTTCTCTTACCCCTTACGTTCTTTTTCACTTTCTTTTTTTGTTTTTGTTTTGTTCTGATTTTATATTTCAGATCACAAAAAGTGTTCTAGTGAACGATTAACCGCATACTGCAAGCATCAATCCATTCATACATCTACCACCATCTATCAGTCAATAGTATACATACACACACATACATACGTGTATACTCACATACATACCTATAACTACACACACAATCTCATACCTGCACACCACGCACCACACACACATACACACACACACGCACACACACACACACACTACACACACACACACACACACACACACACACACACACACACACACACACACACACACACACCTACACAAGAAACTCAGTCAATAGAACATTCATTTCTACTATTAATACTCCACACCACCCCACCGCCACCCTCTCCTACCTCACCCTACCCTCACCTTCAGTGTCTAATTGATATTTTTCATTCTCCCTCCTCCCCCCCTCGCCCCTTCCCCCACGCCCCCTGTCTCAGACAACACACGCCCCATGGTCTCAGTCGTTAAGTGTAAAACACTCAACACGGCTGACTGCCACATAAAGGTCCAGCCATGTGGCTTTGTGACTTGCCTGTCACAGTGCTTCATGTCACAGCAAAGCAGTCACTGTGAACACTATTGATACATTATTATTACAAACCTCATTACTGTAACGTAAATGATCAGTGAGAGAGAGAGAGAGAGAGAGAGAGAGAGAGAGAGAGAGAGAGAGAGAGAGAGAGAGAGAGAGAGAGAGAGAGAGAGAGAGAGAGAGAGAGAGAGAGAGTATTTTTTTGTTAAAATTCCTGTTATTTCGAGAATAATGGGATAAGCACTCATTGCCTTTTTACATCTTACCCCCGTGTGTATAAAGTTTTGTAAATTTTCTAATCTGTTCCCACCATCACACAATAGCCTCCTCTTCTGAAAAGCGTAAATTGGAATGGGTTTTAACCTATACCCAAGATGTTCTGTGTACGTTTGCATATGGGACCTTGGTTTATAGTTTCATCTGAAGGACTTTTCAGGGGAGTGGAGTCAGAACTAATGTTAACTCCAGGGGAATAAAATACTCTTGAATGAGATTTGAACCCTGGTCGGCCTATCATGAGCAAATCACTCTGACTACCAGGCTAACCACTGCCCCCACATCTCTTAGAGAGAGAGAGAGAGAGAGAGAGAGAGAGAGAGAGAGAGAGAGAGAGAGAGAGAGAGAGAGAGAGAGAAGGAAGAGAGAGAGGAGAGAGAGAGAGAGAGAGAGAGAGGGACTTAAAAGAGAAAGAGAGACAAATACATGGAGACAAAGACAGAGAAAGCAGGGGGGTGTCTTTCTTTGAGATCTGAATACTTGCAACAATGACTGTGCTTGCATCTCTCTCTAAATCTCAATAACAATTTGGAGTATTGGCATTTATTTACTTACCCTTGTTCTATTACATTAGTAAACATTTTTTTAGTTTGCTTTACCTAATTTACAAACAGAGTTGAAATCTTTATTGCTCATAAGCAGCTTCTACAGCAAATAAAAACAAAAAAACCCTATCAATTATGCAAGATCACAACAGCTACAAATAGCAATCCAAATGTCACATGTGATCCTCAATTCCCTAATTGCATAATGCTATGCGCTGAAAAAACCACTGAATGCACTTCCTGTCTTCATAACTTGGACAGCTTCCTGTCTTGGTAACTTTGACAAAAAGTGGTCTATTTTTTCTGGGAAAATATGATTTTTTTTATCAACATGCACACCCACGCATGCACATACACACACAGCACACACACACACACACACACACACACACACACACACAACACACACAAACACACATTCATACATGCATGTATACAGAAACAGATGGCAAAAACAGAATACTCTAGAACAGCACGTTTATTTCATCCCTTAGATTTAACCCCCCAGTACCCCCCACACCTCCACTTACACACCCACCATGTCTTCCACCATCACCCCCATCTGCCCCCCCCCCCCCCATCCCCCTCCACTCCCCATGTCCCACACACATGGTCTCAGTGGTTAAGTGTAAAACACTCAAACACGGCTGACTGCCACAAAAAGGTCCAGCCATGTGGCTTTGTGACTTGCCTGTCACAGTGCTTCGTGTCACAGCAAAGCAGTCACTGTGAACACTATTGATACTAATATTACAAACCTCATTACTGTAACGTAAATGATCAGTGAAGAGAGAGAGAAGAGAGAGAGAGAGAGAGAGAGAGAGAGAGAGGAGAGGAGAGAGAGAGAGAGAGAGAGAGAGACAGACAGAAAACAGAGACAGAGACAGAGACAGAGACAGAGAGACAGAGAGAAGACAGAGCAAAGACAAGACAGAAGACAGTGACAGAGAGACAGAAAAGAGATAAAGACAGAGAAACAGAGCAGGGAGACAGACAGAGATAGAGACAGAGAGACAGAGACAGAGAGACACACACATAGAGATACAGAGACAGACAGAGACATAGACAGACAGAGAGCTGAGAGACAGAGAGACAGAGAGACAGAGAGAGAGAAGACAGAGACAACAGGCAGACAGAGACAGACGACAGAGAGAGAGAGAGAGAGAGGGGGGGGGGGGAGGCAGAAATACATAACATAGATAAACAAAGACAGACAGATTGTGAAGGGAGAGATGAACAGAGACAGTACTACTAGTAAGAGACAGAAAAAACAAAGACAGACTGACATAGGACAAACAGACAGAGAGGGGATATCGGAAGAAGTAAAGTCTTTTACTCATAAGTCCTGGTACTTGTGACAACAGCTGAGTATGTTTGTCTCTCTTCATTTCAGGACTAATTTGAAAGTTTTACCATTTTTAACCTAACCTTCTTCTGTCACTTAAGTCAATTATTATTATTTGGGGGGGGGTGGGGTGGGGGGTTGGTTCGCCCCAGTTCATGAATAAAGCTTGAGCCTTCAGTCATTGCAAATGGAAAAAAAAAGTTCTGCAGTAATACAGACTATTCTATTTATGCACCATCACAAAAGTCAAGTTGCCTTAACTGGCAGAGGCTTTACTGCTTACATAATGCAGCATGCTAATATGAGCCTAGCTGGGTCAAATGCACTTCCTGTCTCCAATTCAATGAGAAGAAGTGGCCTATTTTTTCCGTGAAAAATGGATTGAGTTTTTTCTTTCTTTTTTGCTATTAAGCCTTCATATTTTTTCTTCTGTACAATAAGGCACAATACTAATAGTCCTGCTGACCACACTGGCTATTTCAGAGGTGGTCATTACTAGTTTCTACTGGCACAAAATGGCTTACTCTTTCGAAAAGTGAAACTTTTTTTTTTAGAGTTTGTGCAAGTTTTTGTTTTTTGTTTTTTTACGTGTGTTTGCAAACAGGGCCTTGGTTTTTGTCTCGCGTTAAGGACTATAAATGATTGTGAAAGTTTTGAAAACAATTTTTGAATTCTACTGGTGACCTGTCCACTGCAGTCGAATTAAAGGATGAGATGATGAATTCGTCTGCTGAACCAACAACCTTTCCCTTGAGAGATACTCTCAGAGATTCCCAATGACTTTATTGTCGTCTCGTTTCCTTCATACTTGTTTGCCTCCTATGGTTTAGGTAATTAGATTGGCATGTTAATATTAGTGATATTACCAATATATTATATATATATTAAATATATATATTAGTATTATCAATATGAGTTACCTGCATGGAGAAATTATTCTGCAAAGATGAAAGAGATGGGATCAGCCATTTTTTCTGGCATTATCCAATAACACAGACGCGGTACGATATCAAAAGACTGCAGTCATGTCAGAAGTTAAAGCATGATGCAGCAGAACAGTGAGGTCTTTACTTAGCATGTTGCCTTGGTGGTTTCACAGCTTCTGTATCCAAAATACAATACTTCATTCTAGAAGTGCAAGCGTCATTCCTTCTATCCAGTTAGGTGGTCTAACTCAAATCCACCCAGCTCAGCAGGTGGCCACCAATAAAAGGTACTCCACGCTAATCCCAGGCATCAACTAGCTCTGTTATACCGTCTCGTTCCCTCGTTAACAAAAAAGAAAGCCCCCTTTTAAGCAAATGACACAGATTTTTTACGATTCATATAAAAGGACTATTTACCATTCGTGCATTTTGGGCCTTGTCAGTTTTGTGGACTTAGTGAAGAATAGACAGGTCATCGGTGGTTTGTCCTCCTTTCTTGTCGTTAACTGTCAGCAAGAAGGGCCTGGCCGGATCGGGACCGCTTTATGGCAGTCGTAAATTGTGCCGGCGGACGGCAAGGCGGAGCGTGCAAACACAAGACTCCCTCCCTCCCTGGCTGGTGTTGGCTGTGGCGGTCTGCCCAGTATTTGGGAGTATTGGAGCACTGGCAGAGAGAGAGAGAGAAAGACAGACAGACCTGCCTGCCTGCCTGCCATGAATATTTCACGGGGACCACCGCGGCTCGTTCTGCAGTCCGGGGAGATAACCCGCGGCTTTGATGACGCGGTGACAAAGAGAGAGCTGTTGGGGTGTGGAGCTGTAAGTCAGCACACCTCCCACACGCCCTGACAGCCCTCTTTGCTTCCCTCAACGTCCTGGGGGAGGTGGGGCCCAGCTTTCGGCGCCAGACCCTTGCTGTCGGGAAGGTTGGTGCCCTGATGACGGCTCTGCAGCGTTCCACCTTTTCCGCCAGACGTTTGGTAATAAAGCGCATGGAGTCTTGTCATTGCCACATTCATTCCAGGTTGTTTATAGTCTCCAGCGACTCTCAACGTGCGTAATGCGTATCGAGATACCTTTCAAAACCTGTTTTTAAAATTGCATGCATAGCGCTTAAGAAACACACACACACAGACACACAAACACAGACAGACAGACAGACAGACAGACAGACACACACACACACACACACACACACACACACACACACCACACATTGCTAAGCGTTTTCAATAATTAAAACGCCTGGATTCTTTCAAGGCCAGTCAGTTACTTCAAACAGATA
>CM060317.1:20443084-20448084 GCA_030674155.1 Stramonita haemastoma
CTTACTTAGGCTACTGTGGAGTACCCTTTACCTGTCTGTGGGGAGGCGAAACTGAGTGTTTGCTCAAAGTATCTGGACCAACACTGCAGGTGTCTGTGTCTCATGGGCGTAGGTGACATCGTTAATAGCTATGATGTTCTGCTAGAAGAAGAAGATCACTAGGCCTTGATCTGGTCAGCAGTTTTGGACTTTTGGATTTAAAAAAAAGTTGTTGTTGTTGCTGTTGTTGTTGTAGTTGTTGTTGTTGTTGTAGTAGAAGTAGTAGTAGTAGTAGTAGTAGTAGTAGTAGTAGTAGTAGTAGTAGTAGTAGTAGTAGTAGTAGTTAGTAGTAGTAGTTGTTGTTGTTGTTGTTGCTCTTCTTCTTCTTCTTCTTCTTCTTCTTCTTCTTCTTCTTCTTCTTCTTCTTCTTCTTCTTCTTCTTCTTCTTCTTCTTCTTCTTCTTCTTCTCTCTCTCTCTCTCTCTCTCTCTCTCTCTCTCCTCCTCTCTCTTCTCTCTCTCTCTCTCTCTCTCTCTCTCTCTCTCTCCTCTCTCTCTCTTTCCTTCAGATGAGGCCCCGTGTGCTAACGCACGCAGAACATCTTGCGCACGCGTTAATCCTGTTCCGCTTTTCGTAAGAGTAGGCCATCGTGTGCCGGTGGGAACAGATGACATTTACAAAACTGCATACACATGGGGACTGGTTGTAAAAAACACAAAAGTGCTTATTCCATTATCTTTGATATAAAAGAATAATCAAATCAAATCAAATCAAATCAAATCAAATATCTCTCTCTCTCTCTCTCTCTCTCTCTCTCTCTCTCTCTCTCTCTCTCTCTCTCTCTCTCTCTCTCTCTCTCTCTCTCTCTCTCTCTCTCTCTCTCTCCCTCTCTCTCTCCCCTGCCTACCTCCCCCTCTCTCTTTCACTCTCTCCCCCCCCCAAGACATTGGGGTTTAGACCTTAATGAATAACATTTTGAATTGGAGGGGGGAGTGGTGTGTGTGTGTTTTGTATGTGTGTGTGTGTGTGTGTGTGTGTGTGTGTGTGTGTGTGTGTGTGTGTGTGTGTGTGTGTGTGTGTGTGTGTGTGTTTCTCATTCAAGTGTTGTTAAACAGAACTCTCATGAACGTGAGGAATTCAGCAATATTAGTTTTGTTGGCAAACAATATAGCAATCCAATTATTAGAATGAAGGGAGCTGTAAGTGCTTTCTTTTCTATGAGCCAAAGACAAATACGTCCGCTTAAGACAAGACACGAAAATGAAATATAAAAGTACAAAAACAAAAACACAAAAACAACAGAGGAAGCACACACACACACACACACACACACACACACACACACACACACACACACACACACACACACACACACACACACACACACACACATACACCACCACCACCACCACCACCACCACCAACCCCTCTCCCATCCACCCCACCCACCCACCCATCGTCACTCTCCAAAACATGTCAACAAGAAAGAAGACTACATTAAGATTAAGAGAGAGAGAGAGAGAGAGAGAGAGAGAGAGAGAGAGAGAGAGAGAGAGAGAGAGAGAGAGAGAGAGAGAGAGGAGAGAGAGAGAGACAGACAGACAGACAGAGACAGAGAGACAGACAGACAGCGAGACAGAGAGACAGACAGAGAGATAGACAGAGACAGAGAGAGAGACAGAGACACAGAGACACAGAGAGAGACACACACAAAGACAGAGAGAGAGAGAAACAGACAGAGAGACAGATACAGACAGAAAGAGAGATGGGTTGTTAAAAAAAGAGAAAGAGTATCCACCATAAAAGTTCCAGAGGTCCTCTCTCGCCGCTCTCACTCACTACACGCTAGCTTTCTCCCTCCCTGTATGTTGACAGCCAAGCAATCCCCGCCACTACACTAGGCCTATAGTACAGTACAGGTGCTCCGGCAGCCAGGGTCCTGACAGCAGCGGCCATGTAATTAAGGCGGAGTCACCTCTGGCAGAGAGATCTACCCGGACAGACAAGGGGGCAGGGTAATGAGAGGGGGCAGTGCCGGGTCCCTTCTCTCTGAGGTGTGAAATGCTCTGGTGAAGTGTGGAGCCTGACAGCTCTGTCCATAGGTGTGTATGTCTCTTTCGGGGATGGACCTGAACAGGGCTTTTACAAGGGGCCTGCCTGCCTGCCTGCTTGTCTGCCTGTTTGTCTGCCTGCTTGCTTGCCTGCCCACCTGCCTGCCTGCTTGCTTGCTTGTCTGCCTGGTCCGGTTTTTGACTAAAGTGACGGGGGTGTTGTTTATTTATTTATTTATTTATTCTTTTATATCGAGGATAACAGAATAAGCAATCATGTGCTTTTTTTCATCCGGTCCCCGTGTGTATGCAGTTTTGTAAATATTGTCATCTGTTCCCACCGGCACACGATGGCCTACTCTTACGAAAAGCGGAACAGGATTTAACGTGTGCGCAAGATGTTCTGCGTGCGTACGCACACGGGGCCTCGGTTTAAAGTCTCATCCGAAGGACTGTTGGGGAGAGTGGAGTCAGCACTGATGTTAACTCCAGGAAGAAAATTTCCTCGACCGGACTCGAACCCGGGTCTTCAAATTGCGAGCGCAATGTTCTGACCACTAGGCTATCCGTCCCCCCCAAAAAATGTTTGAAAAATGTAGGTAGGCCTACCCGTTTCCTGTAAAGAATTTTGTGTTTTTTAAAAAACAATTGCTGAAAGTCTGTACACGGTTCAAAGATGAAGTAACAAGCACCAAGCGTTGTTGAGCGTTTTATTTGAACAAACAGGATGTTTTGAATGCTCGCTTTATGTTAAATCAAGGTGAATACTTTAGGTTCGTTGGTAGCAAAATGATTATGAAAGCTACAAATACTTTCCATTCTCATTCTAGAACCTTTACTCCTGCCATTTCACCAGAACAAAGTAATGTTTAGTATATTGTGATTAGTCTACTGATGATGTACATGACCACTTTTGTGGTCAAAACCGTAATAATGTTTTTTTCAGACTACCATTCATGATAGACACATAGTATGAAATCAAACGGGTTTCGTTTCTCGTTTTGTTTTTTTAATCCAACCAATCCAAACAAGTCATGTTGTTCATAGCCCCATCGACCACAGAGGCTGTGTCTGGGATGTAACCTCACACAGTTTTCAATCTCAGATTCAAGCTGTGCAACTGCCTGTCTCACCTGTCCCACCCGTCTCACCTGTCGGCATCACCGAGTTCGGTGTTAGCCACTGCACTCAATGATAATAACATGATCCTCCCTCTCCATTTGCTCCCGTCTTTACTGGTCCTGCTGTCTTTATGGATTCTCATGCCACAGGATTCGGTGATGTTGTCAATGAGAGAAGCTGGTGGTCTGTCTTTCTTCTTTTTCCCTGGTCTTGCCTTACAAGACAATGCTCATGAGGTTTGTAACTTGGTTTTCGTAGCACATGACTTACATTTCTCAGTTTCCTTTCATTTATTAAAGTAAACAAGTTTTCTTGTCGTTCCCAATTCATGTAATATGCTTTGATTTATTCTTATACATATAATATTAACCTGCGCCGTTGGGATCAGAAATCCAGCATTACAACCTCCAGAATATTCCTTCACCACTGTCAGTCAGCACTTTTTCTCTCTATCCCTTTCTCACCCATCTTCCCCCATCCCAAGAAAAATAAAAGAAAAAAAAAACATTTGCTGGACTTCTTGTCACAAGTTCGCAGCTTCATTTTCTTTCCAGTCAGAGTCTTCTTCCATCAAAGGCTAGCCGCACCCTGGCCCACCAAGCGAGACAACTCTGGAGGCACGCCAAGCAAACAGACCAGACAGCTAGTACAGGCTAAATAAAGCTAATCTCTAACAGTACGGACAGAGTCAGAGGGATCTATCCATCCAAGATGCGAGGACAGTGTTAGAGTAAAGGCTTTCATGGTGATTTTCCACCGTCCACATCATCAACGTATCAAGGACTTCATCCCCTTGGAGTGATAGTGTAGAGGTCTTGGAATCAGTAATTCAGACCACCTTCCTTCTTGTCCTTTGTGTCTGTGGAAAGTCGTTGGGGGGGGGGGGGGGGGGGGACACCTCACTGGAAAAATAAAAAGCTGTTTATCATTATCTTCTATCTGTGTGGGTTGTAAGTCCCAAAGCCTGAGTTTCTCTGTTAAAGATGTAGGTTTTCACACTGCAATGTTATCCATCCTTTAAAAAGTGGGGGTTTTTTGGGTTTTTTTTTTGGGGGGGGTGTTTATGTTTTTTAAAGTTTGTTTTTTCATGGGGGAATGGGGTGGGGTTGGGGTTGTTTGATACAGTTTGGTTGGCTTTTGCTTGTTTACTTGGTTGATTGATGAGTAAATTTTATTGGCTGGTTGGGCGGTTGGCTGGTTGGTTGGATGGTTTGTTTGGTTGATTTATTTGGTTGGTTGATGACTGTTTCGTTTATTAATTTTGTTTTTGCTCTTTGTTGCTTACATCTTTGAATATTTCTCTTTTAACGGCTCGAGCCCTGAGAACAGGTTTAGCGAGGCCATGGACCCTATAGCTCTGCCGACCATCCTACATTGGCAGGAGGTGTCCAAGGTTTATCAGTGACCGTCACTGTGACCGGTGGTGGGCTTGAGGTATGGACTCCGTGTGGTGTGGGTAGGGGTGTGGGGTGGGGGTGTAGTGTTGACGTCACGATAGAGGTTGATGGGTGGAGTCAGCACACAAAGGGTGGCTGCTGCTGTCAGTGTATCCTGCCCCCTCCTCCCTCCCCCCTCCACCCCTATCATCATAGTTCTGTCACCACGGATTTGTGGTGGATGGATAAAAAGCTGAAAAGTTTTATCATAAAAGATTAGGATTCTTCTTCTTCTTGATTCAGCTGCTACAAGAAGAAACTATATCGGCGCTGTGGACTGCAAAAGAAAAAAAGAAACAAAATCATGTTAGAGAACAAAAGAAGAAAATTGTTACGAAGCTTAACGTAGCATGAGACCTTAAGTGCAACACGTTTTATTGTAATGATGTCTTATTCCCACAAGGATGTCTTAA
>CM060317.1:20455584-20465584 GCA_030674155.1 Stramonita haemastoma
TGCTTTGTTTGTTTTACTCGTTTATTTGTTTGTTTTTGGTTTTAGGGGTGGGTGGTTCGGGGGGGGGGGGGGGGGGGGGGGGGGGGGTTCGGGATGTGGGAGGTGGGAGGGAGGGAGGGGTGTGTGTGTGTTTTTTTTCTCAGGAATTTTGTCATGGCCTTTTTAGCGTGTGAGTCCCTTGCAGTGATGACACTTTGAGGTCAACAAGACGAACGTGCTTGTAACCGGTAACCCACTGTGTGCTGTTGAGTGCAGGATTGGTAATGGTGTGAGAGCAGTGCTGTACTAGGCCATCCCAGTGTAGTGTAGTGTGGTGTGGTGTGGGTGGTGTGGTGGGGTGGGTGTGGGGTGTGGTGTGGTGTGGTGGGTCGGTGGGGTGGGTGTGGTGTGGTGGTGTGGTGTGTGAGTGTGGTGTGGTGTGGTGTGGTGTGGTGTAGTGTGGTGTGGTGGGGTGTGGTGTGGTGTGGTGGGGTGAAGTGGGGTGGGGTGGGGTGGGGTGTAGTTTTATTTCATTTTATTTTATTTCATTTATTCTTTTATATCGAGAATAATGGAATAAGCACTCATTCTCTTTTTTTACGTCCAGCCCCCGTGTGTATGCAGTTTTTGTAAATTTTGTCATCTGTTGCCTTCCTTCGTTCAGTGTAGTGTAGTGGGGTGTGGCGGGGTATGTGGTATGGTGTGGTGTTGTGTGGTGTGGTGGAGTGGAGTGGAGTGGACTGTGATTGTGGTGTGGCGTGGTGTGTGGTGTGGTGTGGTGTGTGGAGTGGAGTGGTGTGGTGTGGTGTGGTATGGTATGGTGTGCTGTGGTGTAGTGCAGTGTGGTGTGGTGTGGTGTGGTGTAGTGTGGAGTGGAGTAGAATGGAGTGTGATTTGGTGTGGTGTGGTGTGGAATGGAGTGGAGTGGAGTGTGATGTGGGGTGGGTGGGGTGGGATGGGGTGGGATGGAGTGGGATGGGATATGGTGTGGTGTGTGTGGTGTGGTGTGGTGTGGTGTGATGTGATGTGGTCTGGTGTGGTGTGGTGTGGTGTAGAGTGGTGCGGTTTAATGCAGTGAAATATAGTGTAATGTCTTATGCAATGTAGCGTAGTGTATTGGATTTCAGTAGTGTGTAGCATCGTGTCGCGTCGTGTCGTGTCATGTCGTATACACGACCACTTACGGTCATGACAGATTTCTTCCTGTGACATTTGGGGTACACTACCTGAGCAAAATGCGTCGCCACGAAAAACAGTGCCACCCATTTACTTATTTATCTTTTTCTCTTTCTACTCCTCCTCCTTTTCTCTTCCTCCTTCTCCTCTTATTGGATTTCAGTTTAGCATCTTCGCGTCGTGTCGTGTCTTCTTATTTCACACTTAGTATGAAGATTTCTCCCTGTACACTTGGGTACGTTACTTGGAATGCGTTCCCGAACGTGCACTTATTACTTATTATCTTCTCTCTCTTTTTCTCCTCCTCCTTTCTTCCTCCTTTTTCCTTCTTCTTCTTCTTCTTCTTCTGCCACAGCTCCCAGTTTCACCGATAGTGAGAGTTTTTGATGTGTGACCAGGTTTGGTGGCTTTTTTGTTTTGGGGGGGGGGGGGGTGTTGCCATACAATTAAGGTAGCCGCATTCGACATCAGGTAAACAGTCTTAGTGAGGCCATTGGATCTTGTAACATGTCAATCACCAACCTAGTTTTCTTTCTTTTTCTTTTTCATTTTGTTCTTTAGCTATAACTTCATGGTTACTCACCATGGGTGAGATTTTGCGTGTGCGGCCGTTTTCACCCCATCATGAAGGTAACTGCATTCCAACTTCGGAGATGATGTCTTAGACACGATACCATCGTGTATTGTGGGTTTCTTTTCTTCTTTTTTTTTCTTCAATTTGTCATCTTTTCCTACAGGCTCGAAATGGCCAACTCTTCCAAAAGGCGGAAGGGGTGTGCAGGATGTTGTTCTGCTTTGTCTAATCCTAAGTCAAAAGGGTGCGTGACTTGTGATGTCGATGTGCGGGTAACCATCAAGCATCTGCTCTGGAGTGTAGGGATGTTCAGGATATTAGGCAAAAGCATTTTACCGCAGGACTCCCTAAAGACCCTTTTTCGGGATATTCCACCGGACACCATTTTTAACTTCCTGAGAGAATCGGGTTTTTTCCCGTTTGATATGAGTGAAAGTGGTGTAGTTGGTCTCTAAGGACAAGGTTGTTTTAATGAATCTGGTTTTGGTTTTATCTCACTTTATGTGGGATCGATGTGGGTTTTCCCACAACGTAGTGGCCGTCCTGAGCTGACCCTTATAGTTGACCAGGGCGTCGATACAGCAAGGACAGTGAAGTTGGTTTTATACCCCGTTTTAATATAGTTGGACAGTTTTAATATGAGTTTTAAAATGTGACAAGGTGACAGCCCCAATATGGCCTGTGTGGTCGGCGGGGCTATAAGCAACATGGTTGGACTGGATTGGAAGTCAAAATGGTCTTTGTTTGGGCGAATTGACTGGTGGTTGGGTGGACTTGTTGGTTGGTGGTATATAATCATGGTCAGTGTATGTATCTGATGCTTTTTGTGTGGTTGGTTTTGTTTGTTTAGTTTAGTTTAGTACTTCCAGTGCGAGTGAAGCAGGAGGTAGTAGAATCATTATGATGTGGTTGCAGTATGATAGTATGAAAGAATGTGTGTGTGTGTAAAACCACATAGACATCACACACATACACACACACGCACGCACGCACGCACGCACGCACACCACACACACACAGTACAAACGCAGAGTGAAAGAAAGGGAAGAAAGCAGACAACAGGCATACGTACATACATACATACATACATACATACATACATACATACATACGTACGTACGTACGTACGTACGTACGTACGTACAGACAGACAGACAGACAGACAGACAGATAGACAGATAGACAGATAGAGACAGAGACAGACATACAGATATACAGACAGAGACAGAGAAAGCTACAGCGACACAGATAAATAACAGACACAAGGCTCAAAAGTCCTTCAGCCAAAAAACAAAACAAAACCCTCAAGCACTAGAAAACAAACCAGTAACACCAGCAGTGCGATATTTTCAAAAGGCAGAACTGTATTCTCATTCGCTCAGGTAACAAGACCAAAGAAACTAACGGCTCATTCCACAGCTACTCTTCAACAAGTACCCCATTAACAAGCAAAAAAAAAAGTATAAATCATATAATCATAAAAACAAAAAAACAAACAAAAAAAACCTGAAAACAAAAACAATAATTCTCATTCACACGTATGGATACTCTTCCAAAAACTCACAGAACCCAAAACATTTGGTGGAACATTGACTCAATAATGTTGTTTGTTTTTTTCTCAAGTACTTATAAAAACAAAACGCCAAAAAAAAAATAATAATAATAGCAACAGCAACAACAACAATGCTAAAAAAAAATAAAAGAAACAATAGTTAACAAGTTGTTACACCTTCATACCCACCCCACCCCACCCCCACCCCCAAATCCTTGGTAACAACATAGTAACTACTGCAGCTAGATAATGATGATGATGGTTATTATAACTTCAGTTGTTAACCAGAACAACATCGTGACATAATCAAGCAAGGTTTTTTTTTTTACCCCCACAACAAGCAACAGTGATCACTGTATGTAGTGGTGCTAATAATATCTTTCAAAATTGTCATGCCATACCAAAAAAAACCTCACTTTTCTGGCGAGTTTGTATACAACAGTTGTGGTTAAGTTTTGTTTAAAATTAATGCCGTGATCGAACGGACGTTTAGGCTTTTTTTTAAAAAGCGTTTAGCTAGCCTAAAAAAAAGTAGATTGTTTAGAGAATCTGTCTACTTTGTCATTACGTGTTTATATTCACGTATTTGAAAGATAATAAACTTCGAATTATGTTGATTTGTTGGGGGCGGGTGGTGGGAGGGGGCGGGGGAGGGGGGGGGGGTCATAGAGACAATTACTTTGTCAACAAAAGTTTGCTTGGTTGTATTCTGGTAACTGTGTCTGATTGGTGACATAATTACAATCACTTGCAGGCGCTTACGCCTGTATGCATGTACGTGCACAAACCACGTAATCTCTCTCTCTCTCTCTCTCTCTCTCTCTCTCTCTCTCTCTCTCTCCCCCTCTCTCTCTCTCTCTCTCTCTCTCTCTCTCTCTCTCCTCCCACTCTCTCTCTCTTTCCCTCTCTCTCTCTCTCTCTCTCGCGTACGCCGGCAGATACAAAAAAGACACCCTGATCCTTTTTAACCGCCTCATTTACATGTTTCCTTTTAAAGTGAAAAGTAATAACCCATACTCATAACAATAGCAAGGCAATTCAGAAGCTAGTGACATCATATAAACATCTGCTTATAAATGCACTCCAGTGGCGCATTTATTACGCACTTTTCAAAAAAGGATAGTTTCTCTAAAGGTGGAGAAATACGATTGCACTTTCAAACACGCAAAGAGGAAGAGAGGAGAGAGAGAGAGAAGAGAGAGAGAGAGAGAGAGAGAGGAGGGAGAGAGAGAGAGAGGGAGAGAGAGAGAGGAGAGAGAGAGAGAGAGAGAGAGAGACAGAGACAGAGAGAGACAGAGAGACAGAGAGACAGAGACAGGACAGAGACAGAGAGACAGAGACAGAGAACAAGGCCAGGCAGAGACTGAGACAGAGACAGAGACAAAAAAGAAAGAGACGCTGATTGAGAGACAAAAACAGAGGCAGAGAAAGAGACTGTTAGGTAAACAGCACGATAGGAAAGAGAAACAGAACAGAACAGAACAGAACAGACCGAAAGAGAGAGAGAGAGAGAGAGAGAGAGAGAGAGAGAGAGAGAGGAGAAGAGAGAGAGAGAGACAGAGAGACAGAGAGACAGAGAGACAGAGAGACAGAGAGAAAGACAGAGACAGAGACACAGAGACACAGAGAGAGAGACAGAGGGGAAACAGATACAAAGAGTACATCTTTCTTTGGAACTGAAACAGAAGGAAACGCAGGCCCAAACTGGCCCGTTTTCTTCCCATGGGAACCCCCCCTCCCCCCCCCCCTTGCCCCCACATCCTCATTCCTCCCCAAACCAAACCAAACCAAACCAAACGAAGGTGTTGTTTGTCATGAAAACACACTGAACATGGGCTACACGTACGGTTACACATTACACTCCACACTGTCGATACTGGCCTGTAAACATAATGGACACATACAACAAACACAGCACAGATCTGCTAGCATTTGATTTCACCGCTTGCTTCCTTCCGCTCACCAAAAGTCCTCATAATATCGCAGCGACCATCAAGGACGCCCAGTGAAATCCTACACTGTAATAATTATTAGCATTAAATAAAAAAAAGTCCAACTGGCTTTTTTTTTTTTTTTTTTTTTTGCAATGGCATATTTTTTTTTACACGTGCCATTCTGTCGTTTATATTATAGGATTAGCTTAAAGGTTGCGTATATTTAAAACGTGAAGTACTTAGAAGTTAGCTGGGAAAGATATTTTGTGAAAATGTGTCAGATTGGCTAATGATTCTTGTTGAAGGTAAAAGCAACACTACTACCCCCCCCCCCCCCCCCCTCCCGTCTCTCCTCTCTAGCTAATATTGATCACTATTTCAATCTCTTGCACGTGGAATAGAGTCGTACATGATTAACGTTAGTTGTGGCAACCAGGGTTACCTACAAAAACACGCAAGACATTCAGTGATTAAGTGAAGATAATTAGAGTCAAAGTCTTTGTTTGTGCAATTCCTTTCATAAATACTGACCTTCAGGGTGTGGATAAGTTGATGGAGTCACTTCGTACATCTCTATATCATTTTTTTTACTTTTCAGTTTTTGTTGTTAACAAAGGTTGCTATTCCAGGACTAAAGGTACTATTTCAAGGATAGTTTTCACTAATAGAGCGTTTAAAGCTGTTTATCAGCAGAAGAAAAACAATGGGGGTAAAGACTGACCTAAAAACCATTCAGTATTTTAAGGTAAGAGCAGTAATGTATACCAGATTTTTTTCTGTTGTTCTTTATTAAAATCAGGCTTGGAAGGAAAGTTTGGTTTGAACAATTTGTTGATGCATCACACTCTTCTGATCCAACATTGGTTTAGGCTATGCTGTTCTTTTGTTCAGCTCACAAACCAATGACATGGCCGGACACTTGTTTCAGTCCTAAACAATACAGTTCAAAGCAACAAAAAAAACAACAACAACCCCAAAACAACCCACCCCATAAAACCAACCAACCAAACAAGAAACAAACAAAAACGCAAACATGTCTTGTTTGCAATAAGAAAGTAGGGCACCCTACTTTGGGATACACACAGACAAAAGTCCGCAGATTCTGATCTCATAATTATACATATTTATCTCTTCTAACAACATCTGTCCAGCAGCGTTAGAACTAAACTCCTTACCAAAGACCTTGTCTGCTAGTGCAGCCAAGGTCAATGAACCCCTCCAACCCCAAAGGAACACTTTTTGTTTAAGTGACCAGTAACTCTTCGAGACAGATTTTCAACCAAAATGCAGCATTTCAGAGTTGTTTTAAAAATAAAAGAGTGGAAAGGATGTGGGGTGGTGGGTAGGAAAGGACTTTGACAGATAAAACAAGTCTTAAAAATTTCTTTGAATTTCTTTAATGGATCGCTACGATTTTTTACTGGTTGCGATGGAAAATACCAGAAAAAATAAGCACAGAATTAGCAAATGCACAAATAGAACTATATTCACACACAGACACAGGTAGACACAGACACAGACACAGACACAGACACACACACACAACACACACACACACACACACACACACACACACACACACCAGAAGTTCTGGTTTTTCCATACCCTGACTATAGCAATCATTTCTCGCTCTGGAGGCAACGTTTTCAAACTCTGCAAAGACATTGTCCTTGGTGAAGGCCATCATCATGGGTGGACAACTGACTCGTGCGTAATATTGTTATTATCATTATTATTATTATTTGCTTATTGTATATAGAACTGGTATCAGTTTGTATTTGTTGGACATTGAAATGAATTCTATCTCCCTAGTTTATGATTCACACAGTAACACAGACACACGTGCAAAGTAATCCCACATTGACCCTTGGCCACTGTTTTTTGGTCTCTAATGTACAGATCTAAGTGTACTGTGTCTTTGTAAAAACAAACAGTTAACATCATCTACACGTCCTATTTCCCAACTGAGAAAAAGATTGGGTTTATGATGAGCAGGGCAAAGCGGATGATGCTCTTCTTCTTCTTCTTCTTCTTCTTCTTCTTCTTCTTCTTCTTCTTCTTCTTCTTCTTCTTCAGCATCTATGCTTAGTATGTTGGTACACAGAGAGGATAGCAGGATAATGTCTGGACTGATTACTAGCTGTACAGATTTGGGTACACACAAAATGCCTGCGATGTCTCCACAATGGATGCCATTTTCTCTGAAACCAGTTAACTTAAGGGAAAGAACATGTATGTACAGAAAGCACAATATCATACAACGTTCGCAAAAGAATTGTGTGCATGCACAAAAAAATTATATTATTCCAATAATAATAATAATAATAATAATAATGACCTACTTCAGTGTCAGAACTATATTCACCTGGCCAAATGCAAGTATAATAATCAGGGGAAAAAAACCTTTGTTATATCTTTACAAACATTTCGATATGCATGGGATATGAATTGTAACCCAATGGAATGGTTGCAGTCCAGAAGTTCAGTGTTCAACAAGAATGGGGTCACAAGGTCATAGGGTCAAAGGCAAACAACCTGACCATCAGACATGACGAAACTGACATGTGACCGCTGAATTCATTTTCAACATGACGCCAGGGAAAAAACAAAAACAAAAACAACAACAACAACATGCACACGCACCATTGCTTATAAATTGAATAATACTCGTGATACAAGCACATGCATGTAAATAATTTATTTTAAAGCAGCTCCGACAACGAAATGTAACGAAAACGAATATTTAGAACACTAACAAAACTTCCACAACAGGCCACATATCATGTCATCTGAATGCGGGAAGCAAACATTAGGATCAAGATTCCGAAACAGAAGACTCAAGGTTTGAATGTTTTTGGGTTGTTTTGTGTAACCAGTCACCATCACAACCACAATGTCAAGGTCACCACCTAGGTCAGAACACAAGCAGGGACTTCTCAGCGAGGTCTGTCGACGTACACGACTATTCTCTGAAGAAAGGAAGAAAGAAAGAAAGAAAGAAAGAGGGAGAGAGAAAGAGAAAGAGAGAGAGCAAAGAAGAAATCACTCTAACTAAAACTGGTAGTTTGTGGAGCCCGTCTTTGGCGGTATATCAAGCTAAATCACCAAAACCTTTTGGAGTGCATCGTCTCAATAACAAAAGCATGATGTCGACGACGCTGACTTTGATTACAAAGAGGTAGATTGTTTAAATTAAAAAAAAAAAAAGAAATGCTTGTCACATATGGCCGACCCAAATTGGTGAACATTTGTTTCGTGTCTTCAGTGTCATGCTGTCACGTCCTAAAACATCCACTGTGCAAACATTACCCACATTCAGTTCTGAGTCCTCTTCCATTTGAATCCCATCATGACTCTGTGCTGCTCTTCAGAATTTCCTGGGAAAGTTCAGTGAACTGTCAAAGAGGCAGTGCGAAATAAGGTTTGTGACGATGTTCTTCATAACTAAATATTGTACTATGTACATGTTTTTTATGACTGCTTCAATCCTGGTTTCGGTGTCCAGATTTCTGGATCATTATGCTTAAGAACGTGACCTTGGAACTCAGGAATCAACAACACTTGGGTACATCGTTCATCATAGGCAGTGACTGTGCTCACGTCCACACAAGTTGTCTGGAGGTGAGAGACGCTGAGAACTGGACGATTCGTGCATGGCTCGTCTGCTTCATCCTCACGACAGGTGATCATAGTAACAAGGAGAGGGGGGGGGACTGCACGGCATGGAATGAACAACTGTACACAGCCTCTGGATGGTTCAATTATGCTTGCACTGCACTTTTTCTCTCTCTCACGCGCATGCTCACAAAAACTGGCATACACCGACACACATGCACAAACATACACACACAGCAGCCATTCTCTCAGCCAGGCATACACACATACACACATGTCCACCAGACCCAGTCACACCCAAACCATTCGTGCGTAGAATCGGAGGAAGAGGAGGAGGAGGAGGAGGAGGAGGAAGCAAGGTGTACAGGTGGGAAAGAAATGATGACGAAAAGCGGATGTCAGCTATAGCACCATGGTGACCATCACGCACATACCCATGGCCACTTCCGGTCATCTGGGAACACTTTTCTTGTTCACACTACCCTTTCTTTTTACAATGTGGTGGATATATTATGGTTCTTTTTTTTGCTTCTAACCTAGATCCGCCCTTACATCAAACAAAGGCATATTAACCTGACCTACACCTAGAAAGAAGAATGAGAAGAAATCATCATCATCACAAAGTGTACAGCCATGTGTGTCTTTTTTTGGAATTGTCTGGCACTACACTGCATGTAGTGCAGTACAGTGCAGGGCCAGGCCGCCTAGTATCACAGACTGGAAATGCGGCCTCAGATCTCATCTTCCTCAGGCTGACTGTTGACGACTGCTGCTGCTGCTGCTGCTGCTTGCTTCTGCTGTTGATGCTACTGTGCATCCTACACCCACCACTGGTGCTTCAACTGTTCTCCTACAAAAAAAAAAACACAGACTGAATCCGTCACTGCGGAGCCCGGGTCTGAGTGTTTGGCCAAACACAGGGAGGAGGGAACATGCACAGTCAGAAGGCTGGGAGGGCAATGCAATGCAATGCAATGATGTTGCTTAAGGCAGAGCGCACAGAAGGACGAAATGAGGGATTCTACACGGTGAAGATCCTCAAACACTGCAGCTGGCACGGTCCAGGATGGGCTGGAAGGAAGTAGTCCCCACTGAGCTCCAAAACTGTCAAGGCAAAGCTTTCCCACAGGCTGGGGCAGGCAGGCTGGCAGGGACGCAGGCAGAGAGGCA
>CM060317.1:20483084-20485584 GCA_030674155.1 Stramonita haemastoma
GGCAAGTCCATGGTATTGGAGGCAAAGAGCTGTCTTATAGAGCCAAGTCCTCTCTCTGCCTTGATGACGTTAGAACGGCGTGAAGAAAGAATCTTCCTCTTTTATAACAATGCTCTCTCTCTCTCTCTCTCCTCTCTCTCTCTCTCTCTCTCTCTCTCTCTCTCCTCTCTCTCTCTCTCTCTCTCTCTCTCTCTCTCTCCTCTCTCTCTCTCGTGTGTGTGTGTGTGTGTGTGTGTGTGTGTGTGTGTGTGGTGTGTGTGTGTGTGTGTGTTGTGTCTCTGTGTCTTGTCTCTGTGTGTCTTGTGTCTGTGTGTGTCTGTGTCTCTGTGTGTGGGTGCGCACACGATTACTCTACAAGGGGAAGTAAGGACGAAAGTGAGGGAATGATTATATGATTATGTTTGACAGCAAAATCCACAGTATCGAAGCCATCTACAATATATCATAGCCAGGAGTATGTCACCTGCTCTAAAGGCATGCATACCATCTAGCACTCAAACTGCATGCGGCAGTAGCAGGGGGCACAAGAAGGTATAAGCAAAAACTCCACACTGCTGATTGAGCACACACTACAGGTAGATCTATATATCTTTACAGGTTTGGAGGACAGCTAGCTGGCAAGGAATGGCATGCATGTCTCCTCCGGCAAAAACACACACAACATGGTGGGAGACGCTATTCAAAACCGTTGAGCTTACCATTCACCTCAATCTATGCAGAAAGCAACGCCGCACAAAAAAATAAACCCTACGTTTTGCCTGGCGCATAAATACAACATGGGGGGACAGTTTCTACCCCCCAAAATTAAAAAAAAATTCTTCCGATTTATACATACAGACACAAAGACACACACACACACACACACAAAGACACACACACAGACACACAGACAGACAGACAGACACACATACATACATACACATACACACACACAAAGACACACACACAAAAAGACACACACACACACACAACAACACACACACACACACACACACACACACACACACACACACACACACACACACACACACACACACACACACACACACACACACACACACACACTACATACAACATACAACATACACAAGCATAAACCACGCTACAAGAAGTGACAAGAACATTCCCCACATACCAACAAACACATTGAGGCCATAGAGAGATCTACAATAATTATTGCTAGCATTGGAAAACTTTCGTTAGGATAACGACTGTCCACGCCTCTTCTTTTCATGTTGGCTAGTGGGGATTGGGGGAGGGGGGGAGGGGGAGGGGGGGGGGGGGGGGGGGCAGACCACCAAGCGTGGAAGTCCAATAGGGATGGGGGGGTCTCCACTGTGCTTATACCTGATCTTTTTAGCGTTTGTGGTTGGAGTTGTTGTCTGACCAAAAGACTGTGACTATGATGATAGGGTACTGCCAAAAAAAAGAAAAAAGGACTGGTGTGGTTGGCAGGCAGTTCTTTGTGCCTCTGTTCTCTCTGTCTCTGTTCTAATGTTTTGCTGTTGTCTGTTGTCTCTGTCTGTCTGTCTGTCTGTCTCTCTGTCTTCTGTCTTCTGTCTCTCTCTTCTCTCCTCCTGTTTCCTCTCTCTTGTCTCTCTCTCTCTCTCTCTCGTCTCTCTTATGTCATCACTGGTGGTGTGGCGTCAGCTTGACACGACCTACGTTGTGTGGCTTCCTTTCTAAGTCGTGCGTGCACACACGTCACTGCGGTACTATATTTTTGTTTTTCAACTCCTCCTCGTCCTTTACTTTTATGATAATGTGTGTGTTTTGTGTGTGTGTGGGGTGTGTGGGGGGGGGGTGGTGAGGGGGGAGGGGGGTAACAATATAAAGAGAAACGTGCTTTTTCTTCTTCTTCTTTGCGGTTATTTTGTTTTTTGGAGTTTGCCTCAGTGAGCAAAAAAGTCGGTTGTTTCTCTTTTATTAAGAGAGAAACAAAAAGATGTCTCCTTTTCTTTGCCAAGAAAACGAATGCTCTCATTTTGCTCTTGCCAAAGAAAAAAAAAAACACCCACAAAAACGACAACAACAACAACAACAAAAACGTGATGAAAAAAATTTCTCTCTCTTAGCTGAAAAGTATAGAAGCACTGGCGTTCTTGGCCAAAACATAGTGTTTTTTTCTTTCACGCAACAAACAGACAGACAGACAGAAGGCAGACAGACAGACAGACAGAGGAAACAGACAGAAAGCAAGCTATGGCGCAATGCCTATGACAGGCATAGTGACAGTGTCCCATGGACCAGGTCTGAAAAGCAGCTAGCCTGACGTAAACAGACGGACAAAGAAAAGAATCTCTCTCCTATGCCCTGGTTGTTGAAGGCAGGTTTTCTTCAATATGAACATTACACAGTTGAGTGCGTGGGCGCGCATAAGGTAGTGTGTGTGTGGTGTGTGTGTGTGTGTGTGTGTGTGTGTGTGTGTGTGTGTGTGGTGTGTGTGTGTGTGTGTGTGTGTGTGTGTTGTGTGTGTGCGCGCGCGCGCGCGCGTGCGTAT
>CM060317.1:20498084-20503084 GCA_030674155.1 Stramonita haemastoma
CACCACAACACACACACACACACACACAAATACACCACACCCACACACACACACACATACAAACACATCACACAAACACACACAACACGCCCCCCCCCCCCCCACACTCACACACACATCATCACACACACACACACAACACACACAAACACACAAACACACACCACACACACACATAACATCACACAGAGGGTCACGATGTTAGGCTAGGCTAGGCCTAGTATGTAGTCGTTGAGACAAGGCAGCAATCTTCATTTCCAGATCTTAATTCGGCATGCCCGTGTCCGAATGACTTGGGGGTCAAGTGGGAAAAGTACGACATTACACTCATACCCCCACACAGGACAAGGCAGCTTCCCACACTACTAGGCCTAACGTAATGTCCATGGGTGGTCTAGCAATACCCTTAACCTTGCCTACACAGTAAAGGAATCATAGGTTCAATCCTCTGCTGAATCCAGACTTTTCCCCCACTCCATCCACTGGCTTGTGAGTGGTGGTGGTCTGGGTGCTAGTCTTTCGGGTTCATACGACGAATGCAATGTTCCGAGAGCGAGATGATTTTTAACGCTTGAAAATCTCAGACACAGAAAAAGGGGTCTCTAGAAAAACCATATCGTCATCGAAGAAAGGTCAGACAGTAACTACTGTTGTCTGTCATATGACGAAAAATGTGTTGTGCTGTCGGTTAAGTGCCTAACAAGTCAGGCCCAGCGGCATCTGATATCTGTGTGGGAGAGAATTGTTATCTTTTAGGGGGTTTTTGAGGGGGGGAAAAAAAGCAGGAGATATACCCAAAGAAGGCAGAAAATATACAAACAGAAGGAGGTTTAAGACAAGTGTACAACTTCATACAAGCGTTAAAACTTGTGATTGAACCCTACCCCCAAAAAATATGTCCACGAAGCAAAAAAAAACAACCCACAAAAAACTGCATGCTGTTTCACTTTTGTGTGTGTGTGTGTGAGCGTTCGTGGGTGCTGCTGTTCAAAGCACATTATTTTCTTTGTGGAGACTAGACAAGGTGACATTTTTGTGACGCAAGCGTTGTCAGTGTGTCGTCAGCACGAGTTGTGAGTGAGCGAGGGCGAAAAATGAGAGAAAAAGTAAAGAATCTTTCAATGACAGTATAGCAAGGCTTCTTCTTTCTTTGTCAGGGAATAGAGCCCAAGGCGTCTGTCTCATTGACAGCTCGCAGGCCTAACTGTCAATGAATAGCTTGCTTTTGTTTAGGGCATAAAGGAGGTGAATGGGCACTGGAAACGCCCTTCTTGGCATGCACACACACGTTTTTTTGTACATCATTATACATAAATCATGCACGGTTGTGTGTAGTATACACGAGAGAGAGAGAGAGAGAGAGAGAGAGAGGAGAGAGAGAGAGAGAGAGAGAGATGAGAGAGAGAGATGAGAGAGAGAGAGAGAGAGAGAGAGTGAGAGAGTGACGAGGAGGAGGAGAGTGTGATGTGTAATGTGTGTGAGTGAGTGTGTGAGAGAGTGAGACGGAGAGGGAGGGTTGTGTGTGTGTGTGTGTGTGTGTGTGTTGTGTGTGTGTGTGTGTGTGTGTGTGTTGTGTGCGTGCGTGTGTGTGAGTACCTGTGTGCGTGAACACACACACACACACACACACACCACACACACACACACACACACACACACACAGCAATGCCTGTGACCAAGTATGCTTGTAAAATTAATGTATTTTTCCCTTTTCCTCTCCATCTTTCTGTGTGTATGTATGTATGTATGTATGTATGTATGTATGTATGTATGTATGTATGTATGTATGTATGTATGTATGTATGTATGTATGTATGTGTGTGTGTGCCTGTGTGCGTGCGCGTGGTGTGCGCGCCCGTGCGCGCGTGCGTGCGTGCGGTGTGTGTTGTTTGTGTTGTGTGCGCGCGTGCGTGCGTTGCGTGCGTGTGTGCGTGTGCGTGTGTGTGTGCGCGCGCGCGTGCGTGGGCGTGTGTGAACTCTCCACATCTACCAACAAGCAAGCACTTAAATTAAGCGCGGGCAGTAGTGGAAAATAGCGGCAGTAATCCCCCCCCCCCCTCTCTTCTTTCCCACACAGTGTGACAAAACTGCCCACTTGCAGAGTTATGCTCCCTTTATGTGCCCAGTTTCCTCCCTGCTCGTTCATGGCGAGTCATAAACAACAAATATTATTTCCCCTGCTCATAAAATATTCCGCGACTTCTGTCATGCACTACAGAGTGCTAGTTCTTTTTTTTTTTTTTTTTTTTTTTTTTTCTTTTTTTATTAAAGAAAGCTCTTGATATATTTTTTTTCTGAATCCATTTTTTTCTTTATTGAATGCGAAAAAATGCCAAAACAAATAGTGTGTGTGCACACAAACTTATATATGCGCACGCGCGCACACAGGAACACACACAAATATGCAAAACACCCACACACATGTGCCAAACACATACACACACTCACGCTCACACAGACACAAACAGCACACACACACACACACACACACACAGACACACACACACAAACACTCAGACGCCACACACACACACACAACACACAACAAACTCAGACACATACACACACACACACGTACACACATACACGCACGCACGCACACACACATCAGACCTGATGATAATGTTTATCAAGGAGCGTTCATGGAATGCACACAAAGTATGCAGTGATTGCAGAATCAGTGCAAATTAGGGAGATATTTTGGTCTGTTCTGGGGAAGAGAGAGAGAGAGAGAGAAGAGAGAGAGAGAGAGAGAGAGAGAGAGAGAGAGGAGAGAGGAGAGAGAGTAGAGAGAGAGAGAGAGAGTGAGAGAGAGAGAGAGAGAAAACCGTACTATTCACATAATTTTTTATTCTTTTTTTTTTTTTGGCTTACAACCCAGCTAGATGTTTGAAATACCAAAACTGTAACAATACAGAAGACATTCTTTAGCGCACACCCCTCGCCCCGAAATAAATAAAAGGGAGGGAGGTATAAAATTATATGTTTATATGAAAGGAGAAATGATGCTTGATTGTAAAGGGGAACTAGGTTTGTTGAGAAAGGAGGGGGGGGGGGGGGGGAGCGGGAGAAGAAAAGGAAGAAGAAGTAAAATGTCACAGAAGAAGAAAAAAGGATGCAAAGAAGAAGCAGAAGAAGATGAAGCAGAAGAAGAAGCAGAGAAGAACAAAGAAGAAGAAGCAGAAGAAGAAGAAGAAGAAGAAAGAAGAAGAAAAAGAACAAAGAAGAAGAAGCAGCAAGAAGAAGAAGATGAAAAAGAAGAAGAAGACAAAGAAGAAGAAGCAGAAGAAGACAAAGAAGAAGAAGCAGCAGAAGAAGAAGAAGATGAAGAAGAAGAAGAAGAAGAAGAAGAAGAGAGAAGAAGAAAGAAGAAGAAGAAGAAGAGAAGAAGAAGAAGAAGAAGAAGAAGAAAGAAGAAGAAAATAGAAGCAGATGAAGAAGATGCGGAAGAAGAAGATGAGATGAAATGCGAAGAAGACGAAGAAGCGCGCGCGTGTACGCTTGCGTGTGTTTGTGGGCATGTACGCGCACGTGCATGCGTGCGTGTGACTCACTGCTTTCTTTAAGGTGGCCAGGTTTAGATTATAAATTCCATTTCGTTTATCTCTCGAGGTAAGATTCTTGTGCTTTCATCCTCAGTGCAGAAACAAAGTGTAATAATCAATTAGGCAGGATGCTAGGTAGATTTGCCAAACTGCAGAACCTTTCTTGGATAATTAGGAACTTGAACTCCCTCTTTTACTCTTTGGCACAAGATAGCTAGAGCTTCTACATTCCGATAACTATAGAATATACTGACCCAAAACAAAAACAAAACAATACACACGCCTACACACGCTCACACACACGCACACACACACACACACACAAACACACACACACACACACACTCACACCATTATATATACTATATATATTATATATATTATATATATATTATATTTTATATATATATATTTATATATTATATATATAGACAGACAGCCAGCCAGCCAGCAGACACACACACACACACACACACACACACACACACAACACACACACACACACACACACACAACACACACACACACCCACACACACGCCGCGCGCGCGAACGCGCGCGCGACACACACACAAACACACAACACACACAAAAAAACAAAACAAACACACACACACCACGATATTATTACATCAGACCCAATCTTCGATACAAAACTCGTCGTCAGAAAATGCTTATCATCATCAAGACCAGAGTGAGAGAGTCCTCCAACTGCTTGGAAAAGCCTCTGGCATTCACACTAAGAGGGATGAGAGAGAGGAAGGAACACAGTTTTCATACAGTGTTTTCGCATGAGTTAGTGCTGCAAGCCAGATTTCTTTTTGATTAATCTAGCCATTCAGACGGCTCTCTCTCCCCAAAGAGGGAAAGCGAAGGCTAAAACCTAGCATAACAACTTGCTATAATCGTTACCTTCTTTTTTGGTGTGGGGCTGTCCTTTTTTTTTTCTTTTCTTTTCTTTTTTTTGATTGATTGACGTCACTGTCGAGCTTAGTGGGGTTAAAAATGTGATATATATATATATATATATATATATATATATATATATATATATATATATATTTATATATATATATATATATATATATATATAAATTATATCAGGATTTTAGAAACAGCCAAATCAATTTCTACATCAACAACAAAAACCTTTAATAACATTTCTTTTAATGGAAAGAAGAAAGAAAAAATGCACCCCTCCTCCCCAGAAAAAAATCCCCCCCCCCCCCAAAAAAAAAAAAAAAAAAAAAAAAAAAAAACCAACCAAGATGGAAATAAAATATATATTATATATAAAATAGATGGATTGGTTCTAGATCTAAACTAATCCTCCCGCCAGGGGGGGGGGGGGGCTGGGTACTTATGTAGCCAATCAGGGGCGGTAATGCAGTCACCCGGCCTGAGGGGGGGGAGGGAGGGAGGGAGGGGGTCGGCCTGCTTGCTGGCTGACTGTCTA
>CM060317.1:20505584-20510584 GCA_030674155.1 Stramonita haemastoma
CACACACACACACACACACACACACACACACACACACTGTACCCTCTTTCTCTGTGTCTGTCTCTGTCTCTCTCTATCTCTCTTACACACACACTCACACACAAACACACACACACACACATTCACACACGCATTCATTCAAACACACACACACACACACACACACGTGCGCGCACGCAGGCACACCACACGTACCCCCCCCCCCCCCACACACACACACATTCACATACAAGCAACCACCTCCCTCCCCCCGCCACGCACACACACACAACAACAACAACAAAAACAACAACAAGCCCCCACCCCCTCCCAGACACACACACACACATACACACACGCACCACAACCCCCCCCCCCCCCCCCCACATACACACACGAGGTAACGTGTCCACAAAAATCTAACTGAGGACATAGCGCACTGAAAAACAGCCATAGCCTAGTATAGGTGCAATACTTCTCGCCCGCTCCAATCCTCTTGCATAATCTGTGCACACACAACCACAAGGTGGAAAATGAAGAGTTGCTGCTTAACAATGGGGAGGGAGGGTACCGGGGTAAGGTGTGTTTGTGTGTGGTGTGTTGTGTGTGTGTGTGTGTGTGTGTGTGTGTGTGTGTGTGTGGGCGGGGGGGGGGGGTGTTGTGTGTGTGTTGTGTGTGTGTTGTGGTGTGTGTGTGTGTGTGGTGTGTTGGTGTGTGTGTGTGGGGGGGGGGGGGGGGGGGGGGGGGGTGAGTGTGTGTGTTTGTGTGTGTGTATGTGTGAGTGTGTGTGTGTGTGTGTGTAGTGTGTGTGTGTATGGGTTTGTGTGTGTGTGTGTATGGGTGTGTGTGCGGTGTGTGTGTGTGTGTGTGTGTGTGTGTGTGTGTGTGTGTGTGTGTGTGTGTGTGTGTGGTGTGTGTGTGTGTACGGGTGTGTGTATGGGTTTGTGTGTGTGGGGGGGGGGGGGGGGGGTTGTGTGTGTGTGTATATGTGTGTGTGTGTGTGTGTGTGTGTGTGTGTGTGTGTGTGTGTGTGTGTGTGTGTGTGTGTGTGTGTGGAGGGGAAGAGAAGGGGGCGTGGGGAGGTGATAATTATAAGTAAAGACTTGACAAAACGAAAAAGAAAATAAGAAAAGGTAGAAAAAGAAAAAAGAAAAAAAAAAGTAAGTTAAAACCAACCAAAAGAAAGAAAGAATAAAAAGTACCAAAAAAAAGACAAAAAAACAAACCAAACCAAAAAAGAAAGAAGGCAAAGAGATAGATCGAAAGACAGAAAAAACAAAGAAAAAACAAAAAAGATAGACAGAAAGAACGAAAGAAAGAGAGGAAAGAAAGACCAAAAGAAGCGACAAAAAAACCCAACCAAACAAAAAAAACCCCAAACCAGACAAAAATAGTAAAAAAACAAAACAACCAACAAAAAAAAAAAGAAAGAAAGAGGACAGAAAAGAAAACGACAAAAAAGGTATAAAAACAAGGAGAGAGAGAGAGAGAGAGAGAGAGAGAGAGAGAGAGAAGAGAGAGAGAGAGAGAGAGAGAGAGAGAGAATGAGAGAGAGAGAGAGAGAGAGAGAGAGAGAGAGAGAGAGAGAAGAGAGAAAGAGAGACAGAGACGAGACAGAGAGACAGAGAGATGATCGAAAGACAGAAAAAAAGAAAGCAAAAGATAGACAGAAGAGACGAAAGAAGAGAGAGGAAAGAAAGACAAAAGAAGGACAAAAAACAAAAAAAAAAAACGAGACAAAAGTAAGAAGAAAGAACAGACAAAAAAAGAAAAGAAAGAGGACAGAAAAGAAAACGACAAAAAGGTATAAAAAAAGGAGGAGGGGAGAGAGAGACGAGAGAGAGAGAGAAGAGAGAGAGAGGAAGGAGAGGAGAGAGGGTGAGGAGGGATGAGAGAGAGGGAAGAGAGAAGAGAGGAGAGAGGAGAGGAGGAAAGAGAGAGAGCAGAGACAGAGACAGGGAGACAGAGAGAGGGACAGAGAGAGAGAGAGAGAGGAGAGCGAGAGACAGAGAGACAGAGAGGACAGAGACAGAGAGACAGAGAGAGACAGAGACAGAGATAGGAGAAGAAGAGCAAAAATAGAAAAACAGGACTATAATTAAAAAAATGCTGGGGGTTGTGGTATGAAGAAGAAGACAAGAGATGAGAAAGATAGAGAAGGCAGAGGACGAAGGAGAAGGGGGTGCGGAGGTAGTGGGTGGGGGTATGGGGGATGGGGGGTGGGAGGGGGGCGGGGGGGGGACAGGGAACGCGAGAAGAGAATGTGGACATCGCTCGTCAAGGACAAAGAGAGTGATTAAAATGTCTTAAACCGAAAGAGAAAAAAAAAGATAATTTACACGAAGTTTGTGTGCCTTTGTGTGTGGTATGAGTGTGTGTGTGTGTGTGTGTGTGTGTGTTGTGTGTGTGTGTGTGTGTGTGTGTGTGCATGTGCGTGTGTGCGCGTGTGTGTGTATGAGTGTGGTGTGGTGTGTTTGTATGTGTTGTGTGTGTGTATGTGTGTGTGTGTGTGTGTGGTGTGTGTTGTGTCTGTGTCTGTGTGTGTGACGTGTGCGGTGTAGAACGATTCTGATTGTCCACTGCTGCAGTTTAAATCTGTCTGTCTGTCTGTCTGTCAGTCAGTTTTCTTGTCTGTCCACTTGTATAGAAAATGGAAATTTAATGGTAAGACAACATGGGAACGATGACATGAAGTCATCATTCACACGACAGATGATTACGTGTGTGGTGTGTGTGCGTGCGTGCGTATGTGTCTGTGTCTGTCTGTCACACACACACACACACACACACACACACACACACACACGCTGGCATACTCTCTCACACAGACACAGACACAGACACACACACACACAAAGACACATACACGCATACTCTTACACACACACAGACACAGACAGACAAACATACACCCCCCAACACACACATACACATAACCACACAACCTCCACCCCCCCCCTCCCCCCCAAATCACCACCCTACCACCACATATGCATTTCATCTTATCACAATAACAGCAACAGTAACAACAATCACAACAACAACAACAACAACAATAATAACAGCACTACCAACAAATCATGATCCTCAATAACAACATCATCATGACTGGCCACCGCCACCATAACCACCCCTGAACTGCACCACCACAAGAAGGAGACAACAGGAAGATAAGGGACAAGACAGAAACAAAGAGAGTGATAGAAAAGAGGAAATGTTCGGCATAAAATTTTTAGAAAATGTGGGGATGTAATTATTTAGACTGACAGGTCCCCAGCATCGTCACGGGGGAACCACCACCACCACCACACCACCACCACCACCACCACCACCACCACAACAACAACAACAACAATCGCCACCACCACCACTCAATACCAATCATCAACTACCACCACCACCACAACTGCTCCCCCCTCTCCCGCACTCCAGTACCATCAACCACACCAACAACCAATCAACAACCACCACCATAACCCACTTACCACCAAACAATCAACTAACAACCACCACAAACAAACAAACAAACCAAATTACAAAAAAGCCACAACCCCCCCCAAAAAAAACACACACAAAAACACAACAACAAAAACACCAAAAAACAAACAAACAAACAAAAACACTCACTGTATTTACTGCCGCGACGTCCCCGAGCGTTGACCGTCTTTTTCCGACCCCTGAACTTCCGCCGCTTTCTCTGACCACCACCACCACCACCTCCCCCACCTCTGCCACCTCCGCCGCCGCCACCCCCACCACCACCACCACCCCCGTCGCCGCCGCCGCCGCCGCCAGCGCCACTTGCTCCGCCACCGTTGCGACGACGACCTTCCTTCTTCCTCGTACCCATCTGAACGTCCCGGTTACTGCATAGCGAATTCAAGCGATACTTGCGAACCACTGGTGTGCCTCCCTTCAATTTTTTGCTATATTCCGTAATATTTCCGAGATCTCCCGGAGAACCATTCACCTGTAACAAAAAAACAAAAAAAGAGATAATTATGGAGGACGGTTAAGGGGGGAAAATGATCACATTCTTGAGATGAAAAATGTTTTTCTCTCTCTCTCTCTCTCTCTCTCTCTCTCTCTCTCTCTCTCTCTCTCTCTCTCTCTCTCTCTTCTCTCTCTCTCTCTCTCTCTTTTTGTTTTTGCTTTTTTTAATGAGGGCCTTGGGTGTGAAAGAGGCTTATTCAAGTACTATCAATAAAACTTTCGAGTTGGAGTGCTCTGTCTGTGTGTCTGTCTGTCTGTGTGTCTGTCTCTGTCTGTCTCATTCTCTCTCTCTCTCTCTCTCTCTCTCTCTCTCTCTCTCTTCTCTCTCTCTCTCTCTCTCTCTCTCTCTCTCTCTCTCTCTCTCTCTTATTCATTTCGCGCCATTTTATCTCTAGTTTTCAAGTATTCAGAGAGATAAAAAAAAAAAGAGAGAGAGAGAGAGGGAGAGAGACTACTGCAAAGTGTAGACCACCCTCAAATTCCAACCGGCAAACAGAAAAGAAAGGAAAAAGAAAAGAAACGAAAGAGAGAGGAAGAGAGAGAGAGAAAGAGAGAAAGAAAAAAATAAGGTAGCCGCTATTGTAGCCGTAATATTGCTTCACCATCTTTCTGTCCTTTTACTGCTCTCGTAAAGCAAACTTATGGGACAGGATGTGGTCTGTTTATGCCTTCTTTGCCACCAGAAAAAAAATGTCCGCCTTCCGCTAAGAACGTTAACCCTCAAGACACTCGTTTTTGAAATGGTGACAGTGACTTCCCTCACTGACGCTTTTTTTTCTTTTCTTTTTTTTTTGGTGGGTGTGTGTGTGTGTGTGTGTGTGTGTGTGTGTGTGTGTGTGTGTGTGTGTGTGTGTGTGTGTGTGTGTGTTGGGTGTGTCTGAGAATGGCTTGGCGAGAGCATGATTGAGAGAGAGAGAGAGAGAGAGAGAGAGAGAGAGAGAGAGAGAGGAGAGAGAGAGAGAGAGAGAGAGAGAGAGAGAGAGAGAGAGAGAGAGAGAGAGAGAGAGAGAGAGAACGGGAAAAGTTGC
>CM060317.1:20513544-20521044 GCA_030674155.1 Stramonita haemastoma
GGAGAAAAGAGGAGAGAGAGAGAGAGAGGAAAAGGGGAAGAGGAGAGGGGAAAAGGAGAGAGAAGGGGAGAGAGAGAGACGAAGAAGAAGAAAAAGGGGGCAGACAGACAGAAGAAAAAACAGGGGGACGGGCCCGGGAGACAGGACAAGGGGAAACAGGGGCGGGAGAGGACAGAGAGAAAACAGAGACAGAGAGGGGTTGGTGTGTAGTGCGTGCGTGGTGAGGTGTTGTGGTGTGGTGTGTGCTTTGGGGTGGTTGTTGTCGGGCTGTTGTGGTTTTTTTTTTTTTTAAAAAATTTGGGTTTTGTGTGTTGTTTCTTTCTCTTCGAGGGCCTGCCTTTGGCAGACAAACCCCCTTAAAGACAGAAGCAAAACGGAAAGGAATTGATTACCTTGATGTGGCTTCCCTTGTCTGTTAAAAAAAAGAAAAATCTGTGCGGGTTCCCCGTATAAAAATTGGGGGGGGACCGGGGCCTTCCCCCCTTTCGACTTGAAAAAAGCACAGTGTAAAAAAACACAACCACACACAACCACAACCCACACAAACACACACAAACCACACAAAACCCAAAAAAACCAAAACACACCACACACAACACAAAAAAAAAAGGGACAACACACGCCCCCCCCCCCGGCCCCCCCCAACGCCCCCGAACACACACACCACCCCACACACACACACACACACAAAACACAAAACACACACACAACACCACAAAAGGGGGTTTTTTGGATTTTTTTTTGGGCCCCCTTCTTTGAAGTAGGAAGAATATTTTAAAAAATTTTTTTACAAACCCCCGGAAAAAAAAATTTAAAAAAGGGGGAGAAGATGAAAAAAAAAAAAGGAGGGGGGGGAAAAAAAAAAAGGGAAGAAAAAAAAGAAGAAAAAAAGAAGAAGAAAAAAGAAGAAAAAAAAAGGGGGAAGGGGGAAAAAGAAAAAAAAAGGAAAAAAAAAAAAAAAGGGGGGGAGGGGGGGGGGAAGAAGAAGAAAAAAAAACCGCCAAAAAAAAAAATTATACTCCCCACCACCACCAACCCCCCTTTTCCCCCAAAAACCACCCCCACCACCCCCCCCCCCCCCAAACCCAAAAAACCCCCACCCCCACCCAAAAAACAACAAAAAAAACAAAACCCAATAACAAAAGGTGGGAACATACATGATGACAGTGGCGTCGGAGCTGCGTTTGAAATTTTTGTTGCGATATGACAATGTAACGTAAAAAAGGGGGGGACGTCCCTGATGACGTCAAATGGAAAATGGGGATTTAAGAAAAAAAGTATCATTTGAAAAAAAAAACGCCGAAAAAAAGTGAGAAGAAAAAAAACAATGGGGGGATACCCCAATTACACCCACAACAGAAACAAAAACCAACAATAACATACAGAAGCAAAACAAAAAATAATTTTACAACGTACACGCCCCAAAAAGAAACAGCAAACACACCCCAAACCCACAAAACAAAACACAAAACACACACACACTCAAAAAAAAACCCCTTTTTACACACACACCCAAAAAAACACACACAAAACACACACCCACACCCAAAAACACACACACACACACAAAACACACACACAAAACCAAAAAATAACACACACATAACAAAAACACAAATATCCCAATTTGAGAAAACTTAAAATGAAATTGACACACACACCCCAAACCCCCCCCCCCCCCCCCCCCCCCCCCCCCCCCCCCCAAAACAAAACCAAAACAAAGGGGAAAAAGGGGAAAAACCAAGAGGGGACAAAACCCCAAAGGGCAGGGTGGGGGGAAGGAGGGGAGGAAAAGGGTGGAGGGAACCCCCTTTTACGCCCCTCCGGCCTCGTCAACATGCTTTCCCCATTGTTTTCACCTACACCAAGCTGACGATTTTGGGACCCCCACCCCTCCCACCCTCTTCACCATCACACCTCACCCCCCCCTTCCTCCTTCCGACAAACCCTCTTCCCCCCTCCTCTTCCTCTAGTTTTCCACAGCCCCCTCCTCATTGCTTCCCCACTACCACTTTGTCCTTAGTTGGGGTTTTTTTTTAGGCTTCTTAACCCCCAAACAGCAAAAAAAACAAAAAAAGGAAAACACACACACAACACACAAAACACCACACACACACAACACACCCCACATAACACACACACCACAACAACACACACACACAACACACACACACACATACAACACACACAACACACAAACATACACAAAACACACACACACCAAACAAAACACACTCTCTCACACACACACAACACAACAACAACACCCCCACACACCCACCACACCCCCACCCCCATCCCACAACCACTTAACACACACACACAACACACAAACAACACAAAAACACACAACACAACACACCACAAAAACACACACACACACACACACAAACACACACACACACACACAAAACACAACACAAACACCCACAAAACACACACACATACAAACACACACACATCCCAAATCTTGAAAACTTACAATGGCGTCACGTTGCCTACTCTTGTCCTAGAAAAATACAAAACCAAAACCAAACAAAAAAAGCAACAAACCATACTCTTCGTCCTTGTCTGTGCTCAGTGACTGTCATCTCCGCCTGTGTGTGTGTGTGTGCTCTAGCCTATGTCCGATCTTCTAAAGTCAGGGGGGGGATGTTGGGGGGGGGGGGGGGGGTAGGGAAGGAGAGATAGGGGGTGGGGGGACGGTGTTACATGTGGCGTCACTTGCACTATACATGATTATAATGATGTCTTTTTTCGGGGGTGTTGTTTTTAAAAGGGAAAAAATGCGCATACATTTCCTCCCCCACCCCCCCTTCTCTCTCTCTCTCCTCTCTCTCTCTCTCTCTCTCTCTCTCTCTCTCTCTCTCTCTCTCTCTCTCTCTCTTGTTTCCCTTCTTCTTCCAACTACAGAAAAACGTTTACATAATTACATGAAAGTTACATTCTCTAGGGGTTTTTGTTGTCGTTTTTTTGGTTTTTGTATGTGTTTTTTTTGTTTGTTGTTTTAACTTGAGCAACGATATGGGGCGTTGTTGTTTTGTTTGCTTGTTTTTTTTTCGGGGTGTGTGCGTGCGCGCGTGTATGTGTGTGTGTGTGTGTGTGTGTGTTTTACGGGGGGGGGGGGGGGGGGGGGGGGGGGGATATGAGGATGGGGATAGGAGGAAAATTTATCAATATTACCAGTGACTTCTTCTTCTTTTTCTTCTTCTTCTTTTCTCGTTTGCTTTACACCGTCACATGTGTCTGGGAAAAAAACAATGGCATGTCCTTTCCAGCTCCTCTCATGGTCTGTAGGGTTATCTCCGTCGACCGCACTTTCTTACTCGGGTCGCTGAATAGAGTACACCTCTGAAGGATGTGCTCCCTCGCCTGTCTGGTTTTCTTTACCACAGGCACACAGCTAGGAGAGAAGGAGCGGAAGTTTCAGCTTTGTGGACATAATATGGTGATTTAGTCTGTTGTGCCCTGTGCGGAGTAAGGCGTCTTAGAACTATGACACCTGATTAGATTTCAGGAGGATTGAACATAATTATACTCTGAAAATCTGTTCTAAAAAAATGAAAAAAGATAAAAAAGAAAATAATAAAAAAAAGAAAAAAAAAAAAGAACATGTATATATACTCTCTCTCTCTCTCTCTTTTTCTCTCTCCTCTCTCTCTCTCTTCTCTCTCTCCTCTCTTCCCCCCCCCCCCCCTCTCTCTCTCATGTCGGTGACCGCCCCCCCGCCATGACAGTCTACCTAAACGTCACATGACAACAACTCTTCCTTTCTCCATCTCCCCACCCTCACGTTCCAAACCACCCCGCTCCCACCCACGACCTCTCCATCCTCCCATTCCTTCCCCTCTCCCCCCTCTGCCCCCTCTTTCGTACTACAAACATCCCATCCCATCCCATTCCCTGCCATGCCCCCATGATTCTTCTTCCTCCTGCCCAGGCCCCTGTCAACCCTGTGTCCTCCGATCCTCCTTATACTCTGTGTGGCGTCTGGAGTATTTTGAGCGAGTCCCAGACAGACAGAGAGAGAGAGAGGGGGGGGGGGGGGTAGGGGGGATGGAGGGAGGAGAGAGAGGGGGGGGGGGGTGTGAAGGAGGGGGAGAGGGAGGGAAGGAGAGAGGAGAGAGGGGGGGAGGGGGGAGGGAGGGAAGAGAGAGAGAGGAGGGAGGAGGGAGAGTGAGAGACAGGAGAGAGACAGAGACAGAGGAGAGAGACAGACAGGAGGCAGGCAGGCAGGCAGGCAGACAGGAGAGAGAGAGAGAGAGAGGGTGGAAGAGAGTGAGAAGAGAGAGAGGAGAGGAGAGAGAGAGAGAGACGAGACAGGACAGAACAGACAGACAGACAGACAGAAAGGCAGGCAGGCAGGCAGGCAGACAGACAGACAGACAGACAGAGGGGTGAGAGAGAGGAGAGAGAGAGAGAGAGAGAGAGGAGAGAGGAGAGAGAGAGAGAGAGAGAGAGAGGGCAGACAGACAGACAGACAGACAGACAGACAGACAGACAGACAGACAGACAGACAGACAAGCAGACAGACAGAAACAGAGAGAGATAGACATGGACAGCTAGACAGAGACTGCGAGGCTGAGACAGAGACAAGACAGAGACAGAGAAGGGGGGGGGGGGGGGGGGGGGGAGGGGGAATTTGCAAGGAAAGAAGGATGGAGTCATTCGCCTTAAAGGACCCTTTCTTTCCCAGGAGGTCCCTGATTCCCCTGTACGGGTCATTTACCTGCTTGCAAAATAGGAACCTCGGCAAAAAAAGGTATGGTAGCCTTCTTGGGCTAAAAGCTCTGAAATAAACTGCTGATTGAGATGTGTGTAGAGAATGATGATGATCTCATTCTTTTTTTTTGGTGAATTTGCGTGGCAATTGTTAATGTTTACTTTGATGGTAAATATCACGGAACAAAATTATCCATAGTTTGTTTTTATTCTTATATTTTTTTTGCCTTTTTGTATTAAAACACCTTTATTATTTATTATGGAAACGGGGGGGGGGGGGGGGGGGGGGGGGGGGGGTTGGGTTAAAGTTGTATAATAACAATATTAATCAATCATCATTCTCTGCCGAAAACTGACTTTGTTCTTCAAGAATCTCACAGCCTTTCTTTCCCCATGACTTGGCTGACTGGTCAAGGTGGTCTGAGAGATGGACAGTCCGATCCCTAAAAAAGCATGAATCTGAAAACGACCTAAAACTTCATGCTGCAAAGCCTTCTGTACAACCTCCTATGATAATGCCAGAGAACGAAGCTTCATCATCTATCCTGTAGTCTTGGAGACTGTTTGGGCACCACTGAAGATTCTGCAACCAGTTTCCTCCATCCACCCCTCGCGGTTTTCTGCTTTTCGTAGCAAATCTATCAAGGCCAGTTCACTCTCTGGTGTTGTCTTCCCATCGTTTTCTCTGTCTGCCTTCCACTCAAGGCCAGTTCCATTCTTGATGATGTCTTCCATCATTTTCTCTGTCTGCCTCTTCGTCTCCTTTCATTGTACTGTTCCTTGTAGGGCGGGCAGTCTTGCCAGTCTAGATGTTTGTGTGACGTGCCCGCACTATTTTGGTTTGCAGTTTTTTTTTCGCTGACGTCAAGAGTTCTTGATGTGGCCCTAAAGACGTTTTCAATTCTGGTTTTCACTTCCTCATTCGAAGCTATACATGCATTACCCCCCCCCCTTCCCCTCCCCTCTCACTATCACATATCTTGTGCTGATTGGGATAACACTCTGTATTGTCGACTAATGTCTGTAGTCTGTAGTACCCCCCCCCCCCCTCTTCCCCCTCCCCTCTCACTATCACATATCTTGTGCTGATTGGGATAACACTCTGTACTGTCGACTAATGTCTGTAGTCTGTAGTACCCCCCCCCCCCCCCCCGCCCCCTCTCTTCCATTTAACACTACCATCATTCCTTCCCCCCTTCCCCCACTCACTCAACCCCTTTCTCATCGTCATCAAAATTCGACCCAAAAAAAAAAGGAGCAGAGCCATCTTCCCCCCTTTTTTTGACACCGGCAGTGTCGCCATAGAGAAAGTTCAGCACCTTTGGTGGTCTTGTTAGCGCTAAGGGCCGGGGCCCTTTTGTTGTCGACAAAAGGTTTGTGCTTTAATCGCCTATTACTTCAGCTTTGTCATTATTCTATTAGAAACCCTTAGGGTTCAGGAATCCAGCCTGCCCGCCCGCCCGCCCGCCCGCACGCCAGCCAGCCCACCAACCAACCCACCAGCCAACCAACCCACCAACCCAGCAGCCAAGCCAAGCCACCAGACAGCAGGAGAGAGTCGGGAAGCTGCAGTTGACTGCGCACGGCGTAAATAGGCCTAGTGTGGCGAGGTAGGGCTTGATGCGCCAAAGCAAAGGAAAATGTCTGGCTACTACTATAGCCTTTTAAACCTAACCTACCTAACCTTTGTTGTTTTGTCTTCTGCCTGATTTTTTCGCTGTTGTTGTTGCAGCCCCGGCTGGCGATGTTGATACACACAGCGACATCAGCTACACACACCCCACACCCCACTGCTTCTTTTCTTTCCCCTCTATTAATTAGCTTGTTGGGGAAGGTGAGATGGGATGGGGTTGTGGTGGGGTGGGGTGGCGGGACTGACAGGGAGGGGGGGGGGATGTTGGTAGTGGTTGGTGGTTGGTGGACATCTGGGGGGTTATCTACTGTCCCCTTGGTTGTTGTACCAGTGGGCGCTATGCTATAATGGTTTAATTCTGTACTGGTCTCTTGTCGTGCGTGTCGTTCTTTGATTTCATGTCTTTCATTTTGTAAGGGTTTTTTTTGTGTGTGTGGTTGTGGTTGTTGTTGTTGGGGAGTGACGTTAGGTTGTGATATTCTCTCTGTCTGTTTGTGTCTGTGTCTGCCTTGTCTCTGTGTTTGTCTGTCTTTCTCTGTCTCTGTCTGTCTCTGTCTGTCTGTCTGTCTGTCTGTCTGTCTGTCTGTCTGTCTGTCTGTCTGTCTGTCTTCTCTCTCTCTCTCTCTCTCTCTCTCTCTCTCTCTCTCTCTCTCTCTCTCTCTCTCTCTCTCTCTCTCTCTCTCTCTCTCTCTCTGTGGTGTGTGTGTATGTGTGTGTGTGTGTGTGTGTGTGTGTGTGTGTGTGTGTGTTCAGTTACATCCTACTTATGTGCAGACCTGCCAATACCCTACATTCTGTTGTTGAATACACGTACACACACACGCAGAAGGTTAAACAGAAGTATGCACGTTAAAAGCCATGCACAGAATATCCGGAATTTTCGGGCTAACCCTGATGTAGCCTACAGTCAATGAAAAACAATGATTAGATCGATGATGAAAAAGAACAGGCGGTTCTAGATCTATACAGGGCAGGTTCCAGATGACAAAGCAAGGAGGAGACTGCTGAATCCAGACTTTTCCCCTCCATCCACTTGTGCTAGAAACCAAAAAAACTGTGTGGCAAAGTAACTGACTCATTCGCTCACCCACTCCAGAAAAAATGCCAGTATACACACACACATACATACACACACGCCACATCAC
>CM060317.1:20548544-20561044 GCA_030674155.1 Stramonita haemastoma
CTCCCGGGAGGGGACAATGCAGCACGGGGTGTCCCCCGCGGCGAGCTGGAGATGGGGACACACGGCTTCCTGACGCCGCTCCTCCATCATGGCGGATGTCCTTCACTGAGCACATTGTGGCCGCCAGCGCGGTCTCCTCTTCCTTGTCATTACGCTTTCACAGGCAGCGCACCGTCAGTAATATTATGCCAGTCGGTTCAACAGTCACTAATCGCATCATCATCATCAAAAGGAATTTATCATTTTTTCTTTCCATGTTTTATATCTCCTTGCTTTTGTACAGACGATCCTATAACAAAATATGTAAGTCTTGAATGTTATCACCATTCATCATGACAAGTCAGGGTACATCAACATAAAGATAATGTAACACCCTTATTAGTCAACAACCCCCCCCTCCCCTTTGAACTGCTGATCTTTGCTTATATCTCTGGCTTCAACAAATGTTGAAATGCAGATTTCAAAAGGATAGAAACAATCTGTTTGTAAGACCTGTTTTAGCCATATAAAGGTAAAGGTGCCCATAACCTATGTGGTCATAAGGGGAGCGAGGGATCTAGAGACCTCAGCCTCTCTAGGGGCCAGCGTGTTGATGGTGGCACCCATCTCCTCTCCCTCACAGCTTTACCTTCCCTGACCCTAAAGAGGGCAGGCACCTGTGTACAACTGGGTGAACTGGAGGTCTGAATCAAGGAGCACAACGGTCACCTATTCACTTGGTAACCACGCTCGATGCTGCTTAACACAGGCTTGGGGAAAGATTGGACAGCTCAGTGGTCAGATTGCTCTGGCCACTGAGCTGTCCTGTTCCCCTTTAACAGTAGTGATTCCATTACATGTCCACATTGTGTGCTTTTCCAGCATGTCCTGAAGGGCCAGTCAAGAGCTGTATGTACAAACTACAGGCCAGCCAGGTTCACATCCCAGTGTGACTTTGATTGTGAGTGACTGACTGATCAGCAGGAGGAGGAGGAGGATTACGCTGAAAGCCCCGTGGCAGTGGAGGCAGGCAGGCAGGCAGGCAGGCAGGCAGGCAGGGCGGGACGCTAACTAGCTACCAGGACCCGAAGTCAAGTTCCTTGTCAGGAGGAGCTGGGTGGGGGATGAAAGGAATGTTGAAGAGGGGGGAAAAACAGGAGAGATGACAGGCAAGCAGTGGAGCAATCCCCCAGAGAAAAACCTGTCCACCCCCTTCATTCTCCTGCAGCCCCATGTCTCTGTTGGCAACTGCTCTTTGCTCTGTCTGCCCATTCTTCCCAGCACAAAGGCACGGAAGGGGGGCAAGTGCTTGTTGAGAAGAGCACCCAGTTTTAGGGGGATGAAAGGCCAGTACATACGCCAAGAGGCAAAAAAGATGGGGTGGGTGGGTGGGTGGGGTGAAGAATGGTGTGGTCAAACACACCCTGGCCGCCCCTCTTGTCAAGTCTAGCAGCTAACAATGGCTGACAGTCCACTTTCATTGTTTTCACCCACTGTCTCTTCCCATCTTCACAGGGCAGGTATGGCTGAACTGGTGGCAAGAACACACATCGCACTGGATTTGCTCTTTCTTTTCCTTGGATTCTGACCTCCTTCAAGCATCACATGTGTGTGTGTGTTATGTGCCCACAAAACAGGGTCAGCTAGTTTTTGGCCATACTGGTGACAGGTCATGGAGTAGACTCTGTCAAACAGGGTCACTGATTTACTCGTTCTCTCTCTCTCTCTCTTTCCTTCATTTCTTTTGCTATAGACTAACGCCAAAAGAAATTAATTATTTGCCTTTACACTAATAACCAAAGAAATTTGCCTTTAAAATAGTTCCAAAAAGAACAAGTAGGAAATTGTAATGTTTAAAAAGATAAAAATCCTAGAAATTCTTATACACAAAAAAGACACCTAAGCGCCAACAAATTGCCCTAAAGGGATTAATTTTAAAAAAGTTTTTTCGTTTGATCTTTCTTCAAGTAGTCATCCAGGTCTGGGAAAGAAAGAAAGCTTCTGGTTCAGATGTGGTGAGTTGGCTTCCTCCCAGGATTTTCAGTATTTGAAAACTGG
This sequence comes from Stramonita haemastoma, assembly GCA_030674155.1. Classification (NCBI taxonomy): domain Eukaryota; kingdom Metazoa; phylum Mollusca; class Gastropoda; order Neogastropoda; family Muricidae; genus Stramonita; species Stramonita haemastoma. Next base: position 20,550,582 of record CM060317.1, read on the forward strand.
GTGAAGCACATTCAGTCCCACTGGCATCATCATCACTAGCGCTGAACCACTTCAGAAGTAAACGGAGATGAGAACCAATCTCTCCCCTTTCCTCTCCGATTCCCCCAGGCCAACCAAACTGACGAGGATGCGCAAGTTGTGATGTTTTGTGTCAGACGATCAAAAAGATTTTTTTTTATATTTACGGCATACCAAGCAGTAAACTGCGGAGTACTATGCTCTCTCTTCAAGTCTCAGATGTGAAGAATGCAGCCAGCAAGCAAGGAAAGAATTCACGTCACAAAAGCCAGATGAACAATGGAAGCAGGCTGGAGGAAATGTGGACAGGAAGGTAGTGTGACGCCAGCCAGTATCGGTTACCTTTCAAACGGAGCTCTCTCTCTCTCTCTCTCTCTCTCTCTCTCTCTCTCTCTCTCTCTCTCTCTCTCTCTCTCTCTCTCTCTCTCTCTCTCTTGTGGAAAAAGGCGTGCATGTGTTAAGCGGTGCGATCCTCGTTTGTATCAGACGACAAAGCCCTCTAAGCCAGAACAACGGTATCAGGTGGCCAAACCCCGAGGTGGTGAACAAGCCCCTCTAAAAGTAGTGGGAAGAAAGCCTTCGTTCTTCTTGTTTTTTTCCCCTCTCTCCCTTCTCCACAACTCTTGGCAAAAGCCCTTAATTGCTGCTCATCTGACTACAAACAAAAAACAAAAAAAAGAAAAGAAAAAAATTGTACCGGGGACCCCTCTCGTCTGCCGTTAACAGTAAATGGACACACGCCAAACAGATCCGGCGACACGTCAATAAACGATCCCTTTGAAACAGCAACTTCTCTCTCTGTACACGTGAAACAGACCACGACCGGTGATTTTCTTCCCCCCCCCCCCCCGCCCTTCTTTAACCCATCTGGCGGGGAGGAAAAGGGGCACTAATCCCTGTCGACTCGCGGCCCGCTTTCATGTCTGAGGGCCTCAAAGGCAAGGAGCAGAAGCAAGGAGATAGGATTACACCTAACAGGGCAGGAGAGGGAGAAGAGGAGAGAAGAGAGGGTGGGGTGGTTTTGTGGCTGTGGTCTCTGGGTAGATGAGAAATAAAAACTGGGGTGGGTACCTGTTGATATGAAGGTGTGATGTCACCTGTGCTTTACCTGTTGCTACCTACTCTATTCTTACTCTGCTGTACATAGTCACAGTTGGTTGTTGTTGCTATAATATTATTATGATGTAGTTTGTGTTTTGTCCACGTCAGCGTTGCTCAGCTGCCTGTTTGTCAACCTTGTAGAATGAATGATCGACTACATGGAAATGGATATCAGTTTGATCCTCTAAACTACACCCCGAAGTTAGGAATACAGTTAGTTTAAATTAATGGTGGGTAAATTTGTCGTGTTGATGTGCAAAATCTTACCGTTGGTGATTCTCGGAGCTCTAACCAGGAAGGAAAAACCTTCTCCGAAGTGAGGGTATGGCAGCCTATGAGGCCAGGTACTTGAAAAAAGTCTTACAGCTTTAAATTTATCATGTGTGATGTATACTTTCAATTCACACGTGATTCCTAGGTGGGATGAGTAAGTCAGAGTATATTATGCATGCTCTGCGTGCACGCACGGTGTTAAGCCGGGGAACGCGCTGCAACAATGGCATCAACATACTAATTATCAGCATTATAGAGATTCTGCAGATGCTGCCTGATGGCAGTCTAAATAGTTATTTCTGTCACTCTCACCATCCATCACTGTTCATTTTCACAAAAGTGGAGAAGTCTGCTGCATTCTTTGCACAGTGCATTTTGACCCGCATACAAGCGGCACCTCTTGTGGCCATCGTGTTTTGACACAGTATTTGTTTTGTTCACACACACACACACACACACAGCGAGAGAGAGAGAGAGAGAGAGAGAGAGAGAGAGAGAGAGAAGAGAGAGAGAGAGGAGAGAGAGAGAGAGAGAGAGAGAGAGAGGAGAGAGAGAGAGCCTGAGAGACAGGAGTAGAGAGAGACAGAGACAGAGAGAGAGAGCCTGAGAGACAGAGAGAGATAGGGAGAGAGGGAGAGAGGGAGAGGAGAGAGGGAGAGAGGGAGAGAGAGAAGAGCGTAGAGACGGAGGAGAGAGAGGACGTATGAGAGATGAGAGTGAGAGAAGAAAAGAGAGAGAGAGTGAGAGAGAGAGAGAGAGAGAGAGAGAGAGAGAGAGAGAGAGAGAGAGAGAGAGAGAGAGAGAGAGAGAGAGAGAGAGAAGGGAGAAGGAGAACAAAGAGGCCGGCAGACAAACAGATACAGAGGAAGCCATTGGAATCCTACTACATTCCTTGACTAGAAACAAGCAAGACTGTCCGGACAATTAAGCATCACAGTAAGAAAGAGAGAGAGAAAAAAAACAACCAAACCAAAACGGGCTAACACCAAAGGCGAAAAGGTGTGAGAGGGGTCAACAAGATCTGTGGCCAAATCTCGTCGTCTCCTGTTTGGTTCCCCACCTCCCCCGCCCCAGTCTCCCCTTACCACCACCCCCCTACCCCTCCCCTCTCTCTCTATTCCACGCAGTCTTTTGTCCTCCTCCGCTCTCTCTCTCTCTCTCCCTCCGTCTTTTCCCGCCACCACCCGACAGTGCCATACCATGCCATGCTCTGCTCCGCTCTGCCACTGATCATGGTCCTGGTCCTGGCCCCGGCCGGCCCCGCCAAAAAGCTAGTCAGTCCTGCCTAGGACAGGCAAATATTGATAAACCTATTGGAGAAAGGGCGATGAACTGTGCTAATGGCTTCTCACAATAATTCCCTCCCGCTAAAGACGGGAGGCGCCACCACGTATAATTGGATTGTCAGTACCCCCCCTCCCTTTGCTGCTTGCTGGCGATCAAAGCCCTGGATAGTCTTGGGTAACAGTTGGCTAGCCTAGTCTTCACCCAGTAGTAGCAGTAGACAACCTCCCCCAAAACCACAAGTCAGTCTTGTATGTACCCTTCAAGACTCAAGACTCAAGAATACTTTAATTAAGGTCTCAACTTGAGAAATTACCCTAGCGAAATAATTATCAGGATTTATGAAGGCAACCTTCTGTTTTTCTACTCCTGTATCCCCAAAAAACAGCTTTGAGGGGAAGGGGGGGGGAGGGGGGGAGTGGTTGGTACCTGCCAAGGGTTTTTATTTTTTCGTTTTTTTGCTGGAGTGGGTGAAAGTCTATGAAGGTAACAAGGCGAAACAAGTGGGATTCGGCGGGCAAGAAAGCTAGGTAAATAAGTACCAGCAACTCCAAACAGGCTGGCCTCAACAGGCCCTTATTTCGGAGCGGGGGTATTCCTCAAGCCCAAGTGGTCTGTGTTTCCCACAGGTTAACTCTTGACCCCCCCACCCCCACAAAGTCCATCCAGTCCAGGAGCGGGGGGAATGGCGTGCTGAGACCTGTGTGTGGAACCCATGTGGGAAACAATGCAGAAAATGCAGTTTTCTAGTAGAGGCCTGGAATGAGGGGACAAAAGCAACAACAAAAAAACAACCAACACTACTGTACTATACTAGTCACTTTGTAGCATGCAAATCTTCCGTTTACACGCAGTCTCATGTCTCCTCCAAAAGAAACCTGCCATGTACTGGGGAGTGCAAAACCTTTGAGGTAACCACCTGCTGGATAATTCAGCGTAAAGAACACAACGCCCCTTCAGGCTCTCCTTCCCTCCCTCTCTCCCTCCCTCTCCTCCTTCCCTCCCTCCTACTCTTCCCCCACCTGGTTCTAGAGTATTTCCCCTTTGAAAACTTTGCAACACAGCACGGTCACACTTTTTGTACTTTTCTCAAACACCTCCACAATCTTTAAAAAAAAAAAAAAAAATGAACAGATTCATTCATTTTATTACACTGCAAAAAAAAGTACTCTCTCAATGTCCCCTCTTCGGGAAATAAGGAAGGACAAGCGAACCAGAGCTATATACTCCAATTCCAAAGGCACTGGCGCAGAGAGAATCTAAACAGCCGTTGGAAGGCTTTCGCGCGTCCAAGTGCAAAGAATGACATTAAATTTGCTTTAAACGACCTTGAGGAAGCCCTGGCCAGTAGCCCAGGAGCTGCCTGGTACAACTGCCCGTAGTCCAGCCGCAGGAGCATTGCGTCAACAAGCTCACTGCCTGTCTCCTCTGTCTCTGTCTCTCTCTGTGCAAAGGACAGTGGCCCACCTTTTTCAGTTCTCAAAGCAGGTGGCCGAGAGAGAGAGAGAGAGAGAGAGAGAGAGAGAGAGAGAGAGAGAGAGAGAGAGAGAGAGAGAGAGAGAGAGAGAGAGAGAGAGAGAGAGAGAGAGAGAGCTAGAGCTAAAGGGTTGTGATTAGAAGGTAATCGGGTGACAGACAAAACATCACTCCACAGACAGACCAGACACCCTGACCACCCCGCCACCCCCCAATGACACACACTCTGGTCAGGAGGACTGCCCCTTGTGGCCTTGGAGCGCGCAGTGACCATGCTGCGTGGGAGATGGGGGGGGGGGGTAGAGAGGAGGCAAGGGGTCTGTGTGGGGGAGAGAGAGGAGGGAGAGGGGGGAAGGGAGATGTAATGAATTTATTCGCAGTTGTCCTTTACTGCGTTTGCTTGAACCCTTCCTCTTTCTCCTTCTCCTTCTTTTCCTCCTTCTCCTCCTCCTCCCCCTTCTTCTCCCTTCTTCTCCTTCTCCTCCTCCTCCTTCTCCTCCCCCCTTCTCCTCCTCCTCCTACTCCTCCTCCTTCTCGTCCTCCCCCTTCTCCTTCTCCTCCTCCTCCCTACCCAATGACATCGTAGGACATTCATCCCAACAGTCGCTTCGATAGTTAGACTGCATCCAATGCGGTTTTCTTTGGTGCGAGGTATTCTTCTACAGTGTTTGTCAGCGCTCTTGTACACTGGTGAGAAGCATGGACGAAGGGAAAAAAGAAAGATTAGTGGCTTTTTTTTCTTCTCTCTTCCACGTGTCATAAGGCTGGCTACCTACCCATTGCATTATCTCGGGTATTTGTATACAAACCAGAAATTATTATGATGGATTGAAGAATCTGGTAAACGGATCGTCAGTTTGGTGGCCTCAGTTGCTCTGTACAAAGGTGGTGAAGAAGAAGAATGCAAAGAAGAAGAATGCAAAGAAGAAGAAGAGAAGAAGAAGAAGAAGAAGAAGAAGATTGCAAAGAATGCGAAGAATGTGAAGAAGAGAAGAAGAAGAAGAAGAAGAAGAAGAAGAAGAAGAAGAAGAAGAAGAAGAAGAAGAAGAAGAAGAAGAAGAAGCAGCAACAACAACAACAACAACAACAACAACAACAACAACAACAACAACAACAAGACAATACTAAAAAAGTAAGTATATCTATCAATAGCACATCAGGGGCGGAAAAGTATATTCAAATGCGAGACAAGGGAACGCAGTTGCAACACGTTCCAGGGGCTTCAGTTCATTTTGTTTATATGCTCCAGCCGACCACGAAGGGCAACATCAGGACTTGACATGACGTCAAACAAGAATAACATTGACACTTCCCCATAGGCAGTATTGACACAACATTTTTTGGCATAGCAACATCAAACATCGTTGAGTTTCAACCACCTAGATGACATTGTTATGTCTTCGTTACATAGATCGTCACTTGTTGTGGTGATGTCAGTATATTTTTTTTTCGTTATTGTTGTTGCTATTATTCTTTATTCAATTCAGTTGTTCTTTTCGTTTTTTGATAGGCCAGTTGGCTAAAAAATACCTACCATGTCCTTTTGTGAGACTAAACAAAGAGAGAAACAAGCAAACAAAACACAAATCCATCTCCACCACCACTGCCACCACTCCCATCACCACCATCATCGTTATCACTACCACCATCACCACCAACCCCAGCAACAATAACAGCAACATACTTACAAATTAACAGTCGTGACTGATCAGTAAACTTTATTATGTTGTTGTTAATGCTGCTGTTGATGCAAGTGGTTGTTGATATCACTACTGTTGTTGAGTTAGAGTTGTTGTTGTTGTTGTTATAATGTCCCTAAACGTCTTTATTAAGCGGTGACCTCCTGCCACTTTTCAGGAACAAAACTTTATAGCTAAAACAAAACAAAAATAAAACTAATCAACCAACCAACCAATTCAACAAACACAAAATCAACCAAACCAAACGCAAAAAGAAAAATCAGAGCTAGAGCGAGAGCAAGAGAGAGAGAGAGAGAGAATTTGTCCCATCATCCACTATTCTCTCTCTCTCTCCTCCTCCCCTCTCTCTCTCTCCTTTACCCCACTACCCCCCTCCCAACACCTTACTCCGTTGTTGTTTGTCATTGTTGGGTTTTTTGTTGTTCTTGTTCTTTTTTTAATTTTGCCAGGTGAGTGTGGCTGTATGCCAGACCAAGACAGGTGTACGTACTACTGGGGTGTGTGGTGGGATGGGACAAGCAATTAGAATACGAAGAGGGGGAGGGTGCAGGGGTGGGGGTGGGGGGCGAGAGGGGGTGGGAGGTCAAGTGTTGATCAAAAGTTTTAAAAGTGAAGCACTGAGTGACCCCTCCAATCCACTTAGGGTCAGGCAGAGGCAGACATCTGTCCAGTATGTGTACATGACCGTCGGGGACTTTCTTCCTTTTAACTCCCTATGTCTTTTTCGTTACTGATGAAAAATCTCTGAAGTTGGAAGTATGGCTGCCAGACCACCTGTATCTAGATAGAGCAGGTGTTTAATATAAAAAAAAGCATAAAAAGCCATACATATGCCATTTTTGAAAATAACGTATGTGGTGATGATGGTGATCAGTTGATATGTACAAGTCCTGCTTGTTATTTTTTTCCCCAGAAAGACTTACAAAATAAGTATGTGGTGATGATGATGATCGATTGATATGGCACATTCCTTGCTTGTTATTTTTTTCCAGAGAGACATAAAAAATAACATTATTCTCTGCACGCTAAAGTTGGATGCACTGGGCATGAATTGTCAGGCCTATAACAGTTTAACGCATTTTTGCTTATTTGACAGACGACAATAAAGGTGTCTCAGCATTTAACGACGACGACGACTACGACTACGACTACGACAAGGATTACGACGACGACGAAGAAAAAGAAGGATGCAAAGAAGAATGCAAAGAAGAGACGTTCAAAAGGAAAGAAAGAAAGAAAGAAAGAAAGAAAGAAAGAAAGAAGAAAGAAAGAAAGAAAGAAAGAAAGAAAGAAAGAAAGAAAGAAAGAAAGAAAGAAAGAAAGAAAGAAAGAGAAAGAAGAAAGAAGGAAGGAAGGGAAGAAGAAGAAGTTTCTAAAATCATGCGATTTTGTTGGTTTATTTTAGCAAGAAAATATGGGCAAAAAGCAAATTACAACACCTCTTGCAAATCACAAACCATCACCCAGGAGGATGTATGAATTGTGTAAATCAACGTCAACATCTTTTGCGATATTTTCAGAGACAAACTAGCTTCACACTCTGCTTACATAGTATTCTACTTTTCATGATCACACACACACACACACACACACACACACACACACACACACACACACACACACACACACACACACACACACACACACACACAACACAAAACACACACACACACACAGCAATGTCATGGGACGTGTTTTTTTCTTTCTTTCTTTCTTTTTCTTTTTCTTTCTTTCTTTCTTTCTTCCCCTTTACTTTTCTTTTCACTGTTTTTGTAAAGACCTGAAATGTTTAGGCGCCTACAATCTATTATCGGGATCGTATGTAAGCTATAAACTATTTCTGCATCGCTGAGTTTTCTTTTCTCCATCCATCTCTCTCTCTCTCTCTCTCTCTCTCTCATCTCTCTCTCTCTCTCTCTCTCTCTCTCTCTCTCTCTCTCTCTCTCTCTCTCTCTCCTCTCTCTCGTTGTTGCCGTTTCGTGTCGTGTATGCTTGCACTGTCTGGTCTATGATTGACGATCTTATGATATGGAATAACATCAGCAAACTCTTTGCTACATTTGGTCATTATTCACAATCCCATTCATGAAAAGGCCAGTGCCTGTTGTATTGGAATAAAACTCTCTCTCTCTCTCTCTCTCTCTCTCTCTCTCCTCTCTCTCTCTCTCTCTCTCTCTCTCTCCTCTCTCTCTCTCTCTCTCTCTCTCTCTCTCATCTGCATTATTCACATCCATTCTAAACGGCCAGTCCTGGTGGTATGGTTTGAAACAATGTTTAAATCTATGCTGTTGTCTGTCTGTTTCTGTCTTTCTGTCTTGTCTGTCTTGTCTCTGTCTGTCTGTCTGTCTGTTGTCTGTCTGTCTTGTCTCTCTCTCTCTCTCTCTCTCTCTCTCCCTCCTCTCTCCTCTCTCTCCTCTCTCTCTCTTCTTCTGGTGCCCCCGCTAGCCTCTGTCTGGTACAATTGGACTGGTGACTGTTGCGCGCTTGGATTCATACATGCCTCCCCCCTCTCGTCCTGTCTGTTCCTCTGTTGTATGTACCTTCCTCTTTAGTGGTCGGGGTAGTAAGCTCAACGATGTGTCGTGACGCCATCTGCCCCCACCCCACTATCTGTGCTTCTGTCTGACTGCTGTCTCTGGTTACCAATTGCATGCCTGACCGTTGGTTTATTGGTACATCCTCCCCCCTCCCACCCCCAGCCCCGTAATTAGAGAGTGTAAATGGGTAAAAGTACCCCATCTAGCAGGGATAGTAGGAAAACGTGGGTAACAGAGGACGCCAACCAATAAGAGTGGGTATAGAGACAGATAGCTATGAGTTGCTCACCCTACTACAGACTCATAGGGTGACACCCACACTGTACCCAGTCTGTTCATTGGAGGTGTAGGGAGAAATGATGAACACAATTCGTAGTATTAATAATATATATAACATGCACCCTGGGTAAACAGCGTGCGGACAGAAAGAAAGAGCAAATGGTGGATGCCATACTAAGGCACTCATGCAGAACGCAGCAGAAGGAAGAGCCAGTCTAGTCAACGTTCGACACGCTACATGATAAGATAAATGTTTATACGCACGTGCGGATACAATAAATACTAAACACCTGGCATGCAACAGCGCATCACATGCACAGACAATCATACTGAGACACCACGCAACAACAGCAGCATACAATCACACAACAATGCGAACACAAATAACACACCCGACACACACACACACTAACCACTCTAAACACAAACAGATCACACACAACCACCAGCGCGTACACACACGAACAAAACACAAAAGACAAACAGTGCACACACAAAACACACACCTAAACAAAACAAACACACACAGTATACACCACACTCATTCCCTACCAGCACCACACACACACATCCACACACACCACACACCCCTTCACACAACACATACAAAAAAAATAAAGAAAGGGCCACTACGTGTAGCACTGAAAACCAATATAAATAACAGCACTCAACATACTGAAAACAAAGCAACACAGTGTCAGTCAGCATCGAAATCATGCATCTGTCACTACAACATCTCATGTTTGTTTTGTGATACATGGTGATAGTAGTAGTGTGGTTAGCATCGCTGACACGGCAACCGTGTCAGTCGGATAATATAGTGTTGTGTAATGTGTGTCTTCTTCATTATTCATCTTCGTTTTTTTAAATTTCTGGCGATTTAAAATACAGTGAACAATCTTAGAAAATTTACAACTAAATTCAAAATATCAGAATTTGAACAATGACAAAACCAAAACAATGAAACACTCAGTCAAATTATATTTGTCCAACTATCAAACAGTATCTGAGTGTAGGGAAGTAGTGAGATGATAGATAGCCTCGTGTTAGTGCCTATGTGAGCGAATGTCATCTGTTCCACTGGCCCGGATCGAGCCTACCCGAAAACGAGGAGGCTAACGTTGGTAAGGGTTTTTCTTGGGGTTACACAGTGCTCGGTTTAAGTCTCTAATCCTAGGCTGAGGTATGGTGATATTGGAGAATGTGTTGTAAATGTTTTTTGTATTATGGTGTTTTCCTGCTTACTATTCTTAATCATTTGTTTGGCAGGCAACACGGAAGGGTTTCTCTGTTGATGACATAATGAAGTTTTGTGTTCGTATAGTTGTGTCATGACGCAAAACACTTAGCTGTTTTGTTTTTATAAAGGATGTCAAACACTGTTGTAAGCATGACACTCCTACTAGTGTCAAGCCTTTACATACACTTGTGACAAAATCTTTATAAACAAAATAATCAATCATCATGTTTGTGAAACAACCAGGACACATATCTGTGTACATCATCTTCAAAGTGTTGGTAATAACTTAACATAAACACTGCTGAGTAAGGTTTTCTTGACATTTTCTTTATTCTTTCACTTCAAACAGTTAGCCAAACCATCCCAAACACTGGAATGCATTAAAACAATTTTAAATCAGTGTGTGTGTGTGTGTGTGTGTTGTGGTGTGTGTGTGTGTGTGTGTGTGTGTGTGTGTGTGTGTGTGTGTGTGTGTGTGTGTGTGTGTGTGTGTGTGTGGCGCGTGTGTGTGTGTGTGTTGAAAAAACTGTATTTGCTTCTGTTTTTATGGCTCTG
>CM060317.1:20568544-20571044 GCA_030674155.1 Stramonita haemastoma
TGTCATCCGTTCCCACAGCACACAAGGCCTGCTCTTTCGAAAGGCGGAACGGGTTTATAACGTGTGTGCAAGATGTTCTGCGTGCATTCACAAACGAGGCCTCGGTTTAGAGTCTCATCCGAATGACTTTGACATTCAGTTCGATTCTTTCGTCAAACTGGGAAGAAAGGGCGAGGGTGGGAATCGAACCCAGAACCTCACGGTTTACTTGTTGGCAGGCGAACGTCTTAACCATCCTGTCACCTTCCATCGTTTGTAGGCTAAACGTACACAATTATCGTAACATACACACGCGCACTAGAATAGTACACGCCTTCTCATTCACTGTGTCAATGCACTCGCTCCTGTTATATAAAAAGTACCCATTGCCCCCCCCCCCCCCCCCCCCTCCACCCCCTTAATATCAAAACCACAGTGACACACATTCTTCCCCTCTTCAACATAAGAGGTGTATGCAACTTTTTTTTATTTCATTTTTTTTATATATCTCTCTTACCCAAATCCTCTCCCAATCCCTTTCCCTATCCATTATTTTTTTTCCCAAGTTTACAACACCCCCCCCCCCCCCCCTGCCCTATCTTCATCCACCCGACCTCATTCCCAAAAACACACTCTCTCTCTCTCTCCTCTCTCTCTCCTCGTCCTCTCTCCTCTCTCTCTCCTCTTCACTCTCTCTCTCTCTTCTCTCTCTCTCTCTCTCTTCTCTCTTCTCTCTCTCTCCTCTCATCTCTCTCTCTCCTCCCTCTCTCTCTCTCTCCTCTCACTCTCTCTCTCCTCTCTCACTCTCTCTCTCTCTCTCTCCTCTCTCCTCTCTCTCTCTCTCCTCCTCTCTCTCTCTTCTCCTCTCTCCTCTCTCTACTTATTCTCTCTCTCTCCTCTCCTTGGTGTTAATTAAAAAAATATTACGAAACAAGATGAAGGATTAAGCCTAGGCGCCAGCAGGCTACGCTCAGAGGTTTTATATTTTTTCCAGCATCTTTCCTCTTTCTTTTCTTTCTTTTTGTTTAGTTATTTAGGTCGAACAGCTTTGAAATTTTTCATTCGTTCGTATCGAAGCCTGTTATCGTTCATTTAAGTTTTTTTGGAGGGTGGCGTTTTTTCCTTCTTTTTAAAGTTTTGTAAGACGAGGGTGTGTAATTTGACAGTTTATGTAAACAGGACATAAAGGGAAAAAAGTACATAGTGCAAGTTAGTAGGTTATGTCGTCATAATTGAAGTGGAGAAAAGAAAGTGAAAGAAATTCTTAATGCTCGGATGAGTTTCATAGTCGTGACAAAGATCCACGCTTACTCTCTGTCTGTCCTGTCTGCTGTCTGAAAGTATGCCTCTCTGTCTATCTGTCTTGTCTGTCTGTATTTTTCCTGTCTACATCACACACACACACACACCACACACACACACACACACACACACACACACACACACACACACACACACACACACATGCGCGTGTATATTCTCTCACACGCCCCTTACCCCATACACAACATACCATACAACCGCGCGCGGCGCCGCGGCACCACACGCTCACGACATACATAGAGACTTAAATCCACAGAGAGAGGAGAGAGAGAGAGAGAGAGAGAGAGAGAGAGAGAGAGAGAGAGAGAGAGAGAGAGAGAGAGAGAGAGAGAGAGAGAGAGAGAGAGACGGGGCTAACAAACTGGATAGAAACAAAAGAAATACACCAACACTGGTAAGAGACAATAAAACAGAAATGAGGCGGCACCTAAACACAAAGCAGACACACACACACACACACACACACACACACACACACACACACACACACACACACACACACACACACATCACACACACATTCACAACACACACACACACACACACACACACACACACACACACACACACACACACACACACACACACACACACCCACCAAACACACCAGGTTACATCACGCTCTCCAAAAATCCCTTCGCGCGAACCAAGCCTGGTATCGCCGCCACCCTTAACTGTTTAAAAAAAATCTCTAACAGCGCAATTTGCTCCATCACATCGTCTCTCTCTCTCTCTCTCTCTCTCTCTCTCTCTCTCTCTCTCTCTCTCTCTCTCCTCTCCTCTCTCTCTCTCTCTCTCTCTCTCTCCTCTCGTAGGGGGTGGCTGGGTGGGTGGGCGGGTAAGTACAGAGAGGCTGCACCCTCTTGCTCTTAGTCGATCGACGGAAAATCTGATTCACTTCAAGCCTTTCTGGAATTCCAGACTCCATCCCCAATTCCCGCCCCACGAAACTGCTCCCTCAGATTACTCAAAAGCACTCGGCCAACCTACTTCCCCCACTCACCAAACCCACCACCCCTTTCTTCCCCTCCCTTAAAAACCCACCTATATCCACCACCCGTGTCTGTCTGTCTGTCTGTCTGTCCCTCCCCCAAAAGTTAAAACCTCTTCAATCTCTCCTACCAATACCCCTGCCACTCCCACCCACCAAATTCTGGTGCCAAAAAGTGGTAGCATTTGCAAGTTGATTTTTTTTTGG
>CM060317.1:20591044-20606044 GCA_030674155.1 Stramonita haemastoma
TGAAAATGTTAGATTCCATGTACAGCCTTACACTGTTTGGAGCCAGGGTTGGCTGCGCCAATAATGTCCATACCATGGAAGGTACCAGTTCTATCCAGTGTCCTGATCTGATAATCTACATTGTCAGCAACAAACTGGATCCAGATGTTGGGCTTTAATGCCTACCAAGTCTGTTCTCTGGTCAGCAGCAGCACACATTTCAAATAGGCTGACCATATAATTATGAAGAACTAAAACCAAGCTTGTGGACACGTTCAGCAAGGTCTTTGGAGCCAGTCTGCTGGTGCATGGCAACCCCAAAAGCAATCTGAAGGGGAAGGATGAGTACTGTTGGTTGTGCTGCCTGCATCAGTGCCTGACCAAGAGAAGCACTTGTCAAGTCAGGGTCTGTTTTCCTTCCCAGCAAAATTCAGAGAAACAGATCCAATGATTATGGGAAATAATTTCATTTGTGTGTTAAAAAAAAATCAGGTGTTTGTGATACTTGAAAGTTCTGCAGCAGAAGTATACTCTGTTGTTAAGGTAATGACGTTCTTCATGTCTGATAAGAGAAGTTTTGCAGTTGTCTGAATTATTCTGTTTTCTCCTTTCTCTGCATCTTTCACTCTGGATTTTGCCCTTTTCTCCAGGATCTTCTCTGCATTTGACCTTAATGTAGGGACATTTTATTTTCTTCTGACGCAGGTAATAATCACTTCATCACCAAAGTGACTTTCTACTTTCTGCCACATGTATTTCTCTGTGTAGGGAGTGTCACCATAGAGATACTCTTTCATCTTTGTGCACAAGTCCATGATAGTGGTTTGTTCATATTATTCTCTTTGAAACAAGCCATGACATGCATGAAGGCTTCATCACGAGGTCTGCCTGCAGTTGCCGAGGTTTGTTGCTGTGATCCGTGAAGAATGGCAAAAAGTAAGGATAGATTTCATAGCTGTGAAGTGGACACTGCACTGCTTGTGATGCACAGCATCTGTAGCATGAAGGTCACTGACAGCTTGATTCTTTCACACACACTTTCCGCCCATTTCTTCTCTGGTCCATACTTGAAATAGCTTTCTTCAATCTGCTGCTGGAAACTAAATGTTCGATTTTAATATACAATAGTGTGTCGTTTCTTTCGGAAATCAATAATTGGCTGGTCGCAAAAGAGACATTCAGATGAATTATGAAATCTAGCTTTCTTGGATCAAAGAGCTAGGTTGTTCACATCTGAATAATACAAATATTACTCTTCTCTCTGTCTCTTCAGATCTTTTTTGATGGCAAGATGCTGCAATACGTCTGCCAACATGCTCCGTCTACACTTTGCCACGATTTTGTAAAAGAGTTCACTGTCACCCCTCAAAGCATGCATTTTGGAAACCTGCAACACCTTTAACAGTCTGCTTCACTACATCTTGGCTATCAGTCAGCAGTCTTTCTCCACATAACACACATAGATATAAAAAGTCAGTCCTTTCATCTGGACAAAAACGTAATCAGCCATTGGGTAAAATTCTGGGGTGAAAAGCCCAGCAAAATTGCAACGAAACAATGCTTTAGATCAGTGTTTTTGTAGAGCAGGTAACAAAGATAAACAAAACATTTTTAAAGTCACACATCACCCTAAGGTTAAAGTTAAACAGAAAAAAGTTGCATCCCGTTCATTCAGAAGTAAATATCCACTAGTGCCGTAAATAGGATCCACTAAATTCAGATCATATGCACACTGTCAGATAGAGACAAGAAACACATACAGAGAAAGAAAGAGGACAGAAAGTGAAAGGGATGATGTGACACTGTCACACATACACTGATACACATGCTTTTCCATCAGAAAGGACTGCAGATACACTTTTTGATACTGTTATATATATATATATATATATATATATATATATATATATAATATATATATATATATTATATATATATGCTGTTATTTATACGATTGTGTTATATACACACTACACACACACACACACACACACACACACACACACACACACACACACACACACACATATATATATATATATATATATATATATATATATATATATATATATATATATATATATATATATATTATATGCATACACACATGTGTGCGCATATATATATATATATATATATATATATATATATATATATATATATATATATATAAATATATATATATATATATATATACATGACGCCCATGGCTTGAAACTCTAAACAATGACTATTTCTCTTCATGCCAGGACCTCTGGCCATGTTCATGAAAGTTAAACACTTTAAAATAAAGCAAAACAAAGCACACAGAGAGCCGATTTTGACAAAAGTGGTTTACCATACATACTACATTCCTCCACTACTGTATAATGTAGGAACTGGCCCAACACATGTGGACAGTTGTTTCGATGCTGTCTGGTCAAATATGCACATCAGCGCAGTACATGTCATGCATCTCGTAAAAACAATTAAGCAGTTACTTTAGGCGTGTGTTTAATTTCAAAAGATAGGTCATTAATGCTAAACGAAATAAGAATAAGTAGCGTCAAGGCGTTGGCACCAAGTTCCTTTCTCTTGCCGCCATAGGCCTTTCTCGGTCAAAACTGGGTGGAGCCTGACCAAAAAAGGGAGGATGCCGCGGCGCCAGAAGCAAGCCAGCTATAGCAAACGATCAGTCTCAGAGTGTGAAATATCGTTTATTTTGTGTGTTTGTTTATTGATTTTCGGTATCTGCCGATGCCTACTTTTTCCTACTTTTTTGATATGTTGTTTATGGTATTTTTATCTACCAGTGTACCAAGTTTGAAAACTATTGCAATTAAGTCCTTGCGAAATGCAAGGATTGACTACACTACAAGGGAGGGAGGTCTGGGTCTATGTCATTCAGTAAAGAGGGTGCGCGACTTGGTAGGTAGGTAGGTAGGTAGGTGGGTGGGTAAGGAGGTAGGTGGGTAGGTGGGTGGGTCCCTTGTCTGGAGAGAGGCTTGCAGAGTTATCTGTCTGTCTGTCTGTTGTGCCCCTTGTGTTGGTTGTTATGTCGCCAGTGACAGTGAAGTCTGCAGCCATTGTCACTCACAGCTAGACTAGTGGATAGGGGCAGGAAGTTGGCTACATTGTTTCAAACTTTAAAAAAAAGAAGAAAAAAAGAGAAATAGTTACATTCATTTTTGTGTGTCGTCATTGCCTTGTGATTCATTCAAAACTTCTTTCCCCGGAAATACTGCTTCTTGATGTAATGTAAGTGGAGGACTGCCATTGAAAAAAACAACCTCCCCCCCACACACACACACCTAGTAAAAAAAAAAGAAAGAAAAAAAGCAGTAAATATGAACTGTGCCCTCCCCCCCCCTCTCTCTCTCTCTCTCTCTCTGGAGTTAACATCAGTGCTGACTCCACTCTTCCCAGAAGTCCTTCGGATGAGACTATAAACCGAAGCCCCGTGTAGTGTGCGAACGCACGCTGAACATCTTGCTCACACGTTAAATCCTGTTCCGCTTTTCGTAAGAGTAGGCCATTGTGTGCCGGTGGGAACAGATGATAAGAGTTACAAAGCTGCATACACACGGGGACTGGAGGTGAAAAAGCACAAGAGTGCTTAATATTCCATTATCCTCGATATAAAAGAATAAATCAAAAGTAAAAATCAAATTCAAAAAATCAATCTCTCTGACGGTTTTCAAAGCTGACGACGCAGCAAAAGCTGATAGGGAAGGGTAAGGTAAAAGGTAAAGGTGTCCCATAACCTGTGTGGTGGTAGGGGAGCGAGGCGTCAGAGACCTCAGCTTCTCTAGGGGCCAGCATGTTGAGGGCGGCGCCCATCTCTTCTCCCTCGCTGCCTTACCTTCCCTGACCCTAAAGAAGGCAGGTACCCATTGACAGCTGGGTGAATTGGGGAAACTGTACTGTAGCCCAGGCACGCAAACGGTCACCCATTCAATTGGTAACCACGCTGGACGCTGCTGGGGGAAAGCGGGCGCTCTGACCACTGAGCTATCCCGTCCCTACGGATAGGGAAGGGGACAAGTCTATAGTTGGATTTCTGTCGGAAGCGGGCTGTTTCCCTTCTCCACAATACAACCAGACCTACCACACCTTGTAACACTGGGCCTCCCTTCAAGTCACTCCTCAAAGACTCCCTCAAACAAACTTATCAACAGAAGTTCTCTGCGTATGTGGAATGCACACAGCTACATCCCGCTCATACACGTCGCAACCCCTACCCATCCTCCTGTCCTAGAAAGAGCAGCCTAACTAGGCTAGTGCAGGTGGCATGGACAAACACCATCATACCTAGCATGCAGCCTGTAGTAACCTGGCGAGAGATGGACTCCGCCAGGCTCAACTTGCCTTCGACACACTGCCTGGAAAATTGAGTGCAGTGTCCTAGTGACTGTTCAAAAAGTTTATGGGGGAAAATGAACGCTTCTTCATTCGAACACTGCATCGATGTTCCAAACATATATAGCATAGAATTACGCATGTAAAGGAACCCACTTTGAAAACAAAAACTACACCAAACGAACACACACACACACACACACACACACACACACACACGCGCGCGCACGCACGCACGCACGCACGCACGCATGCACGCACGCACGCACGCACACAGAAAGCACGCACCCGGGTTCGATTCCCGTTTGGGGGGATTTTTCCCCTGGAGTTAACATCAGTGTTCACTCCACTCTCCACAAATGTCCTTCGGATGAGACTGTAAACCGAGGCCCCGTGTGCGAACGCACGTAGAGCATCTTGCCCACACGTTAAATCCTGTTCCGCTTTTCGTAAGTGTAGGCATTGTGTGCCGGTGGGAACATATGACAAGATCTATAAAAGCTGCAAAAACACGGGGATTGGATGTAAACAAGCACATGAGTGCTTATTCCATTATCCTCGATATGAATAAATATAAAAATAAATAAAAAATGAAATAAAGCAAAAACATTCCTGGCAAAAGTCGACAGAAAAGCCACCATTAAAGGCAAATAAAACGAATAATTATATATAGGAAAACTAAAAAGGAAGTGGATAGGAGGGGATGAAAGGGTTAGGGAGTGGGTGTTGAAAAAGAGATAGATCTAGAGGGGGGGGGGGGGGGGGGGGGTGTGGGGGGGGGGGGGGGGGGGGGGGGGGGGGGGGGGGGGGGGGGGTGCTAATGTGAAGAAGAGCCAGGAAAAGCAGCCAGAATTCCTCACATAGAAGTCGGTTGTGACAATACAATACAATACAATACAATACAATACAATACAATACAATACAATACAATACAATACAATACAATACAATACAATACAATGCAATGCAATGCAATACAATGCAATACAATACAATACAATACAATATAATACAATACAATACTGTGGCGGGGCGGTAATTAGATTACTTCCCATGCGATCGGAACTGCCAATCGCAGCGTCGTAGATCTAACGTTATATCCACACCTGCGAATTGTGCGACGTTCTGAATCGTTGGGGGTGATCGAAAGCCGTCCTCTGCATGCACTCTGCCCATAGCGGTAAAGTGTAGTATCTATGCAGCCTCTTTATAGAAGCCACATTCCAACTGTCTGACTGAGCCGTCGATGCCGGGAAATTGTATACAGTTGCGGCAGATCAAATATCTGCCCTCCGTTACTATACAATGCAGTGCAGTCCGGCACGATGCAACGCAATGCAATGTAACACAATGCAATGTAACACAATGCAATGTAACACAATGCAAAGCATAAATGCAGAATACAGTACAATACAATGCAACACGATGCAGTTCCATTCCATACAACAAAATGCAATACAATATGATATGATGTCTTGCAATGTGATGCGATGCAATTTTAAGTAATGTGATCAAACGTATTGCAATGCAAAGCAGTACAATACAACATAATGTAACACAATATGTTATACAACACATCACAACTAAAGAGCACAACACATGTATACTACATAACTTGTATAATAATAATAATACATGGAACTTATATAGCGCTATATCTTGTAAAAACAAAGCAAAGCGCTGCATTCGACCTATACATCGCACAAGCAATCAATATCAATCTATGGTCCTAGCAAATTCAAACGTGCGCGCATACACACTATATATACTATATACACACACACGTATACTACACAACACAACATAAAAGAATACGATGCAATGCGGTTCAATGCAATTCAGGGTAGCACAAGGGAACCCGTCACACATAGTGCAATACATTAAAAAATAAAACAACAACAACACAAGGCAACACAGACAGTTGTAATGAAAAACAATATTACACATTATAATTTAAAGTAATACCATACCATACCATACCATACAATACGAAGCCATACCATACCATACCGTACCTACCGTACCATACCTTGTCTCACGGTAATGTGCCATAGCGTAGCATAGCATAATATAGCATAGCGTAACATAACGCACAATACCATACCATACCATACCATACCATCATATCATATCATATCATATCATATCGTATCACATCATATCATGTCATATCATATCACAGCACAGCATAGCATAGCAGAGCATAGTATAGCATAGCATACATAACAGAGCATACATAACAGCATAGCATAGCATAGCACAGCATAGCACAACATAGCATAGCACAGCTTAACATAGCACAGCACAACACAGCATAGTACAGAATGGCATGGTGTAGCATAGCATAGCATAGCACAGCATAGCATAACATAGCATAGCGTAACATACTATACCATAGTCTAGTGGTCAGAACATTGCGCTCGCAATCTGACGACCCGGGTTCGAATCTCGTTCAAGGAGATTTTTCTCCTGGAGTTAACATCAGAGCGGACCCCACTCCCCCCGAAAGTCCTTCGGATGAGACTATAAACCGAGACCCCGTGTGCGAACGCACGCAGAATTATTATTGCATACACGTTAAAACGTGTTCCACTTTTCGAAAGAGTAGGCCATTGTGTATCGATGTAAGCAGATGACAAAATTTACAAAACCGCATACACACGGGGTACTGGATGTAAAAACAACAACAACACAAGCGTGCTTATTCCATTATCCTCGATATAAAAGAATGAATTACATAAATAAAAGATAAAAAGATGTCCTGTCACACCATGTCACACCCAGGGTACCTTGCTGCTGCTGTTGTGCTGCTGCTGCTGCTGCTGTTGCTGCTGCTGCTGTTGTGCTGCTGTTGATGCTGTTGATGCTGCTGCTGCTGCTTGCTGTTGCTGCTGCTGCTGTTGCTGTTGATGCTGTTGATGCTGCTGCTGCTGTTGATGCTACTGTTGATGCTTGTTGATGCTGCTGCTGCTGCTGCTGTTGATGCTACTGTTGCTGCTGCTGTTGCTGCTGCTGTTGCTGCTGCTGCTGTTGTTGCTGCTGCTGTTGCTGCTGCTGCTGTGTGATGCTGTTGCTGTGCTGCTGCTGCGTTGCTGCTGTTGCTGCTGCTTGCTGCTGCTGTTGCTGCTGCTGCTGTTGTGATGATGCTGTTGCATTGCTGCTGCTGCTGTTGCTGCTGCTGTACTCTGCTGCTACGTTCCTGTTGTGCTGCTGCTGCTGTTGCTGCTTGCTACTGTTGCTGCAGTGTGCTGCTGCTGCTGTCTGTGCTGCTACTGCTGTTGCGGCTGCTGCTGTGTGTGTGTTGCTGCTGCTACTGTTGCTGCTGTTGTGGCTGCTGCTGTTGATGCTGCTGTTGCTGCTGCCTTGCTGCTGTTGCTGCTGCTGCTGTTGCTGCTGCTGCTGTTGCTGCTGTTGCTGCTGCTGCTGCTGTTGCTCTAGTGCTGCTGCTCTGTTGCTGCTGCTGTGTGCTCCTGTTGTGCTGCTGCTGTCTGTTGTGTGCTGCTGCTGCTGTGTGTGTTGCTGTGCTGCTGTTGGGTGCTGTTGCTGTTTGCTGCTCCTCTGTTGTGCTGTTTGCTGCTCCTTGTTGCTGTGCTGCTGTTCTGCTGCTTGCTGCTCTGTTGCTGCTGCTCTGTTGCCGCTGGCGTTGCTCCGTCTGCTGCCTGTTGTTGTTGCTGCTCTGCTCCTGTTGCGTGCCTGCTGCCTGCTCCTGCTCTGTGCGCTGTTGTGCGTGGCTGCTATTGCTTTTGCTGCTGCTGCTCCCTGTTGCTGCTGTTGCTGCTGCTGCTGCTGTTGCTGCTGTGCTGCTGTTGCTGCTACTTCTGCTCCTGTTGCTGCTGCTGCTGTTGTTGCTGTTGCTGCTGCTGCTGCTGCTACTGGCGCACTCCATAGGTGGTGGTCACAAAGGCCATGGATCTGCTGCTCTACATCCCAGTCAGCTGGCCCCGGGGCATGCAGCTAGCTCAGCATGCAGCGTCTGTCAGCAGGTGAGGAAAGCCCATGGGGGAACGTCAGTCTCTGCAATATAGCCTACTGGCTGTACTTCAGATGGTATTGTGCCTGCAGACCTGTACAACGTTGCTCTTTCGAAACTGAACCTTTCTCAGTAAACTGTACTCTCTCTCTCTCTCTCTCTCCCTCTCCTCTCTCTCTCTCTCTCCCTCCTCTCTCTCCTCTCTCTCGTTTTTAACAGAAAATAGTTTTGAATATGGAGTATCTAAACTGCTTTTTTGTGCAACCATAAATGTGTGGTACCTTTGTATTTTGATTGAGCATATGCTATTTTTCAGTGTTATATATTAATGGACTACCCCACCCCCACCCTCCCACAATGAGTATGTATGCCTATGGCCAAAACACATTAAACATTTGAATCATTTGAATCATTTGAATCTCTCTCTCTCTCTCTCTCTCTCTCTCTCTCTCTCCTCTCTCTCTCTCTCTCCCCTCTCTCTCTCTCTCTCTCTCTCTACATCTGTCTAATAATTATAATCTCAGAAAACAATTTATTCCATATGTAGACAGGTTCGTTTTCCTTTCCACAATAAGGGGTGAAGAATGGGGAAAAAAGGGGAAGATGGTAGGATGACTCAGGCACTCCACATCTCAAACGGTATTGATGGAGGCCAGCAGGGGTGTTATGGTAACACATTTATTGTTTCATTTACCACAACAAAACAACACACACCTGAAACAAATACAAAATTCAGGTAACTATCCACATTTAAAACACACACCTGAAACAAATATAAAATTCAGGTAACTATCCACATTTAAAACCACACCTGAAACAAATACGAAATCCATGTAACTACCCATAACTAACCAGGTACATAGCTCATGGAAGGCACACATAGCAAATACTATTGTCGTCTATGGTCTAGCTGAGTATCAGAATAAAACTCCTTTCATCACCGACACCAAGATACCAAGTTAATCACAGGGAACCAACAGAGAGTATAAAATCGTAAATAGCAAATCCACATATTACAATTAACCAGGAAAACCCTTTCCTCAGTACTCTCAGCTGACATTATCCTAAATAATGTCCAACAGAACTTAGTTTATGCTAAGATCTTTTCCACAACGATTGGTTCCTATCAAACCTATGGATATCGTAGCACACGAGAGAGAGAGACAGAGACAGAGACAGAGGACAGGAGAGGGGGGGGGGGGGGGGGGGGGGGGGCTAAGGAAGAGATTGAGTAGGCATAATCTAGTGTCACAAAAATCACATACAAAATTAGCAGCTTTACGTGCATATGACTGACCATAGTCACACAATTACGGTTGCTGAAACCCCTTCTACAGTAGTAGAACAATTATCTCAAGGACCAAGCTAGTCCTTACTTTCAAATAACAGACTAACCAGACAACCTCCAGGTTTCTTACTCATCTATTCCGATTAAACTATACCATAATAGTTTAACACAACAACGTTATACAAGTCCACATTAATTTATCTGCGATCACTGCGATTGATATAAACTTTGTCTCAGAATAACACAAAATCAAATAATTAGTTATTCTAAAATTCCACGTAAGACTGACATGCAACTATGGAATAAATCCAAGAACACACAGTCAAACAACAAAAGCCTTAACGACCTCAACCAACTTCCGTGTGTCAAACAATACACACTCTCACGAAACCAAATCCATCATTAAATTCAGTTAGTATAGGGGATCGAATTTGTTTGTCGAATTGACTATCACCCTGATAAACTGAACTACAATAAAAGAAAATGTTTCACTTACAGCTCAACCCGAAGAACAACTACTGCATACTAGCGTCGTCACATCGTCGCCACACGTCATAGTCGTCTTGCCGTCCTCTGGCTGCGTCCTCTGGCTGCGGCAGGGAAAGGCTGAGTGACTGACCGCTCCTTTACTTACGCCAAGCTTCTTCTGCCCTAAAGTCTAAACCAATCATGTCCAGGGGGTGCCAGCTGACTCGGGCCTAACCCAATAAATTCAAAGTGGAAATTTAAAAGAAACCAAGTCAGCAAAATTTCGACAACAGCACCAAACTTGTTGAGCAATAGACTAGCAGGGACAAGCCCTCTAACCTGTTAATTGTCGCCAGCTTGTCTCAAGTGGGCAGCCACACTTGCCTGCCGACTCTCTTTCTCTAGTCCTACCCATCGCGCTAACAAAAGAACTCATTATGCCAGCCCCTGTAACATCTTAGAAGAGAAGGGGAAGGAGGAGGGGGGGGGGGGAGGAGAGGGTTGTAGTCCAACATAGTGTCTAGTTATAGTGTCTAAAGTGCACACTATAACACATATAAGCATTAATCGCAACCTTGTTTATTCAAGCTGATATTACTGCTTCTGACTACAACAAAACAGAACAACACTAAGGCATTTAGCATTGTACTTACAGAAAGCATTTCAGTTAAGAAAAACAAGTGTTACCATGAGTAGGAAATAATATTGTTTGTTGCTTTTGATGTCATGATGTGATTATCATGTTTATCCCCCTTCTAAGGGGCTGTGGCCTTTATGAATAAACGTCTGCGTCTGCGTCTCTCTCTCTAATCCGCACAAACTGTAAGTCAGTTTCCTCCTGTCTCCAGCGACAGCAGCCTTGGACAAGGTCTTTCTTTCCTTCCCTTCATCAATTATGCCCATGTTAAGACCTTCAGGTCTCTTTTTTCCAGACATCTTGACACCGGAGAGGGAAGAGTCTCAGCAAAGCTTGTTTGCCAGTTGTGAGAGCTTTAAGGGCAATGCAGAAGGTACCCAGGGTATCCCTCCCCCCGGTTCTCCTTCCTCACTGCCCTTTCTATACTCGCATGCAACAGCACATCTCAGAACCTCGCTATTAGGAACCTTAAAGAGACATTTTTCCATAATAATAATAAATAATAATAATAATAATAATAATTTCATAATAATAATAATAATAATATAATAATAATAATATGATGATGGAAGCGGACAATAAAGGTTGTATCTTGTATCTTTGATTTTGATGTCTGACCATCGATTGATTTTTTAGGCCTGAAGTCTTCCTCAAGATCGTGCCTGTGGAAGAGGTAGGTATTGAGCGCCTTCTCTCTTATTTGGAGTAGGCAGTCCATGAGTAGTTAGTTACCTTACGAGCAGAAGAGGACACTGAGGATATCATCATTGTCGTCATCGTCGTCGTCGTCGTCGTCGTCGTCATCATCATCATCATCATCGTTGTCGTCGTCGTCGTCTCATCATCATCATCATCATCATCATCATCATCATCACATCATCATCATCATCATCATCATCATCATCATCTCTTACAGATAGAGAGAGAGAGAGAGAAGAGAGAGAGAGAGAAGAGACAGAGAGACAGAGACAGAGACAGAGAAGACAGACAGACAGACAGACAGACAGACAGAAGACAGAAACAGACAGACAGACTTTTTTTTTTTTTTTTTTTATTTTATTTTTTTACTTGTGTCACCTGTTCCTTCCACCACACACTGACCTACTCTTCCAAAAGGCGGAACAGATTTTGGTGTGAGTGTAAGATGTTCTACATTCGTTCACACTCGGGCCCATCGATTTATAGTCTCATCCGGGGGGGGGGACATTCGGGGGAAATGGAATCAGAACTGATGTCACTTCAGGGGAAAAGTCTCCTTCAGTAACAGGTGCCTGCCTGCTCGGAGGTGGCTGGATAGACTGGGAGCCGTCAGATTGAAAGCGCAATGCTCTGACCACTAGACCCTGCTCCCTGAATGGACAAACGAAATGGCTCATACAGATTTACAACTCCCCCCTTTCCTTCTCCGGTTGGTTTTCCCGGACTAATAGCCTCCATGTCCCCCCCCCCCCCCACCAAAAAAACAAAACAAAAACCCCACCAACAACAACAACAACAACAAAAAACAACCAACCAAACAAAAACAAAAAACCCACCTCATCCCTGCAGCATAAAACAAACAAAAACAAAAGCCACAGTTTTTACAAAACAGGAAATACAACACACACAAAGAGCCCATGTGAAGCTGTTTATCTCAAGTCAAATATCTCCACAGTGACGCAATTGTCAGTAAACTGTTGTTGTTGTTCTGCGAGAATTTATTTTTGTCCTAGGGAGCCTTTTCACGTCCCAAGATTCGTTTGAAATAGAAGTATGTGATAAAACAGCTGTAAAGACATACATCATGAAACGAGGGTGTGTAAGTGTGAGCCGTGTGGCGCCAAATGTCCATGTTAGATTGACGTTGAAAGTAAATGACGAACAAATTGTCAGTCCCCTGGAAAAAAAAACACAAAAAAAAACAAGGAGTTACGTAGCCAAGACTTTTAGTTTATAGTTCAAGAAACGATACCGTGTGCCCCCCCCCCCCCCCAAAAAAAAAAAAAAAAAAAATTGTGCACATGGCAGAGGCATGACTCATAATCGTAGGAGGATTTATGACATCACGAACACTGCCCAACATTTTCTTTCTTTCACCTTTCGTCCGTTCCAGCGTTCAAAACTAAAAAGTTGAAAAAAAAAAAAAACACTCACGAAAATGTTTCATCAGTAGAAATCCACTGTGTCATTTGTTGGGAATTCAGTATAAATCATCTGTCTTTTTTATGCTGCTATCCAATGAAAGAACAAATTCAATTTCATCTTTTCAAGTTTAATATCTTTGCACTGCTCTCTACTCGACATTCGTCTGTCCCTGTTATCTAGTCGAACACTCAGTCTGAAAAGTTTGAAGATTGAAAAAGAAAAAACCTAAACAAATAAAAATGCACACAATTATCAGTCATTTCCTTCAGTTGAAGAGGGCAGTAAATTCTTTGAAAATGTTGGCAGGATTTGAATTTGAAATAATGTGACAGATTGTCTGAATAAGTGGGAAAAAAACAAACATCAATCTTCAAAAGCCAAGGTCAGTGTTGTTGAGTTTTATTGTGACACCGTCCTGTCTGGACTGATGTTTAGCTCTTGTGTTTAAATCAACAAACATGATACGCGTCATATGTAAATAACCTCATGTTATGTTGTCTTCTGGGTGCCGTAAAAGAGTATTAGAGTGTAGTCTTTTCCCGGATGTTTATCATGTCGACTTTACTTAATACCAACATCTTGTTCATAAAAAATGCACAGAGAGAGAGAGAGAGAGAGAGAGAGAGAGAGAGAGAGAGAGAAGAGAGAGAGAGAGAGAGAGAGAGAGAGAGAGAGAGAGGTTGTGCTTTACTGTATTGTATTGTATTGTATTGTATTGTATTGTATTGTATTGTATTATACTGTATTGCATTGCTTTGTCTTGCATTGCACTGATTTGTGTGGCAATGTAGTGACGAAGTGGGGTGTGACGGTGTTTGCCAAACTGTCCTGCAGTGGACACCTGAGAGAGGAAGAGGCAGGGGCAGACAGACGGAGAACTGGAAAGGATGGGCCGACCTTGACTTGGCAATACGTAAAAAAGGTCAAAGGTGTCCCATAACACATGTGGTCGTAGGAGAGCGAGGCGTCAGAGACCTTAGCTTCTCTAAGGGCCAGCATGTTGAGGGCGGCGCCCATCTCCTCTCCCTCGCTGGTTTACCTTCCCATGACCCTAAAGAGGGCAGGTACCCATTTACTACAGCTGGGTGAACTGGGGGAACTGTATTGAAGCCAAGGCGCGCAAACGGTCACCCATCCAATTGGCAACTAGGCTTGACGCTGCTTAACCTTGGATGGGGGAAGGCAAGCCCTCTGACCACTGAGCTATCCTGTCCCCTTGGCAATGCTACTGCAAAGCGCTGGAGACAGACCAGCATGGCGAAAACTGTCAACCTTTCTGAGCGACCATTAATTCTTAGGTCAAGAGACTGACGATGCTAATGGTGTTTATGGGTGTAACGTTATGTAGTGTTGTCATCTAGCCTATACCACTTGGTTTATAGCATAGAAACTGTTGTGCTTAAGCGTCCGAATTAATCCTGGCCGAGGCGTTATTCAGGTTAAAGGCTGGTTTCTCTAAGATGTCGGACCTCAGCAGAGCATTTGATGTACTAGACTATCCCATTCCGCTAAACAGACTTGGAGGACATTGATTTTGACATGCATGGTGCAAATACAGGAAGTTTACATAAACTATCTTGGTCATCAATGGCAGTCTTCACAGTCAGCTATCATTTATGTGGTACGTTCCAAGTCCCAGTTTAAATGGCGTACTACAGGGCTCCGTGTTGGGACTTGGTTTTCTTTACCATGTAATATCAGTTGTTTCCCATGCAATTTCCTCACCCACGCATGATAAATCTTACAAGTTCCCTGAAAACTCGGAGTAGCCAAAATAATAGTGTCCCATCTCAGTTCTTGCACTGCTAGTATAAAACTATTTGGGCCTGTATAAACGACTTCTTACTTGAGATGAACAGCCCTAGACACTGACTAGTGGTTACATGAAAACGATATTTATTATGTTGGTACTTTACCATGCATATTATAAAATGTCACGCACCAGCAAAATGGTGTCCAGCATGAGTAAAAGGTGTTGGTATCATTCCGGGTCCAGTTGTATCACTGCTAGAATCAAAGCATCACCCCCTAATCATTTTTCTTGATTTATAAAAAAAAAAAAAAAGAAAAAAAAGTGTGCTACACTTGTGGTTTCCACCAAGATTTTTGTCGTTTTGTTTTGCTTTTTTTCTTCATTATTTTTTTCGGACAGAGTTTGCAGTTGCCAAAGTTTCAACACAGATTTCAAAGGCATAT
>CM060317.1:20613544-20623544 GCA_030674155.1 Stramonita haemastoma
ATTTAATTTTTTTTTTTTTTATTCATCTATTGTTTTTCATCTGCTTCTGCGGTGTGACCTACGTTCTTCCATTTCTATTCAAGCGAGAACTTGAGGACATCTGGTGGCTCTGTCCTCTGTCTGACCTCTTGGCATGGTGATCTCTACCTAGTGTTTTGATGGTCAGCAGTTTTCTCTCCATGACCATCTTGGTATGGTGAAAACCGAGTTGGGCAGCCATAGGTAAGGCATAGGCTGTAGACTCTTCTTCTTAAGGACGATTTAAAAAAAATAAAGTTTTTATGTTTGTTTTAATGACATTTCCACTTCTTTCCTTCCGTCTGAAGCATTCATTCTTTCATACATATAATTATTTCAAAAGAAATGTGTGATGCTTTTAGTCGTTTTTATAGATTTGTTCATGGGTTCATTGTTCATTGACTGATTGATTGATTGATTCATTCATTATTCATTTATTGTTTCTTTCATTCGCTTATTCACCTAGTAAGTTAGTCACAGATTAGCCAGTGAGTCCTCCCTCAAGTATTCATCAGTTTGTTTGTTCTTTCTTTCTTGAACTTCAGCCAGAGTTTTCAATAGCAGCGATAAGTTTTCAATAAACATGTTTGTTCAACAGCTGTTGTTTTGTAAGTTCAGCAGTTTTTTTTATATTCCGTTGTTGTTAACTCATTTGTTTGTCTATCCATCGATCCATCCACCACATCCCTTATCCATCCCTATTATCCATCTTACCACCCACCACCAACCACCACACCCATCCATCCATCCACCATCCATCTATCCAACTACCCATCCATCCATCCATCCTCCAATCCATCCATCCATCCATTCCATCCATCCATCATCCATCCATCCATCCATCCATCATCATCCATCCATCCATCTATTCGTTCATCATCATTTACTTTAAATCAGTCCCTCCTTTACTGACTCATTCATTTGTGTAGTCAGAGGCAGGTATTATTTATTATTATTATTATTTATTTATTTATTTATTTATCATCATTCTTTTATATCGAGGACAATGGAATAAGCACTCATGTGGCTTTTTACATCCAGTCCCCATGTGCATGCAGTTTTGAAAATTAATTTTGTCATCTGTTCCCACCGGCACACAATGGCCTACTCTTACGAAAAGCGGAACAGGATTAAACGTGTGCGCAAGCTGTTCTGTGTGCGTTCGCACACGGGGCCTCGGTTTACAGTCTCATCCGAAGGACTTTTGGGGAGAGCGGAGTCTGCACTGGTGTTAACTCCAGGAGACTAATCCCCTCCAACGGGAATCGAACCCGGGTCTTCAAATTGCGAGCGCAATGTTCTGACCACTAGGCTATCCCGTCCCTGGTTACAGTGTTGTGTTCACGATCTGACAGCCCAGGACCAAGCTCTCCCCATGCACCTGTTCGAGGGATTTTTTTTTCCTAGGGTTAACATCACTACCCACTCTACTCCCGGGAAAGTCCTTCAGATGAGACTAAAACCCGAGGTCCCGTGTGCGAACGCACGCAGAACATCTTGCACACACGTTAAAACCTATCCCGTTTTTTTCAAATGAGTATAGTAGGCCATGGTGTGTTGGTAGGAACGGATGAGGAAGTTTACAAATCGTATGCTTGGTGTTGTCGTGTTTAGACATTTATACCCGAAGTGAGGGTGTGGCTGGTTTGATGGTAGGTAAACGGTCGCATACGCAAAAATCTCACCGTCTGTGAATCTTGGAGCCCCAGCCGAGGAGTGTGGTGTGTGGAAAGTGAAGAATTTCACATTTTATCGATTCATTTCTTTGATTGATGAAAATCTATGCTGTAGAAAGAAAACCAATGATGTACCTTTCTAGAGTCTCGCGTGTGTGTTTCGTTTCCTTTTCTTTCTATTCTGTTTGATTTTTCTCTCTGTCTCTGTCTCTGTCTGTCTGTCTGTCTGTCTCTCTCTTTGTGTGTGTGTGTGTGTGTGTGTGTGTGTGTGCGTGTGTGTGCGGGCGCGCGCGCGCGCGTGTGTGTGTGTGTGTTGTGTGTGTGCATGAAACGACAAGACAAGAAGAAGAAGAGCATAGCAAATCACCAGAAACTGATGTTGGTAGACTCTTTGATTTTGCATTGTATTATTGTTTTGTTTTATTTTGCACTGATTGTACTATCCTGCATCATTATTACATCGAATGGTATCGTACTGTCTCTCTTTGCATTACATCGCATGGTGCTGCGTTAAGTTGCGTTATAATGCGTTGCATTCATTTGTGTAGTGCTGTAATGCGTTGTGTTGCGTTGTTGTGTCGTGTCGTATTGTAGTGCATTGATTAGCATAGCATTGTATATTGCATCATGCATGCTGCATCCTGTTGATCGTTTCTTATTTGTATTTTATTGATTTGTATCGCATTACGTTAGTCTGAACTGTGTTGTGTTGAACGACACCTCATCGTGTGGCTTATTGCAGTACACTGAATTGTATTCCATTGTATACAGGGTCTGGCTTGTCAGGCGCTTAACGGCAGCGCAACGCACATTTGCTCATACGGCAGACAACAATAGTTAGCTGTCTGAGCACTCCAAGAAGAAGAAAAAGAAGAGGCCTATTCTCTTTGCTCTTTGTTTGCGTTGCCACAAGGTATAACCATTGTATCGCCTTACCTTCCCACTCCAGAGTCTGTCACATATATAGTCACAGCAGAACTCTCCGTGTGAAAGTAGGACCTGATTTTCTTTAGAAACAAAATGCGCCTTACGTAGAAAAACGCCCCCCCCACTTTTCACCCCTTTTGTTTTCCACGCAGATGCAGATACCTCCCTTTAGAGGAACAGAAATTTACGTGGCAGATTTAAATTTTAAAAAATCCTCACAGGTGTGAAAGACCTTGGGAAGATCTTTCAGCCAGGATTTGTGAGGTCGCCCAAGGACTTTCAGGAGTTGTTTTAACTGTTCACGTCCCGTTGTTTATAAATGCTGGCATGGAGTATTGAGTGGAAGTGTATAAAGGGGAGAAACAATGGATGGAATCGGTGGAAAGGGGGGGGGGGGGTTGTTTTTATCTATTGTGGAAGGGTGGGGAGAGAAGAGAGAGAGAGAGAGAGAGAGAGAGAGAGAGAGAGAGAGAGAGAGAGAGAGAGAGAGGGGAGAGAGAGAGAGAGAGAGAGAGAGAGAGAGAGAGAGAGAGAGAGAGAGAGAGAGAGAGAGAACTGGCGTCATGAGATTTTAAACCAAGACCCTCATTGCAAAGGCAGGCAGAGAAAACACTTTGCACATGTTCAAACCAGACAGGTGAGCACATCCTTCAGAGGTGTACGCGATTCATCGACCTGAGGAAGAAAGTGTGGCCGATGGAGATAACCCTACAGACCAAGCCGTACGGCCCATGAGAGGAGCTGGAAAGGACATGCCATTATCTTTTCCCCAGATACATCTGTCGGTGTAAAGCCAACGAGAGAAGATGTTCAAACCAGGTTGTTGTGGGCAAAAAGGCCTGCCGGCCAGCTATGGCGAGTATAGCAGCAGGGATGGCATGAACAGCCCTAACATGTATCCAACCCAGGGGCATAAAGGGGACTGGTTTAGCCCGGTTCAACTTACACAATCCCCCCCACACACACACACACACACGCGAGCGAGCGCGCGAGCGCGCGCGCACACACACACACACACACACACACACACACACACAAACGCGCGCGCACACACATGCACACACACAGACACAAAAATTATGCACACACACAATTGCACACACACAGACACACAGACACACACATGCACACACATGCATACACACACACACACATGCACACACTGACTGAACAATAAATCAGCACAGTGTATCAACGACTCCTGCAAGCTGTTAAGGAAGAAGTTACTAGATAGTAACTGACCAACAAACTTGGATGCAATTTTTTCTCAGCAAATTTTAATCATGGTTATGGGGGCGGGATAGTTAAGTGGTCAGAGAGCTCGCTTCCCGCCAGTCAAGTTAAGCAGCGTAGAGCGTGGTTACCAGTTGGTGGGTGACTGTTTGCGGCGCCTTGGCTACAGTACAGTCCCCCCAGTTCATCCAGCTGTAAATGGGTACCTGCCCTATTTATGGTCAGGGAAGGTAAAGCAGCGAGGGAGAGGAGATGGGCGCCGCCTTCAATATGCTGGCCCTTAGAGAAGCTGAGGTCTCTGATGCCTCGCTCCCCTACGACCGCTTAGGTTATGGAACACCTTACCTTTACCTACAGTATTGAAAGAGTCATCTGATGTTTGTGTACAGTAGTGCAAGCATTAGATGAACAGGGGAAAGAAGCCAGAACACAGTCAGACCACGTGAGAAAAGTCAAAGGTAAACAAAAAGGGTAAAGGTTTTCCCCATAACCCAAGGTCAACAAAGACTGAACAGTGTCTTCACCTTTTGCTGAAAGCCATCTTCAATGTCTTGGTTGAGCAAGGTGACCTGGTCTTCAGTGCTGATGTTTTTTTCTATAGCCTGACCCAGTGGATGAATTAATAATTTTAGCCTGTTCTTTTCCAGGTGGTGATGCAAGTGTTAGTTGATCATTCGCTCCAGGGTTTTGCCAAGGCAGCTTTAGAGACAGGAAGGGGGTTGGGGTGGCTGTTTTTGTTGTTCTTATATTTTCCCTTCTTGAGGATCCGGGATAATGATGGCTTCTTTCCTACTGTTGTTTGGAGACACCCCAGCATTCTACTACTACTACTACTACTACTACTACTACTACTACTACTACTACTACTACTACTATACTACTACTGCTGCTGCTGCTGTTGCTATTACTGCTGCTGCTGCTTGCTGCTGCTGCTGCTATTACTGCTGATGCTGCTGCTGCTGCTGCTATTACTGCTGATGCTGGTGCTGTTGGAAACACCCCAGTATTCCAGGAGTGGTTAAAAATAACCAAGAGCTTTTTGTTGGACATGATCTACTTGAGGTGACAGATCATCTCGTTGGTGATGCAGCCCTTGTCTGGTGACTTCTCCATCTTCGTTGTTGTACAGAGCAGTTCAGTTTGTTGATAGAGAGAGCTTGGAGGTCATACTGGAGGCTGATGTTTGTTTCCTTAGTTCCTGTTTGTTCATGTGTACTGCTGCTGCTGCTGCTAGCCTGTTGCTGCTGCTGATGTCCTACTGCTGCTGCTGCTGCTATCACTTTTTTGTCACAACTGTTCACTTGTTCACAGTATTGTCCCACGCAGTAAGTATGGCTCTTGAAAAGCATAAAGGTGCATTTTGTGGAAGAATATTTGAAGGCATTTCATCCACTAGCACCTCTGCTGTTTATTGCTGCTTCTGCTTCTGCTGCTGCTGCTGCTGCAACAACAACAACTACAAATACTACTACTACTACTACTACTACTACTACTAAAATACTACTACTACTACTACTACCTACTGCTGCTGCTCTGCTGCTTGCTGCTACCACCAACCACCACCACCACCCCCACCACCACCACCACCACCACCACCACCACCACCACCACCACAAAAACTACTACTACTACTACTGCTGCTGCTGCTGCTGCTGCTACCACCACCACCAACCCCACCACCACCACCACACACCACCACTACTAAATACTACTACTACTACTACTACTACTAAATACTACTACTACTAACTACTTACTACTATTACTACAACAATAACCCCCTGCAGGCATCACCACCATCACTTTCCCAGACTCTGTAACCTGTAATTACTGTGGTTCAAACACTTCAGACAAAAGACAGGCAATCCGACACTGAGCATCCACGCCCTTGCAAAAAAAAAACCCCATCATGTTTAACAGCAGGGAAAAGCAATACTCACCCTGATAACCCCACAGTGGAACTGACACACCAGTACACACACATTCCCCCCCAGGGATGTAGTAGCCGAGATGAACAATACCATCATCCTCAGCCGCGTCTTGTCTTAGGGAAGAATTATCTCAGGTGAATACGACCCCTCATTCATACAGAATGCCAGCGGGGCTGTGCACGGCCATTTTACGATGCAGAGCACGTGACCCAAGACTTTTTACCGGTAGTGGATAGTATGGTGTTGATTCTGGTCATCAGCAGAAGTCGCTGGGGTAAGTGCGCGAAGGTTTCAATTAGAAGAAGAATGTCTTATCATTTTTCATACTATACCCCCCAGGGTTGGGAGTAGTGTTTTGAAACCTCTCGCCTTTTTGCTAGATCACGCTGATTTGTGGTGCTTAATTAAGGGTATGATGGGGTCTGGGATGGAGAGAGTGATGATCTTTACGAAAGCCAAGTCGCCTTGTTTTGTGTGTCGTAATAGAGTAATATTATAGACTAGACGTTGTCGTTGTTGGCGAGCTAGTTGTCTTCTTTCATTTAAGGTCTGTTTGTACTCGGTGGTATTAGGCGCTCTGTGTGTGTGTGTGTGTGTGTGTGTGTGTGTGTGTGTGTGGTGTGTGTGTGTGTGTGTGTGTGTGTGTGGAGAGAGAGAGAGAGAGAGAGAGAGAGAGAGAGAGATAGAGAGAGAGAGAGAGAGAGTTAATTCCTCCAGGGACAACCTCCCTGCTGACAAGAAGTAGGTAGGTGTAGTGTGTCACTAAAGTACAGTAGTGTGAGGCCTGTGAGTGCTGAAGACCACCCCGGGCAGAATCTAGTCCTAGCCATTAAATGCCAGAGAGGAAAAGTACGCCTGCAAGACACACCGGCTGTTAATGCCATGCCCCGACCTTGTACTCCTGACTTGACCGGATTTTTAAGGCGCGAGGCTGAGGTCTCCTTCAGGTGGCTGTTTGAATTTTTTTTTCTCCCTGGAGTAAGCATAGTTCAGTGGTCAGAACACATGTCAAGGTTATAATAAGCAGCATCGAGAGCGTGGTACCAATTGGATGGGTGACTGTTTGCGCGCTTTGGCTTCAGTACAGTCTCCAGTTCACCCAGCTGTAAATGGGTACCTGCCCTCATTAGGGTCAGGAAAGTATAAGCAGCGCGGGAGAGGAGATGGGCGCCACCCTTAATTAATATTATGCTGGCCCCTGAGAAGCTGAGGTTTCTGATGCCTCACTCCCTTACCCCCACATAGGTTATGGAACACATTTAACATTGCCTTTTAGCAAAGCTGCTGATTTCGCTCTCTCAAAAAGTCTTTAAGCATGAGACCATAATCATATTATCGTAATCAAACCGTAATGACGAAACGGTTGTTTTCTGTGACAGTCTGA
This sequence comes from Stramonita haemastoma, assembly GCA_030674155.1. Lineage (NCBI taxonomy): Eukaryota > Metazoa > Mollusca > Gastropoda > Neogastropoda > Muricidae > Stramonita > Stramonita haemastoma. Next base: position 20,620,714 of record CM060317.1, read on the forward strand.
CTTTGTGGGAATAGCTAGGTCTAATGCTTCTCAGTGGGTTATACGTGTAAAGACAAAAACATTGCCATGCCCGGGATTCCATGTCATTAAGATTGTGTACGTGTGCCATTGTTTCGCCTCCACGCTGCGCCAAATGGCTTAACAGCTGTAATTAACGGCAGTACATAGTGTTCATTGCTCTCTCCTCTCTCCTCTCTCTCTCTCTCTCTCTCTCTCTCTCTCTCTCCTCTCTCTCTCTCTCTCTCTCTCTCTCTCTCTCTGTGCGCGCGCGTGCGCGTGCGTGTGTGTGTGCATGCATATGTATGCGTGTGTGCGTGTGTATGCGTGGATGCGTGTGTGTATGTGTGTGTGCGTGTACGTGTGCGTGTGTGTGTGTGTGTGCGCACGTGCGTGTATGCTCGCGTGTGCGCGTTTGTGTGTGTGTGTGTGTGTGTGTGCACACGCATGTATGCGTGCGCGTGCGCGTTTATGTGTGCGTGTGCTACGTGCTTGTGTCTTGCATGTGTTTTTAACAATTTCTGTATAAACATATTAAACTTGTAAACATGTGTGTTTGTTTGTGCGCGCATCGTGCGTGCGTGCCTGCATGCTGGAGGGTTAGTAAAATTATTAAAGCTAAAACTTATCACTTCATTTCAGAACAACGCGGGAAGGGCGATAACTACCTCTAATCAGACTGACTATAATCAGTCTGTAATCAAACTGTCACCGATTGAATGAAACTTGATGATTTATTCAAAGGCTACGCAGTTCGGCTGAAGCATTACGCCTCGCCTTCCTATTGAAAAAAGATCATCTTTAAGGAAACAGGATTGGGATGAATTATGGCGATGTTTTTGTTTTGAATATAAAAACGAAGTGACCTTTTTTTTCTCTCTCTTCTTGTTTTGATGTTGTTGTGGTCGTTTGCAGTTTTGTCGTTGTTGTCGTTGTTGTTGTTGTTGTTGTTGTTGTTGTATTGTGTCATCGTCGTTGTCAATGTTGTTTTCGTTGCAGCTACTGCTGTTCCTGTTGATTTTGTTAGATTTATTTTTCATTTTGGGTTTTTTTTGGGTGGGTTTTTGTTTTGTTTTCTGTTTATCCTAGGTTGATTTTTCTTTTTGTTTTAGAAACACACAGAAAGGAGGAAACCTTGATGAAGTTTGTTTTGGATATAGACTTTGCACAAAGTCCTCGTGCACAGGCATACAGACACACAGACACTGACACATGCAGACACAGACACAGACACAGTCACCTACACACACACACACACACACACACACACACACACACACACACACACACACACACACACACACACACTGACAGAGAATGGCAGTTTTCGCGCGAGAGAAAAGAGAGAGAGAGAGAGAGAGAGAGAGAGAGAGAGAGAGAGAGAGAGAGAGAGAGAGAGAGAGAGAGAGAGAGAGAGAGAGAGAGAGATAATACAGACAGACAGACAGACAGACAGACAGACAGACAGACAGACAGACAGACAGACAGACAAAAACCTAGAAAAAATAGGGTTCATATCAACTCGGCCAAACTTGATCACTCTCCTCCTAAAAAAAAAAAAAAAAAATCAAAATTAAAACGAAAACAAAAAAGCAACAACAACAAAAAATAACAACAAATCCAAAATCTCCTTTAAAATTCAGGAATTCCAAACGTTTCACTCACGTCGATGGCACTAATGAAAACGTCACATGCCTTTGATCTCTGGCTCCTGAAGTTCACTCTCCTTTCCCTGTAAGTAACATTCCTGCATGCGCTTTTCTCCTCTCCTCTCCTCTCTCTCCCTCCCACCCCCTTCCTTTCTTCCTTCCTTCCTTCCTTCCTTCTTCTAGCTCTCTCTATCTATCTTGAACGCTTGAGTCATTAACTTTAATGGTGTGCGCAACGGAATGTCTTTCATGCCATTCTTCTTCTTCTTTTCTGGTGGTTTTTTGGGGTTTTTTTTTTTTTAATTGTCGGTTGCTTGGACGTTATATGGAGGAAGGGAGGGGAAAAATGTGGAGAATGTTCACACGTCATCAATGTGTGTGTGTGTGTGTGTGTGTGTGTGTGTGTTGTGTGTGTGTAGTGTGTAGTGTGTAGTGTGGTAGTGTGTGTATGTAGTGTGTGGTGTGTGTGTGTGTGTGTGTAGTGGTGTAGTGTGTGTAGTGTGTAGTGTGTGTGTGTGTGTGTGTGTGTGTGTAGTGTGTGTGTGTGTAGTTGTGTGTGTGTTGTGTCTGTGTGTCTGTGTGTGTTTGTGGCGTCACTTATAAAGATAACCAAACTGATTCTTTTTTGTTTTATTACCTTACCCTCTTACACTTTCTGTCCTTCTTTCTTCTTTCCATTCCTCTTCATTGTCTATTCATTGTTACTATACTATATCATTCATTTTTTTTTAAAAAAATATCTTTTCTATCAATTTGCATGCTTTTCTGCATTCATTTCTTCTTCTTCTTCTTCTTCTTCTTCTTCTTCTTCTTCTTCTTTCTTCTTCTTCTTCTTCTTCTTCTTCTTCTTCTTCTTCTTCTTCTTCTTCTTCTTTGCATTCTTCTTTGCATTCTTCCTTCTTCTTCTCTTCTTCTCTTCTTCTTCTTCTTCTTCTTCTTCTTCTTCTTCTTCTTCTTCTTCTTCTTCTTCTTCTTCTTTCTTCTTCTTCTTCTTCTTCCTTCTTCTCTTCTTCTTTGCATTCTTCTTCTTTGCATTCTTCTTCTTTGCATTCTTCTTTTTTCCTTTCCTTTCCTTTCCTTCTTCTTCCTTCCTTCATTTCTGTGTTCTGTATTTCTTTCTATCTTTCTTTCTTTTCTTTCTTTCTTTCTTTCTGTCGCTTTTCTATCTTCTTTCATTCATTTATT
>CM060317.1:20626044-20628544 GCA_030674155.1 Stramonita haemastoma
AGAGATCTTCTCTGCTACTGGTAGCCATGTAAACCAGTACTACCTGTGTCATGTGGGCAGATGGAGCTCATCAGTCTGGGAAGACAGTCCATCTAGGAGAAGGAAAAATGTGATTTCAAACCTCCGCTGCTTTGCGGTCATACCCACTCACAAACAAAGCTTTGGGAATCAATCCTGAGGGAAAATCTGGAGTCGGAGTCCCCAAGGTATCTCGAGGCTGTATACAGCAAAGTTCTGGCAACTCCTGCGACGACGACATTGGAACCATGCGTATCGGTGATTGCCTTTCCAATGGACAATTCCAGTGACGTGGAGAGGGGGGGGGGGGGGGGGCTGCTGCATGGGTAACTGCTTGCTCTCCATACAACTTACCCAGGCTTTGCACTCTGGAGAGGTCATTCCAGTTTCGCTTTGCAGCGTCGACACAACACACGAAGCAACATTGACTGTTATGTCTGCAAACTCAACTGGCGTAGAGTCAGACTGCAGGGGCTGCTTCCGATAGTGGGCGGGATCATTGCATCTCACTGGGCAGCTACCACCCGCTTTAAGCTGGGCAGACCCCAGCCAGTAAGGTGCTGCACCACCACGGTCCGTTAGCTCACTGGGTGCATGGGTTTCAGGGTGAAAACTGACAAGGCGATCGACAACTGTGCACCAGACAAACTTAAAACACACGACCTGAAATTGGGCACATGGAATGTAAGGACAATGACACCAGGCTTTTCTGACAGTCCGCAGGAAGCAAATGATGCTCGCAAGACAGCGGTCATTGACAGAGAACTGAGCAGACTGCAGATGGACATCGTCGCTTTCAAGAAACCAATCTCCCAGAAACAGGATCTGTGAAGGAGGAGACTTCACCTTTTTCTGGCCAGACAAACCATCAGACGAGGTCAGAGAAGATGGCATGAGATTCACAGTTAGAAACAGTTTGCTGGGATCCATAACCCCACCAGCAGAAGGAACAGAGCCCACCCTGTCTCTCCAACTCCAGACATCCTCAGGACCAGTCAGTCTAATCAGTGCCAACGTACTAACTTTGATATCCACTGCAGAAGCAAAAGCTAAGTTTTATGACAACTCAGCGCTGCTATAAGGAAAATTCCTGACACAGAACCACTGTTCATTGCCAGCCATTTCAACGCCAGAGTAGATGTCAAGCACAACTCCTGGCCCACCTGCTTGGTACAGTTCAGCACTGGAAAAATGAACGAGAATTGCCAGCGCCTGCTAGAGCTTTGCTGTCATCATGGGTTGTAAAGAGCTGGATGCACCATCATGTACACGCTACTAAAGCAGAGATGTATGCGCTGGATTGGCCATGTCAGATGGATCCCTAAAAACCTCTATAATGAACTTGTACATGGAAAACGTCCCACAGGCAGACCACAGCTGTGATTCAAAGACGTGTGCAAGAGGGACATAAAAGCCCTAAGCCTCGATCAGAACAACTGGGAAGCATCTGTACTCAAATGGTTAGCCTGGAGACGGACTGTGCAGAAAGGTCTCTCCAAGTTCAAGGAGACACTTGCTCAGCAGCACGAGGCAAAGAGAATAAGAAGAAAGGCTGCAGACCTGGCAGACAGACCAGCACCAGACTTCATCTGCGCCCTCTGCCATAGGGACTGTCATTCCCGTGTCGGACTGGCCAGCCACAACGGACGCTGTACCAGGGTAACACCTAGAGACTCCATAGTCTTCCGAGACTGAAGGCTGCCATCTTCATGGTAGTCCTGCTTTATCTTTGTAATGTTGTTGTTGCTGTGGCTGTTGATGTTGTTGTTGATAATGTTGTTGATGGTGTTCTGCTTTACCTTTGTAATGTTGTTGTTGCTGTGGCTGTTGATGTTGTTGTTGATAATGTTGTTGATGGTGGTTCTGCTTTAACCTTTGTAATGTTGTTGTTGCTGTGGCTGTTGATGTTGTTGTTGATAATGTTGTTGATGGTGGTTCTGCTTTACCTTGTTATGTTGCTGTTGCTGTGGCTATTGATGTTGTTGTGATAATGTTGTTGATAGTGGTTCTGCTTTACCCTAGTTATGTTGTTGTTGCTGTGGCTATTGATGTTATTGTTGATGATCTTGATGATTGTAGTACTATAAACCCTTGTTATGTTGTTGTTATTGCGGCTGTTGATGTTGTTGTTAATGATGTTGATACTGTAAGACTGATTAGTTTGTTGTGGTGGCTCTTGATATTGGTGATAATGTTGTTGATGGACGTGTTTTGTTGTTGGTGGTGATGTTGTTGTTGGAAATACATCCATGTTTTAGGAATAGACTAGAAACTGATATTGCTGTTTGTTTTGAGAGAGAGAGAGAGAGAGAGAGAGAGAGAGAGAGAGAGAGAGAGAGAGAGAGAGAGAGACAGACAGACAGACAGACAGACAGACAGACAGACAGACAGACAGACAGACAGAGACAGAGACAGAGAGAGAGAGAGACAGACAGACAGACAGAGAGAGAGAGAGAGAGAGAGAGAGAGAGAGAGAGAGAGA
>CM060317.1:20633544-20638544 GCA_030674155.1 Stramonita haemastoma
GTAAAAAAAAAAGAACAACCCAACATACAGACAATAGGTAACTGGATGACAAACGAACGGAAAAAAACTTATATACACAAAGGAAACTAAACGAAAACTAAATAAATAACAAACAAGATCATGCAACAAACAAAAACAAAAAACAAAAAACAAGATGATGACAACACAGTGACAAAATGATCATGTATTTCAATGAAACCAGAAACATTAATAATGCGCTTTATCATCGCTGGAAACATCATGCAAGGGCAAGTATGTCCTAATGATAATAATAATAGACAAACGCAGACAAGGAAGAGGGTTTGAAAATGGAAGTTTTCACGCTATGTTGTAACCTTTGTTTTCAAGCTCAAGGCTTGACATCCTTTTCTTCTTAACTACATAATATTAGTTTTTCTTTGTTCCTTGGTTAGAGCTGTGAGGTTTACCAATGGTAAGATTTGGTATGTGTGACCGTTTACCTACCATTAATTAAAGTAGCTACACTCTGACCAGAGATGATGTCTAAACACTACATCGGTGTACCTTCCTTTACCTTCACCTGTCCCGTAGTCCTGTGGATCGTGGTGGAACAACTGAAGATTTTAAAACCAGCTTCCTCCGCTGCCCACGGTCCTCCGTCCTCCGTATCAAGGTCGTTCCACCCAAGGTCCTGTCCACTCTCTGATGTTGTGCTTCCCTTTCGTTTCCTCTGTCTGCCTCTTCGTCTCCCTCCCTTACTGTTCCCTGTAAGACTGTCTTGGCCAGTCCAGATGAACAAAAAACATTAATTCCTAATGGCACACAATGGCCAACTCGTGGTGGAACCTGTTTTAATGTTTGCATATGTTGTTCTACGAGCGTTACTAAACATGACCTCGTCGGTTTATAGTCGAATTTCAAATTCTTTATTTCCTGTCATCCCTGTAGGGATAAGGGGGAGTCTGCACACACAAATTTGTCATAACTGAACAACACACATGCACCATGGAAGTAGATGTTTGAGCACAATCGCGCAAAACACTTTTTCTTTTCCTTTTTTTTTATACTATTTACATATACCAAATTCTTCCCATATGGTTTAAATGTTATTCCCTATAGTGTAATCATTTGCACAACATTGAGCAAAGTTTTCTTACGTGTTGAAAGAAAAGTTGTTCACCACTTTAGAATGTTTGGGTGTTAAGCAGAAAATTTTGGCAACAAAATCCGACAGACGTTTGGGAGAAATGGAATCGGGTACTGATGTTAACTCCGAGTGAAAAATCCTTCGGAACGGATGACTTGGTGGTGGCTTGAACACGGGGCTTTTGGAAGAGTAGGTCATTGCGTGCCTGTTGGAACGGATGACCTTTTTTGTTAATAGAAATGCATGCACAGTGATGAGCTTAGACATCTTCCCCGAGGTTGGAATGCAGCTACCTTAATGGTGGGCAAAAGAGGTCACATAGGGAAAATTGTTAAACATTAGACTAACTGAGGAACAAAAAAAAGAAAAAAAAGAGCAAAGGTAGAAAAAGAGAGAAAGAAAGAAAAGCAGAATTTTTTAATCAGCAGATAATTATGTGAACTAATAAACAAAAACAAACAAATAAGCAAATGAGATATTTGACTTTTGAACTGAAAAATATTACCAAAAAAAATCGGATGACCACCACTACTCTTGCTTCTGACTGGTGGGATTTGAAAAAGGTAAAGGTGTCTGTAACCTGTGTAGTCGTAGGGGAGCGAAGGGCGTCAGAAACCTCAGCTTCTCTAGGGGGCAGCATATTGAGGGCGGCGCCCATCTCCTCTTCCTTCGTTGCTTTACCTTCCCTGACCCTAAAGAGGGCAGGTACCCATTTACAGCTGGGTAACTGGGGGAACTGTACTGTAGCCAAGGCCGCAAACGGTCACTCCAACCACCAATTGTTAACTAGCCACGCTCGAAGCTGCTGGTGGAAAGTCGAGCGCTCTGACCACTGAGCTATCCGTCTCCATTTGATCTGTCACATAAAAAAACTGAAAAATAACCAAAACAAAAATCCTGCAAAAAAAAGAGGCAGAAATCACCCAAAGCGTTCATCAAAGGGACAAACAACAGCCAGAGGAATCTTCCTCCTCCCCTGCCATGTTTGTGTGTCAACACGAAAGATATCATACTCTCTTTGCTTTAAGCGTCACAGTATTAAGACGCTTGATCGTCTGTACACACGAACCTATCCAAACAGACGTGTCATTTTTTTCTGTGTGTGTGTGTGTGTGGTGGGGGTGGGGGTGGTAGTGTGTATGTGTGTGTGTGTGTGTGTGTGTGTGTGTGTGTGTGTGTAGTGTGTGTGTGTGTGTGTAGTGTGTGGTGTGTTGTGTAGTAGGTGTGTGTGTGGTGTGTGTGTGTGTGTGTAGTGTGTGTGTGTGTGTGAGTTGTGTGTGTAGTGTGTGTGTGTGTTTATTTTTATTTATTTTTTATTTTATTCTTTTTTATCAAGGATAGTGGGATAAGCACTCTTGTGCTTTTTTACATCAAGTCTTCGTGCGTATGCAGTTTTGTAAATGTCATCTGTTCCCACCGGCACACGATGCCTACTCTTACGAAAAGCGGAACAGGATTTAATGTGTGTGCAAGATGTTCTGCGCGCGTTCACATACGGGGCTCCGTTTATAGCTCATCCGAAGGACTTTGGGGGAGAGTGGAGTCAGCACTGATGTAAACTCCAGAAGAAAAATCTCCTCGAAACAGGGGAATCGAACCAGGTGCGTCAAATTGCGAGTGCAATGTTCTACTCACAAGGCTATCCCGTCCCCTGTACACACAACCTATCCAAACAGATGTGTCATTTTCTCTGTGTGTGTGTGTGGTGTGTGTGTGTGTGTTGTGTGTGTGTTGTGTGTGTGGTGTGTGCTGTGTGCGTGTGTGCGGTGTGTGTGTCTGATTTTTGTTTTGGTTTATGTTTTAGTTTTTTACGTGACAGATCAAATTGGGACGGGATAGCTCAGTGGTCAGAGCACTCACTTTCCCCCAGCCAAGGTTAAGCAGCATCGAGCGTGGTTGCCAATTGGATGGGTGACCGTTTGCGTGCGGTGTGTGTGTGTGTGTGTGTGTGTGGTGTGTGTGTGTGTGTGTGTGTGTGTGTGTGTGTGTGTGTGTGGTGCGTGCGTGTGTGCGTGCGTGCTTGCGTGCGTACATGTGTGTGTATGTGTGTGTGTGATGGTCGCTGCTTTTAAGGGTGCGTGTCATAATGGAATTATTCTGTGAAATTCAAACTTTTTGTGTGACACTATAACCTTGTTACTGTATCTGTGCTTTAGAGAAATAGGTTAGGTGGAAACTGAAGTTGGTATCTGATTCTTGGGTGAATAAAGCAATGTCATTGTTTAAACTTTGTGTAATAAGTCAGTACAAGCACACACGTGCAAGCACACACATACGCACGCACACACACACACACGCACACACACGTGCACGCGCGTGCAAGCACCCTCCCCCCCCCACAAACACACATACACTCACACATACACACTCACACACACAAACAAACAAACAAACAAAAAAAACACATATAAACACTATAACACACACACACACACACACACACAACACACACACACACACACACACACACACACACACCACACAACACACACACACAACACACACACACACTACACACACACACGCACACTGTAAATCTTGCTTAAATGCATGCATGTGTGTGTGTTTGTGCACGTGCTTAAATAGTTAGGAATATATCATTTTTACCAACTTAAATGCTAGAAATAAGACATTTATGAATTATTCAAGAATGGGACACCAAGTTTAGCGTGTGCCTAACCTACATCGATGCAAGGCAGATACAGTAACTCAGCTGTAATACCACAGATGTTTGAATTTCACAAAACCAATTTCTGGGAGACACGCACCCCTATTGAAGCGACCATGACACAGAGAAAACGACACGTCTGTTTGGATAGGTTCGTGTGTACAGACGATCAAGCGTCTTAATACTGTGGCGCTTAGAGCAAACTGGAGTATGATATCTTCCGTGTTGACACAGAACGTGGCTGGAGTGTTGGAGATTCCAATGGCCATTATTTGGATGGTTTGCTTAAGGGTCGAGAGTTTTGAGGTATTTCCTGTTTTTTTTTCCTGGAGATTTTGGAGACATGATTCCAATTAGAAGGAGTGGTATAGCGACTGGTGTGTATTAATTCATTCTGTATTAATTTTGAAGGTTAACTTGGCTGTGAAAGGAACAACCTTTTGTAGGCAAGAAGAAAAAAAAAAACCTGGCATCATGTAGATCTAGACAGTAGCCATAATACTCTCTTCTACAGAGCCTAAATATGGGAACTTAAGAACGCGTTTCAAATCTGTTCCATGGATTTTGATATTCTGAGGGGTGAATGTACCATTAATGTACATCACTTTGGTCTCTCTGACTTTTAACTTAAAGCCAGCAGTGTTGCCCTCTGCATGGGTTCTGTACAGAACTTTTTTTACGCTTGTGATATCATTGGCCATGATGCTGTATCATCAGTGTAGTGTTTCTGTCCCCAATGGAATGCCCATTTCAGATTTGTCTGCCTTCTTCATGATTATTTCTGTATAATTATATGCAGAAAAGCTGCCGGGATAATAATTCATACAAGGCTGACAGACTCCTTTTTTATGTTGAAGAACTGGCAGTGCTTGCCATTCCATCGGATGGTTGCTTTCTGATTTGAGTTCTATTGTTTGTATTCAGATGATGATGATAGTAATGGTAATAATGATAATGACGACCACGATGATGATTAGAACAAGGATATAATAGTGATGATGATGATGATGATGATGTTGATGATGATGATGATGATGATAATCATGGTGTTGATGATGATGATGATGATGATGATGATGATGATGATGATGATGATGATGATGATGATGATAAAACAAAGCATTGTTCTTTTAAAGCCAACAAAAAAAGTCTTGCATATTCAACTCGGGACACTTTTTCTAGAAAAAAATATCCCCCAAAAGATTTGTATAATATAACCACTAA
>CM060317.1:20646044-20651044 GCA_030674155.1 Stramonita haemastoma
ATGATAATTGTTTGGAAGAATTGGGTGGGGTGGGGGGGAGGGGGAGAAACTGGGATGGGTATGTTCAATTATCCACGATTTGTCTGATCCTTCTGGAATGGCTAGCTGTCTCCTCTGTTCTGTTTTCTTCTCTGTTGCTTTTCTTTTCTTCTCTTTTTCTTTTCTTTTTCTTCTCTTCTCTTTTCTTTTCTTCTCTTCTCTCCTCTTTTCTTTTCTCTTTTCTCCTCTTTTCTTTTCTCCTCTTTTCTTTTCTTTTCTTTTCTTCTCTTTTTCTTTTCTTTTCTTCTCTTTTCCTTTTCTTTTCTTCCCTCTTTTCTTTTCTTTTCTTTTCTTCTCTTTTCCTTTTCTTTTCTTCTCTTTTTCTTTTCTTTTCTTTTCTTCTCTTTTCTCCTCTTTTCTTTTCTCTTCTCTCCTCTTTTCCTTTTCTTTTCTTCTCTCCTCTTTTTCTTTTCTCTTTTCTCCTCTTTTCTTTTCTCTCTTTTCTCCTCTTTTCTTTTCCCTCTTTCTCTCCTCTTTTCTTTTCTTTTCTTCTCTCCTCTTTTCTCTTCTCTTCTCTCCCCTCTTTCTTTTTTCTTTCTTTCTTCTCTTTTCTTTTCTTCTTTCTCTCCTCTTTCTTTTCTTCTCTTTTCTTTTCCTCTCTTCTCTCTCTCTTTTCTTTTCTCTTTTCTTTTCTTTTCTTTCTTCTTTCTTCTCTCCTCTTTTCTTCTTCTTTCATCTCTTCTCTTTTCTTTTCTCTTTTCTTCTCTTCTCCTTTATTTTCTCTCTTCTCTTCTCTTCTCTTTTGTGTGGGCGCACAACAGCCGAACAGTTAAAGGTGATACCGTTTTTTTCATTCTTCTCGTCGCGGGTCGAAGGTTAACATCTCGGTGGCCTCTGGTGGATTAAACCTGAGAAATTTTTTTCAACGGTGTTCCAAGTCAGCTTTTGTGCAGACCCGCTGTTGGTGGGGTATTCCCTTTGTGCGGAGTAACGATGCGCATGCAGGAGATCAATTACGCACGTTAAAGTTCCATCCTCTTGTAATTGTTGGGAATTTAATAGGCTGTGCAGACAAGTAGAAAAATGTCCGCCACACAGACAGGATTCCATCTCGTTGAATAAGAGTCTGCGACGTAGATTTCTTGGCGGCAAAAGCTGATTAGCATAAATTGTGCACTCTATGGGTGTACACGTGAAAGCTGCAGATATACACACACGCGCAAGCGCACAGAGAATGAATGAATGAATGAATGAGTGAATGAATGAATGAATGAATGAATGAATGAATGAATGAATGAATGAATGAATGATCTTTATTTTTCAATTAGGGTAACAGAGTAAGCACTTCAATCCTTTATTCATCCGGACCTTGCCCTGATTAGGAAATAGGAGAGAGAGAGAGAGAGAGAGAGAGAGAGAGAGAGAGAGAGAGAGAGAGAGAAGAGAGAGAGAGAGAGAGAGAGAGAGACAGACAGACAGACAGACAGACAGACAGACAGACAGACAGACAGACAGACAGACAGACAGACAGAGAGAGAGAGAGCAGACCCCACCAAAACAACAACAATAACAACAACAACAACAACAATAAAAGCAAAGATAAAAGCAGAATACAAAAACAAGAACAAAGAAAAACAAAATCACCATCACCAAGAATACCAAGTTCAACCTGTGATTGTAAAAAGAAGGGAAGTATACATTCAACAATTAGAGAGAGAGAGAGAGAGAGAGAGAGAGAGAGAGAGAGAGAGAGAGAGAGAGAGAGAGAGAGAGAGAGAGAGAGAGAGAGAGAAAAGAGAGAGAGAAGAGAGAGAGAGAGAGAGAGAGAGAGAGAGAGAGAGAGAGAGAGAGAAGAAGAAGAAAGAAGAAGAAGAAGAAGAAGAAGAGGAGGAGGAGAGAAGGAGGAGGAGGAGAAGAAGAAGGGAAGGAAGGAAGAAAGGAAGGAAGGAAGGAAGAAAGAAAGAAAGAAAGAAAGAAAGAAAGAAAGAAAGAAAGAAAGAAAGAAAGAAAAGAAGACGGTTGTAATAGTATGTCAATGAGGTTCTTGGTATTTCACACAGAGGTCACATCACTAACCAGGAAGCAAACACCAGAACGGAAAACGCCATTGGTCCATATGAAGAGCTCCTGACTTCAGTGGAAAAAACACGCAAACTGAAATGTTACGGACACGTCACACGAACACCTTGGACTGGCCAAGACTGCCCTATATACAGGGAACAGTACAAGGAGGGAGACAAAGAAGCAACAGAGAAAATGATGGGAAGACAGCATCAGAGAGTGGACGCGCCTTGAGTAGAACCACTTGCTACAGAAAGCTGAAAGCCGTGAGAATTGAAGGAAGCTGGTTACAGAATCTTCAGTGGTGCCCCGATGGTCTTCTGAACTGTGTGATAGATGGAGGTGAAGAATTGATATTCTGCACGCATTTGCGCCAGGGATGTCGGTTTGAAGTCTCAATCTGAAGGACATTTCGGGTGATGCGAGTTGAGTATGTACCCCCAGAGAACAGAAAAATCTCATTAAACACATTTCCCATGGTCCATGCCAAAAAGTGTTGTCAGTTCTTGAAGTCAGCTGAATGCCAAGACCTACATTAAAAGATTGTGATGCTTGGAAAAAAAAAGGTTAAGATTGTCTTCAACCATGAAAAGCACTGGGCATATCAACCCTCACTAAAATCCTCTGAAGTCAGAGTATGGCTGCCTCTGTGGTGAGGTACTTGAAAAGAAAAGTCATACACACAAATTTCCTCATAACCAGTGTGAACTTTTAGTCTTCACTGAGATTTTTGCTGTTTGTTTTGTTTAACAGTGCATGCGGTGTAATTGTAATTTTAAAATGCCACTCATAGTTTCTCAAGTTGAGACATTAAAGCGTTCTTGAGCCTTTGAGTCTTGAGTCTTGATTCCCAGGTGGAATGAGTGAGTCACTGTGCATATTCTGGGTGGCCCCGAGAATGTTAACCGGGAAAACGCCCAACAACACCATCAGATATACACAAAATCGCGGGATCGAATATCAGCGGGTCTCTGATGAATTAAGGGTGGGGATTTTTTTTTTACGATCTTCCAGGTCAACTTCAAGTGCAGATCTGCCAGTGCCTTGGCTCCCTTCGTGTATATACACATACAGAAAATCCAAAATGCACGTTAAAGATCCTGGTATTTCATGCCAGCGTTCAGTGGTCACGGAAACACAAACACGCAACATACATCCCCGTAGTCAAAATCCAGCTACCTTCATAATAAGCAAAAAACGGTCGAAAACGCAAAAACTCACCATCAGTGAACCTCAAAGCTGGAACGAAAAGAAAAAAAAGAAGAAAAAAAAAATCTCAACGGACTCGAACCCACCACCAATCCCTATCATCACAATTTGGACGTTCTAACCACGTGGCTACGGCCACCCCTGCTATCAGATACTACAGGGAGAGAAGTAAGAGGCCCCGGGAGGTCGTGTCAACACCGGTCTTGTTTGTTCGCATAGTTTCCTCTGTGTGCGATCCCCATGTTTCCGATTTTTCTGTTACACAAGTTATCCCTCTACTCTGCCTGTCTGTCTGTGTGCCTGTCTGTATGCCTGTCTGTCTGTCTGCATGGCTGCTTGTCTGTGTGCCTGTCTGCCTGTATGTCTGTCTGTATGTCTGTCTGTCTGCCTGCCTGTATGTCTGTTTGTATGCATGTATGTATGTCCCGTCTGTTTGTCTTCCTCTCTATGTCTGGTTGTGTCTGTTCATGCATTTTTTTCTATTCATGGTTCTGTCTGTCTGTCTGTCTATCTGTCTGTCTGTAGGTGTGTGTGAGTTTTTGCCTTTCTGTTCATTAATCTGTCTGTCTGACTGAATGGGTGACTTTTAAGTTTTTTTTTCTAGTTATCACTGAGATAATTATTATCTTGGTTTAGGAACTGGAGAGCTGGAGTGGCAAAGAGCGTCATTATCCTAATCTGACGATTGTCAAGGTTCAATCAAGTCTTCATGAATGTGACTTTCCTTTCAAGGGAGTTGTTCCTCAGGAATGAGCATGAACTGTTGCTATCAAAGTCCTGTTGAAGTAGATGATGAATCAAGGTCTTTCTGGGATCGATGTACAATATCGTGCACACAGGTCAAAACTGCCTCCACCTTTCTTTGGAAAGTGTCATAGGCTACCTTGGGATGGTAGGTTGGATGAAGCAAACATATTATAACTATTATCCACCAAGCATCTTGGTTATACAGGAGAAAAGGATCACCAGCAGTTTGCTACTTAGATAGCAAAGAACATGAATATTAAAAAAAAAACCGGTAAGAACGACCAATTACAAAACAAATTAGAATGAGAACCAAGCTTTGATGGCAGCCGAACAAAATCAAAAACAAATCAAACAGAAGCCAAACAAAACAAATACACAGATCCAAAACAAAGCAAAATAAACAAAATGAAACGAAATAAAACAGCTAGCTAGACCCAATGAAAAATCCAAGCAGGTTGAACACGAATAGGTTGGCACCTTGTCCATCTTCACCTTCCTTCACCTACCCCGTAGTCTTGTAGACCGTGGGGGCACCACTGAAGATTTTGCAACCAGCTTCCTCCACTCGCAGCAGTCCTCAGCCTTCCGTAGCAAATCGTTCCACTCAAGGCCCGTCCTCTCTCTAATGATGTCTTTCCATCGTTTCCTCTGTCTGCCTCTTCGTCTCCCTCCCTTGTACTGATCCCTGTAGGACAGTCTTGGCCAGTCCAGATTATTCGTGTGACGTGCGTGTCCAACTTTGGTTCGCGTTTTTTTCACTGAAGTCAGGAGGTCTTCGCATGGTCGAATAGCGTTTTCAATGCTGGTTTTCACTTCCTCATTGGTAATGTGATCTCTGTATGAGATACTATAGGAGTTTGCGAAAGCATCTCATCCCTATTGCCCGTATCCTTCTTTCAATGTCTGCTGTTATGGTACACGGTTCACATGAGTACAAAAATAATATGGACATGATCAGGGAACACATCAGTTTGACCTTGAAGCTGATGGCGATGTTCTTGTCG
>CM060317.1:20663544-20666044 GCA_030674155.1 Stramonita haemastoma
TTAGTATCGGCGATTTCCTTTCCAGTGGACCATACCAATGATGTGAAGAGGTAGGAGGTCTACTGCATGGGTAACAGCTTGCCCTTCATACTTACATGTACCCAGGCTTTGCGCTCTGGAGAGTTCCCTCCAGCTTCGCCTTGGAGCCTCAACACAACATGGGATGCAGCAGTCTACCTGTTATAAGTCTGCATACTCAATTGGTGTAGGGTCAGACACCAGGGGCTGATTTTGACAGTGGGAGAGATCATCGCATCTCACTGGGCAGCTACCACCTACCTTAAGCTGGATATCCCCCAGCCAGTAAGGTGCTGCCCGCCATGGTCCGTTAGCCTCCCTGGGTGCGTGGGGTTCAGGGTGAAAACCGACAAGTCGATCGACAACTGTGCGCCAAGCAACAGAAAAATTAAAACTTCTGTCCTGAAATGAGGCACATGGAATGTAAGGACAATGACACCAGGCCTCTCTGACAGTCCGCAGGAAGCAAATGATGCTCGCAAGACATCGGTCATCGACAGAGAACTGAGCAGACTGCAGATGGACTTCATCTTCAAGAAACCAGGCTCCCAGAAACAGGATCTGTGAGGGAGAGAGACTTCACCCTGTTCTGGCAGGGCAAACCATCAGACGAGGTCAGAGAAGATGGCATGAGATTCGCAGTTAGAAACAGCTTGCTTGATCCATAACCCCACCAGCAGAAGGAACAGAGGGTATCCTGTCTCTACAACTCCAGACATGCTCAGGACCAGTCAGTCTAATCAGTGCCTATGCACCAACTTTGACATCCATAGTAGAATCAAAAGACAAGTTTTATGATGACGTAAGTGCTGCTATAAGGAGAATTCCTGAAGAAGAATTACTGTTCATCCCCGGCGATTTCAATGCCACAGTAGGTATCGACCACAACTCCTAGCCCACCTGCTTGGGTCAGTTCGGCATTGAAAAAGGGAATGAGAATGGCCAGCGCCCTAGAGCTTTGCTGTCGTCATGGGTTGTGCTTCAGCAATACATTCTTCAACACAAAACTTCAGTATCGAGTCTCCTGGAGATCTTCTCCCTCAAACAACTCCAGGTGAAATAGAGGAAGCAAAGGCAGCCATGATCCGTTGCCTTCAAAGCTCACAAAGGCTTTCGATCTAGTTAGTAGGAATGGCCACTTCAAGATCCTTCCTAAGATCAGATGTCCTCCCAGTTTCATCAAATCCATCCACAAAGACATGAAATACACTGTCATCTTTGATGCTCAGCATCAGCTGCCTTCAACATACAAAGTGGAACAAGGTTACGCCTTGGCTCCCACTCTGTTTGGACTCTTTTTTGCCCTGATGCTGAAACACGCATTTGGTTCTGTAGCTGAAAATATTCACATCAGAACAAGGTCAGATGGAAAGCTGTTCAACCTCTCCAGACTAAGAACCAAGACTTCAGTCTAGCTGAGGTGCCTGCGTGACTTCCTCTTTGCAGATGATACAGCAGTAACCGCCCACTTAGCTGAGGACCCACAGTAGCTCAAGACTCACTTCAGCAATTCAGGCCAAGACTTTGGTCTTAATATTAGCCTGAAGAAAACACAAGTTTTGGGACAGGATGTTGACTCTTCCCTAGACGTTCATATCAATGACCCTGAGCTGGATGTTGTCCATGACTTCGTGTACCTAGGTTCAACTATCTTAGACACCCTCTCACTTGACGAAGAGCTCAACAGGCATATCTGCAAAGCATTGACCACCATGAACAGACTGACAAAGAAAGCATGGAACACCAGCAGGCTGACTGAGCACACAAAGATCCAGATCTACAGAGCGTGTGTCGTAAGCACATTCCTGTATGGGAGTGAGTCCTGGACTTTGGGTGTCCGACAAGAGCAAATGCTCAATGTTTTTCACATGCGTTGCCTCCGACACATCCTGAACATCACCCGGCAGGACAAGGTCCCAAACAATACTGTCATGGAAAGAGCTAAATGCACCAGCTTGTACACGCTGCTAAAAAGAGACGAATGCTCTGGCTCGGCCATGTCGAGTGCATGGACAATGGACGAATCCCTAAAGACCTCTATGGAGAACTTCTGCAGGGAAAACATCCCACAGGTAGACCACAGCTGCGATTCAAAGACGTGTGCAAGAGGGACTTAAAAGTCCTGAATATCGACCAGAACAACTGGGAAGCAACAGCCCTCAAACGGTCAGCCTGGAGACAGACTGTGTAGAAAAGGTCTCTCCAAGTTCGAAGAGACACTTGCTCAACAGCACGAGGCAAAGAGACTGAGAAGAAAGGTTGCAGACCATCGTCAGACTTCAACTATGTTCTCTGTCATTGGGACTGTCATTCCCCTGTTGGACTGGCCAGCCACACCCAGTGCTATACCAGAATTAACACCTAGAGCGAAACTCCATACCCCTAGCTAGGAGACTGAAGGCTGCCAAACGTGCGTAATTTATATATCCATAGCTCTTTTTAATACAATGGGATGTACACCCCTTTCTGTAATACATTTTTG
>CM060317.1:20671044-20678544 GCA_030674155.1 Stramonita haemastoma
AGAGAGAGAGAGAGATTGTTGGCATATATGGAGACAGTGTCGGCTCTAGGTAACCTGTCTCACGACGGAATAATTCATGTGACATGAGCATTTGTCCTTGATATTAAAAAAAATAATGATAATAAAGTGTTCTTCTTGGTCTGGCGCAAGCAAACTTTCATTCAGGAAACACACAAATACATTTTTAACCAATCAAATTCGCTGCTCAGCTACAGCTCTGAGGTCCACCAAGAGTCAAACTATGCGTATGCGACCGTTTTTTTTTTTTTACCCACTATAAGGGTGGGATAGCTCAGTGGTCAGAGCGCTCGCTTTCCCCCAGTCAAGTCAAGCATCGTCAAGCGTGGTTACCAGCTGGATGGGTGACCGTTTGCGCGCCTTGGCTTCAATACAGTCCCCCCCAGTTCACCCAGCTGTAAATGGGTATCTGCCCTCTTTAGGGCCAGGGAAGGTAAAGCAGCGAGGGAGAGGAGATGGGCGCCGCCCTCAATATGCTGGCCCTTAGAGAAGCTGAGGTCTCTTGACACCTCGCTCCCCTACGACCACCTAGGTTATGGGACACCTTTATCTTTACCTATTTAAGGGCGCCACATTTCGACTTCTGGTATGATGTCTGAACACGACATCTGTGCGCATGCATTTAAAATTTTCTGTTCCTGCTGGCACGAAATGGCCTACTCTTCCGAAAGGCGGAACGCGTTTCACCGTCTGCGCAAGATGTTCTGCGTGCGTTGGCACGCAAGACTTCATTGTTATTCTCTCATCCGAAGGACTTTCAGGTGAAGTGAAGTCGGTACTGATGTGAATTCTTGCGCACACATTCAATCCTGTTCCGCTTTTCGTAAGAGTAGGCCATCGTGTGCCGGTTGGAACAGATGACAATATTTACAAAACTGCATACACACAGGGACTGGATATAAAAAAAAAAGCACATGAGTTCTTATTCCATTATCCTCGATATAAAAGAATGAAAAAGAAAGAAAGAAAAAATAAATACATAATAAAAGAATGAAATAAAATAAATAAACAAATAAATAAACTCCAGGGGGAAAATGCCCACCAAAGGGCGTCTCGGAGGCGGCTTGATCCCAGGTCGTCCGATGACGATCGCAACACTCTAACCACTAGGCTATCCCCCCCCCCCCCCCCCCTCCAAATAGAATAAGTAAAGTGAACATGAAGCCAAATTAGTGTTGATTGCAGCCTCTAGGTTCAGGCTTTTCGTGTAGCATCTGGTAAACTGGAAGTAGCTAGTCTAGTTCAAAATTGTAACGATGCTTTTTGGATACAGACATATTTGGTGACTATATCATATGTAAAAAAAATAAAACGAAGCCCATATATATATATATATATATATATATATATATATATATATATATATATATATATATATATATATATATATATATATATATAGATAGATAGATATATATATAGATATATATAGAATATATATATATATATATATAGATATATATATATGCTCGTGTATATTCTTGTGTATGTATATGTATATGCTTGTATATATATATATATATCTATAATATATAGATGTAAATAAATATACATATATATATATATATATATATATATATATGTATATATATATATATATAATACATGGAATTTATATAGCGCTATATCTTGTAAAAACAAATCAAAGCGCTTGCACTCGACCCTCACAACAAACAAGCAACCACTGACAATGAATAATTCTAGCAAATTCGAAAGCGCGAGCACACACACACACACACACACACACACACACACACACACACACACACACACACACACACACACACACACACACACACACACACACACTTATAGAGGCTATACATTTAGGCAGGGCGAAGGGAATTTCAAATGTTGAAGGCAGGGACAAATAGGAAATGAAAACAGAAGGCAAAAATCTTAGGTTTGAAACAAGTGTGTCTTGAGGTTGAATTTAAAAGTGTCATATGTAGGTTTTTGCCGAAGGGAGAGAGGGAGGTCATTCCAGATTGATGGACCAGAAATAGAGAAAGAGCGGCGGCCAACGGTAGATAGGTTGAATCTAGGTATCTTTAAGGATTAGGTATCTGCAGCCGAGCGGAGGGAACGAGAAGGTGTGTACACGTGAAGACATTCACAGAGGTAAGAGGGTGCTGTTTTGTGGAGACATTTATAACAGAGAGTACTGATCTTATAGTTCACTCTCTGTGGCACAGGCAGCCAGTGGAGAGATTGCAAGAGAGGAGTAATGTGCTCAGATTTTTTCTTTCTGAGGACCAGTCGAGCTGCAGAGTTTTGTATACGTTGGAGGGAGTGGATAGATGATGCTGGCAGACCAGCCAAAAGAGAATTGCAATAGTCCAGACGTGAAAGAATAAGAGAAGTGACTAGTTTGGATGTTGCATCAGTGGACAGGTACTTTCGAATTGCACTAATACGCCGTAGTTGATAGTAGCATGACTGACAGGTCTGGGTGATGAATTTTTGCATGGAGAGTGTGTTGTCAATAACGACTCCTAGATACTTTACAGCACTGGATAGAGGGACTGACGTATTGCCGAATTCTATTGAAGTTGTTGTGATAAAAGACAGTTTGTGTTTGGTCCCTACAAGCATGGATTCGGTTTTATCTGCGTTTAATTGTAATTTGTTCTGTATCATCCAGTTTTGGATATCTTGAAGGCAGTTGGACATATTTGTCAAGAGAGAAGGCAGATTTTCAGTTGTATCACTGCTTAGAATCTGAGAGTCGTCTGCATAAAAGTGATGGTTGATCTGATGACGGTTAATAACATGTGACAGGGGAGCAGTGTAGAGAGTAAAGAGAACAGGGCCTAGAACAGATCCTTGAGGGACTCCGCATTCTAGTTTGGTTGGTGTGGAATGAATCTTGTTTACTGCCACAGTTTGGAATCGGTTTGTCAGGTACGAACTAAACCAGGTGAGGGCAGTGCCCTTAATACCGAAAGTGTTTTGGAGACGGGAGAGAAGAATTGAATGGTCTATAGTGTCGAATGCTGCAGATAAGTCGAGAAGAGTGAGAAGGGAGATTTTCCCTGAGTCAGAAGCATGTAGAAGCGTGTTTAAGGTGTGGACTAGGGTGGTTTCGGTGCTATGGTTGATGCGGTAGGTAGACTGGAACGGGGGGAGGAGATTATTTGAAAGAAGATGGCTATTTAGTTGTTTCAAAACAACTTTTTCAAGGACTTTAGAGATAAAAGGCAGATTAGAAACAGGTCTATAGTTCTTCAGGATGTTAGGATCAAGGTCGTGCTTTTTGAGTAGAGGTGTGACTTTCGCAGTTTTGAGAGCTGATGGAAAATTTCCTGAAAGAAGAGATGAGTTTACTATTTTTGTGATAGTAGGTGTAAGCTGTGGAATGCACTGAGAGAAAAGAGAAGCAGGTACAGGATCGAGATCGCATGATTTTATTGTCATTTCTTTCAGGATGTTCTTGATTTCTTTCTCGCTTGTTGGGTGAAAGACAAGGAGAGGAGTGCCAGTGAATTGGGGATCAGGAGGCCCAGGTTGGAAAGAAGTCTGATCCAGTTTGGAGCGGATGTTGCGGACTTTGTCAGAGAAGAATGAAGAGAATATAGCAGGAAGTTCAGAGTGGCTATGGACAGTAGGCAGAGGGCTAGCCTTTGCAGATCCGAGGAGAGTTGAGGTGAAGGAAAAAAGAGATTTCATGGACGTGGCATCGAGAACTTGAGCAGAATAATAATTTGTCTTGGCTGAGTGGATTAAGGTTTTGACTTTGTTGATTTGTTTGTGAAAGAGCTGTTTGTTTATTTCAGTTTTTGTTTTTCGCCATTTTCGCTCAAGCTGTCGGCGTTTGCCCTTTGCAGCCAGTATGTCATGAGTATACCATGGGGCGCAGGGCCTATCAGGCAGAACAACATCAGTGGGAGGTGCATGCTCATTGAGCAGTTGGCTTAAAACAGTGTTGTAGTGTTCAGAAGGGTCAGTATGTTCAGGAGGTTTAGATAGGCGTTGGGCAGCTTGAGAAGAGAAGGTTTGAATATCAATTGCCTTGAGATTGCGACGGGTGACGCGCTTTTTCTTTTTGATAGGCCTAGTGATGTTGAGAGAGAAGAGAATGGCAGAATGATCGGAAAGCAGTTCGTTGGTGACGGACACAGATGTGACGAGATTAAGTGAAAGATCAGTAAAGAGCCAGTCTAAGATGTGACCTGACCTTTGTGTTGGCTCGTTTACCAGCTGGGAAAGAGAGTGGTTAGACAGAGATAGAGAAAGACGCTTGACATCTGGACAAGACTGGTTGTCAAAGTGGAAATTGAAGTCGCCGAGAATGATAAGTTTCTTGGGAGAGAGGCTGTAATGATCCAGGAGTGACTGAAATTCTTGATGAAAGAGGGAAGATGTCAGATTGTTTTTACGACTGGGAGGTGGACGGTACAGACAGCAGAAAGTGATACAGTGGCCGGGTAAGCTGAGGTTGAGCTCACAGACTTCAAAGGATACAGGCGAGAAAGGGAGGGAGTGACAGAAAGAAAGGGCTTGGTGCAGAGTGTCTTTGTAGGTGATGGCAATGCCACCTCCACGGGAGAGTCAAGGGAAAGAATGAGTTTTATAGCCAGGTGGTGTCAGCTGTTTTATTATTGGTTCGTTGCCCTGTGGTTTTAACCATGTTTCGGTAAGAAAAGCTAAGTCTATGTTCTGTTCAGAGATAAAATCAGAAAGAAGATCGGCCTTGCCATCTGGGCAGACAGATTGTACATTGTACAGACAGATGTTGAGAAGATTTGAAGGAGGCGGAGAGGTTGAAGTTGAAAGTGGTGAGTTGGGAAGACAATCAGAGGACGAGGATGAAAGCGGTGGTGGTGAAGTAGACAGTGGAAGAACAGACAAGAGTTTGGATGCTGAGTCAGGTGTGGAGGGTGGTAAAGGAACTGGGTCAGGTTGGGGATTTGAAACTTTGCACACAGCGTGAAACGCATTACAAGCAGGGAAATCATTGCCAGAGTCGTATACAGCAGGAGACTCATAACAATCAGTGAAGACATTGTCAGAGTCACAGAAATCAGGAGACGAGGGAAGGATATCACAGGGAGTTGAGGCAGTGTGGTCGGTGGTGGTTGCGGTAGTCTCAGAAATGGAGGTGATGTCAGAGGTGAGGGAGGAGACACGTGCAGGCCGAGCACACCGCAGGCGATGACGTATGCCCGCACGTGTTCCTCTTCTTGTCCCCCTTCTTGTTTTACAGTGATTGAGACCGAGGTTTGCGATGTGTTGTATTGTGGCAGCATCTAGTTGGAAATCATGTGGAAGCATTGCTCTCATGTCAGCAGCGGTCATTGGCATTCTGGTGGGATTTGGAAAGCTGTCTATTGGTGGTGGGGGTGGCTTGAGTTCGTGAAACACGTGACAAATATTACACAGCAGCAGGGTCAGGGTACAGTGGGTCACCAAGACCAGTACAATTCGGTGAACACAAATCATCAATGGCAGAAATTTTGAAAAATGTCAACAAGAAATTGAAAATTTTATATTGAAATATTTTTTTTAAAAAAAGGAAACTATGTCAAAGAAAAACAATCTGACCATTCGACGCTCGGTGGCAGTCCAAACACACAGACACCAAAATCACCCCACAAAACGAAAGAAATCCACACAAATCCAGCTGTCAAACAGGAGACCACACACCATGCTGCCACCAGGCGCAAAGGCTAGTGGCCGATTATATATAATATGTTCGTGTGCATTGACTTCATTTAAAGTAGCCCTGGTCTGGCACCTTTTCAAAAGGAAAAGGGAATATTAACAGTTCGATGAAACTTTAATAAATGTTGTTTACAAAATATAAACGACTGTAACAATAAAGCATTTAAAGTACAGGGAAGAATAGACAGAGCGACAGAGAGTGAGAGAGAGAGAGAGGCAGAGAGACAGAGAATGAGAATGAGAGAGACAGAGACAGAGACAGAGAGACAGACAGACAGACAGACAGACAGAGACAGACAGATAGAGACAGAAATAAGGATGAAGGAAATTTAAAAAAAAAAAAAAAAAAAAGATCAGACATGAATTACTGTTTGAAAAAAAGCGATAACGAGAAATGGCCACAGTACGTAGATAGGGAAAAAGGAAGGAAAAGGATAGGCCAGGGAATGCCCATTCTTTAAACATGCCTTTTTTATTTTTTGGTTGAAAGTACTAAGAATTTAGCCGCCGCGGTAGTCTAGTGGTTAGGGCGTTGGACTCGTAATCTAAAGGTTGCGGGTCCGATCCCAGCTTTCGGCTATGGCGTTGTGCCCTTGGAAAAGGCACTTTACGGCTATTTTCTCACCCCACCCAGGTGTAAAAGGGGTACCAACCTTGTGTTGGGGGTTAACCCTGCGATAGACTGGCGTCCTATCCAGGGGGGAGTCTATGACTCTCAGTCGCTTAATGCCACAGAAACCGGGATAAGCACCGGCCTGATGAGCCTTAAGGCTCGGGACAGACTTTAACTAACTAACTAAGAACTTGTACTTGAAGCATGAGACTATCTAAACCTACTTCCCGTCCAAGAACATTGCTTTTGCAATCCACATTCAAGTCAGGCTGACTTGCTGGTGGATTGGTGGTCTAGAGGTAACGCCCCTGTCTAGAAAGCGAAAAGTCCAGGTCGGAGTATGCGGTGGTTCTAATCCCGTTTGGGCCTAAAACTTTTCTTCCCCAATCCATTAGACTATGAGCGGTGATCTGGGCGCTAGTCTTTCGGATGAGACGATAAACCGAGGTTCCGTGTGTTACACTTCATTATTTAGCGCACGTAAAAGAACCCACGGCAACAAGAGGGTTGTCCCTGGCAAAATTCTGTAGAAAAAAAGCCACTCTGATAGGGAAACAAATATACAGTTGCAGACAGGAAAAAGAACAAAATGAAATAATGGGTAGGCGCTGCACTTGTGGCGACGCGCTCTCCCCCGGGGAGAGCATCCCGAATTTAACGCAGAGAAATCTGCTGTGACATAAAGTTATATAGATAAAATAAATAAATAAATAAATACATACATACATACATACATACATACATACATACATACATACATACATACATACATACATACATAATAAATAGATAAATAGATAAATAGATAAATAAATAAATAAATAAATAAGTAAATAAATAAAGAGCAATTGTGACATCGCCCTTAGCATCCCTATGAACTTAAGGTTGCTGCGATTTGGAGACACCTATCTGCACGACCTTGAATAGTTAAGTTATCAGTATGGTTGTGTTTGTCTACATCTGCCGCCTGCCATTCTGATGCTTACAACGTTGCGCTCGCAATCAGACAGCCCTCGTTGGAGCCCAGATTCGAGCCATCGTTCAAGGGGATTTCCTTCCCACTCCCCCCCCCCCTTCCCTGGATTTTAACATCAGTGCCAACTCCGCTCTCCCGAAAATCCCTCAGGTGAGTATCCACGAAGTCCCGTGTGTGCACGCACGCAGAACATCTTGCACACACATTAGCCTTTAGGAAGAGTATTTGT
>CM060317.1:20698544-20716044 GCA_030674155.1 Stramonita haemastoma
GGCGGGGAGAGCGTGTCGCCACAACAGCAGCGCCACCCTTTGGGTTTTCATTTCCTGTCTGCAACTGTACTTGCTTCCCTATCAGAGTGACTTTTTTCTACTGATTCTTGCCAGGGACAACTCTCTTTTTGCCGCAGGTCCTTTACGTGCGCTAAAGAATTGTGTAACACACAGAACCTCGGTTTATCATCTCATCCAAAAGACTAGCACCCAGACCACCAATCACAGTTTAGTGCACGGGAAAAAACGTTTCTGGCCCAAAAGGGGATCGAATCACCACACACTTTGAACCTGGACTTTTTGCTTTTTATGTAGGTGCGTTACCTCTAGACCATCAATCCACAAGACGAAGTTCGTTTTGCTTTATGTTGACTTGCTTTCAATGGCACTAGGCAAAAATACATCCTCGCAAAGTATACCAGCCAGCCTAATGTATATAGAATCTGTCGTGTCATCTTGGATCTAGTAATCTGAATGTCACTTAAAATCTGGCTTTATAGTTATGCAGATCTTTTAGAATAAGAAACGTTGTGGTGTTATAACTTGTTTTCATTTCAGATTTTCCCCCAGATAGTTGTTCGTTTCCCATTGTGGATTTGTTTTGCGTTTGTTTGTCACATCTGTGCTTTATCGTGTATTCTTATCATCAGGATGTATCATCGGGAAGGACGGTGGCAGGATGGTTAAGACGTTCGCCTGCCAATATGTTAACCGTGAGTTTCTGGGTTCGTACCTAGCCTCGCCCTTTCCTCCTAGTTTGACGAAAAAATCGAACTGAATGTCAAAGTCATTCGGATGAGACTAAAAACCGAGGCCCCGTGTGCGAACGCACGCAGAACTTCTTGCGCACACGTTAAAACCCCGTTCCGCCTTTCAGAAGAGCAGGCCATCGTGTGGCGGTAGGAACGGATGACAGAATTATCATAAAAAAGAAACCAGCATGCACACAGGTGTCGTGTTTAGACACCATCCCTGAGGAAAAATCGGGGGGTTGGAGTCCCAGGGCGGCTCGGGGCTGTAGGCTATATGGCAACGTTCTGGTGGCTCCTGCGACGGTACTGGAACCATTCGTATTGGTCATTGCCTGTCCAATGGATCATTCCAGTGGCGTGGAGAGGGAAGGTCTGCTGCATGGGTAACAGCTTGCCCTCCATACTTTCCTACCCAGGCTTTGCGCTCTAAAGACTAGAGTGCAACTCCATAGTCTTCCGAGACTGATGGGAGCCTACTACTACTGCTACTACTTATCATCAATCATTAATTTGATCAGCGACCCCTTTCATGTACGGCCAACGACCTCTTTAGGAGTCAATCTATTCAGAGTTCTCTCTGTTCCAGGTTTCCTCTCATGCTCTCTTTCCTGTATATTAGAGGAGACAATCATTTATTATATATGTGACGGGGTGGTAAGTAGATTACCTCCCATGCTATCATTGCCCTGTGGCAGCGTTGTATTACTAAATCCGGACACACCTGCGAATTGTGCGATGCTCTGTTTCCTTGGGCGGTGGTCGAAAGCCCTCCCTTGCCTACTCTTTGCCCTCATGGTGAAGGTAGAATTTATGCAACCTCTTTTTAGAGAGATCATCCCCTAATTGGCTGGCTATACCCATTCGAGAAGCTGTGCAGAGATGGGACATCACAAAGGTCAATGTCCACTCTGTTACAATGGTGTCAGAAGTGGGATGTTCTCCCCACAGTGTTTTCCACCCAACTGGGAGCTGTGCAGAGATGGGACATCACATGGGCCAATGTCCACTCTGTCATATATATATATATATATAACAAATCGCAACACAAACGAATGTATCCCTAACAGGTGTTATCAGAGTGGGTACAAGAGCATAGGCTAGAGCGACAATAAACCCAGGCACACATTCACATTGGCTGTTGAGCGATGCTGTTGAGAGATGCTTCCGGAGACTCCTTGCAGAGTTGCCAAGGAGTCTCTGGAAGCATCTCTCAACAGCATTACAGAAACCACATAAGCAACGAAGACGTGCATAACAGAATCCAGCAAACCTTTGGTCCCTACGAAAATCTTCTATCAATCGTAAAGAAGCGTCAACTTAAATGGTACGGGCATGTCTCCAGATCAAAAAGACATGCAAAAACACTACTACAAGGCACTGTCCAAGGAGGAAGAAAAAGAGGCATACAAAGGAAGAGATGGGAGGACAACATCAGTGAATGGACAGGCCTAGAACTCAACAAAACCCTGAGAACGGCAGAACAGAGAGAGGAATGGAGGGAACTGGTTGTCAAGTCTTCAGGGGTGCCCCCACTCGCCAAACTAAGGGATGGATAGATAGATAGTTGAGCAACCGGAGGTCAAGTCTTCATGGGTGCCCCCACGGTGGCTAGACTAAGGGACAGATAGATAGATAGACAGTTGAGCAATCGGAGGATACATGCCACATGCTACACTCCACATTGGGGAAGCTTATACCTCTGAATGGTAAGAAAAAAAGTAAGTGAAAGATGTGTAGGTTCTGAGTTGAAAATATGTTGAAAAGAACAGTTTAAAAAAAAAAAAAAGTAGGGGAAGAAAAAAAGAGAAAAATTGTAGTATTTTTATTTGTTTGTTTTCTTTTCCTCAGGGATATGAAGAGTGATACATGAAGGATCCAAGGAAAAGTTCAAAAGAAAATCAGAACTTTTTTTCTCTATGTCTTTTCTTCTATAAGTGACTCTTATGGTGAGACATCCTAATATAGTGTTCACTGTTCAGGGAAGGGAACCTGGTTTACTTGTTTTTTCGTTGTTGTTTTTTAAGAAAACGTTTTTCTTGTGAGGATAATGGAATAATCACTCATATGCGTTTTTACATCCAGTCCCTGCGTGTATGCAGTTTTGTCCATTTTGTCATCTGTTCCCACCGGTACACAATGACTTACTCTTTCTAAAAGCGGAACGGAGTTTTAACGTGTGTGCAAGATGTTCTGCGTGCGTACACACACGGGACCTCAGTTAATAGTCTCATCCTAAGGTCTGTGTCCTCCTGTGTGCCACGTAAAAACAAAGGATTTCTCTTCAAGAATATGCATCTACTTTCCCAGGGGAAAAGACATCGCCACAGGGCCGTGCCACTCATTTATTTGTCTTTGTTTATAATTATCTGCCAACAGGAGTGGCTTTTTTCCTATCCATTTTTTTTGGCCAGGGTCAACTCTCTTGATGTCATGGGTACTTTTATGTGCGCTATATCCACTTTACGTACAGGAGGACCTTGATTGGTTTACTATCTCATCATAAACAGGCACTGGATGCTCTGCACACACCCAAAATCAAGCCTTAACAATTCAGAAGTCGGAATGTAGCTGCCTTTATTGAGAGCCGGCAAAAATGATCGCATATCGCAAAATCTCACCAAACGGTGAACCTCAGAGCTCTAGCCGAAAAACGTAAAAGAAAAAAATGATGAAGAAGAAACCCAAACAACAAAAAGCAAAACCCGAAATTAAAAAAAAATGAACAAGGCATCGTAAAGTTTGGTTCTCAGATTTTGTATGGTTTCTTTTCCTTTGAAACGTTCAATAGAAGGAGGATCATGATGTACAGAATGCATGTGATTCGACGATAACATCAGGTTACTGCTTGCAATTCTTGCAGTTCTGTGCCTGTTTTTCGCCATCTTTTTTTTTTCGTTCCTTGGCTAGAGCCAGATAGTCAGATTTTGCGTATGAGACTGTTTGGCCACCTCATAGGTAGCTGCTTTCTGACTTCGAAGATGATGTCTAAGCATGACACTAGTTTGTGTGTTCAGTTTGGGATTTCTTATTATAATTATTTTGTCATCTGTTCCTACTGGCAAGCAATAATAGCCTACTCTTCCGAAAGAAAGAACATGTTTTAACAAACTAAATGCACAAAATGTTCTGCGTGCGTTCGTACACGGAGACCTTGGTTTGCAGACTAATTCGAAGATTCACCATCCAAAATTTAAGAAGTCTCTGCCAGGTTTCGATTTTGGACCCAAAGATACACTGCGTGAAAGTGTGGGTACCATCCCTCAGTGCCTTCTTTTTAAGGGAGGAAAAAGAGCAGAGAGAGGAAGAGACCTATTCATTTATTTACTTATTTACTTATTAATCTTTTGTATCAAGGGTAATGGAATGAGCACTAATGTGCTTTTCTACATCCTGTCCCCGTGTGTATGCAGTTTTGTAAATGTAAATGTCATCTCTTCCCACCGCCACACAATGGCCTACTCTTACGAAAAGGACTTTTTGGGGAGAGTGGAGTCAGCACTGATATTAACTCAAGAAAAAAAAATCCTCAAACGGAAGAATCGAACCCGGGTCGTCACAATTGGAGTTAACATCAGTGCTGACTCCACTCTCCGAGGCCCCCTGTGACCTATAGATCCTAGGCCTGTAATAATGATCATCCTTAAGGGAGGAAAAAGAGTAGAGAGAAGAAGAGACCTATAGATCCTAGGCCTGTAATAAGGATCATCCTTTTCTGCCTCGTGCCCTGAGCAAGCCTTTGTCCTTTTCCTAATCCTTTGTCCAAGGCGAGAAGGAGACAGACGTTCAGTCATGATTAAACAGGTGTATGTGTAAGTGTATGTGTGTGTGTAGAGTAGTGAAGTATAGTGTAGTTACCTGAGTGTGGAGGTATTGGCACACCATGAGCTGTAGTTATCAATGACCTGCTTCACTTTTGGCCCAGTAGTATTGCAGTTGGTGTGTGTGTGTGTGTGTATGTGTGTGTGTGTGTGTGTGTGTGTGTGTGCGCACGCACGTGTGTGTGAACTGACTGCTTCTTTCTTTCTTTCTTTTTGTTTCCACCATTCACAAGGTCTGCCTTTGCTTGTAGTCTGCCACTCCTTTGTTTGGCAAAAGTTTTTTTTCCTTCTGCTCCTCCCGCTCAGATAACCCAAACATTATTTGACACTTTTAGTGCTAGCACAGGCAGTAGAAGTTGAATAAAAATGGCCTTTGCTTAGATCTCAGAAGAGATGCTACTCTCCACTAATCCTATCATGCGATTGACAAAATATAGTGGAGATAAACAAGCGCAGGTAACCAGTTACAACTTCAATCTCATCATAAACTTGATGTTTGTCAGAGATTAAAAAGTTAGAACACAAAACAAAACCGCTGTAAGATAAATGAAGAAAATAATAACTCAGAAGGCAGCAAACTATTGATTAAAGACCATGGCATCATTGTTATGGGCCTGATTTTACTGGAGTTTTGGCTCCTGGCTGAGTACTCTTCGGAGGTCCCACCAACGATAGCATCTTCACTCACCCTCTGTGGTAAGAGCAAAACACTTTTTTAAAATTCAGAAGTGTCCATTGCAGCCCTAAGAATAGGTAAATATTCCTGTGGCCTACCACTGCTGCTAGTGAAAGATGAAATAGAAAGAGAAAGAAAATATGTTTGAAAAAATGTAAAAAAATATATATATATATAGAAAAAAATACCCACCTAGTGCATCTCAATGCCTTATGTTTGGGGGTCCTTTATAAGAAAGGATGCAAGGGAGATCATAAAGTCTGTACCCATATATATATATATATATATATATATATATATATATATATATATATATATATATATATATATATATATATATATATCATATATATATCATATATATATATATATATATCTGTGTGTGTGACTGTGAGTGTGAGTGTGTGTGTACACGCATATATATATATATATATATATATATATATATATATATATATATATATATATATATATATATATATATATATATATATATATATATATATATATGTGTGTGTGTGTGTGTGTGTATGTGTGTGTGTGTGTGTGTGTGTGTGTGTGTGTGTGTGTGTGTGTGTGTGTGTGTGTGTGTGTGTGTGTGTGTGTGTGTGTGTGTGTGTGTGTGTACAGAACATTGCGCTGGCAATTTGACAACCCCAGTTCGATTCTCCTTCCAGGGGATTTTTCCTCTGGAGTTAACATCGGTGCTGACTCCACTCCCCAAAAAGTCCTTCGGTGAGACTAAAAACCGGAGCCCCGTGTGCGAACGCACGCAGAACATCTTGCGCACACGTCAAATCCTCTTCCGCTGTTCGTAAGAGTAGGCCATAATGTGCCGGTGGGAACAGATGACAAGATTTACAAACTGCATACACACGGGGATTGAATGTAAAAAAAAAAAAGCCCCTGAGTGCTTATTCGATTTTCTTCGATGTAAAAGAATAAATAAATAAATATCATTTCATTTTTTTAAAATCACATCAGTCTACCTCATTTCAAACGAGATGATCACACACAGCCTTAATGCTTTTACATTTTTCTCTGATATGTCTCAGAACTGGGCAACACCCTTACTATCTTTAATACAAAACGTGCAAGCAAAAATGATCTTTAATTTTATGACTCTACCCATGTATGACCTACATCAGGCACGCCCAACCTAAATAATTAGTGTTCTGGGTACAGAGTTCACTTCAGGGCATAGGCTTTATCACAGTTCTTGATTAAACCATTGATGCTGAGGGCAACAGCAAAGTGAGAAGCTGTATGATCAGAGGCGGAATTCCACTTTACAGCTTTGTCTTTATTATTATTTTTTTTTTGTATTTTGTACCACTTTATGTCACAGCAGATTTTTCTGCCTGAAATTCAGGTTGCTCTCCCCGGGGAGAGCGCATCGCCACAAGTGCAGCGCCTACCCATTTTTTTTCTTTTTCCTGTATACAACTGTATTTGTTTCCCTATCAGAGTGGCTTTTTTCCACAGAATTTTGCCAGGGTCACCCCCCTTGTTGCCGTGGGTTCTTTTACGTGCGTTAAATAGTGATGTGTAACACACGGGACCTCTGTTTATCGTCTCATCCGAAAGACTAGCGCCCAGACCACCACTCAGGGTCTAATGGATGGGGAAAAAGTGATCATTATGACTTTCTGACTAGGAGGCTTGACTTGAACAGTTCTTACGTGCTGCAGCCCTGGTGGCTAGTTGGCCTTTGGAGAATGTCTCCAACGCTGACTGTCCTTATGCCCATCTTGGCCGAGAGAGTTGGGATGTGCTGTGGGCAAGGCATCTCCACTATAATCAACATCCTGCCCAATTTCCAAAACAGTATCTGCCTGCCTCATCCGCTGTTTTGTAGGTCATCCTCAAACACGACGGACAAACAACACAGAGTTTACATCCTGACTTCCGAAATGATGTCTAACCACAATATCAGAGTGCATACGTTTTTCTTTGTGAATTTTGTCATCCTTTCCTTACCGGAACTGAGTGGTTTACTCTTACAAAAGGGAAGACCTTTTAACGTGTGCGCAAAATGTTTTGCCAGTGTTTGCACATGGAGCCTCGGTTTATAGTCTCATTCAGAGGATTGTCGGGGGAATGGAGTCGGCACTGATGTTAACTCCAAGAAAAAAACTTCTTCAAATGGGTGCCTTAATGGTGGTTCTAATTTGGGCTGTCAGATTGTGAGGTCAACGCTCTAACCATTAAGCTATAGAACCCTCTGGCAACATGTAAACTTTGGCAAATGATCTACTTTTCAAATTGTTTACAGTACCAACAGAACAGTTCAATGACCTCTCAGAAAGCTGCTTTTACAGTTCAACTTCAAATCATCCCTGCGTTCTCTTACCGGGTGGGATAGGTAGTGTCTGGACTTCTCCTGTGCTTGTGACTTTGCTTAGAGCTCTGCCCGCTGGCTTCAGCCAATACATATTTACTTCAGGGCAGCTCATTTCATTGCACAGAATGCATGCTGGGTATGTTTGTGCTTCTGTAGCCCACCGATTGCTGGAATGAATGACGGGGACTATAACGTATGTTCGATCTTCTGTATATTATACTCGAAGGGAATTAAGGCATTGGCAGGTCTGCATTTGAAGATCGCCTGTCAGATCGTACAAATCCCCACCCTTAAGTCACCAGACGCCACCGCCGAGGTTTGAACCCACTACTTCATGGATCTACGGGGTTGAAGTTAAACGGTCTTAACCACTCGGCTTTAGCGTCCGTCACGCAGCTAAACATATTCCTTAACTTCTTTTTCCTTCCTCTGAAATAGAATTAACACATTTTTTTTTTTTGTAAGCTTTAAACAGGAATTGTACTTTTAACATTGAAACGATGTAAACCGAGGTCTCTGACTTCTCGCTCGCCAACGACCGCACTGGTTATGAGAATACAAGTCATTTTCCTGTAACTTTTTTTTTCAAAGCCGATTTTGTTATCTCTAATTGTATTAGTACTGTGGTGTGTACTTTATTGTCCTGGTCTAAAGTAATGTGATAGCGCGGGTTCGAGTCGCCAGGGAGCGATTTGTTTGCCAGAACTTTGCCCCCATGCATCACCACCGCTTCCTTAGCATCTTGCACAGACGTTAAAAATCCATTCCTTTTTCGGTTTATTTATTTATTTATTTATTTATTTATTTATTCATTTATTAATTCTTTTATTTATTCTTTTATATCGAGGATAACAGAATAAGCAATCATGTGCTTTTTTTCATCCGGTCCCCTTGTGTATGCAGTTTTGTAAATATTGTCATCTGTTCACACCGGCACACGATGGCCTACTCTTACAAAAAGCGGAACAGGATTTAACGTGTGCGCAAGATGTTCTGCAAGATGTTCGGTGAAGGTTATGCCAGCTGTACGGGAGGCGAGGTAGCCTAGTGGACAGAGCGTTGTGTTCGTGATATGGCGGCCCGGGTTTAAGCCCCCACCGAGGCGCTCTTTAGAAGATATCTTTTCCCTTGAGTTTGGGATTTTTTTTAATGTTTTCATTCAATCCAACAGAGTATGCTTACCATAAGCAAAAGAGAGAAATTGTGTATTATTATGGAATGATTTTTTAAACCAATTTTTTTTTTTTAAAGGAAGTGCACAAACACGATTTCAATGAATAAAAAAACTAAGGAGAAAAAAAGTTGAAATCTTTCCCCTTGAGTTAATATCAGTATCAACTCCACTCCCCTGAAAGTCTTTTAGGGGAGACCATAAACTGAGGTCCCGTGTGTGAACACATGCAGAACAGCTCAAGCACGCATCAAACTAGTTCCACCTTTTCGAAGAGTAGGCCAATTTGTGCTGGTAGGGACGGATGAAAAAAAATGTAAAAGCGTATGTACACTGGTGTTGTGTTTAGGCATCATCGCCGAAAACGAAATATAGCTACTTAATGGTGGGTAAAATGTGACGCTCCACCACATAATGAGACGGAGTGCACCTGAGGTCAATTTTAAGTTATTGACATGTTATTAATGTGCAATGAAGTGGCTATCCAATACAAAAAACAGATTGAAAATAGGACAATTCTGTGCAACATTATTACAAATTGAATTGATAGACTGCAGGATGGGACAAAATGAGAAACGGGCAAGTTTATTTTAGTAACAGGTTGTCAGAATGAGTGCTTTGGTATTTTCAAAACACATTTAAAAGCAAAAGGAATAAAAATTATGCCTTGATATTTCCTTATAAGGTAAATAAACAGATCTAGTTTAATAATCAATCAAAATCTTGAAATTGACAACTTGACCCCCACTTGCCTTTAAAGGCTCCTTGCGCAAAATTGAGTAATGTGCTAAGCGACTCATTTCGTGGTGGATGGCATGGCATGATCTCACCATTGGTGAACCTAGCAGCTCCCAGAGAGAGAGAGAGAGAGAGAGAGAGAGAGAGAGAGAGAGAGAGAGAGAGAGAGGAGAGAGAGAGAGAGAGAGAGAGACAGACAGACAGACAGACAGACAGACTGACTGACAGAAAGAGAGAGTCATTTGAAGGATTGGATCTTAAATATGAAACAAAGCATGAAACTTAAGATAAAATCATTTTCTCACTTCTATTATCAGTGTTAGAAGACTATAAAACAAAGCTATGAGAGAGGAACTAGATTTCATATTTTTCTGATATTACCAGTTTGGAGCATTACGCTACGTACATGGGCTATTTTAAGTTTAATGGGCTATCTTCAGTTTCATGTTTCTAAAAGAGTAAATTTCCAAACTAGTCATGCTATGTAAGAAGCATCTGCAACACAACCAAGGTCTTCACCAGGTCTCTGTGGGGAGGCATTCCATAGTGGTTGGCGTACAGCTTTGTGGGCAAGTATGAGACCGTATAGCAGCAACGCTAACATGACCAGAACCATAGAATGCCCCTACGACAAGGCAACCAGCGCCGTCTGCTATGACAGCAACATAAGACAGTGGTTCCGAACCATACTTGGAGCTTGCCAAGGATGTCTGCTCTTTCCCACCCTCTTCAACATCCTCTTAGAGAGAAGAATGCAAGCGCTTTGATTTGTTTTTACAAGGTATATAGCGCTTTATAAATTCCATGTATTATTATTATTATTATTATTATTATTGTTATTATTACTATTATTATTATTATTATTATTATTATTATTATTATTATTATTATCATTCCAGAACAATGAGGTAACAGTCAGCATTGGAAGCAGGACAATGACAAACTTACTTTTTTACCGATGACATCGATGCCCTAGCTGGTGAAGAGTAAAAGCTGGTCGACAAAGTAAATCACCTTGATGAAGCCTCTTCGGCATATGGCATGCAGATCAGTGCAGAGAAAAACCTTGTTGATGACATATAGTGTCAATGGTATCAGCACTGGCATTATTACAGACAGCAAGAAAATTAAGACAGTCCGTAACTTGAAGTATCTGGGAGCTGCAATATTGGATGCAGGATCTAACCTGAAATTCTTTCCAGGATAACCTAGACCAAAGCTGTAATGACCAAACTGAGAGTCCCCTGGTACAACAAGAATATTGCCACCAGTTTCAAGATTAAATTGATGCTTTCTCTGGTTATGTCCATAATTTTGTACAAAATGTGAAACGTGGACTATAACCATATAATGTTCTATGCAATTTTTTTGTTGGGTTATAGCTATGTATGGTTTTTTTTAATGTGCCATGCATGTTTTTGTAAGTTTGTATTATATATACTTATTAGACATTTATGTTCTGTATTTTATGTTCGTCTGTAGCTATATATATATTTTAAATACATTATTTCATGCATATTTTTATTTTTTTTTAATAACTATATATACTCAAGTTTAAAACTCGTCAACAGAATTCTGATAGATTTTCTTCAGTTCACTGATAAATTACAAATTTTCCACACAAAAAAAACGTGCACGTATATCTTTCTCTCTTTCTTTCTTTTTTCTCTTATTAAACACCGCAACTCTGGGCTGGGTATTCTTTAAAAGTAAACAATGACCTGTGTTTTACTGACCCGCCAGTTTAGCAATCAGTGTGAGGAGAGCACAGGGGGGTCTGTATGTTGACACAACGTGCAACAAGGAGAAGGATAGGTGGCAAAGGAACAACCCCCAAAATGGGTTAAGACCGAACCCAAACAGGTAAAACCTGTGAAACCACAGGATGTGCTGACCTATTTTTACAGATAGATGTCAGCCTTTAAAAAAAAAAAAAGAAAAAAAAGAACAAACTGGGTGACAGTAACATGCAAACATAACTAGGTCAGTAAGGAGTTTGCCCCCTTGCTTTTTTTCTGGAGTTTTCCCCCTTGCTTTTTTAAAAGTTTTCCCCCTTGCTTTTTTTTTTAAAGGAGTTTTTCCCCCTTGCTGATAAGGGTTGTCTTAAAGTCCCAGCTCAGTTATTCGAATGAGGGGCTGCAAGTCAGGCGTAACAGAATATTGTATCTTATTTCGTTAGGCTGCAAGCCACTGATCGCTGACGCGGGGAGCACATCCTGCTGTTTTGGTGTTTTACTTTGTGTTACAACTTATGTTTTTCCTTTGGGCCTGAAACTTTTCTCCCAATTCATCAAACCATGAGTGGTGGTCTGGGTGCTAGTCTTTCGGATGAGACGATACACCGAGGTCCCGTGCGTTATACATCATTATTTAGTGCACGTAAAAGAACCCACGGCAACAAGAGGGGTGTCCCTGGCAAAATTCTGTAGAAAAAAGCCACTCTGATAGGGTAACAACAAATACAGTTGCAGACAGAAAAAAGAAAATGATACTAGGTGGCGCTGCACTTGTGGCGACGCGCTCTCCCCCGGGGAGAGCATCCTGAATTTCACGCAGAGAAATCTGCTGTGACATAAAGTGGTATAAAAAATAATTTAAAAAAATAAAATAAAATAAAGGAGTATCAGTGGTAGTGGCAGTCCCCAGGCACCTCAGTAAACTCTCCACACCACATTAGCACAAAGCTGTTGGCTGAGCAAGGCTTGTTCGACACTCACCCTTCCCCCCTTCCCGTCCCCCCAACCCCCCCCCCCCCCCCCATCCCACAAATCTCACTTCACGGCCGACTCTCTCTCTCTCTCTCTCTCTCTCTCTCTCTCTCTCTCTCTCTCTCTCTCTCTCTCTCTCTCTCTTCCTCCTTCTCTCTGTGTCTCTGTCTCTGTCTGTCTGTCTGTCTGCCTGTCTGCCTGTCTGTCTGTCTGTCTGTCTGTCTGTCTGTCTCTATTCTCTCTCTCTCTCTCTCTCTCTCTCTCTCTCTCTCTCTCTCTCTCTCTCTCTCTCTCTCCATCTTCTTTCTCACTCTCATCTTTTTATTGTATTTTTCTTTTCTAATACATAACACGGCAGTTTTGTAGTTTTAGGGGCAACGTTCTTTTTTCTTTGTTTGGAGAGTGGGAGGGGGGAATCTGTTTTTTTCTGCTATTTTGTGTGACCGTGTTTCTTTCCTGCTGCTGTTGGGAGCACACTGATTATAAAAAAAAAACTTGATCATTTTGTGTGTTTGTTGATGATAACTAGGTCTGTCCTCTCTCCCCCCCCCCCTACACACACCACACACACACACAGACCCCTCACACACACTAATTAAAAATGTTATTGCCCCCCCCCCCCCAAAAAAAAAAAAAAGTTACTGTTAATTCTTAAATTTCAACCCCCAAAATTGTTGTAGTTTCAGGAAGTCATTGGCTATTTTTTAAGGGGATGAAGAGGTAATTTCTACTCCTACGGTGTCGTGTTTTCTTTGAGAAAGGTAAATAAAAAGTTTTCTTTAAAAAATTCTGCCTTTTATGTCAACCTTGACAAATATATTGTTTATTCAAAAAGCTTTTTTAAGCAGACCTTTAGAAGTTTATAAAGAAATTTGATTGTCACTTTCCACGAAGTTAACCCCCCCCCCCCCTCCCCCCATCCTCCCCATTTCCCTCTCGTCTTTTTAAACATGTTTTTAACCTCAAACATTCGCCTCTTCATAGAGCACAATGTCCCAATGTGAATAATCATCTTCAGTACACATTTCCTATTCCAACAACAACAACAAAAATAACTTTAAAAAAGCACGGAAACAAAACAAAACAATAGAACATAAACGGGAAAACCTTCAACAAAAAGCTGGATGATTTTCTGAGTCACAAAATAAAGTTAATGAACACTGCAGATTTTCTCTTGGTAGTAAGAAATCTGCTGTTGCTGCTGTTGTTTCTGTTATTATTGTTGCTGCTGTTGTTTCTGTTATTATTGTTGTTGTTGCTGCTGCTGCTGCTGCTGCTGTTGTTGTTGTTGTTGTTGTTTCTGTTGTTCTTGTCGCGAGTTTTCCAGCTTACCACCCTGAGGATCACCCAAATATGCATTCTGTCTCACTCATCCCACCAGGGAATCACTGTGAGATTGTATGTACACACTGGATGAGAAGTTTGCATCCATGACTGTTCGTAGCCATGCAGGCAGCCACACTCCGACTGCAGAAGCTTTAGTTGCACCTTGTAAAGAATAATGTAGGCTGTTATGCTGAGAGATTGTCATGGCTAAAGGCAATCTGAATATAAAAGGTAAAAGGTAAAGGTGTCCCATAACCTTGGCGGTCGTAGGGGAGCGAGGTATCAGAGACCTCAGCTTCTCTACAAACCAGCATATTGAGGGCGGCGCCAATCTCCTCTCCTTCGCTGCTTTACCTTCCCTGACCCTAAAGAGGGCAGGTACTCATTTACAGTTTGGTGAACTGGGGACAAGGCACGCAAACGGTTACCCATCCAACTGGTAACCACGCTCGACGCTGCTTAACTTGACTGGAGGAAAGCGAGCGCTCTGACCACTGAGCTATCCCGCCCCCAATCTGAACATAACATTTTATTTTAAAGCAATACACCATTTTTATGTAGTTCACTTATATCAATAACTACTGACAAAGTTTTGTTTGGGCCAAATTAGAAAAAAATTGTAGCTGAACATGATATACAAATGTTGAGCAAAAGATTCAGCAAGTGTCCTAAAGTCAAAGTGAAATTTCCATTTCCAGATGGTACATTAAGTAAATAAGCATTGATTTTTTTTTTTTATTAAGCCATCTATCTAGGGACAAAAATTTTGATTTTTGATTTTTTGCTGGCTGGTTTGCTTTTTTGATTTTCTGTTTATTTCTTGTATTGTTATTGTTGTTGCTGTTGTTGTTGTTTGTGTTTTTTCAGGGAAGGGGGGACGTTCCTGTTTGTTTGCATTAATGTTTCCTTGTGTTGTCATTGTTGCTACTTCCACCACGGTTGCTGATGCTGTTTAAGTTATCTATATTTTTGTTGTCCTTTGTAAGCACATTGATCTCTCAATGTAGGTATTTCTTTCTTTCTTTCTTTCTTTCTTTATTCATTTATTAACTATTTATTCAGATATCTTTTATTTCGAGGATAATGAAATAAGCACTTTTATACTTTTTATGTCTAGTCCCCGAGTGTATGCAGTTTGGAAAATACTGTCTTCAGTTCCCACAGGCACACTATGGTCCACTCTTCAAAAATAAAATGGAACAGGTTTTAACGTGTGTATTGCAAAACATTCTGCATACATTCCCACACGAGACCTCGGTTTACAGTTTTTTTCCAAAGCACTTCTTTTTATGCAGGGGAGGGGAGTGGAGTTTGCACTGATGTTAACTCCAAAGGAAAATATTCCCTCGAACAGGATTCGAACCCGGGTCAGCAGATCACGAGTGCAATGGGCAATGCTATAACCCACCAAGCTATCCGTCTCTCGAGATAGGATTTGTCTTTCAGACAGTTTCTGTGGTTGGTGTACAGAGGAGAAGAGCCACTTGAGCATGCTCTCCTGATCAAGTCAAGTCACAGGCCCCCAGGCGCAGGTCAAAGTCACGTCCCCACACTTCACTTGCGTGGGAGTACGTAAGAAGCTTTTTTTGTGTTTAAACACCTGTGCTTTTGTGTATCGGAGCTCTTAGCTGATAATCATGCAAATGTACCTTTACAGCAATAGTCCATGAATGGTGTGCGTGTGTGTGTGTGTGTAAGTGTGTGTGTGTATGTGTGTGTGTGTGTGTGCGCGCGCGCGCAGTGTGTGTGTGTGTGTGTGTTGTGTGTGTGTGTGTGTGTGTGTGTGTGTGTGTGTGTGTAGGGCCACAGGCAATCCTATCGGGTTTAAGTTTCCTGTTTAGTGGCTATACATATGATTTTTTTTAATCTGTTTAATTCATTTCTCTAAATTCTTCCATGGCCTGTCTGAATCCTTCCATTGCCTTTCTGAATCCTTCCATTGCCTG
Organism: Stramonita haemastoma; assembly: GCA_030674155.1. Taxonomy (NCBI): domain Eukaryota; kingdom Metazoa; phylum Mollusca; class Gastropoda; order Neogastropoda; family Muricidae; genus Stramonita; species Stramonita haemastoma. Next base: position 20,714,024 of record CM060317.1, read on the forward strand.
TCTGAATTCTTCCATTGCCTGTCTGAATTCTTTCATTGTCTTTTTGAATTCTTCCATGGCCTGTCTGAATTCTTCTGTTGCCTGTCTGAATTCTTTAATTGTCTTTTTGAATTCTTCCATGGCCTGTCTGAATCCTTCTATCTGTCTGAAATGCCTACCTGAATCCTTCCATTGGCTGTCTAAATGCGTATCTGAATTCTTCCATTGCCTGTCTGAATATATGTCTAAATCCTTCCATTGCCTGTCTGAATGCCTATCTGAATTCTTCCATTGCCTATGTGAATGCCTATCTGAATTCTTCCATTGCCTATGTGAATGCCTATGGCTACCTGAGTCCTTCCATTGCCTGTCTGAATTTTTCCATTGCTTATCTGAGTCCTTCCACTGGCCTAAACAGGTCATGGTAGTTCAACTGCAGTTCTTCAAAGTGACTTCAGAATGACCTCCAAAACAAAAAATCCCCAATAAGTCAAGGAGGACAAACAGGTGGTCGGGGCTTTGAACTGGCAAGAAATGGAATGTCAAATTGAGGTACAAAAGAGAAACATTAATACTAGCAGAAAAACAAAACAAAAACGAAACAAAAACAAAATAAGGGGTACAAAAAGGTAGTTGGGGTTTTGAATTAGCAAGAAAATGCATGTCAAATTTATGTGCAAAAGAGAAGCATTAATACTAACGGAAAAACAAAACAAAAACAAAGGAAAAACAAAGCAAGGAGTACAAAAAGGTGGTAGGGGTTTGATTTAGCAAGAACTGGCTTGTCAAATTCATGTACAAGAGAAAAGCATTACTAGTAACAGAAAAACAAAACAAAAACAAAACAAAAACAAAACAAGGAGTACAAAAAGGTGGTCGGCAAGAAATGGAATGTCAACTGACAAGAAATGGAATGTCAAATTGACGTACAAAAGAAAAACATTACTAGTCTAGTAACAGAAAACCCAAACCAAAACAAAACAACAAATCAAGGAGAAGAAAGTGCTTAGGGCACTGACCTGGCAAGAAATGGAATGTCAAACTGACATACAAAAGATAAACATTACTAGTAACAGAAAAACAAAAACAAAAACAAAACAAAGAGTTCAAAAAGGTGAAAGGGGGTTGATTTAGCAAGAAATGGCTTGTCAAATTGATGTACAAGAGAAAAGCATTACTAGTAACAGAAAACCAAAACCATAACAAAACAACAACTCAAGGAGGAGAAAAAAGTGGTTAGGGCACTGAACTGGCGAGAAATGGAATGTCAAATTGACGTACAAAACATTACTACTAACAGAAAAAACCCAAAACAACAACAACAACAAACAACAAAAGAAGAAAATTAACAACAAAAGCATGAGGTAGCATGCACTATGACGAAAGAAGCAACAATATAATTATCATCTAACCATTGAACATTTTTTTAAAAAAAGGCTCTACATTGAAAAATACGCCGCCGCGGTAGTCGAGTGGTTAGGGCGTTGGACTCGTAATCTAAAGGTTGCGGGTTCGATCCCAGGTTTCGGCTATGGCGTTGTGCCCTTGGAAAAGGCACTTTACGGCTATTTTCTTACCCCACCCAGGTGTAAAAGGGGTACCAACCTTGTGTTGGGGGTTAACCCTGCAATAGACTGGCGTCCTATCCAGGGGGGAGTCTATGATTCTCAGTCGCTTAACGCCACAGAAACCGGGATAAGCACCGGCCTGATGAGCCTAAGGCTCGGGACAGACTTTAACTTAACATTGAAAAATAAAAGTTAAACAACCTTTACTTTACCACCAGAGGTTGTTATGAAACCGATAATTAAATCACAATATTCTCAAAACTCTTACATAAGGGAAAGAGACCACATGAGTGTGTGTGTGTCTTCAATTTTAACGTCTTTCCACTTTAAGTGATACCAGGAGAAAAACAAACATAATTTTGTTTTGTTGTTTTGAGTGTGTGTATGTGTGTGTGCGTGCGTGCGTGTGTGTGTGTATGCGTGTGTGTGTGTGTGTGTGTGCGCGCGTGTGTGCTTTGTGTGTCTGTGTCTGTG
>CM060317.1:20718544-20721044 GCA_030674155.1 Stramonita haemastoma
AAACACTTATGTGCTTTATCTTTAACATCCAGTCTCAGTATGCACGCAGTTTTGTAAATATTGTCACCCCTTCCCATCCCACCACCACAAAAAGGACCTGACAGAGCCAGAAGGATGACAGATTTTCCAGCTAGCAACTTGTCACGCTGCAGTCCTAAGCAAAGAGCGAACTACTAGGCCTACTACTCATCACTGAAAAACGGGCAGACGCTATTGTGCACTGGGGAGGGGGGAAAGACAGGCACTTAACCTCTTCAAGCCGGGGAGTGATTGGGATGCAGTTTCAGGGTGTCCTGATCTCATAAACAGAGCGACCCGAAGCCCCTCTGACACGTAATTATGCCTCACGCGCCGCTGCCTCGTGCCCTTTGACACTTGCAGTCTGGCTGAACTTTGGCCAATAATGTGACAAAAGTGTTACCAGTCTGTAATCGTGCGTGTCCCCTGACATACAGCCGCTAGCTACGTGTCGCTGGTGAGCTGTATCACATAGCCTCCTCAGTGTTCTAACTGTTTTGTATCTATCTGTCTGTCTATCTGTCTGAGATTTTGTATTGTTATTACTCTTTTTCAGAGACAGAAAGTGTGTCTTTTTTAATTTTAAAAAAAGTATGTTCATGTTTATTTATTTTCTTTTATTTTGAGGATGATGAATAATTACTAATATGGAATTTATATTACTGTTTCCAGAGAAGGAGTAGTTTTTTTCTGTTCATTTTGTTTATTTATTTACCTTTTTATTTATTTATTTATTTATTTATTTATTTATTTATTTATTCATGTGTTTACTTATTTCGAGAGCAAAGAATAAGCACACACGTGGGTTTTTCTTATTTTTTACAGTTTGTACATTTTGTCATCTGTTCCCACCGACACAAATGGCCTACTCTTCTGAAAGATGGAACTGGTTTTAACATGTGAGCAGCAATGTTTCCGTGCCTTGATGCGTGTTTGCAAGAACAAAGACATGAATGGGAAAAAAGTACAGAAGGGGTATATAATAACCATCCAGTTCAAACACAATCACCACAGTGGCCATGAAAAGTGTAGGCCTATACATTTAGTTATCATACTATTAAACTGGCAAATAGGAAAAGTGCAAGTTTTCTACACATTAAAGTGGTACAACATTCAACTGTTGAACATTCATGGTTTCCTCAACGTGAACTGCCATATTATTATTATTATCAACAAAAAAGTGATTTCCCCCTTACAATCCAGAACTTGAAAAAGAGCTTATTGCCTTCAGAAAGTCTTTTTCTTTTAACAGTGTGGAACTAGTGGGATTTAACAACCTGATTTTGTCACAGCATGAAAGGTAGGAACATGACGTCTTGATCCTAAACTTCACATTCAAGTTGTACACAGCTAAGAATTTCAGTTTGCTTCGTTCAAAATGTAGTTGTTTGACTTGATTGTATTTCTCCATCTAATCATTAACAGTCAGTTTTCGTGCAGGAGGACCAGCTTGTTTGCTTTTTTGTTTTGAGTTTTGAAGGATGACAGCTAAGAAGGAGGGTAGCAGGGTGGTTAAGACGTTCGAGTGCCTCACAAGGAAACTGTAAGGTTTTGGTTTGATTCCCCAGCCTTGCACTTTCTTCCCAGTATGACCGGAAAATCGCACTGAATTTCAAGTCCTTTTGGAGGAGACTTTAACCCAGTCGGACCCCTGTGCGCGGCGAAAGAATCCACGACAGTTGAAATTCTGTAATAGCTAGGAGGTAGTTTCTGAATGCTCTGGCAAAATTAGTAGGTTAAATTCCCAACTGTATCCCCGAACTCGGAGTACAGTTACCTTAATGAAGGAGAAAAATGGTCGCATATGAAAAACTCTCACCATCAGTGAATCTTCATGCGCTAGCCAAGGAACGAAAAGATAACGGTGAAATTTTCTAGCCTGATTCCTGTTTCACATGATTTTTATCTATCTCTCCATTTATATGTTTGGGGGGTGGGGGGGGGATGCAGAAATATTATTTGGTTATCTCTTTTGAACGTTGACTGTTATGTTTTCTAGGCTTATTCATGTTTTACATTCTTCTTCTTCTTCTTCTTCTTCTTCTTCTTCTTCTTCTTCTTCTTCTTCTTCTTCTTCTTCTTCTTCTTCTTCTTCTTCTTCTTCTTCTTTTATTGTTATTGTTATTGTTTTGCCACCAGTAGTAGTATTAGTAGTAGAAGTAGTAGTAGTAGTAGTAGTAGTAGTAGTAGTAGTAGTAGTAGTAGTAGTAGTAGTAGTAGTAGTAGTATCTATGTTTGACGGAAGAGAGATGATTTCTTTATTTACTTGTTTATTTTTTAGGGAAAAATAACCCATTGACTACACTTTCAAGGCTCATGAATTTCATGTTTGGACTTGTACCTATTAAATAATGTACATTTTGTAGGCAGACAGCTGATTTCTATGTTTGTTTGCTAAATTGTCTGGAAGGGTAGCCAGGTGATTTCGATATGTTTGTTAACTAAATTGTTTTTGAAGGGTAGGCAGATTTCTATATGTTTG
>CM060317.1:20726044-20731044 GCA_030674155.1 Stramonita haemastoma
AGAGAGAGAGAGAGAGAGAGAGAGAGAGAGAGAGAGAGGAGAGAGAGACTTCAATTTGTGACCAAAGTAGTATTGTGGAGAACTGTGCATTTTGTTTGTTTTGTTTTTGGTCTGCTCTTCTACACTTTACTCTGTGTGTCTGTTTCTGTATAACTGCCTGTGTCTGTTTTGTGTAACTGTCTGTCTGTCTGTCTGTCTGCCTGCCTTCCTAGTGGTCAGGGCGGATAGCCTAGTGGTCAGAACATTGCGCTGGCAATTTGACGACCCAGGGTTCGAATCCGGTCGAGGAGATTTTTCTCCTGGAGTTAACATCAGTGCTGACACCACCTCCCCCAAAAGTCCTCCGGATGAGACTTTAAAACCGAGGCCCCGTATGCGATCGCACTCAGAACATCTTGCGCACACGTTAAATCCTGTTCCGCTTTTTTGTAAGAGTAGGCCATCGTATGCCAGTGGGAACAGATGACATAATAATACAAAACTGCATACACACAGGGACTGAATGTAAAAAAGCACTAGAATTCTTATTCCAGTATCCTCAATATAAACGAATAAATCAAATCAAATCAAATCAAATCAAATTAAATCAAATCTCTCTCTCTCTCTGTATATATATATATATATATATTTCTAGATATATATATATATTTCTAGATAGAAATATATATATATATATATATATATATTTCTATCTATCTATCTCTCTTTCCTTGTTTAAATGACTATCAATGCATCCAGTGGGGGAGCATGCGTTTGTTAAGTGTGTACCTATTTCCTTTTCCTTAATCATAGGTTGAACTTTAATTGTTGGTGACGATGGTTTGTGTTTTTTCTTTGTTTTGTTTTGTTTTTGTTGTTGGGTTTTTTGTTGTTGTTTTGCTATTCTCCTCCTCTCTCTTTCTATGTCAACTATGTCAATGTATATTGTAATGTTACACACACACATACACACGCACACACACACACACAAACACACACATACGAACACCCACACCCACTGCTATGTATGTCAATGTATATTATTGAAATGTCACACACACACGCGCGCGCACATACACACACCCACAATCTCATCTATGTCAATGCATATTGTATTGTCGCGCGTACACACACCACACACACACACACCACACACACACACACACACACACACACACACACCACACGCACGCACCACACACACACACACACACACACACACACACACACACACACCACACGCACGCACGCACGCACCACACCACAAACACACACACACACACACACACACACACACACACACACACACACACACACACACACACACACAAACACACACACACTGCTATTTCTGTCAATGTATAGTGTTGTAATATCACACACCACACACAACACACACACACACACACACACACACACACACACACACACACACACACACACACACACACACCAAAACAGCAATACTAGCGGGTAAAAACAAAAGCAAAAGCGAACAAATACACACACACACGTATATATATATACATAGGCCCTACTAGTTAGTGACTAGGCTCGCTGGGAATGGTACGGTTGCAACAAAACTGGGGAGGGAAACGAGACTGTCGCGCACGTGTGCGCCGTGTGCGCCCCTAAAGGGGAACGTTAGCTGCACGTGTGGTTCTAAAACACTCGCACATGGGGGGCCCAAGTGAAACCACTTGTTCTGCCACTTTCATCTTGCCTGTTGCAGCTTTAACAAGTCAATGGGGGGGGGGGGGGGAGACTGTGTACAAACAAAAAGAAGAAGAGAAAAAGCAGAGAGAGAGAGAGAGAGAGAGAGAGAGAGAGAGGGGGGGGGTACAGCTTTGAAAACATACAAAAAGCAACTTTTTATACTTAGGTGGGTGCCTTGTAAGAAGCGAGTAGAACGTTGTACATCTGAAAGCTTAAGTGCTTGTTGTGCTTATTCTCTGTACGGTTACCCATCCAGTAAAGACATTAGCTTATAATTATTTTAAAACGTCATAAGTGATAGTTATGACAGACACTAACTTGAATATTAGATGGAAAAATTTGAAACTGGTAAATGCTGGGTAAGTATTTTGGATCTTACAAGCAACAAGAAGGGTGCATACCATAAAAGGAGCCATAAACGAAAACTATAACTGCCATTGAAACTATTCTTATCCTTCAAACCTCATCCTGATTTGCTGCTAAAATGAAACGGAAGCAAATCAACACAAATACAAACCCAAAAAAGACATTGCCGAAGGAATAGTAGTAGTAGTAGGCACCCATCAGTCTCAAAAGAGTATGGAGTTGCGCTCTAGTATTTAGAGCGCAAAGCCTGGGTAAGTAAGTATGGAGGGCAAGCTGTTACCCATGCAGCAGACCCCCCCCCCCCCCCCCTCTCCACGCCACTGGAATGGTCCATTGGAAAGGCCGAAGGAATATTATAGTGCAGAATGGGGGAAGCATTAATTTATGCAAGTGGACATCTCTCACGACCTCGTTCTGCAACTAAGCTATCAGTTACCTTCATAAAAGGCTGAAAAGACCATGTCTTGTAACTATTGAATCAAGATGTGCGCCGATGAAGTCAACTAGCAACAGTGCGAGGCCTCGTCTGCCTGGTGACCAAGCGCGGACAGCTTTTAGATTCTGGTTCTGGGCATGTATAAAACAAGCCTGGTTAGAGGGATGCAATAATAGTAAAATTGAAATAAGCCATGGGGAAACAACAACAGCATGTCACATGTTCTTGTTCTTGAAGTCAAATTATAGTCCTCTCCAGGATTCTCTGATAATATCAGAAGTGTGGGACCTGATATTATCAGGACTGTGGTCAGAAGCCAGAAAGTCAGAAGGTCCCACTCTTCGGCGAGTTCTTCCACTTCAGCACCTCGGGCCATGCACCCCAACAATGTCACAGTTCTTGTGGAAGCAACAGACTACCTCTCTCGCGCAGACACGAAGTGCCGCACAGGCCGAAGCCCTCTATTGATGGCTTGTCACAAAAGATAAATCATCGCAATTTTTTTTAAAAGAAGACAGACAAACTTCATTAAAAGGAAAACCAAAGCTAACCGAACAACCCAACATTGTTATAAAAGAAAACAAACAGACACAAACCTACTGTTCCAGTCAAGAAACAACAACAACAACAAAACTGCCTAGACATTCTGGTAAAAAAAATGTATGCATAACAACTGATGCTGTAATTGCTCTGCCACTGTGAACACTGCAGCGCCTGTTTCTGAAATGTTAGCATGTAAGTAAGTATTTAGATTAAGACTAATGAAAGCAAACCCCCCACCCACCCACACCCACCCCAAACTGATGAGTGTCACGCAGTCATTATTAAAAGGTAAAAGGTGAAGGTGTCCCATAACCTGTGTGGTCGTAGGGGAGGGAGGCGTCAGAGACTTCAGCTTCTCTAGGGGCCAGCATGTTGAAGGCGGCGCCCATCTCCTCTCCCTTGCTGCTTTACCTTCCCTGACCTAAAGAGGGCAGGTATCTATTTCCAGCTAGGGGAACTGGGGGAACTGTACTGAAGCCAAGGCGCGCAAACGGTCACCCATCCAACTGGTAACCACGCTCGACGCAGCTTAACCTCGGCTGGGGGGAAAGCGAGCGCTCTGACCACTGAGCTATCCCGTCCCGTCAAGTCATTATTACCAAAAATAACACCTAGGTCGGTCTCAGAATGCTCAGATGTACAGCAATCCACTTCCAGCTTTTTTCTAAACATAGGCGTTCAAGTTCCTTCTCGCTTAGTCCAGAGCCAAAGGCGACATGTTCATACTAAAGAACAGTAACATGTTTTCAGAGTGAAGCTTCTTACACAAGCCCACGCCTGCGATTGTTTCTGTAAGCAGCAGGTCTTTTTTGCGCTCTCTGCTTTTTTTCTGTATCAAAGTTGAATGGCAAGCAGAGCTAGAACATCTGCAGCATTTCATGTTATACCGATCAGCTGTTATGGTGTTATTTTGGTTTTTGGTTTTGGTTTTGGCTTGTCTGTCTCAGTATGTCTGTCTGTCTGTCTTTGTCTGTCTGTCTGTCTGTCTGTCTGTCTGTCTCTCTTCTCTCTCTCTCTCTCTCTTCTCTCTCTCTCTCTCTCTCTCTCTCTCTCTCTCTCTCTCTCTCTCTCTCTCTCTCTCTCTCTCTCTCCCCGTGTTTTCTTCTTCCTCCTCCTCCTCCTCTTTCTCCTCTTCTTCCTCTTCTTCCTCTTCTTCATTACTTTTAGAAAAACAGGGTCAACGATGAGCATGTGTGATGTGATGTATGGCTGCTGTTTCTCCCCCTTAGGCTAAGGCTTGGTTCTTGTGTTCGGAGTTTTCTATCACACAGAGCGCGCCATTTGTTGTTGACAGAAAACAGCTTCAGTCTGGTTTCAGGCAGGGTTGGGTGGGTGTCTGTTGTCCATTGTGTTGAAAAGCAGACGTAGACCTTTATGTTGGAGAGCGGGAGAGAGTATAGTGGTGGTTCTAGCAGTCAGTTCGTAAGCTGACAGCCTGGGATTGATGGAACCACTCAATACTGAGGCACCGGTACCTGTTCGAGGGTTATTTTTTTCTCTCTCTCCTGAAGTTTTTATCTGTAGTGGCTCCACTTCACCATCCCATGGAAATCCCTTCGGATGAGACAATAAAACGAGGTCCCGTATACGAATACATGCAGAGCATCTTGCGCGTATGTTTTTTTTTTTTTTTTTTTTTACGCTTCTAATCTTTACTTCAAATCACACTGTAAGACACTGCAATACGCTTCTACATCTTTACTTCATACGCCACCTTTCTAAACTCTTTCTTCTTCCCCTTAGCCTCCATCCCCTTTGAGGTTTTTTTTATATCCACATGTGATAGATAATATCCACATCTGTCGAGAAAATGTCCACATCTTATAAATTCTAAACCAACCTGTTGAAGAAATCTGCATGTTATTTAAATATGTTATCCACACCTGTTAAAGAAAAGTCTTCATGTCAATCATGTTATTATGTTTCTTTTCTTCCTGTCACCTCATTCTTGTCTATTTTT
>CM060317.1:20736044-20743544 GCA_030674155.1 Stramonita haemastoma
AGAAGAGACAGGCTCCACGGGAGAAGAAAAAAAAACCCCACCAGTATTTCGCCTTCAGTGAGACTAAGTGAGACCTGACGTCAATAAACCATGCGTCACATGATGACGTAGACTTGGGGGAAAAACAGGTGACTGATAATTAACCTACAGCCTCCTGATAGAAGACAAGACTTTGGTATAAAAGTACCCATTCTAGGGATTCCATTTTCAAAACCATTCTAGGTTAAGTTTGATTGAGTACTCAATGCACCATAATACTAAAAGAGACACAACCCCCTACACCCTCCTCTCCCCACATTATCCCCTCCTCCTCCTCCTCACTCCCCTCTTGCAAGGAATGCAGCATATGAAAACGTCAGAGACGACAGACAACCAATCACGGACAGGAATACACTGTACAGTGCCAAGAATAAGCCAATGGCTGTCAAGGATACACCAGGATACAAGCTCGATCTCCAATGCATAATTCAGTGTGACAGAGTTCATCCCGGAAGAGTCTAAAGAGATTGTCAATGATTGCAGAGGTCTTGGTCTACATTCCTGTGAGATAAACCTTCACTTCCTTGTCTTCTTCTTCGCTGGTTATCACTTTGGCCAAAGATAAAAGATGTGGGAGTAGTAAAATAGGGTTTTTTTTGTTTCTTGTTTGTCTGTGTTTGTGTGTCTGTGTCTGTCTGTTTGTCTGCCTGTTTCTGTCTGGCTGTCTGTCTGTGTCTGCTGTTTTGTTTTTCCTTTCTTATCTGTTTGTCGAACTTTAGTTCGTGTTTTTATTTTCGTTTTTTTTTTTTTCTTATTTCGTATGTTTTCTGTCTGTCTGTCTGTCTTTTCTGCCTTTCTTTTCTTTTCTTTCTTTTTACGTTTTCCCTCTTTGCAAGTTCTTCATTCTTTATTCTTTCCTGCCTAGTTTTCTTTCTTTGTTTTTGCTTTTCTATCTTCCGACTTTTCTTTCTTTATTCATTTCTTTCTTTCTTTCTTTCTTCGTTTTCTCCATCCTTACTTTCTTTCTTTTTTTTATCTTTCTTTCTTTCGTTTTTTCATCCTCTTTCCTTCTTTCCTTCCGTTCTTTCTTTGTCTCATTCTTCGTTTTTATCTTCTTTCTTCCTTTCTGTGTATCTGTCTCTCTTTCTTCCTTACTACTACTACTACTACTACTACTACTACTACTACTACTACTACTACTACTACTACTACTACTACTACTACTACTACTACTACTACTACTACATACTACTGCTGTTGCTGCTGCTGCTGCTGCCACTACTACTACTACTACTGCTGCTGCTGCTGCTGCTGCCACTACTACTACTACTACTACTACTACTACTACTACTACTACTACTACTACTACTACTACTACTACTACTACTACTACTACTACTACTACTACTACCACTACTACTACTCTCTCTCGTTAGAACTACACACAAATAGCCAATGATCTTATCCACTCAGCCACCTCTACAGGTAAAGAGATAAAGGGCCACTAAATAAAAAATATGAAAAAGAAAGAAAGAAAGAAAGAAAAAGAAAGAAAGAAAGAAAGAAAGAAAGAAAGAAAGAAAGAAGAAAGAAATGAAGAAAGAAAGAACGAAAGAAAGAAAGAACGAAAGAAAGAACGAAAGAAAGAAAAAAAAAAGAAAAAAAAATCCCATTCTCTCTACTATTGCGTCAGCATGTATGACCCTGCCCTGACAGATGACTAGTATAGGGACACAGGCTACATAGCGGAGCTTAGCTATCACCCAGATGACAGGACACAGCACAGCACAGTGCATGCAACAAGACAGTGCAACAATCCCAAAATACTACGACCACAGGAAACACGAGGAACAATACAGCATGAATCATAAGCTCCACCAGTCAAAAGGCCTGGGCTCTTTCCTCTAGTCATACTGTTGAGTGGTTGTGTTGTTTTTTTTCTGTTCTTCGGCTACAGCTCTTAGGTTTTACCACAAAATGGTGAATTCATTTATTTATTTTTTTTATTACTTTTTTTTTCGGGGGGGCATATGTTAACCCTGCGATAGACTGGCGTCCTATCCAGGGGGGAGTCTATGACTCTCAGTCGCTTAACGCCACAGAAACCGGGATAAGCACCGGCCTGATGAGCCTTATGGCTCGGGACAGACAGACAGATATGCGACCATTTTCACCAACCATTAAGGTAGCCGCACTCCGACTTCGGTGATGATGTTTTAACACGACGGCATGTGCTTCATGCATTTTCAGGGGGGAGGGAGGGGGGTGAGTGGGGGGAGGGGGGGCAGTGCGATTTTTTCGGGGTAGGGGAGGGGGGATGGTGGTTATTCATTCCTACCGACACGAATGGTCTACTCTTTCAAAAGGCAGAACCTGGAGCCTTGGTTTAGAGTTCTATCTATCCGGAGGACTTTCGGGGAAGTGGAGTCAGTACTGATGTTAACTCCAGGGGGACAAAATCCCCGTGAACGTACATTAAGGTGGCGGTTTGATCTTGGGTCGTGCAATTACGAGCGCAATGTCCTATACCCAAGGCTATCCCAGACTTTCCGCTTTCTAGGCAGGTGAAACATGGACCATAACAGCAGACACTGAAAGAAGGATAACAGGCAATGGAAATGAGATGCTTTCGCAAACTCCTTGGCATTTCATACAGAGATCACATCACTAATGAAGAAGTGGAAACTAGAATAAAGAATGTCATCGGTCCATATGAAGAGCTCCTAACTACAGTGAAAAAAACGCAAACTAAAGTATTACGGGCACGTCACGCGATCATGTCGAGGGCTGACTGCTAGAAGTCAGTAACTCGATTTTTTTCAATTTTGAGATTTTATACTCTTCTGATAGATTTCGACTCGCTCTTTCCAATGGCGATGTCAGATTTTCGTTTTTAGTAAAATTGATTGAGTTATTAATCAAAACCTAAATCAATTATCTTCTATCCCTGGTTCTTTTGACAGCAAAAATTACTTAAGTAAAGTTCCAGACTTATAGCTCGCTTTGTTTTACCGGGCAACATTCAAGTGTGGGTGCTAAATGTACGTATCTTGCTATCATGACTTATAGCAGTGACAGAAAAGCACGCATTTGCCTGCCAGAGTACTGCTAGAACTCAGATTCTGAAGTTACGGAGTTATAGCAAACAAGTTTTCTTGATGACTCATCTCTTCCCACAGGTCAAAACATAGCAAGTGCAAGATACCGACTTGTAGCAGGGAGCGTCGGCGGTCTGCTAGTGTAAACTTGGTGTTGAGAGATGGGCATCTGGCACCTGTCCGGTTGGTACTATCAGCATTTCCAGCGTGGGAACGGCTCCTTAATTTGGTTCCCACTACTAGGGACGATTTTCTGGACACAGCGGTTTTCTTCCCATTTTGCCAGTTTCATTTGAAGAAGCAAAACATTTTCTCAGTCGAATTATCCAGCCTTTGTTCTTCCCATTTTGTGATTTTCAATTGAAGAAGCAACACACTTTCCCAGTTGGATTTTCCAGCCATTTTTCATCGCATTTATCTCAAAAGGTAATGATGTTTTATTTTTCTGTCAAACTCTCTCTCTCTCTCTCTCTCTCTCTCTCTCTCTCTCTCTCTCTCTCTCTCTCTCTCTCTCTCTCTCTCTCTCTCTCTCTCTCTCTCTCTCTCTCTCTGGGGACGGATACTCTAGTGGTCAGAACATTTCGCTGGCAATTTGACGACCCGGGTTCGAATCCGGTCGAGGAGATTTTTCTCCTGGAGTTATCATCAGTGCTGACTCCACTCTCCCCAAAAGTCATTCGGATGAGACTTTAAACCAAGGCCCCGTGTGCGGACGTGCGCAGAACATATTGCGCACATGTTAAATCCTGTTCCGCTTTTCGTAAGAGTAGGCCATCGTATGCCGGTGGGAACAGATGACATTTACAAAACTGCATGCGCACGGGGACTTGATGTAAAAAGCACATAAGTGCTTATTCCATTACCCTCGATATAAAAGAATAAGTCAAGTCAAGTCAAGTCAAGTCAAGTCAAGTGAAGTCAAGTCTCTCTCTCTCTCTCTCTCTCTCTCTCTCTCTCTCTCTCTCTCTCTCTCTCTCTCTCTCTCTCTCTCTCTCTCTCTCAATAAGCTTATCTCTGTGCATGTATGTGTTCGTTTGTAATACAAGCGACGTTATAAAAGTTACGCGCGCGCGCGTGCGTGTGTGCATGCGTTTTGTGCGCGCGCGCGCGCGCGCGCGCGCGCGCGTGTGTGTGTGTGTGTGTGTGTGTGTGTGTGTGTGTGTGTGTGTGTGTGTGTGTGTGTGTGTGTGTAATACAAGCGATGTTATATAAGTTACGCATGTGTGTGTGTGTGTTTGTGTGTGTGTGTGTGTGTGTGTGTGTGTGTGAGAGAGAGAGAGAGAGAGAGAGAGAGAGAGAGAGAGAGAGAGAGAGAGAGAGAGAGAGAGAGAGAGAGAGAGAGAGAGAGAGATTATTTAAGTAATAGAGAGAGATAGTTTTATTATTTAAGTAATGTGTTCATTGCTGATGCAATTGTTTTGTTGTTTACAGCCGCGGTGTCAATGGCGGAAGGAGCTGACTATCAGCCGGAGGAGGCAGTGCTCCCCAGTGAGGACGAGGAGGAGGAGGATGAGCCGTTGTCTGCTCTCAGACGCAAATACAGGACTGAGTGTTCAAGTGATGATGAGCCGCTTATTAATAAAGTGAAACAATCAGCTGACAATGCACTAGATGCAGTAAAACGTGCGAGCTTGGAAGAGGCTAAAAAGCGTCAAAAAGAGACATTGGCCCACCAAACCTCACTTGACAACCTCCTTGAATCAAATGGATACGTTCGCGTTCCGATCAAAGCTGATGGCAATTGCTTTTTTGAAGCCGCAGTGACACACGTCAAAGGCGCAACAGCGAGTGAACTACGAGCCAAACTGTGTGATCTTTTCATGACAGAGAGGCAGCTGTTCATGCCATTTCTGGGGGCTGAGGCGCGTGGCATGGACAACACTGCCTACATCGATGCCATCGAGGATCTCCGGACTGAAGGCAGATGGTCCACAAGCATTGCCGATCTCTTGCCACTGGTCCTGGCAGAATGGACCAAAAGGCATGTGGAGATCTTCACAAGCCGGGGGTCCAAACTCAATGTGGAGCCGATAAACAAGGACGCAGGAGAATTGACAAAACCCAATATCAGTCTTGCCCTGTTTCAATGCGACCCTCAACACTATGATGCCTGCATGTTCATTCTGCAGCCCACAGAGCAGTCCAGCTATGACTCAAGTGGTGTGACACAGAATGACACCTTCCCTGACACTTCAGCAAGCCATGCATCTCCAGGGTCTCCTCAGCAGCATTCCACCCCAAGAAAGCAGGGCCTCTACAACACCCCACCAAAAAAGAAACTGTCAAGGAAACGTTCTGCCAACCCACAAACGTGGAAAAAGAACGTTAGAAAGGCTCTGAAGCTGCAAGGTAAAGAACATGTAGCACAGTCAGGAAAAACCATTCAGCAAAAGGAAATACGCTCTGTTGACTGCACCAAATGCAGGTTTGATTGTAAAAAAGTTGAAAATGATGACCGCCAGGCAATTTTCGACGTTTTCTATGCCTTGCCATCGTATGACAGACAAAAGCAGTTTGTATGCTCAAATATTACTGAACAAGAGAGCAAGACCATACTCGGCAAGGACAAGTGCCCATTACCCAAGAAACGCAGTGTAGCCAGAGCCTTTCACTTCACCATCAATGGCAGCAGGATCAGGGTGTGCTAGAAGTTTTTCTTGCGACCCTGGATGTTGGAGAGGGCTATGTCAACCATGCCATGGCCAACAGCGACATGGGCACCTTTACAGGGGGTGATGGACGAAGAAAACACCCAGCTCACAACAGGACACAGACAGCTGCGGTGGAAGACGTACGAGAGCACATCCGATCCTTCCCCTGTGTTGAGAGTCACTACACCAGAAAGGACACCAGGAGACAGTACCTTGACCCTGCTCTCACCGTCACCAAGATGTACCATCTGTACAAGGAGAAATGCCAGGCTGAGGGAAACACTCCAGTGTCTTGTCGTAAATACAGAGATGTATTCAATTCAGATTTCAATTTGTCCTTCCACAAACCAAAGATCAGTGCCTAGTGTGTGTGAACTATGCGGCAAAACTTAAAGAAGGCGTAACACAAGATGAGGAAAAGGAATACCAGAGGCACACCCAGATGAAACTAAGAGCAAGAGAGGAGAAGGCAAAAGACAAGGAGCTGGCCAAACAAGATTCGTCCATCCATGTTGTTACCCTTGACCTTCAGGCTGTTCTACCAACCCCATGCGGCCTTGTGAGTCAATTGTACTACAAGCGCAAGCTCTCTGTGTACAACTTCACGGTGTATTCTCTGGCAGATGGAAAGGCAACCTGCTATGTTTGGGATGAGACAAATGGAAAGAGGGGCTCAGTGGAAATTGCCTCTTGCCTTATTCTCTACTTCCAGTCCCTTCCAGTGTCAGTGAAAGAGGTTGTGCTCTATTCAGACTGCTGTGGAGGACAAAATCGCAATCAGTACTTAGCAGTAGCCATCCTGTATGCCCTCGAGCAAGTTCCCACTATCACTTCAGTCACCCACAAGTACCTGGAGACCGGCCATACGCAGATGGAATGTGATTCTATGCACTCAGCAATTGTATTTGCACTAAAAGCAAGCCCTGTGTACACTCCCAGTGGCTGGGACATTATTTTCCGCATGGCGAGGAGGCACAACCCCTACACTGTCGTCCCCATTCGGTTCAGTCAGATCCTTGACTTCAAGCACCTGGCATCACAGGTCATCCGCAACACCAAGGTGGACAGGCACAACAAGCGAGTGAGCTGGCTAAAGATGAAGGTGATCCACTTCAGCAAAGGCCAAGACACCATGTTCTTCAAGTACGACTTTGATGACAGTGATTACCACCAGCTCTGTCTCTCAACACCCTCAGCAAGGAGGAGGCAGCCATCTCTGGGGCAGATCATCAAGCCTCGTTACCAGGGCAAGCTGCCCATTTCAGAGGCCAAGAAGCGAGACCTACTTTCCCTGTGTCGCTCAGGTGTGATTCCAGAGGAGCACCACCCCTTCTACAACAACCTGCCGACCTTGGTCAGCCAGGTGGACCGTCTGGAGGAGCTGGATGTGAACGACTGTGACAGTGGGGAGGAGACAGACTAGAATTGGCTGCAAGGCTGTGTGGGAGGGTGGGATGGGGAGGGGGATGTGTGTGTTAGCAGTCGTTACTGTTTAGCTGCAGAGAACAATGGTTATCACAAACAGTGTGCTGTGCTAGAACTGATTAGAGAACAATGATTATCACAAACAGTGTGCTGTGCTAGAACTGATTTAGATTATTCATGAAAGGAAAGCTTGAAACTGTACACGTTCTGAATTGTGGAGATGGCATTTGTGACATCGGAATACCGTTGTGGTATGTGGATTTCACTGTTGGAATAACTCTTATCTTGAATGGCTATATCTCAAGAAAATATTCTTCGTCAGTGGCGAAAAGAACAGAGAAGAACAG
>CM060317.1:20748544-20766044 GCA_030674155.1 Stramonita haemastoma
TATGCTGCCTCCCTGGGCCGACCTGGGCCCATAAATCTAGGCTGAAGAATGTGCCCTTCATTTCAAGGAAAACTTGGTGTCACAGGTGCACTATGTATGTATATGTGCGCCCCTTAATATTATATCTGTCGGGCTGGCTGCTAAAACCCTGCCACAGGCTTGTTGCCTTTAAGTATTAGGATTTTTTTTTAAGAATTAAAAAGTGCAACACGTATCATACATCACGTTTGGTTTTAATCTTGAGCTAGTGTCATGTTTTCAGTCTCTCTTTTTTTTATTTTGTTGTTTTTGTTATGTTTTATTTTTTTTAAATGTTGCTAGTTCTTGTTCGTCTCGTTTTTTTCTGTTTATTGTTCTGTTGTATTTTTTTTTAGATCTTCCTGTTTTTTGTCTTTTTTTTCTTGTCCTGTTTCACTTTAAGTTCTTTTTCTTGAGTATTTTGTCTTCCCGTTCTGTTCTTGTTATCTCTCTTTTCGTGTTTGTTCTTGTTTTGTTTTTTTTCTTCTCGCTATTGTTTCTCGTGTTTTGTTTTTTACTCCACTCCCCTGAAAGTCTTGCTGAAGAAACCATTAAGCTATTTCCGAAGTGGGAACACGGCTAAACAGCCGCATACGCAAAAATCTCACCCTTGGCCAACCTGGAAGCTGTAGCCAAAAAATCGAACACAAAAACAGACCAGAAAGCAAGCCTCCATCCAATTCAATCACATTGATCACATTGATTGCAATTCAGCAGACCACAAGGGCCATATCGGGGCTGTCACCACGAAAAATGTTCAATCTCAGATTACAACTGTGCAATTCTAAAAAGGTAAAGATGTCCCATAACCTGTGTGGTCGATCGTAGGGGAGCGAGGCGTCAGAGACCTCAGCTCCTCTAGGGGCCAGCATGTTGAGGGCGGCTCCCATTTCCTCTCCCTCGCTGTTTTACCTTCCTTGACCCTAAAGAGGGCAGGTACCCATTTACAGCTGGGTGAACTAGGGGGGGGGGGGTGTACTGTAGCCAAGGTGCGCAAACGGTCACCCATCCAATTGGCAACCAGGCTCGACGCTGCTTAACTTGGCTGGGGGAAAGCGAGTGCTCTGACCACTGAGCCATCCCGTCCCCTGCAATTATATACAGGTTTAAACAGTCTTTTGTTTTTTTTTCGTTCCTCAGTTAAACCCCCCAAAGTTCACCAATGGTGAGATTTTTGCTTATGCGACCCGCTTTTGCCCACCTTTAATGTAGCTGCATTCCGACTTCGGGAGTGATTTCTAGACACGATGCCAGTGTGCATGTGTTTTTGTCAATTTTGTTATCCGATCTTACCGGCAATCGCGCAATGTCCTACTCTTCCAAAAGAGTGTGTGCAGAAAATCGTTCGAAACCTGTTCTGCCTTTTGGAAGAGTTGGCAGTTGCTTGCCGGTAAGAACGAATGGAAAAAATCAGAAACGATATTTTCATGTTTATACCTCATCCCCAGAGTTGGAATGCACACACGTTAAAAACTGTTATGCCTTTTGGAAGAGTAAGCCATTGTGCCGGTGGGAACAGATGGGTAAAATTTACAAAACAGCATGCCTACGAGGACTAGACTTGAGTACAGAAAAGTAGTAGGCACCCATCAGTCTCGGAAGACTATGGAGTTGCACTCTAGTCTTTAGAGCGCAAAGCCTGGGTAAGTACGTATGGAGGGCAAGCTGTTACCCATGTAGCAGACCCCCCCCCCCCCCCTCTCCACGCCACTGGAATAATCCATTGGAAAAGCAATGACCGATACGAATGGTTCCAGTACCGTCGCAGGAGCCATCAGAACGTTGCCATATACAGCCCCGAGCCGCCCTGGGACTCCAACTCCCCGATTTTTCCTCGGGGATGGTGTCTAAACACGACACCTGTGTGCATGCTGTTTGTTTTTTTTTTATATAATTTTGTCATCCGCCCCTACCGGCACACGATGGCCTGCTCTTCCGAAAGGCGGAACGGGGTTTTAACTTTTGCGCAAGATGTTCTGCGTGCGTTCGCACACGGGGCCTCGGTTTATAGTCTCATCCGAATGACTTTGACATTCAGTTCGATTTTTTCGTCAAACTGGGAAGAAAGGGCAAGGCTGGTTACGAACCCAGAAACTCACGGTTTACGAATTGGCAGGCGAACGTCTTAACCATCCTGCCACCTTCCTTCCTTGTATAGAAAACCACATTAAAAAAATGAATTTTGTTTGTTGTACACCGTCACGTGGAATCAGCCTAGAGGGCAGAGTATTATATATATTATATTAATATTGTAATTATGATTTTGGTTTAGCAGCTATTGCTGAAGCAAAAGAGTCATGACTTTTGTCGATCTTCCAGGTCAATTTTTATGCAGACCCGCCAGTGAATCACTATTGTCGTCAGTCTGACTGTAGGCGGCGCTTAGCGATGACTTGCACAATCGGACAGGTCAAAGTGTATGTAGACCCTCCAGTGAATCATGGCTGTCGTCTGCCGTTATGTTTGAAAAAAAATAGAAGATTTGCACGTTAAAGAATTTATGATTCATGTTCGCATTTAGGAGGTTACCGAAACACGAAATTATTCTGCATGTAAAAAAGGTAAAGGTGTTCCCATAACCTATACGGTCGTTGGGGAGTGAGATGTCAAGAGACCTCAGCTTCTCTAGGGGCCAGCATATTGAGGGCGGCGCCCATGTCCTCTCCCTCGCTGCTTTACCTTCCCTGACCCTAAAGAGGGCAGGTACCCATTTACAGCTGGGTGAACTGGGCGACTGTACTGAAGCCAAAGCTAGCAAACGGCCATTCATCCACTTGGTAACATTGCTCAATGCTGCTTAACCGTAGTCCGGAGAAAGCGAGTGCTCTGACCCCTGAGCTATCCCTGTCTGCATGTACCCGGGGTTTTACCAGCGCATTGGGATGTAGGCTACTGGTTGTCCACGATCCGCTGAATTTGTGTATCTCGGCAAAGACGATTTTACACATATGATTTTTGAGGCATTGGTGTTTCCCATAGGACAATAGAAAACTGAAAACTTTATTTGAGTTAGTTCTGTGGTCATTTAAGTAAACAGATTGTAGAGAATTTGCCATTGGCTTCTCCTTCTTGCTCTTGTTCTCCTCCTCCTTCTTTTTCGCATTCTTCGCATTCTTCGCTTCCTTTTTCTTTGCATTCTTCTTCTTCGCATTTTTCGCATCCTTTTTCTTCGCATTCTTCTTCTTCGCACTCTTCTTCTTCGCATTCTCCTTCTTTGTATTGTTTGAAATTCTTCTTCTTCGCAATTCTTTTTCGCAGTTCTTTTTCTTCGCAATTCTTCTTCTTCCTCGCAGTCCTTCATCTATTTGAAATTCTTCTTCTCGCAATTCTTCTTATTATTATTATTTGCATTCTTTGCATTCTTTGCATTCTTCTTCTTTTTGCATTATTTGCATTATTTGCATTATTTGCATTCTTCTTCTTTGCAATTCTTCGCATTCTTCTTCTTCGCATTCTTCTTCTTCTTCTTCTTCTTCTTCTTCTTCTTCTTCTTCTTCTTCTTCTTCTTCTTCTTCTTCTTCTTCTTCTTCTTTTTGCATTATTTGCATCTTCTTTGCAATTCTTCGCATTCTTCTTCTTCGCATTCTTCTTCTTCTTCTTAAAACTTTGCATTCTTCTTCTTCGCATTCTTCTTCTTCGCATTCTTCTTTGCATACTTCTTTTCGCATACTTCTTTTTCGCATACTTCTTTTCGCATACTTCTTTTCGCATTCTTCTTCTGCAAATTCCCATATTCTTCACAATGCAGGCAGAAGACGTTGCTTCTAGCGGTGTTCCTTTCATCTCACTGTTTATTCATTCATATACTTAGTCATTCATTTATTCATTTTTCGCTCATTCCTGCCTTCACCTACTTCTAGCTGTTCTAAATTCAACTTATGAATCATGCAGGAAAGGTATTTCTTTTAAAAAAATAATTTTAAAAAAAGAAAGGAAAAAAAACCAACACCTCACCGCCCACAATCACTGTCAGGAAATGACGAATAAAGATGACAACTGTCCTTACATGTGTGAAGGCATACCTGCCTGCCTACCTGCCTGCCTGTCTGCCTGCCTGCCTGCCTGCCTGCCTGTCTGCCTGTCTGCCTGCCTGCCTGCCTGCCTGCTTGTCTACATGCTTTGGTGTATATCTGCATACATAATATACGCTTCTGTGTGTGTGTGTGTGTGTGTGTGTGTGTGTGTGTGTGTGTGTGTTGTGTGTGTGTGTGTGTGTGGGCGTGCACGCGCGTGCGTGCGTGCGTGCGTGCGTGAGAAAGAGGCAGAGAGTGTGTGTGTATACGTGCGTGTGTGTGTGTGTGTGTTGTGCGTGTATGTATGTGTGTGTGGAAATTTATCAAAGTCAAATTTGTTTCCAAATGATATATTGAATAAGCGATTCGTTTGCTTTTTATCATCAAGCTTTCTATGAAGGAACAAAATATAACTTCATCAATAATAATAATATTTGACTTAACATTATTACGGCAACTTATAACATTAAACGTACCAATAACCAAAACAAAAACAAAAACAAAAAACAATACACTGCACAACACACACAGACACACCGCACAACATACACACACGCGCGCGTGCGCACGCACGCACATACACGCACGCACACACACACACATGTAAAAAATAAAGCACAAGAGTGCTTATCCCATGATCCTCGATATAAAAGAGTAAAATAAAAAATAAATAAATAAAATAAACACACACACACACACACACACACACACACACACACACACACACACACACACACACACACACACACGAGATACTCTGACTGCCCTTTTGAAAGAAGGCAGACCCAACACGAGCATTCTAATAATTTTTCTATCTCCACAACAGGAATGCTTGCATCAAGGAGCATCCTCTGCCATTCCCTGCACTTGGTAACACTCAGTTTCTGAAGCCGGCTCCCATTTCTTCCCCACCACCACCTTAAAGATGATCCCCCTGGAACAATTTTTTAAATTTTCAGTTTGGTTTTGGTTTTTGATCTGTGTGTGTGTGTGTGTGTGTGTGTGTGTGTGTGTGTGTGTGTGTGTGTGTTCGAATTCATTTTACGTCTTTTCATAAAATGTGATATTAGACATTAAAAAAAAAGTATGTGTTTATGTGTGCGCGTGTGCGCGCGTGTGTGTGTGTGTGTGTGCGTGTGTGCGTGTGTTTGTATGTGGGGAGGGGGCGGGGATAGGAGGAGGAGTTTTAGAAGTGTGTGTGTGTGCGTGCGTGTGTGTATCTGTCTGTCTGTCTGTCTGTCTGTCTGTGTCTGTGTCTCTGTGTCTGTGTGTCTGTCTGTCTGTGTCTGTGTGTCTGTTCGTCTATGTGTCTGTGTGTTTATCTGTCTGTCTGTCTGTCTGTCTGTCTGTCTGTCTGTCTGTCTGTCTGTCTGTCTGTCTCTCTCTCTCTCTCTCTCTCTCTCTCTCTCTCTCTCTCTCTCTCTCTCTCTCTCTATATATATATATATATATATATATATATATATATATATATATATATATATATATTCATATATATATATATATATATCCCTCTCTCTTTCTCCCCCTCTCTTTCTCTCTCTCCCCCCCTTCCCCCTCTCTCTCTGTGTATCTTTGTGTGTCTCTCTATCTTTATCTCTATCTCTATCACTGTCTGTCTGTCTGTCTTGTCTGTCTGTTACACAAACCTATCACATCATGGACAGCTGGAATCAGGGCTGAGCAGTTCCATCACTCTGTCAGCTATGAGGAATATGCTAAAGACTGGAGTGGGTTCCTTAGTTTGTTTTTGTTTTGTCTTTCGATCGATTCTACAGCCATCTTTATAAGCGCATAGTCGTGTTCATACTTTAAATCTGCCTGGTTTGCCTTTTCAGCAAAAGCACACCGTCTAGAAATTATGTGCTAGGAACTCCCTCTTTTCAAACCCTCTTACCTTCTGCCTCTGTGCTAGAAATCCCCTCTTTTCTATCCCTCTCTTTGTTTTTACCTTGTCCCATTTTCTTCCTGCCACCACCTTATGGCCTATTTACTGCCTTCTTGGTCCATCCTCCTGCATTTCGTTCTTATAGAAAGATTTAAAAGATACCAATTCTCTCCCACGCCTAAGTTGGATGTGCTGAGCCCGACTTGTCAGGTGCTTAACGGCAGTGCAGCGCATTGTCACTCATACCACAGCCAACATTAAGTGCTGTTTAAGCGTTCGACAAAGAAGAAATAACATTGTGTAGCATAGCAGGTGTGGCACAGCATAACTGGAAAACAAACAAAATCCCACTGTTGATTTCCACACTGATCTGAGAATACTTTAATTAAAAAAAAAGAGAGTAGAGCTCCAGGCCATGGTGGAAACATACCAAAGTTTTGTCCAGGGAAGAAAATAAAGTGGGGAGGGGAAAATCTTGCATTTCAGTGTCACCGGTTGTGGCACGTGCAGCATGCAGATCTGGGAAAGTGAGGGCGGCAGGTCACACACAGCCTATAAGTGCTGCCTGTTTATGTGTGGCATCCAGGAGAGATTAGGAAAAGGAAACCCAGGCAGGGGGAGGGCAAAGCATGGGGAAACAAAAAGAATACAGCCCCTTGCTACAGGATCGTTTTTCAGAAAAGCTTTGACATTTTGTGCAGGATAGAGCACAGTGAAATGACTGCTGCCTGGCCTGGTTGCTTGGTTTTGGGGTTGAATATGAGATCCTTTTTCTTCTTTTTTCTTTTTTCTTTCTTTCTTTCTTTCTTTTCTTCTTCTTCTTCTTCTTCTTCTTCTTCTTCTTCTTCTTCTCCTTCTCCTCCTCCTCCTCCTCCTCCTCCTCCTCCTTCTTCTTCTGGATTATCTCCAAGGATGAGTCATTAGAGCTTTACATTGAAGAGCCATTCACATAATTCTTCCATTTGGGCCAACTGTGTACCAAAGTTGAGGCCTATGCAAATGGTTTCCTTGTGGATTCTGCTTGTACAGTACTTCTTTGACTGGTGACCCTATAGTGGCCTGACACTGATTGGCTTCCTGAAAACGTGACATAAAGATTATAGGTATGGCTGGAGTGTAAAGATTGAAATAAGCATGTGGGAGCAGGAGAACATGAACGTCACAGAAGATGTGACAGCAAAAAAACAAAACTTCTGCAATTTCAGGGATCCCTTGTTTTTTTCTATTTACCCCTGCATCATTTTCTTTCCATAGTTTTGTGGGAAAAGATTTCAGCTCAGCTGTTGGATCCTGTTATGTGGCCATACCATACTCACACATAATAGAGATCTAGATTCTGATAAGAATAGACACCATTCCACTATGTTTCACTTCCTCCAAACTTATTCATCAAAATTGGAGACCTCTGTCAATCGGTGTCAACTATGGAATTCGCGCCAGAAGGTCATTTGTTCATATAAAGCTACAAATGTCACTTTTTTGCTTCCCCCCTCTCTCCCCTCCCCCACGCTATTTTTTCAGAATTATTTTGGACTCTTTATTTCTTTCAGCAAGGAAAGTACAGGTGACTTTTTCCTGAAGTTTGAGGCTTCCCCTATCCCTGATAGAATGCTGACTCATTCACACAGGGTCATGCATCGACCTGCAGTATCTCCACATGAAAACAAATGGCTTACTGTCAACTGGGACAGTGTCTATGCTGTCCAGCTGTCTTGCAGCTGTCTGATGGAGAAACTTTTCCCTAGAACAGAATCCCTTCAATTGGATTCCAAAGTGTGTGTCATCAGCATTTGTCTGTGAAGAAGAATGGCCTCTGCTCATTCTATATATGCAATCTATCTCTGTCAATCTCTCTCTCTCTCTCTCTCTCTCTCTCTCTCTCTCTCTCTCTCCTCTCTCTCTCTCTCTCTCTCTCTCTCTCTCTCTCTCTCTCTCTCTCTCTCTCTGTTTCTGTCTCTGTCTCTCTTTCTCTTTCTCTCTCTCTCTTAAATATATATATATATATATATATATATATATATATATATATAGTGAAGTCCGGATGTAGTGATAGACCCATATAGTTATAGTCCGGCTGTAGTAATAGAATTTCTGGGCCCCGGTCCCAGTTGTTCATGTTCTTTGTTAACTTAGTCCGGTTGTAGTGATATTTTTCAGTCTGATATAGTGACAGTCCGCTTGAAGTGATGCTATTTTCAAGTCCCGGGGAAGCTAAAGTCCGGCTGTAGTGATAATGTTCGAGAGTAATCTCCCTTTACCAAAATGGCGAGCAAAAGCCAGCCACGCACTGTGCTTACTCTGAAGCTCTGAAATGGAAAATTGATCTCTTGAAAGACATTGAAAGACATTTATCTAAGAAACCTATGCGGCCACTTTGAACGTGTTGTCAGCGTTCGCTAAGCTCAGCCTATGTCACATAGGCTACACTGGAAGTAGCTACTAAGATGCTGTTTCACAATCAGTGTACATGTACATGCACATGTACATATAAGCTTTACTCACCATTTAAGTTACACACAGTCTGTGGAATACTAGCATTAAAAAGCATTGTTCTCTTTTTTAGCACAAAACTAATTCAGCTAAGTCATTATTTAACATTGATTGATACAGATATTGTGTTTTATCTACTTAATCACTATTGTTTTCGACATAACAATTTTAATACATGTAGTTACATCTTGTATCTTTTAGCCTGTGTTTGAAGTTTCAATCCAAAGAATTGGATAGTGTTTGCGTTAAAAGGAAGTACATTTACTTGTACATGTGTACATTTTTATTTGTTTATTTGTTACTGATTAAAGACTACATTTCATTCCTAAAAAATCTGACAATTTTTCATTTAACCTTTATTTCTAAGTGGCCCTTCTCTCTCTCTCTCTCTCTCTCTCTCTCTCTCTCTCTCTCTCTCTCTCTCTCTCTCTCTCTCTCTCTCTCTCTCTCTCTCCTCTCTCTCTCTCTCTAAAACACACACACACACACACACACGCACGCACGCACGCACACACACACACACACACACACACACAACCTGCTGTTGAACTGCCAGGACGGGGGTAGGTTAATACAGGACATTTGCAAGCCTGACAAAGACGACAGAAGAAACGTCACAAAACGAAATCAATAGTGGTTCCAAAATCACCTTGTTACCGACTTGAGGCTAGTTTACCAAATGTGCCGCCCCATGTAGCCATAAAAGCTTTGAAGATATCACTACAACTACAAGCGATTGGCCGGATGTAGTAATAAAACCTACAAAAATATCACTATAATGGACTGTCCGGATGCAGTGATAAAACCTACAAAAATATCACTATAACCAGACATCCGGATGTAGTGATAAAACCTACAAAAATATCACTATAAACCAGACCTCAGGTATAATGATAATCCGGATGTAGTGATAAAAAAATTGGTCCCTAGGGCTATCACTACATCCGGACTTCACTGTATATATATATATATGTATTGTATTCTTGATTCCTCTCTCTGTCTCTGTCTCTCCCTCTCTCTCTCCCATTACCCCCTGCCCCCCCTCTCTCTCTCCCCTCCCCCCACACACACATGACTATAAGCCTGACCTAGTAACCAACCAACCAACTAATTTAACTAGCCAAATAAACGAAAACAATGACGTAATAAGGGACCCCATTTTTACCTCCTACACAAAATGCCAAACCTCTTTCTGAAAATAATCTGTATCCTAGGGCATCTGGATGTTAGCTGTGCCAAATGCATTCTGCTGACTGACCCCAGTGTCTTGTGTCCTAATCTTTCACAGTGCTCCACAAGAATAGACAGCAAAGACAGCAGGTGACCTGAAAGCCCCACTGAGGTAGGTCTGTCTGCATGTTGCACGTGCCACAGCCCGTGTCAAGGGGAGAAAGCTTGGTACCCACACACTTATTTTGACTCCCAGACCTAAATTTAGATTGAAACTGTTTTTTGAAGATGTTATAGCCGAGTGGTTAAGACAGTTTGACTTCATTCCTGTGGGCCAATGAACTTGTGGGTGTGGATCTTGGCAGCATCTGGTTAATTAAGGGTGAAGATTTGTTATGTTTTCTCACATCAACTTTAAGTGCAGACCTATCAGTGCCTTAATTCTCTGAATGTGTATACACATGCAGAAGGTCAAGCATGCATGTCAACAATTCCCATAATTCATGTCAGTGTATGATAAGTTACAGAAACACAAATATACCCACCATACATCCTGGAACTCAGAATGCAACTATCATCATGGTGGGCAAATACAATGGCATTCACAACATCTCACCATTGCCAAACCTCAAGCTTTAGCCAAGGAATGAACAAAATAACAAACAAACCAACTAAAACCAACTGTTTTTCCATTTTTGTAGATATAGGAACCATAACTCTACCACATGGATTGCATGAAGAACAGATTCTCCTCCCCCCCCCCACCCCCCCTAGATTATGTTATGATTTGTTTATCCCACTCTTACTTTGACTCAAGAATTGAACAAGATCTTTTTTCTTTAAAAATTGCTGCTACTACACTGCAATGACTTCTATGAAGAATGATTTTTCTGTATCATGTGATGATTTTTAATGATGTATGAAGCTTTGAAACACCTTCTGTGCTGTGTTATTTTGCTACTACTCACAAAATAACCAAAACAATCTTGAAGTATAGGCTCAGTGTCACACTTGTGTACAACAAATTTACTTCAAAGACATCACTGTGAGCATCAAAACATAAACAAAATTGACAAGTAATAGCGCTGAATTATTCTGCAATCCAATCATCAAAAAGGAAATCTGTCAGTGTAAGGAGGTTGACGTTTGTTTGGTTTGTTTTTGCTTTTTGTTGGGGATAGGATAGCTTAGGTGTCAGAGCACGTGCCTCCCCAAGCAGTGTTGAGCATTGTTGTCTCACAAATGGGTGACTATTTTTTAACCTTTACTTTAGTATAGTCCCCCAGTTCATCCAGCAGTAAATGGGTACCTGTCATCTTTAAGGACAGAGCAGGTAAAGTAGCCCTTGATATTTCACTCTCCAGCAATGAAATAAGTTATGGAAATGCCTTTATCTAATTGTATTAACAAATCCCTGCAGTTATATAAGATTACTCACCAATTCCTGTTATTATCAATCTCAATAGATATTAATGTTTTGTCTCCTAAATCTCCAAGTTCGTTTATGTCACTGCCCTTTTCTACTTTTCTAGTCTTGAACTGATCTACTCCACTTTTTCTGGACATTGCAAGACATTATGACCTAAAGATTGGGGAGGGATGTGTGTGTGTGTGTGTGTATGTGTGTGTGTGTGTGTGTGTGTGCATGCGTGCGTGCGTGCGTGTAAGAGATAGGTAGGGTGGGAAGAGAGAGAAAGGGGGAGAGAGAGATAGAGACAGAGACTGAGAGATGGAGTCAGAGACAAAAAGAGAGAGAAAGAAACAGATTGTGTTTTCTATCAGTGGATTGGTAAGTAAACAAAACAACAATATTACACCTTACAACTTCATGGACCCGTGGGGTTGAATTCAAATGGTCTAAACTAATCCATACTGGTGGATAAATAGTTTCAATATAAATTTAGGTCTGGGGGTCAAAATAACATTGAGGGTACCATTTTTTTCCCTTTGACACGGCTGTGGCACGTGCAGCATGCAGACAGACCTACCTCAGTGGGGCTTTCAGGTCACCTGCTGTCTTTGCTGTCTATTTTTGTGGAGCAATGTGAAAGATTAGGACACAAGATACTGGGGTCAGTCAGCAGCATGTGTTTGGCACAGCTAACAGCCAGATGCCCTAGGATACAGATTATGTTCAGAAAGGGGGTTGGCATTTTGTGTAGGAGGTAAAAATTAGGGTGCCTTCATTACGTCATCTTTGCTTTTATTCAGTTAAGGTGGGTGGTTGTTTGGATACTAGGTCACCTTATAATCTTTGTGTGTGTGTGTGTGTGTGTGTGTGTGTGTGTGTGTGTGTGTGTGTGTGTGTGTGTGTGTGTGTGTGTGTGTGTGTATGTGTGTGTGTGTGTGTGTGTGTGTGTGTGTGTGTGTGTGTGTGTGTGTGTGTGTGTGTGTGTGTGTGTTGTGTGTGTGTGTTAGAGATAGAGGGGGTACAGACAGACAGACAGACAGACATATTTTGTTTACGTTTTATTCTTATTTCTTCTTTTATTTGTGGATAATAGAATAAGTACTCCCATACATTTTTACATCCAGTCCCTATGTGTATGTGGTTTTGTAAATTTTGTCATCTGTTTTCATCTGCACACAGTGGTTTACTCTTCCAAAATGCAGTATAGGTCTTAACATGTGTGCAAGGTGTCCTGCACTGTTTACATATGGGACCTTCATAGTTTTCTCAGACAGAGACAGACAGACAGACAGACAGACAGACAGACTGCTAGAGACAGAGAAAGAGAGAGAGAGAGAGAGAGAGAGAGAGAGAGAGAGAGAGAGAGAGAGAGAGAGAGAGAGAGAGAGAGAGAGAGAAAGACATTTTCATGAATAAGGCAGAGACAGTCCTCTAGAGACATAGAGAAAGAGACAGAGACACAAAACGACTCTACAAGTCAATAATCATAAACCAAGGTGAGGCTCTTGAAACCCATACAGACAGACAGACATACCTTTAGGAAAAATGGGATTCTCACA
This sequence comes from Stramonita haemastoma, assembly GCA_030674155.1. NCBI lineage: Eukaryota > Metazoa > Mollusca > Gastropoda > Neogastropoda > Muricidae > Stramonita > Stramonita haemastoma. Next base: position 20,761,094 of record CM060317.1, read on the forward strand.
ACAGCATCACACCACCAAAAGAGCTACCCTTATGAAGAAGACGAAAGCACAAAAACACAACCCTCCCCCATGGGGATGTGGGAGGGGGGAGGGGGATCTGTATACACAGCATCCCCACCTTCTGGAACTTCTGTGCTCAGAACTCCTCCCTCTTCTTATCCCTCCCTTTTGTTTCTGCCTTGTTCCTTTTCTTCCTGTCAACTTCTTTATGGTTTACTTTGTGCTTTCTTGGTCTATTCTCCTGCCGTTTTTTTTTTTTCTAGAAAGACTTAAAAGATAACAATTCTCCCCCCACACCGAAGCCGGATGTACTGGGCCTGGCTTGTCAGGCGGTTAATGGCAGTGCAACTCATATTTTTTGCTTATGTGACAAACAACTATAGTTGCTGTCTGAAAAGAAAGAACAGAGCACAAATCCCCTCTATGTCTCTTTATGACCACTGGCGACTTACACTCTCTACATACACATTGACTTGCCCACAATAATCCAGGTTGTTCTTTTATATATAATAATCATACATACATACATACATACATACATACATACATACATACATACATACATACATACATACATACATACATACATACATACATACATACATACATACATACGTGTGTGTGTGTGTGGTGTGTGTGTGTGTGTGTGTGTGTGTGTGCGTGCGTGTGTGCGTGCGTGCGTGCGTGCGTGCGTGCGTGCGTGCGTGCGTGCGTGCGTGCGTGTGTGTTAACTCCAGGGAAAAATCCCCTCCAATGGGAATCGAACTCGGGTCGTCAAATTGCGAGCGCAATGTTCTGACCACTAGGCTCTCCCGTTCCCCGTTGGTTCTTGTTCCTTTAAGTGAATGTTGGCAGCAATACTAAGGGGCTTTTTTTTATAAATCTCTTTAAATATGGTGGGTGGTAGCTTCAGTTATCTATAGACCATTGCAGAAGCGTGTGATTGTCAGTTAAGAAACCAGTGAGGGCCAAGGGCTTTTCAAAGAGATCAATCATGTTTTGTATCAGTGGTTTGATATGTAAGCAAAACAAAAAAATCAAGCTGAAACAGGTGGAAATTTTACCCAGTTGGGTGACATTGGCCTACAAGTAGAGATCTTGAAAAAGAGTTGAGGAAAGGTCAAGTCAAGTCAAGTCAAGTCAAGTCAAAAACACTTTAATCATCCCTGAAGGGCAATTACAATACTGACAGGCATATTGATACAAATCATAATCAAACACACGAAGGAGCTACATTTCTTGTTTGTTCAAACATTATATAACTACAAATAAAATGTCACAAACACTCACACTCTACGCGCGCGCGCTTGCACACACGCAAACACACGCATACACACACACCAATGTTTAGATACAATGTTCTTAAAAACCATTGACTAGAAAAGACATATGATCACCATTATTTAGCAGGTGAATATTTATTTAATTATTTTTATACCACTTTATGTCACAGCAGAATTCTCTACGTGAAAATCGGGCTGATCTCCCCGGGGAGAGCGCGTCGTCACAAGTGCAGCGCCTACCCATTTTTTTTCTTTTTTTTCTGTCTGCAAGTGTATTTGTTTCCCTACAAGAGTGGCTTTTTTCTGCAGAATTTTGCCAGGGACTACCCTTGCCGTGGGTTCTTTTACGTGCGCTAAATAATGATGTGTAACACACGGGACCTCAGTTTATCGTTTCATCCGAAAGACTAGCACCAAGACCACCACTCATGGTCAAGTGGATGGGGAGAAAGTTTGGGCCCAAACGGGATCCGAACCACCGCACACTCCGACCCAGACTTTTCGCTTTCTAGACAGGCGCGTTACCTCCTAGACCACCGATCCCCCGAATATTTCCAGAATAAGGCTGCAGAGACAGAGAATAAAAACAACAACAAAAACAATCAACAACCCATGACGGGAATCTATCAACAATGATTTCTAGAGTCTTTAAGATGATAGTAATGGGTCAGCAATCTTTGGACTTAATTGCACAAGCGTAAATGATACTAGCCATAGTTTCTTAGAGTCACTTGAGAGGTTTTTGATCCGACCCCACCATAAAAAACACCCTAAAAAAACATAAACCCATGACAACAACAAGACAACACAAAAAAAAACTAGCCAACCAACCAACCAAACAAACCCAATTAAAAGAAAGAAAAACAAAACTGGAGAAAATAGGACTTTTAACAAGTGCAGAAACTAAGAGGAATCAATCCACACACTCTCACCCATATACTATAACAAACCAAGTAAAGCCTAAACATGTAAAGGAAAACACACTTGTACATGGATGGGAATCGAAAACCATCTTCAAAATTTTAATATGAACAAAAAGAAGTTGTAGTAAGCATTGTGTGTTTATTTCGGTTAAAACTTACAAAACCCTGGTTTTCGTTTTACTTTTGGTTTTTTGTTTTAAAGAGTCTATTATTCTTAGCTGACACTTTTCAGGTAACAGTAGTTCACGATAAAACTGGTTTTACTTTCTGACTGTTCTCAAAAGCTTTGAAATGTGATTCTTCCCCGTACAAAGATCTGCCCTATTTTTCTTTCAATGCTAACACTTTTTTCCCATCTCACCCCCGCACAACAGGGTTATTTTCCTCTAAGGGGCCTGCTCTTTGTCTTTCATGTTTTTTCAGCGGCTACATAAATATTTCAACTCAGCCATCCTTCATCTCCTTTGTGTTTTCACGCCCTTTTAAAAGGTAGCATTCAGATATTGAAAATAGCAGCAGCAACAGCAGCAAATACATATTTAGAACACCACACACACACACATACACACACACATACACACACACTCTCACTCTCTCTCTCTCTCTCTCTCTCTCTCCTCTCTCTCTCTCTCTCTCTCTCTCTCTCTCTCTCTCTCTCTCTCTCTCTCTCTTTCTCACACTCTCTGTCTGTCTGTCTGTCTGTCTGTCTGTCTGTCTGTCTGTCTGTCTGTCTGTCTGTCTGTCTGTCTGTCTGTCTCTCTCTCTCTCTCTCTCTCTCTCTCTCTCTCTCTCTCTCTCCTCTCTCCTCTCTCTCTCCCTCTCTCTCTCTCTTTCTCCCTCCCTCCCTCCCCCCACTCTCTCTCTCTCTCTCTTCCCCCCCCCCACCTCTCTCTCTCGCCATGGAGTCGGCAACACTTTGTTGGCACGCCCTATACTAGCAGGAGCTAGGAGAGCAAAGCAGTTACAGCAATATTATTCTGTGTGAAAAGATGTCTTCTGTTGCCCATTCTTTTTCTGGCTTCAGCGAGGGCACGAGGAAGATGGAAACGAAGAGAGGGCAAAGATTTCACATGATATAAAAACGTGTGTTCCCTGTAGGCCTAAAAATAATGCGAATCACAGACACGAAGAAGCCCCGATAAAGCCCAAAGTGCAGGCCTGTGAAAACTGACAGAGAATTTATTTTCAGAAGAGCAAGTCTGACTGACGTTCTGATGTGAGAGGGAAAACATGAAAAAAAACAAAAAAGTGTATTTCTCTTTGTCTCTGTCTCTTTCTCTCTGTGTCTCTGTCTCTGTCTCTCTCTGTGTCTGTCTGTCTGTCTGTCTGTCTGTCTGTCTGTCTGTCTGTCTGTCTGTCTCTCTCTCTCTCTCTCTCTCTCTCTCCTCTCTCTCTCTCTCTCTCTCTCTCTCTCTCTCTCTCTCTCTCTCTCTCTCTCTCTCTCTCTCTCTTGATACCCATGCTTAGTCCAAGGGTGGGTACAAAACATCTTGTGATAAATGGGTTTTTTTCTTTAAAATAAAAGAACTGCCGTAGAGATGAATAGAGCTTTTCAAAAGTACTCTGAAATAAAATGCAGCCACAAATATTTGACGCCAGGCTTCAGCCTATGTTGTAATATTCATCACAATTTGGGATACTTAGTAGACTCGAACATATAGAAAAAGTGCATATGATGGTTTGCAGGAGATTTTGTAGGTGTATTCTTAAGAAGTCCAAATAAAATGGTTTATTATGACCTTGGCAGGTAGTTAAAAAGGTAAAAGGGTAAAGGTGTCCCATAACCTAGGCGGTCGTAGGGAAGTAAGGCATCAGAGACCTCAGCTTCTCTAGGGGCATGTATACTGAGGGTGGTGCCCATCTCCTCTCCCTCGCTGCTTTACCTTCCCTGACCCTAAAGAGGGCAGGTACCCATTTACAGCTGGGTGAACTCGGGGGCACTGTACTGAAGCCAAGGCGCGCAAACGGTCACCTATCCAAGTGGTAACCACGCTCGACGCTGCTTAACTTGACCGGGGGAAAGCGAGCGCTCTGACCAGTGAGCTATCCCGCCCCCTCAGATAGTTACAGATAGTTGGCAGATAGTCACCCACTTTATATAAACTCTTCTGTAAATGCTCTTACATACTGGTTCGAACTGTTACAAAATTAAGGAACACTGACTGACTGTCATTTCATGTTTATCAAATTAATGCTGCTTCAAGATGACATCTATTAAAAAAAAAAATGCTGGGTTACATTGAGAGGTGAAAATATGTTATGCCTGACAGGATTTAGGATTGTATGGCTTCAACAAGGTGTGAGTGATGTGTGATGTAAAAAACTTTACGTCAGTTCGAACAGAGACTGCCTCATACCTTTATCCAGAAGTGGACAGGTACTCTTCGAGACAGAGAAAGTTATTGACCTACCAAAAGCGTTTTTGGAAATACAAATACATTTATTCTTCAGATTCATACTGCTTACGGGTTGCTCGCAAGATGGAACAGTCTGCCACTTAATAACAATATAATATCGTTACAGTGCAGTGAACGTAATCAAGGTAAAGTTTACCCATTCTGTACAGCAACAACAACAACAATAATAACAACAAAAATGATGAAATTCACTTTACTCATGAAAGCTGTACGTATACAAATCTACCAGGGAAATAATTGTGCAAAGGGACATATTCATACAGTTTGTCCATGTATGTTTTCCTTGCTGTTAAAGAGAAGAAAGAAGGTTTTGCTTCGGATGGATGGT
>CM060317.1:20771044-20773544 GCA_030674155.1 Stramonita haemastoma
TACGCAAAAACTCACCATTGGTGAATCCTGCAGCTTCAACCGAGGGATGAAAACAACAACAACAACAACAACAACAACAACAACAGCAACAACAACAACAACAATCAGGTCTGCCCCTGTGGCTTAGCAGTTGGACATGATGACTTCAAAACTGGAAGTCTGTGGATTCAAGTGCTATTAAAGGAATTATCTTTGCTTTTAGGTGTGTGTTTGGGGGGGTGTCTTCTATGTTTTTGTGTGTGCAAGGCTTTGTGTGTGTGTGTGTGTGTGTGTGTGCGTGCGTGCGTGCGTTTGTGTGTGAGTGTGTGTGTGTGCGTGTGTGTCTGTGTGTGTGTGCGTGTGTGTGTGTGCGTGCGTGTGTGTGTAGTGTGTGTGTGCGCGCGCGCGTGTGTGTATATGCGTGTGTGTGTGTATACGTGTGTGCGTGTGTGTGCGTATGCGTGCGTGCGTGCTTCCGTGCATTTGTGTATATATCTGTGTGTATATTTCAAGGATTTGGTGATCAAACTTGAAACCATAAAACTGAAGTAACTGATTTCAATTGCTCACAACGGAAAACACAAGGAAAGGTCTTCTACTAAATTTCCTTCCCTTTTTCATTCAGTTCGATCATATTGTTTTTTTTTTAATAATAAAAACATTCTAAAAACTTTATCACTTGTCCTTTAGAGTCACATCTAATCTCCTGCCCCCTTCCCTCCCCTCCCCTCCCAGCCCCCCTCCGCCCCCCATTCCCCTCTTCTTTTAGAGTGGCCGATGAAAAAATCTGCTAAACAGATGCACATTTATCATTCATCTCCGTCTTAGCTCAGGCAACATAAAACGAAAATATCCACAGCATCCAAAAAAACAGTCTGTATATATATATATTTAGAACACGCGCATTTACAAAGGAATCAAGGGGGGCGGGCAAGTTACTGAGCCCTAGCAACGAGAGAGACAGAGACAGAGACAGACAGACAGACAGACGGATTGACAGAGAGACAGAGACAGAGAGAGAGACACACACACAGGGAGACAGAGAGATAGACAGACAGAGAGAGGGACAGATAGACAAACAGACAGACAAACAGACAGACTGATAGAGAGACAGAGAGAGTAGTAGAGCGACACAGTAAGAGAGAGAAAGAGACAGACAGACAGACAGATAGACAGACAGATAGAGACAGAGAGAGAAAGACAGAGAGACAGACAGACAGAGACAGACAGAGACAGAGTGAGAGACAGAGAGAGAGAGAGGCAAAGAGATGGAGAGACAGAGAGTGAGTGAGAGAGACAGAGAGACAGAGAGACACACACACACATACACACAGAGAGAGAGACAGTGAGACAGAGACAGAGAGAGAAAACAAAAAGAAAAGAAAGAAAGAGAGCGAGCACCAACCACACCACAAGCAGTTACAGCAGTAATATTATTGTGTGTGATAAGCGCTGGCATTTTGGTTTTCTCTGCTCTCCGAGCCGGCTCCATGAGTGATAATCTGCTCATTCCATCTGTCACTGTCTGTGCCCTCTGCACACATAAACAAGGATAACGTCTGGTGTGGGTGTGTGTGTGGGAGGGGGGGGGGGGGGGGCAGGGTGGAGGGAGGAGGGGGGAGGAGAGGCGAGTGAGTGGGGGCCCCCAGGAGGAGGATTCAAAACGATGAGCCAGATGATTCCACCTGAATTGCTGGGTGGTCTGTGAAAATACTGAAGCAGAAGAAGATGAAGATGAAGATAAAGAAAGAAAGAAAGAAAGAAAGAAAGAAAAAATGTGTTTGTGTGCATCCAACACGATAAAATAACTATACAAAATCTGCAAAGACACTTTTTTTCTGTAAGGAAAGGGTGGGATAGTGTGTGGGGGAAGAGGAAGGAAGGCGAGGGGAGGTGAGGGGAGGGGAACAGAAAGTCTGTGGAAAGTAAGGAACCTCTGTGTTTCTATGCCTGTTGATCTGTCTGTCTGTCTGTCTGTCTGTCTGTCTGTCTGTCTGTCTGTCTGTCTGTCTGTCTGCGTCTCTCTCTCTCTCTCTGTCTCTCTCTCTCTCTCTCTCTCTCTCTCTCTCTCTCTCTCTCTCTCTCTCTCTCTCTCTCTCTCGTGCGAGTGCGAGTGCGAGTGCGCGTTGCGCGTGCGCGTGCGCGTGCTGCTTCTATGCGTGCGTGCGCGTGCATGTGTGTGCGTGAGTGTGTAGGTACTTTTCAAAGTATTTTAGCATAAGAACAGTGTGTGCATGACATTTGTTCATACCTTAAGTCAGATACCAACATGTTCAGTGTAGAGTGTGTGTCTCTGCCGACACTGCTTCACCTTGTGGTGTTCCCCAAGGACCCGTTCTTGGCCTCCTTTCCTTCAGCTAATAGAGTTTTACTATTAGACAACTCTCGTGTTTTATCCACAGCTGTCCCATCAATTACCATAATTATATTTGCTGATAGTTCTCATCTATTTTCTAGAATTTCATTTTAACAACAAAAAAATACCCCGCAGTTACTGCCATACGAAATGCTGACAAGTACT
>CM060317.1:20786044-20788544 GCA_030674155.1 Stramonita haemastoma
TGTTGTAAAATATTGTGTTGAGATTGCCTTCATCCTTGACAAGCTCTTAACACAACAACCTGCACTCTCCTTGAAGGGAGTAAAACCCTCTGAAGGCGGAGTATGGCTGCCTATATGGCGAGGTACTTGACAAGTCATACACGCAAACTTCTCATTCAGTGTGCAATTTCAATCTCACAGTAATTCCCAGGTAGGATAAGTGAGTCAGAGTGCACATTCTGGGTGAGCCCCAAGGTGTTAAGCTGGGGAACACACAACAACAACAACAACAACAACAACAACAACAACACCATGAACATGTATCAGAGTGCACATTGTGGGTGAGCCCCAAGGTGTTAAGCTGGGGAACGCACAATCTGGGTGAGCCCCAAAGTGTTAAGCTAGGGAACGCACAACAGCAACAACAACAACAACATGAACATCTATCCATTTATACAGAAAAGTCATAGAACAGTGGTTTAATAGTCACAACTCACATTTTGAACACTTTTGGTCGACAAAAAGAAACCAAAACAAAAACAAAACAAAAGTGAGGGTGAAGAATGATAGCTCTATGACGACTTGGCAGTATGTGCAGGCAGATTTCAGAGAAGATAAAACACAGAACAGAAACCCCCAATGATGTGGTGAATGGGGGAGAAAAAGAGGGTCTGCATGTTATTGTTCTGCGAGTGAGCAGTCTGACAGAGGTGAAAAGCCGGGTGCTATAACCCTTACTATCTATACCTTGGCTTCTATTCCAAGGTGAGGGGCTGTATATCAAACCATCCTCCTCTCTGTCTCCCTCTCCTCCTCCGCCACACAAGTCAAACACATCTTCCTATACTTTTTGTTTTGTTGCACGTAAGCTTAATATTATATCCTTTCATACACGTGTGTATAAAATGTTCATGTAAATATCTAAAGTTGCGAACCGCCAACTCTTGTAATATCGGTTTCTTTCGTCATCATTTCTCTGTGTGTGGAAGTTACTTAAACATAGAGATGTTTTCCTGTATTGTATTGTATGATCATTATATTGTTTTGTTTCGTATTGTATGATTGTATTGTATTGTATTGTACTGCATTGAGTCGTATTGTATTGTAATGTATAATTTATTGTATCGTATGATGTATTGTGTAATGTATTGAAGTGCATGATGTACTGCATTGTATTGTTTGTTTGATGTATTGTACTGTATTGTATTGCATGTTGTATTGTACGGTATTGCACTGCATTGTGTCGTATTGTGTTGTATTGTATTGAATTATATTGTACTGTATTGTACTGTATTGTATTGTATTGTATTGTATTGTATTGTATTGTATTGTATTGTATTGTAAACCCCTTTAAGTGACAAAAGATTAAATTTCTCCACACGAAATTAGGCCTGGTCTCCCCGTGGAGAGCGTGTTGCCACAACAACAGTTATTTTCTTCTTTGCCTGTCTGCAACCGTATTTGTTTCTCTATCAAAGCGGCCTATTTCTACAGAATTTTGCCAGGGACAACTCTATTTGTTGCCGTGGGTTCTTTTACGTGCGTAAATTTGTCTTACATACGGGACGTCGGTTTGTTGTCTCATCCGAGCAACTAGCACCCAGACCACCACTCATTGTCTAATGGATGGGGGAAAAGATATGGGCCCAAATGGGAATCGAACCACCGCATATTTCGAATCCGGACTTTTTATCCTTTCATACACAAACGTATAATATGCTCCTCTGTGTGCAAAGCTGCGTACCCCTTTTCTTCATCTGCTACTCTTTTTACTCTTGTCTTTTCCACACACGCAAACAACACACACACACACACACACACACACACACACACACACACACACACACACATACAAACAAACACAGACACACACACACACACACACACACACACAGACACACACACACACACACACACACACACACACACACACACACACACACACACACACACACACACACACACACACACACACACACACACACAGCAAACACACACACACACACACACACACATACACACACATACATACAGCCCTTGGGATGAGACAATAAACTCAGGTCCCGTGTGCCAATACATGCAGAACATTTTGTGCACTTCTTAAACCTGTTCTGCTTTTCGTAAGAGTAGGTCTTTGTGTGCCGGTGGGAATGAATGACAAAATTTACAAAACTGCATGCACATGGGGGCTGGATGTAAATAAGCACAGGGGTGCTTATTCCATTATTTTCGTAATAAAATATTTTTTTAATGTACACACACACTCGCGCGCACGCGCACGCACACACACACGCGCACGCGCACGCACACACACACACACACACACACACAACACACACACACACACACAAAACACACACACAAAACACACACACACTACTTTCAGCCGCACGTCTGATGACAGATACACAGACAGTGAATGGCTATGAACTGCTACAATCTCTGCCATTGAGCACTTCTGAAAAGAAGGAAGGTTATAGGAGCTTTGTACAACAAAAAACACAAATAACCCCCCAAAAAC
>CM060317.1:20791044-20801044 GCA_030674155.1 Stramonita haemastoma
ATACACGCATGCACACACACACACACACATTTACACACACATATACACACACCTACACACGCACACACATACACGCACACACATACACGCACACACACACACACACACACACACACACACACACACCACACACACACACACACACACACACACACACACACACACACACACACACACACACACACACACGTGTCAGCATCTTAAAGGATGAGTAGTAGTCTTAAAGAGGGATGCTGCAATGAGCACTAGAGCAACAATAAACCCAGAGGAGTAGAACTACTTGAGAAACAATAAACGTCTGCATCCAGCAGCATCCGTAAGTACAGCACACAACATACCCTGATGTTAACATGATGTTAATATTTGTTTGTTTATGGAAAAAAAGAATGTTTAATCCTATGGAGAGAGAGAGAGAGAGAGAGAGAGAGAGAGAGAGAGAGAGAGAGAGAGAGAGAGAGAGAGAGAGAGAGAGAGAGAGGGGAGAGAGAGAGGAGAGAAACAGCTTTGAAAGGAAAAGACCAAATGACTACTTTCCTTGCTGTTATTTATATTCCTTCCTTTTTTCCTTATTTTCCGTCCGTTTTTTTTCAAACGAACTTAGCTAACAAACTGAAAACAATGAAGCAACAATACAAGCAGTAGTGAGTGTAATCCATTCACATTACCATTGGAACCGTGTGCTTGAAGCTTGAAAAGAGTTGTAAATATAGTAGGCACAGTGCTTGATCTTCGCACCCCCCCTACCCCCCCCCCCCCCTCTCTCTCTCTCTCTCTCTCTCTCTCTCTCTCTCTCTCTCTCTCTCTCTCTCTCTCTCTCTCTCATCTCCCCATATTCTCAACCGATCTGAGAGAAGATAAAGGAGGCATCAGCAAAGGATGAGATTGTTGAGGGTTGTGCTAAGAGTGTGATGGGAAAAGAGCGTTGTCATATTGACTGAGAAGCTCAAGTGTGAGAGCCAACATTATCTATGTCATGCCACACACTCTCCTTCCTGGAAAAAAAAAAAAACCCACCAAGATCAACATGTCTTCGTGTACAGTTATGTTCATATTGCAAGGATGTTAACAGCTGAGTGTTTTCAAAAAGAGAAATTATTTGCAGTTATATAAATTCGAATATGTATATGTCACCTTGCTTCACCTTCACCCTCACCTTCACCTGTCCCGTAGTCCCCTGGACCTTGGGGGGCACAACTGAAGATTCTGCAACCAGCCTTGCTTACAGCTGGGAAAACAAAACTACGTTTTTATGCCTATATGAATTATTATAATGATTTCAATAGCGTGTGTCCTCGAATAGTTATTTGTGAGTGATAGTGTGCAGTGAAATTTTACACATGTATTTATGAATGCATATGGTATATGTATTGATACATCCACATAAGTTTGCATATAGATAAATGCAAACCATATTGTTTGAGTGTGCACGTACACACAAACACACACACACACTCGCGCGCGCGTGCGCGCGCGCACACACACACACACACACACACACACACACACACACACACACACACACACACAAGGTATATACACGATGACGTCATGAAGATGGCGATGTCAACAAACGCCTGAACTCGTCTGAGCAATTGGAATGACAAAATGTCACAAAAGAGAGGCTCAAAAAGCCAAAAAATAAGTAAAAAATTAAGTCTAAGCTCTGTGCTTTCAAAAAACTTCCGAAATGTGAGGACGTCTATCTCAGAAGTGCAACATGAAGAATACAAATTTTTGTGCTTCTGTGAACAGTTTAAAGACAGTCCGACATTAACTTGCAGTGACTGTGCCAGACAGGTCCACTGGGAGTGCACTGATCTGCCCTACTACCAGCTTGGGCTTTTTGCAAAAACGAAAAGAAAATTCACATGCAAAAAATGTGCCACAAAGCATGTGAGCAGTGACGTTCTTGCTGATATAGCTGACGAGCTTAGAACTATATCAGTCGAGGAAAACACGGAATATGGCTGCACTAGACCTAGTCAACATCGTTCTTGTCAAACAGTTGATGTGGAGCAGCCTAAAATACTGAACGAGCAGACACAGGAAGCCAGCGAATGCCAATCTATGCTGCGCTCAATTATCAACCTTTTTACTTCTGCCGAAAAAGAAAGACAGAGACAGATGACAGAACTGACGGAGGCTGTGAAGGGAGACAGACTGGCAAGGAAAGTTACCAGCGAGCCAGGTGAGCCCGTTCCATGTCAAAAACACCAGACAGCATGCTCACAATCAGCCATCTCAACTGCTTCCCCCAGCACCCACATCACTCCTGCTCCATCCTATGCTGACACTGTGAAAGCAGCACCATTTATTTCAAAAAATAGGTCTCTTCCTGAAAAAAAGAACAGTGAAGAAAATGACGTCATTAAAAGCTCACGTATTAAGGTCAACACCAATGACGTCAAAAAGAATGTAGACCAAGACACCCTTGGCAGTGACCACCTGCCTGTTATTATAACTCTTCATAGTACAACTGCTACTTGTGACACCCTTGCAGATAAGATTCCTAAATTTAATTATAAACAAGCTGATTGGGAAAAATTTAAAAGCATTCTTGCAGCCTACAACACTGAGAGCTTTGAAACTGATGACATAGACCACTTCTATTCTATTTTTACTGAAACCATCCTTCAAGCTGCTAGTTTGTCTATCCCTAGAATAAACATGCGTGAATCAAAGAAACATAATGGAAATATATGGTGGACACCAGCATGTGACCATGCAGTTAAGAATAAACGTTCAATGTATAAGGTATATCTAAAAGATAAAACGCCAGAAAATTATATCAAGCAGAAAGAAGCTAAAAATCATAGTAACAAAGTTATTGCTGAGGCTAAAAGACAGTTTTGGTCTTCTTTTTGTACCAGTGAGATATCCAGTCATAAAGATCTTAAACAAGTTTGGAAAAAATTTAATGAAATGAAAAATGGTGTCTGTCTACCAAGTTGCCCAGTAAAGCTGGGGAATAAAGAATTTCCTTCCAACAAAGAAAAGGCAGAAGCCTTTGTAGACATGTTCTCAGAATCAATGCGCATTGAAGGGCTATCATGTGAGCATAGAAAACATAGAACAGAGGAGGAAAACAAAACAGAGTTGCATTCTGAACCAATGTCTGATAATGATGAATATGTCAATACCCCAATCTTATTGAATGAGGTAAAAGAAGCATTATTTTCACTTTCCAACAAGAAAACATCTGTCGGTTTGGACGCAGTATCTAATGATATGCTGAAACATTTACCAGAAAAATTTTTATCTCTGCTACACAAACTTTGTAATAAATGTTGGATTGATGGTGTCATGCCAATGAAGTGGAAACAGTCTATAGTTGTTCCAGTACATAAGTAGGGAAAGCCAAAAACAGATAAAAGTAGTTACAGACCTATTGCCCTGACTTCACATACTGGCAAATTAATGGAACGTATTATTCTTAAACGATTAATGTATTACTGTCATAGAAATAACATAATCCCAATCAACCAAGCAGGCTTTCAAAAAGACCGATGTGCCATAGACAATTTGGTTAAACTTTCAACACACATTAAGAGCCAATTTGCTCGACGAAAAAACGTTCTAGCTACATTTTTTGACATCAAAAAGGCTTATGATCAAGTTTGGCATGCTCGATTGTTGCTCAAACTGAAACATCTTGGGTTTTCTGAACATATATATCATTTTATTAAAAGTTTTCTGTGTAATAGAAGTATACAAGTCAGAGTAAACAACTCATACTCAGGCTTTAGGTCTCTTCACATGGGGCTACCCCAAGGTTCTGTTATAGCTCCTGTCTTGTTCAATATTTTATTACACGATCTTCCAAAAAAGTTGTCAAATGATGTCGTTTTAGTGCAATATGCAGACGACATATGTATGTGGATGAATGTCAACATGAAGCGAAACACACCAAAAACGGGCAATAAATTACATCAGAAAAATGTACCAAATCCAACTTGACAACATAAATGACTATATTTTTGAGAACGGACTTTCTTTTTCTGCAGAAAAAACACATCTAGTACTTTTTAACAATGGTAGTAATCCAGATGAGCTACCGATTTTCAGGATTGGCAGTGAAATTATTCAATATAAAAACATAATAAAATTTTTGGGTGTTATTCTTACGTCTAAGCTATCTTGGAACGCACATATCGAGTATACCTTAACTAAAGCAAGAAAGTGTTTGAATTTACTTAAAATGGTAAGTAAGCAATTTTGGGGACAAAGCACTTTAAATCTGAAATGTTTAGCAACATCTCTTATTCGTTCCAAACTGTCTTATGGACAAGAGGTATTCTTCAATGCACCAAAGTATTTACTTAAAAAGTTACAAAGTATGGACTGTAAGGCATACAGACTTGCCCTCGGAGTACCTTTTCATGCACCGACTCTTGGAACTTACCGTGAAATTGGAGAATTGCCACTAGATGAATACCGACAGTTGGCATGTGCAAAATACGTACTCAGAAGCACAACTACGGAAAATTTCACTACAGACGAAGTAAAAATAAAATCAGAAATAAAATTTCCTAAAAGGGCGAAACAGATAACTTCTGTAAAGACAATTGGTACGTATGTTTCAGACCTTTTTGAAAAATCTGGAATCAATCAACATATCATGGATACTCAAACTAAAATTCTACCTTATCCCTTATGGGAAATGAACAAAGCAAATTTTGATATAGAATACACAAATATGGCTAAGAGTGAAAATCAAAATATCATGATCTCTGAAGTCCGATCGCACATTGATCAGAAATATTGTCACCATCTAAAAGTTTTTACAGATGGTTCACATCTAGATGATCAAGAAACAGGTTCAGCTTTTGTAATACCATCGCTTAAAGTAGAAAAATGTTATTATGTTGGTAAACATCATTCGATATTCACAGCTGAGCTAATAGCAATTTTAATGGCTCTTAACCATATTCTCGATCTTCCGCTGAATATATTTCAAACTTTACTCTGCGTTGATTCAAAATCGGTACTCTACGCATTGAAATCCACAAATTCTAAGAAAAAGTCTAAAGTTATATTAGAGATCAATCATGTTATACATGTTTTAGCTTTAAGGGGTATTTGTGTCACTTTCTGTTGGGTACCTTCTCATGTGGGATTCTTACCAAATGAGTGGGCTGATAGAGCTGCAAAGAGAGGTGCAAAACATGGAGAGGATTCTATAGAATTACACGTTCCATTATCTTTACAAGAAGGCTATCACTTACTAGAAGAGGCATCGTGGAGCAGGGCCAAAAAGGCTTATTATCCAAAGGAGCGCATATCAGAAAGGTCTTCATACACTGTCCCTGATTTAAAGGTTATCGATCGCTCTGAGATCAATACAAGTTTTTTCACGGCAAGAAAGGTCAGGGCTTTATTTTTTCGGATAAAACTGAATGCGTTCACTACTAAATATAGCAAAAATACAAAATGTTTGTGCGGTGAGAAAATCACAAACAGTCACATAATTTTTGAATGTAAGAGTCTAAAACCATTCTTACCTTCTTTCTCGGAAAAATCCTTGGATAAGATTTTTAAAAATCTGAATTTGGCATTTCGTATAACAAAATCTTTAATGAATAGTTCTTTAGGAAATTTGTTATAGTTTTAAGTCATACTAGCAATTGTTATGTATTTACTTGTTGTTATTACTGTTTAGCCCAAATTTATGTACTGTATACTTTATTAAGAAAAAGACACCCATTTTACTGCACACATCCATCAACATACTAGACCCTCCCCTTCCCTTCCCATCGTCTAATATCACTTTGAGTGAACAGACGTAAAATCGAAGCAACAACAACAACAACACACACACACACACACACACACACACATACACACACACGCCTCCTGATGTTTGCACACACAAAAAAAGAAAATAGATATAATAAAACATACATATATACTCAAAGAGATAGAGAACGATAAACATAGACGAAAAACAAACAAGAGTATTACGAACTGATAGGTAAAAACAAAAAACAACAGAAACAAAGCCATCTTCTTTTTCTCTGAACAAAAGTAGGAGGGTTAGGAGAAAGGGGGCTGGTACACAATTCTAGTAAATAAAGTGTTCCATCCACAACTGGCAGCCAGACAGCCAGACAGCCAGACAGCCAGACAGCCAGATAGCCAGACAGCCCACCCATCCTTGAAAACCATTCTGGCTTCTCTGGTGTTCACTGCCGAGAGATGATGACAAATACAGGTCTCTGCTGCTGCAGTTTGCTGATCTTCTGCATCTTTATTGCTATCATCATTACCATCATCTTCATCGTAGGTAGCAGCAGTCACAATATCTCTTCTTGTTCTTCTTCTTGTTCTTGTTCTTGTTCTTGTTCTTCTTCTTTTTCTTCTTCTTCTTCTTCTTCTTCTTCTTCTTCTTCTTCTTCTTCTTCTTCTTCTTCTTCTTCTTCTTCTTCTTCTTCTTCTACAATTCTTCTTCTTCTTCGCAATTCATCTTCTTCGCAACTCTTCTTCTTCTTCTCTTCTTCTTCTTCTTCTTCTTCTCTTCTCTCCTTCTCCTTCTTCTCTTCTTCTTCTTCTCCTCTCTTCTTCTTCTTCCTTCTTCTTTCTTCTTCTTCTTCTTCTTCTTCTTCTCTTCTTTTATCTTCTTCTTCTTCTTCTTCTTCTTCTTCACATTCTTCTTCTTTTCTTCTTCTTCTTCACATTCTTCTTCTTTTTCTTCTTCTTCTTCACAATTCTTCTTCTTCTTCTTCTTCTTCTCTTCTTCTTCTTCTTCTTCTTCTTCTTCTTCTTCTTCTTCTTCTCTTCTTCTTCACAATTCTTCTTCTTCTTCCATTCATTCTTCTTCTTCTTCTTCTTCTTCTTCTTCTTCTTCTTCTTCTTCTTCTTCTTCTTCTTCTTCTTCTTCTTCTTCTCTTCTTCTTCTTCTTCTTCTCTTCTTCTTCTTCTTCTTCTTCTTCTTCTTCTTCTTCTTCTTCTTCTTCTTCTTCTTCTTCTTCTTCTTCTCTTCTTCTTCTTTCTTCATTCTTCTTCTTTCTTCTTCTTCTTCTTCTTCTTCTTCTTCTTCTTCTTCTTCTTCTTCTTCTTCTTCTTCTTCTTCTTTCTTCTCTTTCTTCTTCTTCTTCTTCTTCTTCACAGTTCTTCTTCTTTTTCTTCTTCTTCTTCACAATTCTTCTTCTTTTTCTTCTTCTTCTTCACAATTTCTTCTCTTCTTCTTCTTCTTCTTCTTCTTCTTCTTCTTCTTCTTCTTCTTCTTCTTCTTCTTCTTCTTCTTCTTCTTCTTCTTCTTCACAATTCTTCTTCTTCTTCGCAATTCATCTTCTTCTTCTTCTTCTTCTTCTTCTTCTTCTTCTTCTTCTTCTTCTTCTTCTTCTTCTTCTTCTTCTTCTTCTCCTCTCTTCCTTCTTCTTTCTTCTTCTTCTTCTTCTTCTTCTTCTTCTTCTTCTTCTTCTTCTTCTTCTTCTTCTTCTTTTTCGCAATTCTTCTTCGCAATTCTTCTTTGCAATACTTCTTCGCAATTCTTCTTCGCAATTCTTCGCAATTCTTCTTCTTTTTCATCGTGATTGGCGTTAACTTGGACACCAGTAAATGGTTACCCATCCCCTTGGTAACCACGCTTAATGCTGCTTAACATTGGCCTAGGGAAAGCGAGTGCTCTGAGCATTGAGCTATTCGTCCCCTACACTGACATTAGAAGAGACAAACACCACACTGAGCTCAATACGATTACCTGCTGCCACCGCCACCACCACCACCACCACCATCTTCCAGTTTACCCATACAGTACCTCTGTATTTTTCTCACAAAACATAAAGTCATGGGGAATAAGGATCTGTGTGTGTGTGTGTGTGTGTGTGTGTGTGTGTGTGTGTGTGTGTGTGTGTGTGTGTGTGTGTGTGTGTGTGTTTAAGTCAGTCAGTCAATCAGTCAGTAAGTAAATGAGTGAGTAAGTAAGTCAGTCAGTCAGTCAGTCAGTCAGTCAGTCAGTAAGTCTTCAATTTGAACGTGTTTCCACTGTAAGCGATACCAAACGACCCAAAGATAGGAAAGTGGATAGGTTATATAGACAGACAGACAGACAGACAGACAGACAGACAGACAGACAGACAGACAGATAGATAGATAGATAGATAGATAGATAGATAGATAGATAGATAGACAGACAGACAGACAGACAGACAGACAGACAGACAGACAGACAGGTAGATACATACATACATACATACATACATACATACATACATACATACATACATACATACATACATACATACATACATACATACATACATACATACATACATACATACATACATACATATATACATACATAATGAGAGTTTGTGTGTGTATGTGTGTGTGTGTTTGTGTGTGTGTGTGTATGTATGTATGTATGTATGTATGTATGTATGTATGTATGTATGTATGTATGTATGTATGTATGTATGTATGTATGTATGTATGTATGTATGTATGTATGTGTGTTTCAGAGTGGGGCAAGGAGGTACAACACAGCTCCCTCCCCCATCCCCATCCCCCTCCCTCTACTCTCCTCAGACTTCAAAGAGTTCCACAACTGCCGAGCAGACGACCCTGCACTGAGGGTGAAAGTCATTCTCACCCCTCTGCTGGTGCCTGTGGAGTGATCCCCACCGAGTCCTGTGGGTCATTTTTACTCTCAGTTCTCCTGCTACACACGCTTCGCCCACCCCCACCCCACTCCCACACCCTTTTTTCCTTATTCGTCTTGTTTTATTTTTTGTATTCTTTTTCTCTCTGTAAGAAATAGTCAAGAAGGAGATAGGTGTGTTTGTGTTTGTTGTGACTATAAAGAGTGTTGGATTTTTTTTCTTTTCTTTTCTTTTTTTTTGCGGAGCTTACATACCAATTTCTGTGCAAAGATTTGTTTTGTTAATCAAGGAATAATGATGTTGCTAGTCACTTTAATTATGACAACGTGACAATGATATCAGTTGTATGTACATAACGCATATAATTTTTATGCTCAAATGCTCCTACTTTTGCATGCATTTCTAGCTTAAACGTGGTTTCGTCCGTGTACACGCGCGCTCGCACACACACAAACACACACACATCATCATCTGCTATCACGAATAGTCAACAGGCTAAACATAAGAAAGAACACACACACACACACACACACACACACACACACACACACACACACACACACACAACACGCGCGCGCGCGCGCGCGCGCGCGCGCATGCGCACACACACACACAGACTCACACATATATTGTTCTATCCCTGGCATTTAATGACACGTCTGTTTACTCTCAGTGGTATTAGGCATCTAAGACATGTATTTCAAGTCTCATCTACAAAATTTAATCACCTATAAATTCCTGGAAAACTGAATCTTCCCAACATGTACCATTCGCCTCCTCTCAACCACTCTCTTGTGAACATATTCTATTCAATTGCCCCCCCCCCCCCCCCCCCCCTCCCCCCCTGCTCAATTCTGCCTACAGAGAATCTGGCATTGAAATTTAGATGGAAGCTGTTGACAAACTTTCTCATCATAATTATAGAAATGCCTGGCATTCCTAGGATTGTTTCTAGGTCTGTTTAAAGTGTTTAGGGTAGTTGTTCTGGTTGGTATGTATTTGCACTCATTATTCTTGGTGCAGTTTGGTTTTTTGTTGGGGTTGTTGTTGTTGTTGTTGTTGTTGTTGTTGTTGTTGTTGTTGTTTTTGATGGGATTTTGTTGTGGGGTTTTCTTTGTTCCTCAGTTTGAGCCCTGAGGTTCACCAACGGCAAGATATATGTGTATACGACACCGCCCCCCACCCCAATTTTATTTATATATATATATATATATATATATATATATATATATATATATATATATATATATATATATATATATATATATATATATATATATATATATCTAAGAACTAACTACAGAAGAGATCTTACGGGGGAAGAATATATAACCTCAGCAACTGATGTTATGAACTGCTGAGAGTCATACAAAACTTCTTGAACAGTGGCATATCTTTTT
>CM060317.1:20806044-20808544 GCA_030674155.1 Stramonita haemastoma
CTTTTCTCCTCTTTTTTCCTCACTCTCTCTGTTCTCTCTGTCTCTCTGTACTCTCTCGTCTCTGTCTCTCTCTCTCTCTTTGTCTTCTGTCTCTCTCTCTCTCTCTGCTCCTCTTCTCTCCTATCTCTCCTTCTTCCCGCGTGTCTCGACTGTCCTCTGCTCTCTCCTATCCTCTCTCTCTCTTCTCTCTCCTCTGCTCCTCTCTTCTCTCATCTCTCTCTTCATTCTTCTCTCATCTCATCTCTCTCCTTCTCTCTCATCCTCTCTCTCTCTCTCCTTCTCTCTCTCCTATTCCCTATTTAGGCAAAGCCGGATGAAAATAGTATGTAAATACTACTCTGTTTTTCTTATCTTGAAAAAATTACTCATTCATTCATTCATGTCATTCCGCATTCACGCATCATTCATCATTCATCATCATTCATTCATTCATCATTCTCCCTCTCTCTCTCTCTCTCTCTTCTTCTCTCTCTCTCCTCTCTCTCTCTCCTCTCTCTCCTCTCTCTCTCTTCTCTCTCTCTTCTCTCTGACTCTTCTTCTCTGTCTCACTTCTCTGTCTTCCTCTGTCTGTCTTCTCTCTCTGTCTGTCTGTCTGTCTTGTCTGTCTGTCTGTCCTGTCTGTCTTCCTGTCTGTCTGTCTTCCGTCTTCTGTCGTCTGTCTGTCTGTCCTTCTGTCTGTCTGTCTTCGTCTTCTCTCTCTCTCTCTCTCTCTCTCTCTCCTCTCTCTCTCTCTCTCTCTCCTTCTCTCTCTCTTCTCTCTCTCTTCTTCTTCTTCTTCTTCTTCTTCTTCTTCTTCTTCTTCTTCTTCTTCTTCTTCTTCTTCTCCTCTCTCTTTCTCTCCCAGTAAAAATGAAACAAAAGAACTTTTTCCCTAACAAAAGCAATGAGATCTTCAATCATAACCACAGCCCTCATGAACAGTATTCCCTAAGAACTCTAATAAATGGCAAATTTCTATTTTAAAAAATAGACCAACTCTTATAGGGAAACAAACACAGTTGCAGGCAGGTAAAGAAAAAAAACGGTTGGCGCTGCTCTTGTGGCGACGCACTCTCCCAGAGGAGAGCAGCGCAAAATTTCATGAAGAGAAATCTGCCTTGACTGAAATGAATCTACAATACAATACCTGTAAAGCTATGCTTTTTTGGCTAAAAAAAAAGCAGACACCTCACCACCATTCAATCATTGTCTAAACATGAGACCCATTAGGCAGTTCATCCTAGTCCTGTTTTTATTTTTTGCCATACCTGTTCTAAAATTTGCAATCCCCCCCAAAAAACAAAACAATGCAGACAAGACACCCAAGAATTTGGAATAGAGTACTTGAATGACCAGATAAGGAAAGAAGGAAATTGGAAAGGAAAGCTATGCTGGGTATGTGACACAGGTTTTGACATGATGACACTTTTAGATTTTTGACACTGCCGTTGACACCTCTCTCTCTCTCCTCTCTCCTCTCTCTCACTCCTCTCTCTCTCTCTCTCTCTCTCTCTCTCTCTCTCTCTCTCTCTCTCTCTCCTCTCTCTCTCTCTGTGTTTTCCCCCCCCATTCTCTCTCTCTCTGCACCCACTCTCTCTCTCTCCTGTCCTCTCTCCTCCCTTTCTCTCTGCCCCCCCCCCCCCTCCCCCCCCCCCCCCCCTCCTCTCTCTCTCTCTCTCCTTCCTCTCTCTCTCTCTCTCTCCTCTCTCTCTCCTCTCCTCTCTCTCTCTCTCTCTTGCCCCCCCCTTCTCTCTCTCTCCTCTCTCTCTCTCTCCTCTCTCTCTCTCTCTCTCCTCTCTCTCTCTCTCTCTCTCTCTCCTCTCTCCTCTCTCTCCTCCCTCCCTCGCGCCAACGCAATCGTAATGATGGTGGAGTGACAAGGGGTGTGACTGTCCCCTCCCCCCTTTTAGCATTGCCCCTGTAGCATTCACGTCACGAGACCTGTTGCCATATTTAGCCACTCGGTTACACATACTTGATGTTTCATTCTGTTTGCACTCTTTAAGTTGAAACATTCGTCCACACACACACACACACACACACACACACACACACACACACACACACACACACACACAACACACACACACACACACACACACACACACACACACACACACACAGAGAATAAAAAGTAGGGCAAAACCCAACGCGGAAAAGTGGCAATGGCATGTGACGCTGCCGGTATAAATTTATCATAGCGGAGCATAACAGTTTGAGACCCCAGAGGATGAGACATCAGTTCATTATTGAAAATATGCTTAAAAGTGTGGGGGTGGGTCACCTTAGAGGTCAGAGGTCAGGGGTCAACTTCATGGTCTTGAGTTATTTGAGGGTGCCAGGTTGGAGATGTCCCCCCTCCCCCAATTTGTCGACTGGGGTGTGGGGGGGGGGGGGGTAGGGGGTGGTATGGGGTTATGACCCTGGATCTAGCACTGATTTGGACTCATAGTCCTTGAGTCCTGCGAATGAGACTGTAAACCGAGGTTCTTTGTGTTAGCATTTTCTGTACATGTTACAA
>CM060317.1:20816044-20821044 GCA_030674155.1 Stramonita haemastoma
TCTTTGTTGTCTGCGTCTGATGAATTAAGGGTGGGGATTTTTACGATCTTCCGGGTCAATTTCAAATGCAGACCTGCCAGTGCCTTGGTTTTATTTGTGTATATATATATATATATATATATATATATATATATATATATATATATATATATATATATATGCAAAAGATCAAATATGCACGTTAAAAATCCCGCAATTCATGTCAGTGTTCAGCGGGTTACACAAACACGGACATACCCAGCATGCAACTTAACCAATGAAAGAGCTGCTCTGGATCCTAAATGTGTGGCTGAGGCCAGTGGGCAAACCTCATGCTGAGTCAAATTTAGGAAAAGACATAGGCACTCAGCAACCTCCAGGGTAAAAGAACAGAGAGAGAGAGAGAGAGAGAGAGAGAGAGAGAGAGAGAGAGAGAGAGAGAGAGAGAGAGAGAGAGAGAGAGATATGAACACTAAAATGGTTTAACTGCACACCGGCCTTGGGCCACGATACAATTTGTATGCACATTGTTGAGCGCATCTTTTATTTCCTATGTAGGACGAGCTGTCAGCAAACTTTGCAATACAGTCATTCTCACAACAGGTTTAAAAAAAAGTCCAAGAAAAAGACAAACATAAGAAAAGGGAAGAGAAGGGAAGGCGGTAACAAAGGGGTCAGTTGAGGGCAGGGAAAGACAAATGGTCTAACAGGGAAACAAGCGACACTCCAATGCATCATACTTGTTGCATGGTTATATCTATCTCCACTGCCCCCCACACGTTCTCTGTTCACCCTCTCCTGTCGTCTGTTCCATGTGGGGTGTGCGGTTAAACGTGTTTGGGATTTCAATGAAGGAAAAAGGCACTCCGCCCACTGGAGACACTTTTTACACCCCACTTCACTACACTTCTTATAATCATGTGTGTCTGTCGCGTTCAACAATGACCTCCAAAACAGCAGAGGAGGCATCTGCTGTATTGAAATTGGACATCAATTTGATTACAGTTGAGTTGCCTTGCCCACAGTACATCCCCACTCTCCTGGCCAAGAGGGCATCAGGACAGTCAGCGTTTGAGATGTTCTCCAAAGGCCAACTGGTCCCCAGGGTTGCAGCACATAAAGACTGTGTAAGTCAAGCCTCCTAGTCAGAGAGTCATAGTCAATCACTAAAGACTAAGCTGTAAAGTGGAATTCCTTAAGTGGAAAAGCCACTGATCATACAGCCTCTCACTTTGTTGTTTCCTCCCGGCATCAATCAAGAACTGTAATAAAGGCCAGGCACTGAAGTCATTTAACTGGGAGTAGCTGAAAAGATGCCGCACTGACAGAAATACTGCCTCTTTCCATTTGCTGTGGTTGTGTGCCAATGCCTGGGTCTGATCAAAGCTTTTTAAGGTCCATTGAGAACTGCTGACCACCTGTCCCTTTTTCTGCCTCCTCATCCTCTTCTACTGAGAGATAAAATGCTAGGAGAAGGGCAGGAAAGCTTTAGCAGTAGCCGTGATGTGTAACTAAGATAAAAGATGAAGTCAAAAGCAGCAAGAAGTAGAAAAATGGGATTTAGAAGAAGAAAGAGGAGGGCAAAAAGAAGAAAGAGGTGAAGAATTCAGAAGATTAGCAAACTGAATGTTTTGACACTGTCTTGAAATAAAGTGAAAGGATGGTTAATTAAACAGGGACAACAAAGAAATGTAGAGCATGGCTGATATGCCAGAGAATGAAATGGGTACACTAATAAGGATGTGGGTGACACATTCCTCCCCTGACACCATGGCAATCAGGGTAATGTAAAGTAGGTGTCACTTCTTTAAACACAATACCAATAGGCATGCAGTTTTTTTATTTTATTTTGTCAGTCTACCCAGTGGCATAAATGGCCCAGTCTTCTGAAAATAGAACATGTTTTAATGTGTGTGCAGTATGTTCTGCATGTGTCCACACACATTACCTCGGATTATACCCTCATCCAAAAGACTTTGGGGGGAGTGAAATTATTACTGTTGTTAACTCCAAGGAAAAAATTCCCACTGAATTGGCAACTTACTTGTAACTCATATTTGGGCCTTTAAATCACGCCCCATGCTCTAACCACCAGCTATTCCGTGTCCAGGCAAAAATGTTTTTGCATTCTGTCACCAACACTGTCATTCCTATCTCTAGAATTCTGCCTTAAGGGATAGGTCTCCTTTTCTTCTCAGTCAACATGTTCAGCAGAGCAAAGAAATTTCAAATGCAAAAAACTCATCTTTGTGAGAGCAAAGTCTTTATCTCAGACTTAAGTTGTCTTATTGCTTCACTGTAGTCATTAGCATTCATGTCCCTCAAGACCCAGGTAGGAACATGCATCATACATCCCTGACTGTCTGTCTGCTTTGTTTTTATTTTCAGTGTGGAGGTTTAGCTGTTGGGGGAAAGGTTAGACATTTACACCTAATATTTAACTACACAGGTGGAGGAACAATTAACATGTCCTCTGCCTTGTTGTTTGTTGTCTGCTGCTGCTGCTGCTGTGTGTATGTGTGTGTGTGTGTGTGTGTGTGTGTGTGTGTGTGTGTGTGTGTGTGTGTGTGTGTGTGTGTGTGTGTGTGTGTGTGTGTGTGTGTGTGTGTGTGTGTGTGACTAAATTATGTAGCAATATTAACATTCATTTACAATACCTCTTTGGCTTCCAAACTTATTATTCCAAATTAAAACAAGAAGCAATATTTAAATACAGAAACATTGCAGAACTAGTGTTGTATGTTTAGGCGATTAAGCATTGGACTATGCATTTGAAAAAAAAGCTTTGGTTAATAGCTTACAAAGGTGTGTGGACTATGTCACTTGCTGAGACATCTTGAAAAAGTGAAAAAAGGAAGAGGTTTACATTTTCCCTTTTCAACAATACTACTGATGGAAACCGCACATGCATAGCTCAGTGGTCAGAGCACTCACTCATCCCAAACTAAGGTTAAGGGTAAGTAGTATTGAGCATGGCTATCTCTTGGATGGGTGACCTTTCGTAGGCCTTGCCTTCAGTACATTTCTCCAGTTTATCCAGCTGTAAATGAGTACCTGCCCTCTCTAGGGACAGGGAAGGTAAAACAGCAGGGGAGAGGGAGATGGACGCTGCCATTAATATGATGGCCCCTGGAGAAGCTCTCCAACACCATGTAAGTTAGGAAAACATCTTTACGGCTGATTAAAGTATATTGCTACTTTGGTACCCCATATCCTGACTGTGATTATACTCTACCAAAGAGCGATACAGTGTCAAAACAGCAAGGGCCTGTGGCCTTTATCACCTGTAGGAAGTGCAATTTTATCCAGAAAAAAACAGGAAGAGGGAAAAGGGAGACATTAACGGTATGATGGCACGAAGAGAAAAATGGATGAGGTAATGAGAAGACAAATACTTGAACACAAACACAGTGACAGATTTATTCATCATTGTCCCCGTTTACATATATTTGTTTTACCTGCTTTCTTTACAGTTTTGATGTGCCTGTGCATAGGGGATATATATATATATATATATATATATATATATATATATATATATATATATATATATATATATATATATATATATATATATATATATATATATATATATACTGCTTTATAGTGAGTGTGTATTAAAATGTGTTAGTGTAAATAAAGAAACAAAAGTGTGACCACTACCGAAATAACATTTTTTCCCAAATGGTAAAATGTGGCCAGAAATGACAGGAAAGATGATAAAATCATGACAAGGACTTCCGAAATGCTTATCAGCAATGACGTAATCATTTACTAATTTACTGTAACACAAACAGGCCTATCCAATGCCCAAAGTTCTTGCTTATAGTAATTGTAAAAAATGGTCAGGCATGAGCATAGTGGACAGGACATCTTGGATGGAACATGAAGGGTAGCCTAGTGCCTGGTGCAACATGCTGGGAGAAACACCTCTTCAGAAACAAAAGCATCTGATGCTGAAATGAGTTACAGAATTAGGGATGCAGCATTGTTGATGTTGTTGTTGTCATTGTTGTTGTGTGCATGCGCACATGTGCGCATGTATGTGTGTATGTGTGTGTATTTAGTAATTTTTTTTTGTTTTGAGGATGATGGGCTAAGTACTAATGTGGGTTTTACATCCAGTCCCTGTGTGTATGCAGTTTTGTAAATTTTGTCATCCGTTCCCACGGGTACACAATGGCATACTCTTCCAAAAAAGCAGAACAGTGTGTGTGTGTGTGTGTGTGTGTGTGTGTGTGTGTGTGTGTGTGTGTGTGTGTGTGTGTGTTCTGTCACCAAAGCTGTCATTTCCTGTCTGTAAAGTTTTTCTTCTATCCTGGCAGGTCTCATATTTCTTCTTTTTTTATTAGTCAAGGTGTTCTGTAAAGTACAATCATGGACATTCTGGTTCTCTTATTCCTCTACTGAGGGATGTTATAGCCGAGTGGTTAAGACTGTTCGACTTCAATCCCATGGGTCTGTAAAGTCCTGGGTTTGATTCGCCCATCTCCAAGGTTAAATTCAAGTGCAGACTTGCCAGTGCCTTAATTTTCTTCCTGAGTATACACATGCAGACAATGAAGTGTGGAAGTTAAAGATCCCCTATTTCATGTCAGGATTAGGGAAACACAAACATATCCAGAATAGTTCCCCAATGTCATTCATGTTCCTATTTTGTATTTCTTCTTTTATTTCAAGGGGAATAGAATAAGCACTCATATGCATTTTTTTTACATCCAGTCCTCATGTGTATGCAGTTTTGTAAAACTTGTCAGGATGTGGGTACCTTGATGGTAGGCAAAAACGGTGGAATATGCAAAATCTTACTATTTTTTCCCAGTAATGAGAAAAAGGTTCCTCCACTGTGGTCATTAGCATTCATGTCCCTCAAGGCCTCGGGCAGGAACATGCATCATACAGCCCTGACTGTCTGTCTGCTTTGTTTTCATTTTCAGTGTGGAAGGTGATGAGCTGTTGGAGAAAAGGTTAGACATTTACCAGTGGTTTTCTTTTATAGCTACACAGGTGGGGAAACAGGC
>CM060317.1:20826044-20828544 GCA_030674155.1 Stramonita haemastoma
GCAGTATCTACCCAAATTAAGGTTAAGCAATGCTAAGCTTGTTTGCCTCACGGATGGGTGCCTCTTCATGTGCCTTAGCTGCATACAGTCCCTCAGTTCATCCAGTTGTAAATGGGTATGTGCAACCACCACTACCACTGATGTTGTCACTACTACTACTACTACTACTACTACTACTACTACTACTACTACTACTACTACTACTACTACTACTACTACCACTGCTGCTGCTGCTGCTGTTGCTGCTGCTGCTGCTGCTGCTGCTGCTGCTGTTACGTCTACTACTGCTACTACTAGAACTACTACGACTTCTACTACGATTACTAGCTAGCCTGCATAATTATTGTAGCAGAGACAATAATGATTTTCAGTGGACAACATGGATTACTGACATGGAGTGCACACCAGAATAGTAAAGAGCCATTCACCTATCCTCACATTTTCATTCACCTCACAGAGCCAAAGGAACAGTGCCCTTCCCCTCTGCCCTTTTATCCCCTCCACTTTTTTCCACTTTTTTAGCCATCTGTTTTTCTTCTTGTATCTTATTCTTCGCACCTTTCCTGTCTTTTTTCTCACAACTTCCCTCTTCCTCCCATCCCTTCTCCATTCCACCCTTTCTCCCTCCCACCCCTTCTTCCTCTCAGTCTGTTGGTTGACCTTCAACCAGTGGTGAAAAAAAAATACAGTTAGTAAAAGTAAATATAATAACCATTCCCCTATCTTTCTTCTGCTTTCGAAATAAAAGCATTCAGGGATCTGTGTGTGTGTGTGTGTGTGTGTGTGTGTGTGTGTGTGTGTGTGTGTGTGTGTGTGTGTGTGTGTGTGTGTGTGTTATCAGGTGGAATTGATGGGGTATCTCAGTGGTTACACCACTGACTTTCCCCACGCTTATGTTAAGCAGCATCAAGCTTTGTTACGAATGGATGGGTGGCTGCTCGCATACCTTGGCTTTAGTACAGTCCCCCAGTTCCCCCGCTGTAAATGGGTAACTGCCCTCTTTAGGGTCAGAGAAGGAAAAGCAGAGAAGGAAAGGAGATGTCTGCTGCCCTCAATATGCCAACCCTTGGGGAAGCTGAGGTCTCAGATGCCTGTCTCCCCTATGGCCACATAGGTTATGGGACACCTTTGCCTTTTTTACCTATTTCTTCATCATAGCAAGACTACCCTTGCTTCTCCCACTGCTGCTGTAGTAGCTGTTGTTTCTTTTAGCTGCTGCTGCTGCTGCCCATGTTGCTGCTGCTGCTGCTGCTGCCCATATTGCTGCCGCTGCTGCTGCTGCTGCTGCTGCTGCTGCTGCTGCTGCTGCTGCTGCTGCTGCTCCTCCTCCTCCTCCTCCTCCTCCTCCTCCTCCTCCTACTACTACTACTACTACTACTACTACTACTACTACTGCTGCTGCTGCTGCTGCTACTACTACTACTACTACTATTACTACTACTACTACTGCTACAACTGCTACAGCTGCTACTACTACTACTACTTTTGCTGCTGCTGCTGCTGCTGCTGCTGCTGCTGCTGCTGATGCTGCTGCTGCTGCTGCTGCTGCTGCTGCTGCTGCTGATGATGATGATGATGATGATGATGATGATGATGCTTCTACTGCTGCTGCTGATGCTGCCTTGATATTGTTTTCACTGCCACTGTTGATGCTGTCACTGCTGCTACAGGTATTATTATCCGATTCTGCTTTTGTGTTGCTGATGTTTCTGCTACAGCCATACCTGCTGTTTCTATTACTACTGCTACAATCATTCTTACTCTGCTGCTGCTACTATCACTGCTTCTATTGCTGCTTGTACTACACAACCTCCAGCCATTTCTACTACTGTGACTGAGGCTACACTGTGGCATCTCCCACTCATGATTCTCTTACTGCTGCAGCAGCAGATATCACTTTTGTTTTCATTCACAGCAGATCATCTCCTGGCTCCAGAGTTCAATCACCCTTTCCTCCCTGGCTTTTTTTTTTATCATTGACTCATTCATCATGTTAGAAAGCATCTATGTTGGTGTCAAAAAAAACAACCCTCATCATTCCCACTTACTCCTCCACCCCTACACCACCTTCTTTCTGTATGATAACATTATTGCAATGTGAACACATTGTATGAGTATTTTCTATTCACTGACTGGCGTTATGGAAAGAGAAAAGACTTGAGTAGACAAAACCCACAGAAGGACAATCTGGGAGGGGGGTAAGGACTCAAAAGGCTAAAGGAGATGAGGGGGAAGGCAGGGGACAGAAGGGAGGGAGGAGGACTCATTAGATGAACGTGTCAGCAGAAAGACTCTTCAGGTGGGCTGAAGTGTGTCAAAGAGTGAGGGGCTTTTCCTCCCCTCCCTCTCCTGCCTTCCTTCCTCTTTGTGGCCAAGAACCAGAGAGTGTTCTTTGGCAGACTGACTGTCTCTCCAACTGAATGGATCTGTTGTCTCACCTTGGCTGTGTGGAACAGTATCGTACACCTCCAACCCACCCCCAGCTCAAATATAAGCAACA
>CM060317.1:20846044-20853544 GCA_030674155.1 Stramonita haemastoma
TAGGCTACCTACCCACCTTAAACTGCATTTAAAGAATATCTTCTCTGACAAGGCAAGAAACAGGATTTTGCAGCCCCACAAAGCCTCTGGTTTCAAGTCTTTCTGGTCATAAACATCACTGTATGAAACAGAGTCTAACCTACTGTGTGTATGACAACGTCAAAGGCCTACAAGGCACAGGCAGCTGTCCCTCCTTCTATGTCACATTGCCTTTAGCTAATGAAGGGTAAGGGCAATTTGACTGAGACTTTTGTATACAGAGAGAGAGGGGGTGGGGGGGTGAGAAAGAAAGGAATAGTAGAGAGAGGAGAGGCAGCCAGAGAGAAATGAAATGAAATGAAATGAAAATGTTTTTTATTGAACATCAGCCTTGGGCCACAATTCAAAACAAAGTGGGAGATGGGGGAGTGGATGTATGTGCATATAACAAATTTGTTCAGTCTCATCATAAAGCAACGGTACACACTTGATACAACGCATCTTTTTCACTATTAGATCTAGATCTATTTACTTTACATAAGTTCTGCCACTGTCTGTCTTCTTCGAATAGCGCGGAATAAAAATGTTGCTAGCTGCACTGAACGACATCTACTACGTGCCTGAAGAAGAAAAGGCATAGGCACATGAAGAAGATCTTTCAGGTAACTGGTTCGTAAATCTGTATATAATGGACAAATATATATTAGATGGTATTCATCTTCAATAACGTTTTTGCACAAAGAACAGTTTTTATCTTGATTGTTGTCGCTGTATCGGTTGAGATTATTATTTAAAGGAAGAACATTCATTCTGGCCTGTGACAGTGCAACTCTGAAACAATAAATATCAATACTATGAAGATACAATTC
Source organism: Stramonita haemastoma (assembly GCA_030674155.1). NCBI lineage: Eukaryota > Metazoa > Mollusca > Gastropoda > Neogastropoda > Muricidae > Stramonita > Stramonita haemastoma. Next base: position 20,846,893 of record CM060317.1, read on the forward strand.
TTTTTCAAAAACAGTCTTAAAAGATCTGTATGTTGCATACCTATTACTCTCTCTCATGACACCTGACCACTCCTGAATAAACATATCAATTAATCTTTGCTTGAATGCACTAAGGAATCCCTGAATATCACCAACACCCTGTTGTAGCCAAACAATATTAAACCCTGAATTGCTCAACAATTCCCTTACACTTGCTACCCAACATTTTTTACCTTTCTGATCTAGAATTAATTGCATTTCGTAGGCCTGTCTTGGCAACCTCTGATTACTCATTTGTAGTAATTTTAACCAATATCTAACTGCACAAATATATGAGTTTATGAATAAAGGATATCTGGCAACTTCCCCATAAACCATTTTATTTGGTGTTTTAACAGGAACTCCCAGAAAACGTTTACAAGCCATCAAATGTATTTTTTCTACATGTTCTAAGCGATTTACTCCCCATACTTCAGATGCATATAGCAATATTGGCTTAATTTTTACATCAAAAACTTTAAAATAAACCTGGTAAGAAATATCTTTGTTTTTTTGAAATGCTCTAATTAAACTTATTAGTGCTTTTTTCCCTTTTACACACAAATGTTCTGTACCCAGCCTATGACAAAGTTTTGTTGTAAAAACGTACCCCAAATAACAATATTTATTTACAACTTCTAACTTTTTATCTCCTAAAACCCATTCCTCATCCTTACCCAAAACCCCTCCTTTCCTAAAGACCATAACTTTGGTTTTATCTGTATTAATGTTTAATTTCATATCCACACAACACTTATGGAGAATATTCAACTGATTTTGCAGGCCTACAGGAGTAGAAGACAACAAAACAACATCATCTGCAAAAAGCAAAATGAACAACTCTACAGCACCTGGTATCAGTTGTACACCATGTTTTCCCTTCTCAGACATATGAGTTGCTAGTTGATTAATAAACATTCCAAACAAAGTAGGACTCAAGACACACCCTTGTCGAACCCCTAAAGGGCAGTCAAAAAAATCTGAATATTCGTTATTGGATCTAACACAAGATATCAAACTACTGTACATTGCACGTAGGGAACATTTGATTCAGTAAGGCAGCCAGAGAGAGAGAGAGAGAGAGAGAGAGAGAGAGAGAGAGAGAGAGAGAGAGAGAGAGAGAGAGAGAGAGAGAGAGAGACAGACAGACAGACAGACAGACAGACAGACAGACAGACAGACAGACAGACAGACAGACAGACAGACAGAACAGACAGAAACAGAGACAGACAGAGAGGGATAGGCAGAGACACAGAAAGAGATAGACAGACAGATAGACAGACAGACAGACAGGCAGGCAGACAGAAACAGAGACAGACAGAGAGGGATAGGCGGAGAGAGACACAGAGCGAGATAAACAGACAGACAGACAGACAGACAGACAGACAGACAGGCAGACAGACAGAGACAGACAGACAGACAGAAAGAAACAGAGAGGGGGGAATTTTGTGCGAAATCTTACACTTCATGGAACATCAATGCCAGTGGATAAAACTGGCTGGCAGGAGCTGTCAAATGGTGCTGAAAAAGACCAGGATCCTTCTCTGAAAAGACTTCCCACCCAGGAGCACAGGATTTGCCTTTGCAGGAATGGGGGGGAAGGGGGGTTGGTGAGATGATGTGGAAAGAGGTGTAAAGCTACGATAATAAAAAATAGAAAACATTGAAAAATGTTACTTGACTGTTTAAAGAACACACACGTGCGCGCTCGCGCGCGGGCGCGCACGCACACACACACACACACGCACGCACGCACACACACGCACACACACACACATATACACACACTCGCGCACGCGCGCGCGGGCGCGCGCACACACGCACGCATGCACGCACGCACACACGCATACGCGCACACACACACACATACACATACGCGCACGCACGCGCGGGCGCGCGGGCGCGCACACACACACATTGGGGGACGGTATAGCCTGGTGGTCAGAATGATGCGCTCGTGATCTGCTGACCTGGGTTCGAATCTCGTTCAAGAGGCTTTTTTCCTCTGGAGTTAACATCTGTGCCGACTCCACTCCCCCCAAAAGTCCTTCACTCACACACACACACCACTGCCAATAAGGGACAGAATAATAATTATCAATCTCGATATATATATATATATATATATATATATATATATATATATATATATATATATATATATATATATATATATATATATATATATATATATATATATATAAACAAACAATTTCAACAAACCAAAACAAACAAAAAACATTTTTACTTCTCAATGCAACTTCACATATATATCATTTCACCTAAACTTAGCCAGGTTCAAGGGCACTATTTTTTTTTAAAGAAAAAAGATACTAAACTGCAACACTAAAACTGCAGGGTGGTCAGGAAGAATGGAACCAGTGGACCAAGAGAGCCTTTATTGTTGGCAACCCTAGAGTGTTGACCACACGGTCACCCAGTGTCCATACGGTTTTCAACGGTTTATGGCCTCCCATTGTTATGGTGAGTAGATGATGATAGGAGGGAGGCATGGACGATGAAAGAATGTGCAGTGAGGGAGAAAAATCAAAGTGGCAGGAAGTAGGTGATAGTGAGCATGAGTGGTGGTGGTGGGATAAAAAGGGGTACAGGGGGGTTGGTGGTGTGGCGGGGAGGGGCGGGGGTGGTGGTGGAGGGGCGAGCAGTGAGGGGGGGGGGGGGTTAGGGGGGGGGGGCCGGTTGGTAGGGAATGGTTTGCTCTCTCTCTGTCTCTCTGTCTCTCTGTCTCCTCTCTCTCTCTCTCTCTCTCTCTCTCTCTCTCTCTCTCTCTCTCTCTCTCTCTCTCTCTCTCTCTCTCTCTCTCTCTGGACTGGATGTAAAAAAAAAAATTTTAAGGCACATGAGTTCTTTTTCATTATTCTCGAAATAAAAGAATTTGATTTGGTTTGGTTTGGTTTGGTTTGGTTTGATTTGATTTGATTTGATTTGATTTGATTTGATTTGATCTCTCTCTCTCTCTCTCTCCTCTCTCTCTCTCTCTCTCTCTCTCTCTCTCTCTCTCTCTCTCTCTCTCTCTCTCTTCATCATCTCTTTATGTCCTTCCTCTTCATGTCTTTTTTCTTCTTTTTTTCTTTGACTGATGTGCGTGTTGTATTTCAGTACAATAACAACAGAGAACTTGGAACTTAAACTTTTTATTGAGGAAAAGAAAGCACACAAGGCTTTTTTTTGCACATCAATCTAAATGAACATCTGTACCACAGCTGATTGGCTGAGGTGTTAGGAGCGGTGTTGCTACGTTCAATGTCAAGGACACTCCTTTTCTATACTGCACTGATTGGCTGGGCGTGTTAGACTGCTCGCAGAATGTGCGGTCAAGAAAGTTAAACCATTCTGCACTGACGAATGCGCAGAACTTGTTAATAGTGATCACAGATGTAGATGGTTGATCAGAATAATGCTAAGTGTAATCTAGTTGTCAGATCTGTCCTCTCCTTCTGTTAGTTCCACCTGCTCACCGTCAACTCTTTGGATTTGGAGAAACTTGTCATTTCTTTCGCACTGTTCCTCGGCACCATCTTCAATCTTGGCTTTGTCTATTCTGCTGGATTATGTCTTTCGTCTCAAGGACATCGCATCACAAAGTACATCGCATCACCAAGGACATTGCATCACCAAGGACACCGCATCACCAAGGACATCGCATCACCATCGCCTAGAACATTGCATCACCAAGGACATTGCATCCCTAAGGACATCGCATCACAAAGGACATCGCATCACTGTTGCCGAGGACATCGCATCACCAAGGACATCGCATCACCAAGGACATCGCATCACAAAGGACATCGCATCACTGTTGCCGAGGACATTGCATCACCAAGGACATCGCATCACCAAGGACATCGCATCACATCACCAAGGACATCGCATCACAAAGGACATTGCATCACCATCGCCTAGGACATCGTATCACCAAGGACATCGCATCACCAAGGACATTGCATCACCAAGGACATCGCATCACCAAGGACATCGCATCACCAAGGACATCGCATCACCAAGGACATCGCATCACCAAGGACATCCCCCTTGCCGAGAATGGTGCAGAACTCTCCAGATTTTGTGGAACAGCCTGGGGAAATCTGACGTCAAGCATTTCACAAAACTGTGACTCAAGCATTTCACCGCGATCACCGTTATTGAGAACACCCCTAGAACATTCTGGCTTAGAACTCCCAAGAACCTGTGGAGCAGCTAGGGGAAAAACTGAGGTCCAACATGAGGCACCAACAATCTGCAATGATGATGGAACACTGCAAAGTGACTTGTATGTAAAGTGTGCCTGCAGGTTTTTGTTTTTTATATAAATTGTAACAAATGTAGAGTGACTGGAAAAAATGTGATAGTCTGTATAACGGTGTGGAAAGTGTGTGGGGAGAGGGGGTCTTTTGTCTTTTCCGATTATTTCTAAAATGGATCGTACAGCTGGTCATGTGACTGCTATTCTTATTGAGAAAACTTACTTAGTTCATGTTGATGGCAAATTTGTGCATTGAGCTTCTGCTGGAAGATTGATTGTAAATTTTACAACAACATATTTTACCCCAAAAAATTTGCAAGACTAATGGTATCTGATTTTAAGTCGATCGATCGATCGATCGATCGATCGATCTATCTATCTATCTATCTATCTATCTATCTATCTATCTATCTATCTATCTATCTATCTATCTATCTATCTATCTATCGATCGATCGATCGATCGATCGATCGATCGATCTATCTATCTATCTAATCTATCCATCTATCTATCTATCTATCTATCTATCTATTATCCCTTAGTCTGGCGACCAGTTCCCTCTATTTCTCTCTCTGTTCTGCCTTTTTCAAACTTTTTATTGAGTTCTAGGCCTGTCCGTTCTGTTCTAGATTACCCTCATGGTGTCGATCTGGGAAATGCCCAACAACAACAACAGCAACAACAATAACAGCGATAACAAAAACAATAACAAAACAGTTAAGATTGGAAGTATTGTTGACAGGACAAAAGGTGAAGAGAAAAACTTAAAGGTCAGTGCCTCTTCCAGTCCACAACAACAATAATGCTAACAACGACAACAACAACAACAATAACAGCAATAACAACAATAACAACAACACAGTTAAGATTGGAAGTATTGTTGACAGGACAAAAGGCGAAGAGAAAAAGCTTAAAGGTCAGTGCCTGGTCTAGCCCATACCATGACTGTTGATGCAGATCATTGATTATGAAGTGATGATGGAAGGTCAGTGCCTCTTCCTGTCCATACCATGACTCTTGATGCAGGTCACTGATCATGAACAAGTGATGGATTAAAGATCAATCCTCAGCCGTGGATGAAATGGTCGTCTGCTCTCATACCGACAGAGACGTGTAACGAAAAGCAATTGTGTACGATCGTCATTCATTTTTTAAAAAGTAAGTAATGTAGACACGAAAGCAGCCAAGCAGGTAATCAGTCTACATCTTACACACACACTCTCTCTCTCTCTCTCTCTCCTCTCTCTCTCTCTCTCTCTCTCTCTCTCTCTCTCTCTCTCTCTCTCTCTCTCTCTCTCTCTCTCTCTCTCTCTCTCTCTCTCTCTCTCTCTCTCTCTCTCTTCTCTCTCTCTCTCTCTCTCTCCTCTCACACACACACACACACTCACACACTCACACACACACACACACACTGTGACAGAGAGAGGGGGGAACAAAATTAATGCGCATGCACATGCACAGAGAGACAGAGATACAGAAAGGCAGCTGTCAAACCTATAAATAGAGATAAAGGTTAAGGTGTTTTCCCATAACGTATGCAGTCGTTGGGGAGCAAGATGTCAGAGACCTCAGCTTCTCCAGGGGCCAGCATATTAAGGGTGGCGCCCATCTTCTCTCCCTCGTTGCTTCAGCTTTCTTGACCCTAAAAAGGGCAGGTACCCATTTACAGCTGAGTGAAATCGGGAGGGGGGGGGGGGGGGGCGGTACTGAAACTAAGGTGTGCAAACGGTCACCCAGCCACTTGGTAACCAGGCTCAAAGCTGCATAACCTTAGCGTGAGGAATAGAAAGCGAGTGCTGTGACCACTGAGCTATATTATCCCCATAGAGAGACAGAAAGGCAACAGTCAAACGGATAAACAGAGACAGACAATCAAAGAATTATCTTACCAAAAAAAAACTGCTCAGAAAACAAAGAACAATCCCCCAAAAGAAACGCCATCAATCAACTTTTTAGACTCAATTAGGCTGGTCTCACACATTCATTCATTCAGAAAACCAGTGTAGCAGCTCTAAGCCTAGCAGAGTCAAAGGAAACCATTTGCAATCTAAATTGTCTGAGCCGCGCCGTTTGTCCACTTTGATGATGACAGGGCATGAAGAGAAAAGCCTCAAAACCATCATCAATTTGTCGGCTGTGGCGTCAGTGGAACGAAAGTGCCGTGCATGCTTTTGCCGTTTCTGGAAGAGCTGGATAGATTGGGTGTGAGAGAGAGAGAGGAAGTGGAAGGGGGGGGGGGGCAGAGAGAGAGAGGTGGGGGTGGGGAGGGGGTGGGGGGGTTCAACTTCATTCTTCTTTCATCTGTCCTTTCTTGTCAACCATAACTTTTTTTTCTACACAGACATGCACACAAACCCAGTTTGAATACTG
>CM060317.1:20858544-20863544 GCA_030674155.1 Stramonita haemastoma
GCCTCTTCGTCTCCCTCCCCTTACTGTTCCCTGTAAGACTGTCTTGGCCAGTCCAGATGATCGTGTGACATGCCCGTACCACTTTAGCTTGTGTTTTTTCACTGTAGTTATGAGCTCTTTCATATAAAGTATAAACCGATGGCATTCTTTATTCTAGTTTTCACTTCTTCATTGGTGATGTGATCTCTGTATGAAATGCCAAGGAGTTTGCGAAAGCATCTCATCTCCACTGCCTGTATCCTTCTTTCAATGTCTGCTGTTATGGTCCATTTTTCACATCTGATATGAACAGACCTTGCATGCAGTCTGCAAGCTTGAGTCTGATGGGCTCCAACAGTGTGTGTGTGTGTGTGTGTGTGACTTGCCCAAGACATGGTGTATGAAAGTTTGAGTATTGTTCCCCAGTGACTCCTCGGAGAGTTTTTTGTAGAGAAAAACAATGATATGAGCAACGGAGACACGAAGACGCCTAGCATGCACTCGAGGTTTGACCATCGCACTGCCTTTATGAAGCTGGTCAAACATTTTCTGACTGGATTTCTTGGCAAACGACGTGTCCTGTGGTTGAAATGTTACGCACGCAACTGAAACTGTTTAGGAAAACTAAAACGTCCAAAAATGTAAACATATTTTTCAATCCACTAAAGTATAGTAGGCTGCAGTACAGTACAATACAGTTCCGTATGGTACAGTAAAGTACGCTACAATACAATACAATACAGTACAGTATAATACAGTACAGTACAATGCAATACAGTATAATAGAAAACAGTACAAAACAATACAATACAGTACAATGCAATACACTACAGCACAGTACATATACAGTGCAATGCAGTACAGTACGATATAGTACAGTACAATACACTGTAATACAGCTCAGCAAGATACATAGCAGTACAATACAGTACTATACAATACAAGCCAGTATAACACAACGCCATACACTACAATACTATACAATACAACACAGTACAATACATAACCAATACAATACAGTACTGTACAGTACAACACAATGCAATACAATACAGTACAAAACAAGACAACACAATACTATACAGAACAGTACAGTACAGCACAATACACCACGAGAAAATGCAGACCGCCACAGCACAGGCAGTATGAGGCGAAACACAACACAATACAGATAGACAGAGAGACAGACAGAGAGACAGGCAGTATGGAGCAAAACACAACACAATACAGAGATACAGACAGACAGAGAGACAGAGATACAGTCAGACAGACAGAGAGACAACAGAGAGACAGGCAGTATGAGGCGAAACACAACACAATACATACAGACAGAGAGACAGACAGAGAGACAATACAGACAGAGAGACAGAGAGACAAACAGTATGGGGCAAAACACAACACAATACAGAGAGACAGACAGACAGGCAGTATGAGGCAAAACACAACACAATACAGACAGACAAACAGACGGAGAGACAGACAGACAGAGAAACAGACAGTGAGGGGGCGGGAGGGCGGTAAAGAGGAAACAGCAGGCTGCACTGTTTGTGTCTGTCAGCTGTCCATGACAAATGGCCTGACACCTGGCCACCTGTAACAGGGCTAGGGCAGGGGACAGGTGCAGTCAGCAAGAAAGATGGGGCAGGCGCATGAATGTGGAAGCCAGGTAAGGGAGCAGCACGAGAATACAGACTATTTGTATTTTGTATTTTGTACCACTTTATGATTGTCACAGCAGATTTCTCTGCGTGAAATTCGGGTTGCTCTCCCCGGGCCGGGAGAGCGCGTCGCCACATTGTGCAGCTCCTACCCATTTTTATTTCTTTTTTTTTGCATGCAACTGTATTTGTTTCCCAATCAGAGTGGGCTTTTTTCTATTGAAATTTTTCCAGGGCCAACCCCCCTTGTTGCCGTGGGTTCTTTTACGTGCGTTATATAGTGATGTGTAACACACGGGACCTCGGTTTATCGTCTCATCCGAAAGACTATTGCCCAGACCACTACTCAGGGTCTAATGGATGGGGAAAACGTTTTGGGTCCAAACGAGGCACGAACCACGGCACACTCCGACCCATACTTTTTGCTTTCTAGGCAAATCGCGTTACCACCTAGACCACTGATCCAACTGCTACAAGGTCAAATGAGCGCAAAGTGTGTTTAATGTAAGTAAAACAACGTCAACACCATACCACCAACAATGGCAAAAAGTAAGAAAACCACACAAAAAGGAAAGAGGTCAAATTTCGGGAAACCAATGAATAAAGACAGAAAAAAAAATTGAGAGAAAGACAGAATATAGACAGACAAAGGGAGAAAAAGAATGGTCCTTCAAAATAAAAAAAGCAACATGGAAAAAATTGAAAGACAGAACATAGACAGACAAAGGAAGAAAAAGGATGGTCCTTTAAAATAAACGCACATAGAAAAAAAAATAGAAAGACAGAACATAGACAGACAAAGGAAGAACAAGGATGGTCCTTAAAAATCAAAACAAAAAATGAAAAAGAATGGAAAGGATACACACCACAAAAATAACTGATGATAGAAAAAAAAAAAAAGAAGAAGAAAGAAAAGTAAGAATAATATAAAGATATATTTTTAAAAAACTGTGACGAAAAGTAAGGACGAAAAAGAAAAAGAGGAAAGTCAGAAAGATAAAAAAAAAAACCAGCAGTGATTAGTATGAAAACTAATAGGGAGAAGGAAACATGGAAGGGAGACATTTTTTAAAACTTCTTTTTAAAAAAGAAAAAAAGAGAGAGAAAAATTTTAAAATGGGGAAAAAAAAACAAGCATATAATGTCTTTGTTGAGCAGCCCTCACTGGCTTCCTGTTACATTTCACATAGAGTGCAAGATTGCAGATTTCACCTGCTGTTGTTTCGATGGATCACTGCCACCACATCCGTCAGCTTTAACGTGCCCATTCAACATACCACAAAACAAAACAACACAAAAACAGAAAAAGGCTCACGCTTATCATTCTTCAACTTCTACCTTCTTCCTTAACTCCATAATGAGGCGGTTGGGGCAATGCACTACATTTTTCAGGCCGTTGTCTCTAGGGCAAGTCGAACCTGGTGGAACCCATCCCTCTCCAGGTACAGGATGCATGCTGAGTATGCTTGTGTGCCAGTGGGAACAGATGACAAGATTTACAAAACTGCATGCATACTGAGATTGGATGTAGAAAAACACCCGAGTGCTTACTCCATTATCTTCGATGTAAAAGAATATAAAAGAATAACCTCACAGAGCAATGACATGAACTACAAGATCTTTAACATGCAAAATTATATTTTATTCATCGGCATGCCTGGATACAGGCAAGGAAATTAAGGTACTGCCAGGTCTGTTCTTTAAAATTAATCTGAGAGACCACAGATATCTCCAGCTTTAATTAACTGACCAGGTCCTGCAGCCAAGATTTGAACCCACAACTAGACTTTCTTTTATTCTTTTATTATTCTTTTAAGTCGAGGATAATGGAATCACTCAAGAAGCTGTTCACACTTCCTACACGCAAACTTTGGAGGACGTTCAGTGAAAAAAAAAAAGTTATCAAGTCTTTGTGTCTTTCATTAAAACTTTCAAACTTTTGAAACTTTTTGTTGTGGAAAAACAATACGCACATATGATGGCTTCTTTTTGTTTTACATCCAACCCTCAATCAAGGAAAATTTACGAACAGCAAACAAACAAACAGCAACAGCCAAACGACAAATAGATATTCAAAGATCTCAAAGAAAATCGGTCATACAGTAACATTACATAACATCATAGCAGTCAGCAGCATAGCAACAAAGCAATCAGTCTACGCCCCCACGCCCCCCTCCAAAAAAAAAGAAAAGAAGAATTGAAGAAGTTACAGCAGTGTTGTTTTATCAGTGTGATGCAAGGCATCTCCACTATAATCAAATTTCTGCCCAGTGTCCGAAACAGCAGCTGCCTCCTCTGCTGTTTTGGAGGTCATCATCGAACACGACGGACAAACAAACACTTTATTCACACTGTCCATTTCTCACACAGGGGTAAAAGATCAAGGGGCTGTAGTACTCTCTCAGCTTGGCTTCAGGATTCTCTATCTGAGGCTCAAGTCTTCTTGTTTTTACGGTGGACGGGATAGCTCAGTGGTCAGAGCGCTCGCTCTCCCCCAGCCGAGGTTAAGCAGCGTCGAGCGTGGTTGCCAATTGGATGGGTGACCGTTTGCGCGCCTTGGCTTCAGTACAGTTCACCCACCTGTAAATGGGTACCTGCCCTCCTTAGGGTCAGGGAAGGTAAAGCAGCGAGGGAGAGGAGATAGGCGCCGCCCTCAACATGCTGGCCCCTAGAGAAGCTGAGGTCTCTGACGCCTCACTCCCCTACGACCACACAGGTTATGTATGGGACACCTTTACGTTTACCTGTAAGGATGAAATAAAAGGACAGGAGGGAAACCGGAACTATCTTTTCATCTAAGTGCATGCCTTAGGTTGAGGGAAAGAGAGATGGGTGAGAGGTGTTGGCGGGAATAGTTTTCAAACTGAAGGTGGGGTGGAGGACATAACAACAAAAGTAACCCCCCAAAAAAGCCGGCAAAACCCATGAAAGAACAAATGACAGTGTGTATATTTGGAAGGGGGAAGGTGAGGGGGGGCTACAGAGATATACAGTGAGACAGAAAGAGACACGCACACAGAGACAGACAGATACAGAGAGAGAGACAGAGAAAATGAATGAATGAATGAATGAATGAATGAATGAATGAATGAATGAATGAATGAATGAATGAATGAAAAATAGCAATAAAAACTACCAGGGGAAAAACCCAACACATTTTTAAAAGGAAAAAGTAACAAGATAGAAACGAAAAGAAAGAAAAGGAGGAAGGAAGGAATTAAGGGGAAAGAAACAGAAAGAATTTTTAAAAATTCAAACACAGACCATTGTTAATGTTATTTTTTTTAAAAAGAATATTTTAAAAAAAGAATATTTAAAAAAAGAAAGAGAAAAAAGAACAAATAAATAGATATTAGAACGGAA
>CM060317.1:20868544-20873544 GCA_030674155.1 Stramonita haemastoma
ATTTCGAGAATAATGGTATAAGCACTCATGTGCTTTTTTTGCACATCCAGTCCCTGTGTGTACGTAGTTTTGTCGATTTTGTTATCCGTTCCCACCGGCACACAATAGCCTACTCTTCCGAAAAGCGGAACCAGTATTTAACGTGTGCGCAAGATGTTCCGCGCGAGTTTGCATACGGGACCTCGGTTTATAGTTTCATCCGAAGAAATTAAGGGAAGTGGAATAGGCACTGATGTTAACCCCAGAGGAAAGATCCTCTTGGACGAGATTCGAACCCGGATCAGCAGATCACGAAGTGCAATCCGCATCATTCTAACCACCAGGCTATCCCGTCCCCGTGCGTGCGTGCGTGCGTGTGTGTGTGTGCGTGCGTGTGTGTGTGTGTGTGTGTGTGTGTGTGACTCTCTCTCTCTCTCTCTCTCTCTCTCTCTCTCTCTCTCTCTCTCTCTCTCTCTCTCTCTCTCATTATCCCCTTACCTGTTTATTTAAAAGGGAAAAAAAACCTAAGAACGAGACAGCTTTATTGTGACGATATGGAAGATGGGGGAGGAAGGGGAGACTATATGGGGAAGGGGATTTGACTGATGTAAAATTAATAAGGCTGGTGCCGTAAAGAAGGGTTTGGGTGGAGGAAGAGGAGAAGGAGGAGGGAGGAAGAGAAGGGGAGGAGGGGGGGGAGTTAATTAATGAAGGCTGGTAGAGTATATGGCGCTGGGTCTTGTATTTTACAGTATCTTTCGACTATTTCATCTATTCATTGCCAGTACGAATACATGGTCAGTGCCCAAGAGGGTTTCTTTTTCTTTTTATTTTGTTTCTTTTTTTTCTTTTTATTTCTTTCCTCTGTTTTTTCTTTTTATTACTTTTCTCTTTTCTTTGTCTTGTTTTACCTGAACCGACACAGATATGTATTTTTTTCCGTTCATTAAAAACACACATGCAAACAGCCTTTCTTTTCACAGTGTTTTTTGTACAACAGAATCCTTGGTCCCGGCCAGCTACCAGTTGCGTCCGTTAAGTAATGTTAAGCAGGGTGCCCAAGTCTGCATTCCTTAAAATGTTGTTATACTTTAACATATAATGTCGAGATTGTCTTCATCTACGACCTATTTTAACTTCCTGAGAGATTCTGGCTTTTTTTCTCGTTTGATATGAGTGAAAATATTATAGTCGGTCGCTAAGAACAAGATTGTTTTAAGGAATCTGGTTTTGGATTTACCTCATTATCACACAAGATGTTCTGCTTGCGTTCGCACACATGACCTCGATTTATAGTTTAGTCTCATCCGAAGGATTTTCGGGGGGAGTGGGATCTGTGTAGAAGAATCCCCGAAACGGGCACTACGGTGGTGGCTCGATCCTGGGCCGTAAGATCACGAGCGTAATGTTGTAACCACTAGGCTATCCCCCCCAAAAAAAAACCCACAAAAAAACCAACAAGAAAAACAAAAAACAGCCCCCAAACAAACATAAAACCAAAAATATGAAACCACCGAGGAAAACAGACTGTAAAGGAGAAGCCGTCCACATAAGAGACAGTTCCCTATGCAACAGCACCTAAATCCTGAAGAACAGAGAGATGAATGGACTATGAAGCTGTCAGAACAGTCGTCATGAAAGCATCCGTCAAACAGCGAAGCAAATGTATAGCGCGTTTCCTTGTTTTCCTGAAACACAAACAAAACTTACACTGGAATAAATTCTCATCAAATTCGAAATAAGAAAACTTTACCACAAAAATAACCTCAAAGAACTGAACTATACGAAATGGAAATAAACAAAAGCAAAACAAAAAATTATATTTTCATGTCTCATATGTCGTGGAATGGCCTATACAGACAGGTAGTGGACCGTGCCATCAGGTGCATTTGATGTGAAAACAATTTTATAATTGTTGATACTTGTTGATACACGTATACTGTCTGTACCCTGCCTATATGGTTATGAATTATACGACTGGTGGTCAATCAATCAATCAATCAATCAATCAAATTTTTATTTCCAGATGGTACATTGAGGTGGTGTGGTGTGGTGTGTGGTCTTGTGTAGTGGTGTGGTGTGGTGTCTGTTTGATTATGAATGATACTAGTGCAGTGGCGGTGTGGTGTGGTGCGGTGTGGTGTGGTGTGGTGTGGGTGGTGTGGTGTGGTGTGGTGTGGCGCACGCGCGCGCGTGTGTGTCTGTGTGTGTTTCTGTGTGTCTGTGTCTGTGTTTGTCTCTGTGTCTCTGTCTCTCTCTGTGTCTGCGTGTAATGTGATGGATAAGTTGGGTGATGGTGGCAGTGTGCCTGCGTGCGTGTGTGCGTGTGCGCGTGTGCGCGTGCGCGTGCGTGCGTGCTTTCATGCGAGCGTGCGTGTGTGCGTCTCTCTCTCTCTCTCTCTCTCTCTCTCTCTCTCTCTCTCTCTCTCTCTCTCTCTCTCTCTCTCTCTCTCTCTCTCTCTCTCTCTCTCATGAAATAAATACATGATACTGAAGGCAACACACTACACAACAAAAACACAGCAATGTCCTGAAATTCACATGACTTCCGCAAACATTCATCTGTCTGTCACTAGCAGACACTCTACTTCATTGCAACAATAAACAGACCACACATTGCTGACACAGAAAAGGCCAACATGATACACAACACACTCCTCCGTGGAATTTTAACATCAATAAAACTTTGAAAGGGCCATTTCTGATTTTGTCCTTTTTCTTTTGTATGGAAGAATCCGAACTAAATTTCTTTTTTATGTACCCTGTGAAAGGATTGAGAGCCTGGGTTACAGGGATAGCCTAGTGGTCAGAACATTACGCTCGCAATTTGACGACCCGGGTTCGATTCCTGTTCGAGGGGATTTTTTCCTCTGGAGTTAACATCAGTGCTGACTCCACTCCTCCCAAAAGTCTTTCGGATGAGACTATAAACCGAGGCCCCGATTGCGAACGCATGCAGAACATCTTGCGCACACGTTAAATCCTGCTCCGCTTTTCGTAAGAGTAGGCCATTGTGTGCCGGTGGGAATAAATGACAAGATTTACAAAACTGCATACACACGGGGACTGGATGTAAAAAAGCATATGAGTGCTTATTCCATTATCCTCGATATAAAAGAATAATAATTTTTATTTTTTAAAAAGTGGGGATGCCGGGGGCCTGTCAGAATAAACAGCATCACCATCTTTAGAAAATTCTGTGCTAGGCATTCCCTCTATTCTATCCCTCTCTTTGTTTCTGCTTTGTTCCTTTTCTTCCCGTCACCCCTGTCTAGTCTATTTTCTTCCCCCCTTTTTTGTGGGTTTTTTCTTCTCTCTTTTTTTTTCAGAAAGACTTAAAGTATGAAATTATTTTTCACGCTGAAGCCAGGTTACTGAGCCTGACTTGTCAGGTGCTTAATGGCAGCGCAACGTATTTTCGCTCACATGACTGACAACATTATTTTCAGTCTGTGGGTGAAGAAGAAATACACAATACACTCCAAAAACAGTGCATGATGATAATGAAATAGCACAGTACGTGACAGAAAAACAACTGCACATTCAATCAGGACATGGTTTGGGGCTGAGGTGGGGGGATAAGAATGATAGGGGGGATGGGGTGGGTCACTGCTCATGTGGATGTGAAAATGCACATGTTTGCTTTTTCATTATCCTCGAAATAAAAGAATTTGACTCGACTTGACCCATCCCCCCCCCCCCCCCCCCCCCTAAAAAAAGCGCCAGAATTTCACGTAGAGAAATCTGCTGTGACACAATGTGGTGCACAATATGATACAAAACAAAGCAAAACAAGACGCCTGCAGTTCAAAAATAAAAACAAAACAGGAGCAAAAATGGCAGTTTCTGGTCAAAGGGAAATAAACACTGCTAAACATAACTGGGGGAAAAATAAATTCAGTCGTTTACCTGCTTATCTCGCTTTGTACTGCCCACATCACAAAGAGAAAAAGAGCGAAGTCTACCCTTCAACCAACTAGTTAATCATCAATCAATCAATCAGATACTCAAGCAAGTAAAGAATCAATCCTTTGTTAGACAGTGACTTCTAAGCCGTCTTTATAAGAATTTTTTTGATCAACAAAAAAACAAGCAAAAGCACACACACACACACACACACACACACACACAACACACACACACACACACACACACACACACACACACACACACACACACACACACACACACAAACAAACACACACACAAGTAGCTTGACTAACAACATTAATTTTCGACACAGATATTTATTCAGTGTGTGTGGATGGCCTATAAACATGCTTGTATGAATTATAGTTTATTGTCATGGACAGTAATCTGAATTTCTTGCATAGAAATACTGAAATACTGTGACAAAACCATTTAACATGATACGACTAGAATCTGGCTGATTTTTTGCGCAAACACAACAACAACAAGAAAAGAACAACGAAAACAAAAAACAAAAATTAAAAATGGACACCTGACAACTCAAACGCAGAATTTGTTTTCCTTGGACAGAGGATTTTGGTTTTATCTTTGCTCTTACTAAGTCTAACGCTAGTTGCGGGAGGTGGGGGGCGACTTCTCTCTCTCTCTCTCTCTCTCTCTCTCTCTCTCTCTCTCTCTCTCTCTCTCTCTCTCTCTCTCTCTCTCTCTCTCTCTCTCTCTCCTTCTTCTTCTTCTTTCTCCCCCCTACCTCACTCCATTTCTTCCTTATTTCTTTTGCTTTTTTGATATGGCTTTTGTTTTCCTTTGTTGTTGTTTTTTAATGCAAAGTTTTGCCCTAATTTACATTTCCTTTTCATCGGTTGATTGTCTGACTGACCGATAGTTTGATTTATGATAGGAAAGTATATCAATAGTATCTGATTTGCTAAGGCAAGAAACTTTACGTCTCTCTCGAGCATCAGCGAAAGAGCAAGGGAAGGTAGAAAGAAACGAACCTTGCTATAAGTGTAGTTGTTCCCCTTGGTCCAGTTTATGGTTGTACTCTCTCTCTCTCTCTCTCTCTCTCTCTCTCTCTCTCTCTCTCTCTCTCT
>CM060317.1:20878544-20886044 GCA_030674155.1 Stramonita haemastoma
CTAAAAACAAGCTTTTTAAGGGGGGGCGGTGTAAACTTTGCCCACTACACCACAAATTTTCGTGAAATAATTACCGACCAGCCCTGAAAGTGCAACTGAATGCCCCCTCTCAAAATAAGCAATCAGCGAGATACTCCCACCAAAAATAAACAATCAGCGAGAACTTTACGACAGCCTCTGTACAGGTGATGAGAGAAATGATAAACAGACCTGGCCTTACCACTGCACCGGTATGTCAGCACATACCAGACACGTGCACTGAGAATCAGCAGTACAGTGAGTGAGGTCTCGTGAGGAGATAGGGAAAAGAAGATTCGTTTATTTCGTCTCCTGGGAAGAGCTAGTTCATGTCAGACCAGTTTATTCATTTTCTCTACTGGGAAGAGATGGTGAAAGGAAAACTCGTTTATTTGTGTGTTTTTTTTCTGTTGGGAAGAGATAGTAGAAATAAGGTACGCTTGTTTATTTTCTTTGTTGACAAAGAGATAGTGACAGGAAGACTGGTTTATTTACTTCCTCTGCTGGAAGAGGTAGTCAAAATAAGGCCCGTTTATTTACCTCATCTGCTGGAAGAGGTAGTCAAAATAAGACTCGTTTATTTATTTTCTCTGCTGGAAGAGGTAGTGAAAATGAGATTCGTTTATTTATTTTTTTCTGCTGGAAGAGATAGTGAAAGGAAGACTCATGTATTTATTTTTCTCCTGGAAGAGAAAGTGGAAGGAAGACTCGTTTATCTCTTTTCTCTGCTAGGAAGAGTACTGAAAGGAAGACTCATTTATCTCTTTTCTCTGCTAGGAAGAGTACTGAAAGGAAGACTCATGTATTTATTTTCTATGATGGGAAGAGTAGTGAAAGGAAGACATTGTTTATTTTCACTGCTGGGAAGAGTAGTGAAAGGAAGACTCGTGTGTTTTTTTTCTCCGGAAGAGATAGGGAAAGGAAGACTCATGTATTAAATTTTGTTTTCTCTGCTAGGAAGAGATAGGGAATCCGGAAAGGAAGACTCATGTATTTATTTTCTCTGCTGGGAAGAGTAGTGAAAGGAAGGCTCGTGTATTTATTTTCTCTGCTGGGAAGAGTAGTGAAAGGAAGGCTCGTGTATTTATTTTCTCTGCTGGGAAGAGTAGTGAAAGGAAGGCTCGTGTATTTATTTTCTCTGCTGGGAAGAGTAGTGAAAGGAAGGCTCGTGTATTTATTTTCTCTGCTAGAAGTGATGCTGGAAAAAAGGTTTCTTTATTTTCCTCTGCAGGGAAGAGATGTAGACTACACTGAAAATAACACTCGTTTATTTTCATATTCGGCTCAACCCCCTAGTTAACCAGCAAGCCGTGGCAGAGATAGTTTATGTAGATATATGATTATATGATCTCTGTCACTAGCGGGAAGGGCATTGGTGTATGTTCGTACACGCAGCAAGCTAAAACCAACACTGTGTACACATTGCACTCCGATGCTCAGTCTGATTCCCCGCGGACTGCTGTAGGCCTATGGAGGAACTGGCGTTGTATGTAGAGGCAATAGCAGCTGGAATCTGAACGCTCACACGTTGGCTATGTTAGCGGTAATGCCAGTATAATTACCAGAAATCTACACTCTACATGGTTTACATAATTGGTATAGATGCGTGCGTGTGCGTGCGTGCGTTCACGCACGCGTGCACACACGCAAACACACAACACACACACGCGCACGAGCTCGCTTGTTCACTCACTCGCATGCACGCACGCACACACACGCACGCACGCGCGCACACACACACACCGCACACGCACACGCACACACACACACACATACACAGAGTGAAGCTGCTCTTTAGTGCGTGAAAAAAATTACAAGTAGCAAACACTTAATTAAAAAAACCAGATAGTAAACGATAAATCTACTCGACATTCAAGCGTTGATAGGCATGCACGCACGCACGCACGCACGCACGCACGCACACACACACACACACACACACACACACACCTGTTGCAGTGGTAGTAGCAGAGGATGTCTTGTTGATGCTAACCAAGGAGGACGTGTACATTAGCAGTTGGATGCCTGTATACATGTTTCCGTGGATACCACCTTAATCATTATTCACTATCTCGTTGGCTCAGTGGTCTAGCTAGGTCTTGGTTCAGTTCCCGTGTAAGTCTGATCTTATTCTTCTTCAAATGGGTCACGAGTGTGGTGATGCGGATGCTAGTCTTTGGGATGAGACAGTATACCCAGGTCTCATGAGATTACGAGTAAAATTCTATGACTGATTTTTAGAAGCTTTTATCGATTTAGTCTTTAACTAGAGTAATGATACTACAGGAAAAAAAATTGTGTGTGTGCGTGCGTGCGTGCGTGTGTGTGTGCGTGTGTGTGTGTGTGTGTGCGTGCGTGCGTGCGTGTGCTCACGCGCGTGTGCGTGTGTGTGTGTGTGTCTGTCTGTCTGTCTGTCTGTCTGTTTCTCTCTGTGATATAGTGTGACTGGCTGGGAGCAGACGAAGCAAACAATTCAAAATTTGCCTATCATTCTCCTTTCAAAATCTGAATCATGTGACACCAATCTAAAAAAAAAAATGTCAAGGTGTCCCATAACCTATGTGGTCGTAGGGGAGCGAGGCATCAGAGACTCCAGCTTCTCTAGGAGCCGGCATATTGAGGGCGGCGCCCATCTCCTCTTCCTTATTACTTTATTTCCCTGACCCTAAAGAGGCAGGTACCTATTTACACCGGGTGAACTGGGGGACTGTACTGAAGCCAAGCGCACAAACGGTCACCCATCCACTGCACAATACAAAACAACAAATGACGAATTTACATATCTTCGCAAGGAAAGCAAGCAAGCTGTCGAGCAGAGAACATTTGAAATGAAGACTCTGTTTCCCGCTACAAATTTACGCAAAGAAATATATAAACAAAAGTTAGCAAGCTCGGAAGAAATTATTACATGAAGAACATTTTGTTTTCATTCAGTACAGATATACACGAAGAAATAATGCAAGTAAATAAGCACAGAACAAACACTTTTCTTCTTTCCCAGTACAGATATATATAATGAATTAACACAAGATGATAAGCACGAAACAAATCGTTAGATTAAAAGAAATTACGATGTACACGCAATTTAACGAAACACTGACCAAATCATTACATGAAACATTCCTATTCCTCTCCATAAGGTGACAAAAATAAAGCAAATTAAGGAGCACTGACAAAAAATTAATCATTACACGGTAGTTTTGACATGTGCACCAGCATGCACCTTCAAAGGTGAGAGAGAGAGGGGGGAGGTAGAGAGGGAGGAAGCGAGGGAGGAAGAGAGAGAGAGAGAGAGAGAGAGAGAGAGAGAGAGAGAGAGAGAGAGAGAGAGAGAGAGAGAGAGAGAGAGAGGAGAGATGCGGCATGCATGCCTGTTCTCTGGGTGTAGGGATAATGAGGCTTTAATGAGGCACAGTCTCCTGACACATGTAGCTCCTGATAAACAAGTCACCAGTAATCACCAGCTAGATGACCCGCACCTGCTGCTGTATAGTATAATGTGCGTGCGTGCGTGCTTGTGCGTACACAGTGTGAGTGTCTGTGCGTGCATGCACGCGCGCGCGCATGTGTGTGTGTGTGTGTGTGTTGTGTGTGCGTGCGTGCATGCGTGCGCGCTTATTTACATGCGTGGTGTAGGGTATGGGGGGGTGTGTGTGTGTGTGTGTGTGTGTGTGTGTGTGTGTGTGTGTGTGTGTGTGTGTGTGAGGGAGAGACAGACTAAAAGAGAGAGAAACTGACAGATTGACAGAAAAAAATGCACACGCATACACTCATAACACGTCCCCAATATTTCCCCCCCCCACCCTCCGTAACCTACCTAAAATTCACCAACCTCCCTCAAAAAACAACTAACAAGCAGCAACTTATTCCTCCTAAATCTGTCTTGGGGCAGAAACAGGATGGCATCGGGAGGAGGAGGGGGAGGATGCAGAGGAAGTGGAGGAGGAGGGGGATCTGGAAGCAAAGGAGCGGAAGATGCAGCAGGGACGGAGAGCTCTGCCGAGGGCATCAAATCCCTCAACTATGAGCTCCGGGAGCATCTGAGCAGACTGCGCTCACAACTGGAGCAGCAGAGAGGGGCCGCCGGCAAGTCTCTGCACTGGCAGAAGGTCAGTTCAATTCTCTCGTCTGGTTTGTAGTTAGAGTGGTGGGTGGTGGTGGTGGTGGTGGTGGTGGTGGTGGTGGTAGCGGTGGTGGTGGTGGTTGTGGTGGTAGTAGTAGTAGTAGTAGTAGCAGCAGCAGCAGCAGCAGCAGCAGCAGCAGCAGCAGCAGCAGCAGTAGTAGTTAGTAAGAGGAGGAGGAGGACGACGACAATTAGTGATAGAAATAGAAATGGCGGATGGTGCTGTGATGGTGATTGTGGTGATGGTGGTGGGTGGTAGTGGCTGTATTAGTAGACGTAGCAGCAGCAACAACAACAGTAACAGCAGGACTGGCAGAATCTGTTGTAGTAGTTGTAGCAGTAGTAGTAGTAGTAGTAGTAGTAGTAGTAGTAGTAGTAGTAGTAAATATAGTAATAGCAGTAGTATTAGTAGCAGTTGTAGCAACAGCAACAGCAGTTGTAGAAAAAGCATCAGCAGTAATATTTAGCAAGCTGTAATTGTATGTTGCTCTTATGACTCAAATTCTGTCGTCTTATTGGAAAGACTAGCAACTAGACTCCCACCCAAGGAGAAAGCAGAGAAAAGTAAACATCTAAGCATGAAAAATATTTCGGACACAGGGATTCCTTGCTTTCTACAGAGATAGTGAAATCGTCAAAAAAACTCAGCAAACTGCAGATCCTGGCAGCGTAAATGCTGAGTGAAAGTGAGATAGAAACAGGAAGAAAGTTCCCAATGCTGCTTTGCTCAGGTCAGACTTTCTGTCCTGGGCCACACTCCAGCTTTAAATGTTGCCCAGTTTCCTCTGGTTTTCAAGTAAACTCAGACCTTTCTTCAGTGCATACCACTGTATCCCTGAAAAAAGAAAGCATTTTAGTTAACTGCAGACTAGCATCTGGCTCACATCCCATGTGATTCTGCTCAAACTTGGTAAATCTGATTTTAAAAAATGTTTTCAGCAAACCCTGACCTCCCTTATTTTTGTGTCCTCTGGGAGCCTACCAGCCACACACACACAAAAAATCATACATGCCCGGGCTAATTGGTATATAACCACCAGCAATCCTCAGCTGATGATCATTTCCAATTTTATTTTCAGGACTGCCTAGCATAAGTCTGTTTCCCCGACCACTAAAACAATCGCTCGGTGCATTTATTTTGTTATACCGTAGATGCTTTTCAATGAGCCAAAACAAATTTGAGTAGCAACCAGAGAAGACAATACTTGATTCCGGAAAACGGACACCATGCATGTATATTGTGGCTGGAAGGCTTGCAGAACAAATGAGGAGGGGGAATGGGGGGGGGGGGGGTTAATGTTTACTGACTTTAAAAAAACTACCAAATTTGACCCCCCTCCCCCAACCCCCCCCCCCCCTCTACCTTTAAACAAACAAATAGAATGCTTTTTATTTTAGGGGATCTTATTTTTTACATTTCTTTCTTCTTTTATTCGTTCTTTTCTTTCGAGGATGATGAAATAGGCACTCAGTGATTTCTTTACATCCATTTGTGCATACGGTTCTGTGAATTTCGCCATCCCTCCCATCAGCACAAATTGCTTACTCTTCCGAAAGGTGGAACGGGTTTTAACGTGTGCACAAAATGTTCTCTGTGTGTCCGCACAGAAGAGGCGCTCGCACACATGACCTCAGTTTACAGTCTCATCCTAATGAAAAAGAAGTGAAAAACAAATTCCATGAGATCTAATTACAAGTGATGCATATACTCTACACAAATTCCATCATCATCATCATTATTATTATTATTATTATTATTATATTATTATTATTATTATTATTATTATTATTATTATCATTATCATTATTATCATTATTATTTTGCTTTAGTTTGAATGAGAAAACAAAAATAAAGGAGAATGGACCCAAAAAATTACAGCCGGAGTGCGGCCTTGTACTCTCTGCCTCGGAGTGGAGTCCAGTGCATCGTGCAGACTTTTTTTTTTTATCACTCTCGCAGACCTCACCTCACTCAGCCTCGATGCCGAGCTATGCTATAGGTTCCATGTGCCTTCTGTCTGTCAGTCAGTCAATGCCAAAAGCCAGACAGCTCGCCAGCTGCTTAGCACGTCACGTCAGTCACGCCCAGTTGCAGCTAACTAACCGTACAAGATACGATTTCCCCCTGTAGCCTTCTGCTGGGGAGGGGGGCCTTCTATCGATTTCAGACTTGTTATTGTTGGGCCGTGCAGGTATGGCGATGCTTGTGTTCGGAGAGGTAAAGATGCAGGTAGTTGAGGTGTTCTGTGCGCATATATTGGAAGATGTATGGCAGTGTGTGTGTGGGTAAAGGAACTTTAGAAGGAGGAAGTGTATAATAATGTATGGACCAGGATGAGGCGGTGGTGGTGGTGGGGGGGGGGGGCGGATAAGAGATGGAGAGATGGCATTGGGGGAGAGGGGGTGGGGTGGGGGGTGAGTGAGTGGAGAAAAGGGGGTGTATATTACTGCAACAACAAAGAAGAAAGTTTTGCGCTTTTTATAGCATGCATATGTATGTGTGCGTGCGTGCGTGCGTGTGCAACTCTACATACACACACATACACACACACGAATGCACCCACGCACATATATACACACATATGCACGTACACGCACACACGTGCACATACACACACGCACACACACGTGCACGCGCGCGCGCACACATACACACGTACATGAACACACACACTCTCATACACACGCATAACACACAATACATGAACACACACACACTCTCATGCACACGCAAAGACACTCACACACGTCTTTCGGATGATCGATGAGACCTTAAACCGAGGCCCCATGTGCGAACGCACGCAGAACATCTTGCGCACTCGTTAAATCCTGTTCCGCTTTTCGTAAGAGTAGGTCATCGTGTGCCGATGGGAACAAATTACATTTACAAAACTGCATACACACGGGGACTGGATGTAAAACAAAAAGCATATAAATGTTTATTCCATTATCCTCGATATAAAAGAATGACTAAATAAAATAAATAAAAATAAACACACACACGTGCGCACGCACGCGTGTTTGCACACACACGTTGTGCCAGTAGGAGCAGACCTATAGCAACATTGACAATACCGCATGTGCATGGGACTGGATGTAAAAATGCGCATGAGTGCTTATTCCATCATTCTGGAAATAAAAGAATGAACACACCACACACACACACACACACAACACACACACACACACACACACACACACACACACACACCATATGTACAGGGAATCTTCATAAATTCAAGGCTATCGTCCATGCGCCATCGAGGACGACTGCCGTAGCCACAGGTGTAGCGAGTTCAAGTGTGTTAGGTGTGGAGGATGCCGCCAAATTGCCTCTGACTTATCTCCCTCTACTATCC
>CM060317.1:20888544-20891044 GCA_030674155.1 Stramonita haemastoma
TGTGTGTGTTGTGTGGTGGTAGTGGGGGTGGCGGTGGTGATGTGGTGTGGTGTGGTGTGGTGTGGTGTGTATGTGTGTGTGTCTGTGTGTCTGTGAGTGTGTGCTTTGGCATTGTCTGTGAGTCCATTTAAGAGGTATGTTAAGTAAGCAGTGGTGGATTTTGTGTGAATCGTTATAAAAGTATGTTTTGTGTAAGCCTAAGTGCATACACACGGGGACCGGATGAAAAAAAGCATATGATTGCTTATTCTGTTATCCTCGATATAAAAGAATAAATAAATAAATAAATAAATAAATATGTTTGATAGTCTGAACAGTTTTTTTTCTGTCTATGTGTGTGTGTGCGTGCGTGCGTGCATGTGTGCGTGCGTGCGTGCATGCATGTGTATGTGTGTGTGTTTGTGTTTATGCACGCGTGTGTGTGAGAGTGTGTGTTTGTATCAGCTCCAGTGAGCCTATTTTGGGGGTTCTTTTTAACACAACCGAGTATACAACGAAATATTTTCCCAGCTCCTCATATTAACCCAACACAACTATCAAATCCTATATGTGCAATCTGTTTCGAGCATTCCTCATCCTATAGCAGTACTTTCTCAAATGTTGGGAGACTTTCTGCTTGTTTGTTGGTTTTCATGGGTTTTTTTTTCTTTCTTCAAATGGTTTTGATGGGCTGATTACTGGTATAAAATTCTTACACTGCTCTGCAGAGTGTGTAGCCACAGTTCTAAACAAGAGGTGTGAGACACACGGAGTAGGCAGCCTCTGAGAGTTCTGCTGTGAACGTTTATAAACATGTAAAAATGCTGGCGCCATGAAGGGAATGATAGGCACGATATGGTTATATATATAGAGAGAGAAGTTGCATAGACAGGGAGCTTTTAGAAGGCTGGGTAGAGAGATGGAGCATGAGATAGGGCAATGGCAGATTCTGTGCGCTGCTTGGAAGTCTGTTAAAGAAAAAAAAGAAGAAGGAAAAAGACTCAATAAAGATTTCTTAACCAAAAAAGAAAAAAAAAACGAACAAAAGAAAGAATGGAAGGAAGGGGCATGGAGCGAGATAATAATGATGATGAGGGGGAGAGAGTAATTCTTTTGAATGAGAAAAGTATTCAACATCATTTTTATATGTGTTTTTTTTTAATCTTTTATATCGAGGTTAATGGAATAAGTACGAGTGTGCTTTTTTACATCAAGTCCCCGTGTATGCAGTATTGTAAATCTTGTCATCTGTTGCCACCGGTACACGATGGCATACTCTTACGAAAAGCGGAACAGGATTTAACAAGTGCGTTCGCACACGGGGCCTCGGTTTACAGTCTCATCCGAAGGACTTTTGGGGAGAGTGGAGTCAGCACTGATGTTAACTCCAGGGGAAAAATCCCCTGAACGAGAATCAAACTCGGGTCGTCAAATTGCGAGCGCAATGTTCTGATCACTAGGCTATCCCGTCCCTCATGGAGAGATGAGTGGGCTTAGTGAGGGTAGGTTGATGGAAATTTGAAATCTTTGACGTTTTCTTTTTGTCAGTCACAAAAAACAGGTAGGTACTTGCTGGGTTACTAGCAAAGAGCAATTAAAAAAACCCAACAAAACAACGAAAAACAAAAGAAAACAAAAAAGACAAATAGCAATATCCACGATCGACCTGTTCGCATGAACATACAAACAATTATGCAGATACACACGTGCGAGCACGTATGAATACTCGCACCGTGCGTATGAGTGCACTCGTACGCATGCACCCTATCCACTCCCCTACCTACATACCTTCCTTCCCCTCTCCACACACATTTATAGGCATACACACACACATACACACACACGCGCGTGCGCGCACACACACGCACGCACGCACGCATACACACACATATCTGTATAACACATTAGACTGATACTCTGCCATGGAAGATGCAATCAAGAAAGATAACCGAGGAAGAACTGACGAACCACGACAAGCATAGCCATGGCTTGTGTCCCTTACATCAGGCACTTCTCTCTTCTCTCATGTAGAAGTCTAGTATCAAACAAGCGTGGCCTAGGCCGAAACCTTTGTCAGTTAGCAGTGTAACTTAGCACTAAGGTCGACATTAAAATGTCAGAATGCTTTGAAATTATGTCATGGTGAGATTGTCTACGTCCATGACAACCTTTTAGCAAATAGCTAGGGGCGAAATTAGGGGCGAAAAAAATCATTTCGTGAGTATGGCTGCCTGTTATCGTGAGGAACTTGAAAACAGCTATACATGCAAACCTCACATCCAGTGTGTACTTTAAGGCCTCAGGGTAATTCACGGGTATGATGGGTGAGTCAGAGTGCATATTTATTCTGGGTGACCCTCGGGGTGTTAAGATCGTTGGGAAGGGACAGATGTGTCCCTGACTTAAGAAAACAAGCCAGATCAATCAATATCTGTAACCTGGAGGCCATCGTGCATCGTACAGTTGTGAGATGCATCAGTGCACACTGCTGGTTGCCTGTTTGAGGTTATTTTACAAGTAG
>CM060317.1:20896044-20898544 GCA_030674155.1 Stramonita haemastoma
TCCTTATCTGACGGTACGGGTTCCAGCCACCACCGAGACACTGTTTGGGGGACCCCCCCCCCCCCCCTGGAGCTGATTGATTTTAATACCGACTCCACTACCCCTCTCCAATACCTCCACTATTGTGTGCAACTAGCAACAGATGGTAATTTTTACAAATAGAAGAAGAAAGAAAGAAAAACTCCGTGCACGCTGGTGTTGTGTTTAGACATCAACCCCGAAGTTAGACCCGCGACTGTATTAGTCTCATGGTAGGCAAACGGTTGCATACGCGTAATGGTAGAAAAGGGTGCACACGACAGCAGAGGAACAAAAG
Organism: Stramonita haemastoma; assembly: GCA_030674155.1. NCBI lineage: Eukaryota > Metazoa > Mollusca > Gastropoda > Neogastropoda > Muricidae > Stramonita > Stramonita haemastoma. Next base: position 20,896,361 of record CM060317.1, read on the forward strand.
GGGAAAAACGTCGCCCATTTCCCCGCTAGTTTCTGTTGCTGCAGCAGCAATATACCACCACATGTTTTCGGAATACCTGTGGGCTAATTTAGTGCACACATGGTTATGCAAACTGTCGTTCCCGCTACACATGTTGAGCAGTGTTATATAAAAGTAACTGGTATGTGTAGTGTTCAGAATACGTACCTGTGGGCTGAGCTAGTGCACAAAAGATTTTGCAAAATATCGCTTGCGCTGCACAGCTTGAACAGTATTATTTAAAGGGAGTTCGTATGTGTAGTGTCAGGTTTTCCTTCATTTGTCGAAAGTTTTTAATTTTTATCGATAAAAGACGGTGATAGCGATTTGATGGTGGTGGTGGTGGTGGTGGTGGTGGTGGTGGTGATGATGATGATGATGATGATGATGATGATGATGATGATGATGATGATGATGATTACAACTGGCGATGATCATTAGACAAATTAGGTATAGAATACTTTGAAAATGAGAGATAAGAAAATAATCAATTGAGGTGAGACGTAATTATGACAGAAGCAGCAAGACTTTATTCTGATGTTCTGAAAACACACGTGTATGTTTACAGTAGTATCGTATTTTGTATGCATCTTCTTTTGCTTTTTGTGCTTTTGTGCACGAGCACGCGCATCAAACACACACGCGCGTGTGCGCGCGCACACAAACACACACACAAACACACACACGCATGCACGCACACACGAGAGAGAGACACACACACACAATGACAAGAGAGAGATGGAGACAAGCCTAGTCAAGTTCTTTTATTTCGAGAATAATGAATAAGCGCTCATGTGCTATTTTTTTTACATCCGGTCTCTGCCTTTATCAGGGATTACATCATTGAGACAGAGACACACAAACAGACAGATAGACAGACAGACAGTCAGAGAAGGAGAGAGAAAGAGAGAGAGAGTGTGTGTGTGTGTGTTTTGTGTTTGTGTGTGTGCACGCGCGTGCGTGTGTGCATGCGTGCACGTGCGCGCGCGCGCGCGCGTGTGTGTGGCTGACTCGTTTGCAATTAAAAAAGTACAGTTATTTAAAATTAAAAAAAAAAAAACACACAAAAAACAACACTTTTGAATTGAGGTCTGGGGACTTCAACACAAATGACTGACTTCATTTACAGCACACGAAAGTCAAAACTCCTTTCGCTCCTCAAAAAAATGACACATGCATACAACATACAAAAGAAAAAGGAGAGAACAAAGCAAAAACAAAAAAGTGGAGGAGGTGGAGGGATGGGGGCTTATGCTGTCCGCAAAAAGACAAAACCTTTTTCAAAGGGGGGGGGGGGGGTAAAAACAGGGAGGAAAAAAATTGTTCGTTCATTTGTACAGTTTCACCTGCCACTTGTACACCACGTCTCTCCTATCTATCATCGTACTTGTAGAGCTCGCCTGCTTCCTCCTCCTCCTCCTCCTCCTCCTCCTCCTCCTCTTCTTCTTCTTCTTCTTCTCTTTACCTGTTTTTCAGCAGCGTAGTGTAGTGTAGTGTAGTGTAGTGACATGGCTGCCAAAAGACATGAGAGTCTTGTTTTTTACTGCCAGTGGCAAAGCTCCAGCTAGTAAACAGCGCAGACTATAGTTCTTGCTTTGCCAAGTTCTTGATTCAAACACTCGGCTAACATGGTGTGTGTGTGTGTGTGTGTGTGTGTGTGTGTGTGTGTGTGTGTGTGTGTGTGTGTGTGTGTGTGTGTGTGTGTGTGTGTGTGTGTGTGTGTGTGTGTGTGTGAGAGAGAGAGAGAGAGAGAGAGGTGTAGGGAGCTTGTAGTAGTACTAGTAGGGTGGTGGGATAAAAAAAAAAATGTATATGTATGAGTACGCCGTGTGGGATGTGTGTGTGCGTGTGCGTATGTGTGTGTGCGTATGTGCGCGTGCACGTGCAAGTACCCTCCACTTCTTCTTCTCTTAACCCTCTGTGTGTGTGTGTGTGTGTGTGTGTGTGTGTGTGTGTGTGTGTGTGTGTGTGTGTGTGTGTGTGTGTGTGTGTGTGTGTGTGTATTTGTGTGTGTGTATTTGTGTGTGTGTATTTGTGTGTGTGTATGTGTGTGTCCGCGCACGCACGTATATGCGTGATGTTTTTTTTTTCATTTTTTCTTTCTTTATCAAGAATCGTCATCATCATCATCATCATCATCTTCTTCTTCTTCTTCTTCTTCTTCTT
>CM060317.1:20908544-20911044 GCA_030674155.1 Stramonita haemastoma
CTGCAAGTATGTGTGCTGATGAAATAGATGAAAATGAAATAAGAGATGGAGCTTGGGAATTTAATCGTCCGATTGCTATAGATGAGGTTCTTCTAGCCGTAAGGAAAATAAAAGATAAAAAAGCAGCAGGTATTGATGGTATTATTGGAGAATTTTTAAAGAATTCTGTTAGGTGTAGCCAGGTTATCAGTTTCTTTGTTACTTTATTTAATGCTTTATTTGATAAAGGTATTTTTCCAACAGCTTGGTCTGAATCAATTGTTGTTCCCTTGTATAAGAAAGGTGATACTGCTGATCCGAACAACTATAGAGGTATATCGATCTGTAATATTGCAAGTAAACTTTATAGTTCAATTATTAATCATAGACTTCAGGAATGGGTAGAAGCAAATAACATAACAGACGAATTTCAGGCTGGTTTTAAGCGCAACTATTCAACAATAGATCATATATTCACATTGTTTGCATGTGTACAGAAACAATTTAGTTTAAACCGTAAGTTGTATGTTGCCTTTATCGATTTTCAGAAGGCGTTTGATTCTGTCAATAGAAGTATCCTATGGCCGATTTTGGTAAAAAATGGAATTTCTGGTAAATTACTTGTTTGTATTATGAGCATGTATATATAGTGTGAAAGCTAGGATTAGAAGTGGTGGTGCTATAACTAATTGTATCAACTGTACTACTGGTGTTAAGCAAGGGGATGTGTGCAGCCCTGTTTTGTTTTCTTTATTCATCAATGAAATAACTAGAGAAGTTCTTGAATTTGGAAGACATGGTGTTTCTTTTCAGGATGATGCCTTAGAATTATTCATTTTACTTTTCGCTGATGACGTTGCATTGATATCTGAAACTGTTGTAGGTCTTCAAAATCAGCTTAACTGTTTACAAAGATCAGCATCGAAAGCTCAACTAACAGTTAATATGTCTAAAAGTAATATAATTGTTTTCAGAAAAGGTGGTTATCTTGCTGCGAGAGAAAGGTGGACTTTTGATGGTGTAATGATGCCTGTGGTTAATGCATATAAATATTTAGGACTATATTTTTCGACACGTTTGAGTTTTATGTTTGCTTGTAAAGATCTTGCATGTCGGGCAAAAAGGGCTTTAATTTTGATAATGCAGAATTTAACTAAGCTGGAGAATTCTTCTTTTGGTTTATTCATGAAACTATTTGACGCACAAGTACAGCCAATTGCTTTGTACGGTGCTGAGATATGGGGACTTGAAGCAGCATCTATTCATAGTGAGAAAGTTCATTTATTTGCCCTCAAGAAATTTCTTTGCGTGTCTAGAAAAACACCTAATAGTCTTGTCTATGGAGAAACAAACCGTTACCCATTACACATTATTTCAGCTCATAGGTGCATACACTATTGGTTGAAACTGACTCAAATGGAGCAGTCTAGACTTCCCCATAAAGCTTATAGAATGTTATATTTATTAGATGAAAAGGGTAAATCAAACTGGGTTACTAAAGTTAAAAGAAAGTTATATGAGAACGGTTTTGGTTATGTGTGGCTTAACCAGGGTGTTGAAAATCACTCCTTGTTCTTACGACTTTTGCGTGATAGATTAATTGCATGTCAGTGGCAGGATTGGCATTCACACATTGAAAGCAGCAGCCGATGTGAAATGTATAGTCTGATCAATCCATCACATTGCATTCCTTTATATCTAACAATGAAAATAGATAGGCATTTGAAAAGAATATTAACAAAATTCAGATTTGGTATCTCAGAATTAAAAACGCATCATTTTTACTATAGACAAGCAAATGAGAGTGATTTAGTTTGTCCTCTTTGTAATATTTCTATTGAAGATGAAATTCATTTCCTATTTGGTTGTTCACAACTTTTAGAATTGAGAAAACAGTTTATACCTCAAAAGTTTTTTCGACAACCTTGTCTACATAGGTTAAACATGCTTATTACGTCTGGAAATGAAGTTATTATGAAACATCTAGCCATTTTTCTGTATAAAGCATTTAAATTGCGGGATACTTTGATTAATTCTTGATGCCTTGTTCTGTTGCAACTATGTGTTGTGAATGAATTCATTGTATAACATTTTGTTACTTGCATTATATTGTTTTTGTGTGTGTTTTCCCCCTTCAAATGTGGCCAAGGCCTTTTGAATAAACCATTCGTATTCGTATTCGTATTCGTATTCGTATTCTCTCTCTCTCTCTCTCTGTCTGTCTGTCTGTCTGTCTGTCTGTCTCTCTCTCTCTCTCTCTCTCTCTCTCTCTCTCTCTCTCTCTCTCTCTCTCTCTCTCCTCTCTCTCTCTCTCTCTCTCTCTCTCTCTCTCTGGTATGCTGGTATGTAGGGGTAGGGAGGGGGTTTCTTAGCTTTATTCCATGATCAGGGCAAGGGCCGGATGAAAAAAAGTATGTAATGCTTACTTACTCTGTTACCCTTGAAAAATAAAGATTATTCATTCATTCATTCATTCATTCATTCATTCATTCATTCTCTCTCTCTCTCTCTCTCTCTCTCT
>CM060317.1:20916044-20921044 GCA_030674155.1 Stramonita haemastoma
TTTGTCTGTCTGTCTATTTGTCTGTCCTGTCTGTCTGTATCTCTCTCTCTCTCTCTCTCTCTCTCTCCTCTCTCTCTCTCTCTCTCTCTCTCTCTCTCTCCTCTCTCTCTCTCTCTTTTCTTTTTTCTAATAATGAACTTGCTATTTCTGGTTATCAGATAATCCGCAAAGATCCTCTCGAACGAAAGGAAACGGGCTTTCTTATTTATGTACACGAAAACATCCGCTACAAACGAGTTGAATCACTTGAAATTTATTGTTTAGAATCAGTTTGGATTCAGATAGCCCTGAAAAAAACGAAACCAATCCTTGTCGGTTTTATTTATAGAAATCCAAAAGAACTTATAGACTGGCATGACAAATTCACTTTAATGATGGAGGAAGCTTCATTACTCTCAGAGGAAATTATCCTATTAGGTGACTTTAATATAGATTTGTTAAAAACTAACCACAATTGGATACAAACTTATGACTCTTTTCATCTGACACAGTTAATTGATAAACCTACAAGAATCACTGACACATCCAAAACTCTGATTGACCACATTTATTCAACTTCACCAAATCATATAATAGAAGTATGTCGCCCTGCCTTTGGATGCAGTGACCACCTTCCAGTATGCTTAACATGGTCAAAAAAAGGTATAAAGATTCCTAAGAACAGTCATAAGATTATTAAATATAGATGCTTATCTTCTTTTGACAAAAATGCATTTTTATTAGATTTACTTAATTCTTCTTTATCTTTGGTCTATCAGTTTACGAGCCCTGATGAAGCGTTTGAGGTATGGTACCACAGTTTTCTCAATATCTACAATGCGCATGCACCCATTAAAAGTAAGCGTGTCAAGAGCAATCCAAAAGTACCATGGATAACTGAGGAGTTAGAAAATGCCATAAAATTAAGAAATCAGCTATCAGTTACAGGAACCAGGGAAGAATATAAAGAACAGCGAAATATAGTAAACAATATGAAACGCTTAAGTAAAAAAAAGTACTTCCAACAGCTAGTTTACTCTAAGTCAGACAATAAATCTGTTTGGAAAGCAATTAACTATTTGACAAATAAAAATGTAACATCTCAAAGTTCATCGCTCAAAGATATATCCGTTGACGATATTAATGCCCATTTCTGCAATATTTCCTCTTCTACAGTACCAATAGACAGATCACATCTTAACAAGCTTGAAACATTAAAACATTACTGTAGATCTAAAAACATTTTATTCAATTTAGATATCCCTCTTATGTGTATTAATGATGTTTACAATTCCCTTACTCATTTGAAACAGACAAATACGAAAGGTCTTGATGGCATTGATGGTAAAATTCTAAAAATAGCTGCCCCCGTCATCGCAGAATCTCTTACATACTTTTATAATTTATGCATTTCTGCTAACACCATTCCTAAAGCTTTTAAAACTGCCAAAGTTATACCTATCTTTAAATCTGGCGACCGTTCAGATCCCTACAATTATAGACCAATCTCTATTCTATCCATATTATCAAAACCTTTAGAGAATCACATCAATAAACATATTCTCCATCACTTAAACCGATATAATTTGTTACATCCTAATCAATCTGGTTTCAGAGCTAACCATTCCTGCCAAACTGCTTTGACAAGCTTGGTTGATCAATGGCTTACTAATATCAATAATAACAAAATCACCGGAGTTATTATAGTAGACTTTGCTAAGGCGTTCGATGTGATTGACCACACTCTATTACTAAAAAAAACTTAAAATCTATGGTCTGTCAGATAGTACTGTCAAACTCATGTTATCATTTCTTTCTGAAAGAAAACAAGTCGTTTCTGATAAAGGTAAGACATCGGCAGTACTATCCAATAACTATGGCGTCCCCCAGGGATCTGTTCTAGGGCCTATTCTTTTTTCTCTATATATAAATGACTTACCCTTATCTCTAAACACACAGTGCGAGTTATTTGCAGATGATACAACTATCCATACCAATCATTCTCAATTGAATGAAGTTACATCTGCTCTGCAAGAAAGTATTCACTGCCTGCTTCGATGGTCAGAGTTAAATCATATGAGTCTTCATCCCAAAAAAACTAAGTACTTAATTATAACAACTCGACAAAAGCGACAAAATCTTTCAAACAATTCTACGGCTATCTATATCAATAACAACAAAATTGATGAAGTAGACCATCATAAAATTCTTGGAATTACAATTGACAATAACCTTTCTTGGATGTACCACATCTCTGCATTATGCAAAAAAGTATCAAAATGTGTACACCAGTTATCTAAAATAAAGCATTTCTTAGACCTAAACGCTAGGAAAATGTTTTTCAATGCATATATTATATCCCATATGAGTTATGCTTCAACGATTTGGGATTCGGCTAGCGCAAATGTTCTCAAGCCATTGTTCAGTGTGCATAGACGAGCTCTAAAACTTGTTCTCTTAAAATCTTCATCATTAACCATTCCTGATTATAAAGCACTTGACATTCTTCCATTAAGATCCAAGCTTAAGCATAATAAGGCAGTGTTTATGTATAAAATCATGTCCGGTTTAGCTCCCCCCTTGCTTCAAAACAGATTCACAATCAATGTCAATCGTCATGCCAATAAGATAATGGTGCCACTTCCAAGAATTGACTTATTTAAATCCACTCTCACATATTCTGGTGGTACACTATGGAATGAGATATCAACCCTCAACCTTCACAAAGCTTGCAGTGTTTCTGTTTTTAAAAAAGTTTATCACGTACATCTTATGGACAATATATCACTATTTTGATGAAATTGATTTCCATTTGCAACACCATTAATAACTAGTATCATGTAATTTCAATCATGTGTAAGTATTATGTCAACTCTTAATCACCACCCCCCAGTACTTTTGTCCCCTCTTTATTCTCCCTCCTTCTCTTTCCCTACCACCACCCTCCCCTCTCTACACCCCTCTCGCTCCAGGGTTTCTTTTGTCTCTCTGTCTTCCTGCCTATCTCTCTGCCTGTTCTACTGTCTCCCTGTCTGTTCTATTTTTTTCCTTCTGTTGTCTGTCTGTCTGTCTGTCTGTCTGTCTGTCTGTCTCTGTCTGTCTGTCTCTTCTCTCTCTCTCTCTCTCTCTCTCTCTCTCTCCTCTCTCTCTCTCTCTCTCTCTCTCTCTCTCCTCTCTCTCTCTCTCTCTCTCTCTCTCTCCTCTCTCTCCCTCTCTACCTCACTCCTCCTCTCCCCCCCCTCTCTCCTATTCTTCTTTTCCCCCTTCCCCAACTTTTCTCTCTTCCCCCACCATTATGTTTGTCTCTTATGTAAAGCGTTTCTACTTCACTGAACTGTCTAGGTGCACATTATATTTCAGATTTATGATGAAACTTTTGTATAATCTTGGGTATGTTATGATTTTGCTCACTTGACTTAAGTAGGTAGTAACTTGTATAATTGTAGTTCTTATTGTTTCCCTGATCCTTTTTTTTTTTTTTTTTTTTTTTTCTCTCTCTCTCTCTCTCCTCTTCCCCCTCCTCTTACTCCTCCTCTCCCTCTTTCCCTCTATTCTATTTTTCTCTTTCTTTGTCCATTTCTTCTTACCCTCTTCAGGAGCTGAAAAAGATAATAACAGCCCGCACCTTATTCCTCTCACTCCTCCCTCTCTCTCTTTTCAAATGTTATAGCTTTATGCTCAAATCTTACGATTGGTTGATTTATTCACCAAATTTTGATTTTCATAGCTTTATACTTGAATTATGCATTTGGATTGATTGGTTGATCGATTCACTTTTTTTTTTTTTTTTTTTCTAAAAGAGGGCTGGATGAAAACAAGCCACCATTGTGCTTAATCTTTTCCCTCAATAAAAATGTTCATTCATTCATTCATTCATTCATTCATTCATTCATTCATTCTCTCTCTCTCTCTACTTCTTCTTCTTCTTCTTCTTCTTCTTCTTCTTCTTCTTCTTCTTCTTCTTCTTCCCCCCTCCCCCCTCTACGTCTGTCTGTCTTTTTCTCTGTCAGTCTGTAACTGATTTTTCAATAATTAAAACACTTCCTCTCTCGCTGTGTGTGCCAATCTGGATTTTCTCAGAGATGTCAAATTATCCTGTCTACTTTTTTGTGGCTTAGGCCAAATGGGGAGGGTGGAATGGGCGAGGGGGGGGAGACGGGGGTAGAAGGAGATGAGGGGATGGATCACTCTACTAGAGCTTAAAGCATTGAACTCGTGGTCTGACGGTAACAGGGGATACAGATTCGAACCCTTTTTTCTTTTTTTATTATTTCGAGGATAATGGAACAAGTACTCGTGTGCTTTTTCATCCAGTCCCCGTGTATATGCAATTTTGTAGATCTTGTCATCTGTTCCTACCGACACCCAATGGCCTACTCTTACGAAAAGCGGGAAAGGATTCATTTGAACGTGTGCGCAAGATGTTCTGCGTGCGTTCGCACTCGGGGCCTCGGTTTACAGTCTCATCCGAAAGACTTTTGGGGAAAGTGGAGTCAGCACTGGTGTAAACTCCAGGGGAAAAATCCCATCGAACGGGAATCGAACTCGGGTCGTCAAATTGCGAGCGCTATGTTCTGACCACCAGGCTCTGACCACTAACCTCCACTCTAGTATTGACTTTATTCCCCTTTAAGTGCCAGAAGAGACTATGAACTGAGGCCCCGTGTATGAACGCGCACAAACGTGTCGTGCACACGCTAAAACCTCATCCGTCTTTCATAATTTTTATAAAAGCAGGTGACCCGTGGCATGGATGACACAAACATACCCAGCATGCACCAGGCTAACTGGGGAGGGATGGACTCTACCAGGTTCAACTTGCCCATGATATTACTACCTGGTATAAGAAAGAAAATCAGTGCAGCGTTCGAACGACTCCTTTAGGAGTTTTGGGAGGTCAAGCCATCTCTGGTGGTTCAAGGTCGCCTCCCCCTCCTTCCTCCACCTCTTGATAGTTGAAAGTCAATCCCCTCCACCTCCTCCTCCTCCTTTTTCCTCCTCCTCCTCCTCCTCCTCCTCCT
>CM060317.1:20923544-20933544 GCA_030674155.1 Stramonita haemastoma
GTGTGGATTTTGTATGCTCTTGCGCGTGCATTCGTGCTTGCTTGAACCAGTGCCATGTACACCCCGTAATCAACCATCCCATTCAAACGTTGCAAACTGTCTGTTCATATTATGGCTGCAGAATGTTTCTCTCTCTCACTCCTTCTCTGGGGTCACCGTGATCTTCAAGGCAAGAAAACACAGACGCCTTTCAAACGTCCCAGTACCAACACGTCTGCATGCCAGAGAAAAAAACAAAATCTTCCCCTCAGCCTCCCCCCCCCCCCCCCCCCCCCCCATCCGCCTGCAATAGAAAAAAAAGATAAAGAAAACGAAGGTAGGGAAAAGTTTGCAATCAGGGGCACAGTTTGCTGCAGGCAACTGCAATGCCAGTTACACCTGGAGGGAAATGCTCGCGTAGTCAGCACAGACGTCTTGTTATATTTCATAGGTGTTTGTTTGGGATATCGTACATACTACTGGGTTGGGTTGTTTGTTTCTTTTTGCCTGTGAGTGTCCGATGGTAAATCAAGTTTTGATATATTATATCTTTATTGGGAAGAGAGAGAACTCTGAACTCTGAAATTTAATGTACTTATGCCTTGGGCCGCAATACATGGTTGACGTAGGAGAGATTGACAAAGAGAGAGAGAGAGAGAGAGAGAGAGAGAGGAGAGAGAGAGAGAGAGAGAGAGAGAGAGAGAGAGAGAGAGAGAGAGAGAGAGAGAGAGAGAGAGAGAGAGAAGAGGCCACAGACGCACAGACACATCTACACCGAGAACCCAAGAGAGTGAATGGCATTTCAGAAGAAAAAAAAAAACGAAAAAGAAATCTTGAACAGAAATTCCTGAAGTAAAGATAACGATACTATTTATAGCTAAAGAGCTTCTGGCATCCCTACAGGGATAAGGGAGAGAAAAAGGGGGGAAGCTGAAGATAAACTACTGAACAGGATGTGTGCATTTTGTATCAGCTCGCTAGAAACATACGGTGGATCAGTTGGTCTTTGATCGTTAACAGATCTGCAGTCTAGAGGTAATGCACCCGTATAGAAATCAAGAAGGTGGAGGTTCCATCTCTAGCTAACTGATCCCAAACCCTTCTTCCATCCACTACCGACTATGAGAGAGGTGCTCTTGGTGCTAGTATTTAAAAGGTAAAGGTGTCCCATAACCTATGTGGTCGTAGGGGAGTGAGGCATCAGAGACCTCAGCTTCTCAAGGGGCCAGCATATTGAGGTCGGTGCCCATCTCCTCTCCCTCGCTGCTTTACCTTTCCTGACCGTAAAGAGGCAGGTACCCTACAGCTGGATGAACTGGGGAACTGTACTTAAGCCAAGGCGCGCTAACGGTCATCCATCCAACTGGTAACCACGCTCGATGCTGCTTAACATTTGCTGGGAGGGAAGCTAGTCCTCTGACCACTGAGCTATCCCGTCCCCGGTGCTAGTATTTAGTATTTATTAACAGATAGCAATTCTCTCTTATGCGGAAGTTGGATGTGCTGGGTCTGACTGGTCAGGCGCTTAGCGGCAGCGAAGCGCATTTTCGCTCATGTTTATGACAGACAACAGCAAGTACTGTTGCTGTCTGAGTGTTCGAACAAAAGGTATTTCAGATGAGACAGTAAACTGTGATCCATTGCACAACATTTAGCACATGTAAAAGAATCTATGGCAACAAAAAGCGTAATCCCTGGCAAAAAAAAAATCTGTAGAAAAACACTGACTTAGAGAAACAAAACATACATACAGATATGGTTGGGTTCTTGTTTTTTTAATACTTTGGTAGTCCTGTGCTTGTTATGGCTTGTTCTTCTTATGGAGACAGTTCAAAGTTCACGTATAATCTTCAATGGCGACACGACATCTTTTCACATTAAGTGATATTAGACGAGCGGGAAAGGGGCGGGGGTGGGTAATTTCATATAGAGAAATTTGTTGGTGCTGAAAATGGTATGCATTTCAATACAAATCAAAGCAAAGTAATGTATTATCTTGTTGTTGTTGTTGTTGTTGATTAAAATGGTTACTTATTGTATGTTATGTGCTCTGTGGTACATTTAAAAATAAAAGAAAGAAACCTATTGAAGAAAGTAGAATACGTGCTTTACCATGATTACAATATGATAATTATATGCAATCGAATGGCGGATATTTGCTGTTGAATATCCTGTCACTTATCGGTTAGTAGAGAGAGAAATCATGCATATGAAAATTAAGGAAGTGGTCATAAAAGCGTTTGTGCACACACACACACACACACACACACACACACACACACACACACACACACACACACACACACACACACACACACACACACATATCCTTCCCCCCACACCCCCACACTACACCACCACCACCACAACCACCACTACCCACCACCAACCGATACAGCAACCCACCGCTCTCTACCGCGCGTGCTACTAGGCCTAGTAAGCCTAGCGCAGGTTTTACCTTCCCCCGTAATAGACCATCTCGTGAGCTCGAGGGGCTGGCTGGCTGGCTGGCTGCAGCCCCATCCGAACCTAGCTCCCAGGCCCCCGCCAGAGGCCCCTCAGTTCCAACTTTCGAGCGCTATGAAGTAGCATGGAACCGTGTCGTTCTGGATCCGTCCGGGTGCCAGCTTTTTTTCGTTCTTCCCCTGGCCCTTCCGCCAAGCCCCGCTGCACTGGGGGACACCCAGCCGGAGCAGACCCTGCCGAGCTTCTTGTTCGTCCTCGTCAGGGCCTCTCCCCTGAAGGTCGTTACCCCTGCGGCTCTGAGGACACCCTCAGACACCTTATCCACATTGTGAGTACAAATTGCGCACCCCGTACCCCCCTTTTTTTTGAGAGAGAGAGAGAGAAAGAAAGAAAAAGAGAGGCAAGGCAAGGCAAATTCTTTTATTCGAGGTTAATAGATAAGTACTCGTGTGCTTTTTTACATCCAGTCCCCGCCCTTTTCAGGGATAACATCAAGATAAAATGATAAAAGAGAGAGAGAGAGAGAGAGAGAGAGAGAGAGAGAGAGAGAGAGAGAGAAGAGAGAGAGAGAGAGAGAGAGAGAGAGAGAGAATGCGAATGCGAAATGTTTATTCAGATTAGAGAGAGAGAGAGAGAGAGAGGAGAGAGAGAGGAGAGAGAGAGAGAGAGAGAGAGAGAGAGAGAGAGAGAGAATGCAACTGCGAATGCGAAATGTTTATTCAGATTAGGCACAGAGAGAGAGAGAGAGAGAGAGAGAGAGAGAGAGAGAGAGAGAGAGAGAGAGAGAGAGAGAGAGAGAGAGAGAGAGAATGCGAAATGTTTATTCAGATTAGGCCCAGACAGACAGACAGACAGACGGACAGACAGAGACAGAGAGGCAGAGAAGGTGATAGAGTGGGGAAGAAAATGTTGCTGGGTTTTCGGTTGGTCTAAGTGGATTGAAACCTTGATGCTTGATTCAAGTTTCACGGGTTCGAATCCCTCTAAGATCCGGTTATTTTTTTTATTATGAGTCATATGTGCAGAGTCCATTCCCTTTTGTAGACTCTCCAGTGAGACAAAATGAGGTCCCGTGGCATGAACAGTATATGTTAATTGATCATGCGTGCACGTTGAACTCACTCCACCTTCAACGAAAGAAAAGACAGGTCATGATGTGCTTGTAGGAATGCCTGATACATTTTAAAACAACAACAACAAAATCCAGTCGTACTTGTGTTAACATGCCATACACGAAGACAGATGATAGTTAAAAACACAACTGTCTACTCAGTGGTTAAACCTTCCAGTTCTCGCCTCGCAGAATAGAGAAGAATCTGTCAGAGAATCTGTGCCATTTCATATTCTTGGGAGGAGAGAGATAGCCTAGTGGTTAGAGAGCTTTGACGGCATGGGTTTGAGCCATTGTCAAGACGTCTGCGTTCGAGGGATTTTTTTCCCCTGGAGTTAACATCAGTACTGGCTCTGCTCCCCCGAAAGACCTTTAGATGAGACTGTAAACCAAGATTCCGTGTGTGAATGGGCGCAGAACATCTTACGGACACATTAAAACCCCGTTCCGCTTTTCAGAAGAGTAGACCATTGCGTGCCAGTAGGAACGGATGACAGTGGGGGGGGGGGGGGGGGGTTCCCAAAAGCATGCACACTGCTCATAAGCAAACTCTTACCATTGATGAGCCTAGCCTCGCAGCTCTAGCCAAGGAACGAAAAAGATTGTATTGATGTATTATAGTGTACATAAGGTGTCATGATTTGTATTGTACAGCATCTTAAAGTCATAGTAAACTATGTCTCTTCCTAGCATTTGCGGGATTATATCATTCCTCAGGACTCGGGCAATAATTGCCTATGTCCTCCTTGGAACTAGCTCTGTAGCAAATTAAAAACTTGTCCAGGGTTGATTAAGAAGTATTTGCGTTTATCTGTTTTATTAAAAAGACTACCGTTTACTCTTTATCCGTTTAGTTATTGAATAAAGAAAAACTGGGAAAAGCAATAATGGGACATTTAATAAACTATATGCTTGTTGTTGCTCATTACTTCAATTTGTGTGCAATGTATTGGGGGGGGGGGGGGGTTGTGAACAAACACCTATTTAAACCTAAAGGAATAGTAAAAAAAAAAAAAAAAAAACATCACAAATACTGTAAAGAATAAAGAAAAGTAGCATTTTAAAGAAAATGCAACATTGAATTGATGTTACTGAGGTTCATGATGACTGAGAGAAGTCAAATGCGTGCGTTTGAAGGTATACTTATGCGATGAGTCAAATAATCAAAATGCAGATGGATTCTGTAGGGAAAAAAGGGTAGAAATGAATTTTGTTACTGTTTTCCCACAGTAGGCAGCAAAAACACATACAAACATTTACTGTAAGAAACTGTGAGATTCCAAACCCTTCTTCTTTTGCTGTTCGTCAATCTGCTTCATCATCATCATCATCATCATCATCATCCATCTTCTTCTTCTTCTTCTTCTTCTTCTTCTTCTTCATCTTCTTCTTCTTCTTCTTCTTCTTCTTCTTCTTCTTCTTCTTCTTCTTCTTCTTCTTTTCCTCCCATCTCCTCCTTCTCCTCCCCGCTGCATACACGTTGGAGTGACTGACTGGAGGTGAGACATCATGACTAACTCATGGAGTGTATTTCTATAACGTAAAAGCTAGTCAGTCTGTGCGCTGTTATGCTGCTAGAGTCTTGTGGAATGTTTGCATATCACACCCACCAGCTCTGAATGTCAGTGCTGTGTTTGTACATGGAACAAATGGCAGTTTTCTCCATTTAGTATATGACTGCTCGCGCGCGCGTGTTTGTAGTGTGTGAGTGTGTGTGTGTGTGTGTGTGTGTGTGTGTGTGTGTGTGTGTGTGTGTGTGTGTGTGTGTGTGTGTGTGTGTGTGTGTGTGTGTGTGTGTGTGTGTGTGTGTGTGTGTGTGTGTGTGTGTGTGTGTGTGTGTGTGTGTGTGTGTAACATATTTGCTGAGCACTTCTATCTGATAATTATGTATATTGCTTCTGTTTGTAAAAAAAAAATCGAATAAGCAATAGCTAACAGCAGTCATTGTGGAATTGAAAAGAGCATCACGGGGGGGGGGGGGAGGGGAGAGAGAGAGAGAGAGAGAGAGAGAGAGAGAGAGAGGAGAGAGAGAGAGAGAGACTTCAGACTTTTACTGTACATCGGCCTTAGGCCACAAGTCTGAAGTCTGAGAGAGAGAGGAGAGAGAGAGAGAGAGAGAGAGAGAGAGAGAGAGAGAGAGAGAGAGAGAGAGAGAGAGAGAGAGAGAGAGGAGAGGAGAGAGAGAGAGAGAGATTTCTATAGGGTGGGGTTGTTTTTGGAGAAGGGGTTGTCTCCTTACAGTAACGTTTCACGGTCTGGCATTTTCATGGAAAATTCTTTTTTGTTACAAATTTGGTCGTAATTGTGACCAAACTTATTTTTTAGTCCGATAAAAACAGGATGAAGACTTTTAATCAGATAAAATCATGTCAGTACATTAAGAAAATATTTCAGTGTTTGACAGTTTCATACACAGGTTACAGATTATGGAAACGGCATGAGTAGTTAATGAGTTCATCCCATGACTTAATGATACACGATGTAAGATTGTTTAAACAAACGGATTACTTGTAAGAAAATGACATTGACAGCTGTTTCACCCTAACTTTGTATGAAAAACAAATGTGAAGTGTGTGTGTGTGTGTGTGTGTGTGTGTTTGGTTGTGTGTGTGTGTGTGTGTGTGTGTGTGTGTGTGTGTGTGTGTGTGTGTGTGTGTGTGTGTGTGTGTGTGTGTGTGTGTGTGTGTGTGTTTGTGTGACTGAGGGGGGGGAGGGGGGGGTGGCGAAGATGTGCTTTGAATCTAAAAAGGAAATAAGATAACATAAACACATTCTCTCTTAAGATCGACTGTAACCATAGTGGTTCTCTGTGCTGGCCCAATTTCCGCCGAATTCAGTAAAGGATCATTTTTAGGGTAGGAGTATGAGAGGAGATGAGGTGTGCTTTCAATCCAAACATGAATTAATATCAAACCAAAAGAAATATGAGCGTATAAAACTACCGTAACTATAGTCGTTCTGTGTGCTGGCGCAGTCAAGTTTCCTGGGCGTTTCCCGCCAATCGGAGTTAGCCTAAGTACTGGAGGAGTAGGCTGCCTGCCGGCCCCTCACTTGGCGGGAAACTCATCACGTACAGGGTCGACACTGCTGTCAGACTCAGATAGGTCGAGCCGGGATACAGACTGTGGTTTCTCAGCCTCCTGTCACTGGGGATCAGTAGACTTCCCGTGGTAACAGGCCAGCTCACTGACGCACACAGTGAACTGATACATCCCCCGTCCAAAGCCCACCTTATCCCTCTCCTCCCCTACCTTACTTCCATACCTCTACCATCATCCACTAACCCCCCCCCCTTCACACACACACACACACACACACACGCACACACACACACACACACACAAACACACACACACAACACACACACACACACACACACACACACACACACACACACACACACACACACACACACACACACACACACACACAACTTCCAACTCCGATTTTTTTTTCAAATCCAGTATAAGTCGGTCGTTTGTGTTCTTGGTAACGTGCCAGGACTCTTCAAACCGCTGAGCTTAACCCTACCCTAGTCGTGATCTGATTTTTTTTTCGTCGTGGCAATGCGTTTTCGTGTGTGTGTGTGTGTGTGTGTGTGTGTGTGTGTGTGTGTGTGTGTGTGTGTGTGTGTGTGTGTGTGTGTGTGTGTGTGTGTGTGATATTTTATTGTATACAACTTCAAAACACGGCAGATTTTTCTGCGTGAAATTCGGGATGCTGTCCCTGAGGAAAGCACATAGCCACAACAGCAGCGCTTCTCAATAGTTTTTGCGTACACACACCCGCACGCGTGCACAAAGACAGACAGACAGACAGACAGACAGATACACACACACACACACACACACACACACACACACACACTCACACACACACACACACACACACACACACACACACACACACACACACACACACTTAGGTTTTGTCTGTTCATGTCATGGTAACATAAGCCTTTCTGTTTTGATTCAGAATCATTCAGTCAAGAATTATATTCGTAACATAGATGTTGATCATTGCGATGCTGTATAATGGTCAAAATAGTGATAATTATTGCAAAGAGAACATAAGTTTCACTCGTGTATATCACAACCGCTCAGATAATTGCTGAATAACAACTACACCAAGCCTTTTAAGTCGGGCTTTGCTTGTCGACCGTTAATTAAATCCCAGAGCAGCATAGTTCGCATTCCTGGAGGTAGTGATTTGCTCAATTATGGGGCAGATTGGTGGCTGTGATACCATTAGTCGTCATCTAGCTTAATAGCCCTTGTCGAATCTGTTCTTTCTGGCATGATGAATTATAGCTGGGTCCCTATTTGCGCGTGCAGACATGTTAAATGAGTTTGGTAATTGCTGCCTCCTGGCTTCTCTCCCCTGGTGGTTTTTTTACACTCACTGCTCTCCCCTCTCCCTTTCAGTATGTTTTTCTGTCTGTCTGCTTGTTGTTGTTTTTCTGGTACAATCGAAAGCCTCTTAAAAGAAACATGAAATTTCACAAGTTCATAAAGATGTTAGAAATGATGATAGCAACAGTAGCAGTTGTAGTCGAGACTGGTCAAGGGTTTGGGGATGTGTGCGTGCGTGCGTGCGTGTGTGTGTGTGTGTGTGTGTGTGTGTGTGTGTGTGTGTGTGTGAGTGTGAGTTGAAGGGGCTGTTTTGTTTGTGTTTTATAGAAAGGTTTATAAGCATCCAGTCTTAGTATGTGATCGTTAACTTTCAAGAGGTCTGCTCTGTTTTCCATTAATCATAACCACTGTCATCATCATCAGAGGATATTGCTGTCCCTAACGCTTACTTTGTTCAAGCGATGGAGGAAATTTATAAACATGTTCTTTACATATTATAGCACTTCAGAGTGATGTATTCTTTCACAGTCTTTGATACAATTTGAAAGCTCTCGATAGTTAACAGAAAAAATAATCTGCACAAGATACTGGCTGAAGCCATGGGAGACACAATCCCTTTCATTTTTGCGTTCTGCTCGCTTCTCGTATTTACTAGCGTTGAGAATGTTTATGTTCTTTGGTAATTGCTCCGTGGTAGGCTTGGCTTATAAGCAAAAAGGGAAGAAAAAAACCCGAGTGAATGAATGGTGACTACCATATACAGTGTTCAAAGTAGTTCTTTCTCTGCCCACCCATCACCCCAAATCTTAGAAAGGAGGCGGGAGGGGGATGATCATAATATACATTTTTTATTTCAGATTGTTTCGGTAAAATGCTCAGGTCCTGTCACATGAATGTTTCGAGCCAAAACATAATATTGACAATGACCTCCAATAACAACAAAGTGGTATATATAGAGACAGAAACAAATGATTGGGAGCCAGTCCTTGGGACTCGACATATCAAAACGGGTTATGCCTGGAGGGAGATATTGAAATAAGTGGCGTAGGAACGGCAGGAAAGGGACGTCACAGAAGATGAGGCAGCAAAAAACCAAAAACCAAAAACCAAACCAAAACCAAAAAAAATATCGGGGATGGGGGAAGGGGAGGCGCGCCTCTACCACCACACTTTACCATCTCAACGTCTTTCAGAGAGCAAGGAGATAAAGATGGCGGAAATGGCTGTAAGCCTTACAGACCTAATGTAGGGATGGGCAGCTGTCCAGATTTCTGGCAGCCTCATTTTTTTTTTTTTACGTTCTCGCGAACTCCTCTGACACGGCGACTCCTGCCTTACCCTCAGAGGGCAGGCCAATTTATGGGAGGCATCTGTTAAACCTTGGCCGCGCTTGATTCGTGCCTGTCCGAAGTTCGTGGCCTGGCTGGCGACACGCTGGCAATTTGCGAGCGACCTGTTGCTACCTGTAAAATTCGGTCGGTGGCATGTTGGGCAGATAAGATAGCTAAGTGAATATTTATAGAAATAAAGATGAGAGGAGGACCAAGTGTAGACACCTGTGAAGGAATGGTGGAAAGAGGGGGAGATAGGTAGGAGGAGAAGCAAGGATAAAATAAGACCTACATCTTTAAGATGAACATTATATTCTCCGGCGTTTTGATGAAGGTCCTCCGGAATGTTTTTATTACATAATGCTTGGAATTTGAGAGAGAGAGAGAGAGAGAGAGAGAGAGAGAGAGAGGAGAGAGAGAGAGAGAGAGAGAGAGAGAGAGAGAGAGAGAGAGAGAGAGAGAAGGAGAAGGGGAGGTTGCTTGAAAACACTTAAACTATACCTTTAGGTGACTGCTACAAGAACTATTTTGAATGAAAAAGAACGCATATAACAGTTTATGAAAATACGAAATTGCGTCACAGACCTTGTGCACATCAGAGGAGGCAGGGGAAGAGGGGATGGTTATGGCTGAGCGTGTCTTTCACTGTAATCTAGTCCTCCGACCCCTTGAAGACTTTGACATTGACTACACTGAAGCCTGTAAACGGTGTGTTCCTTAAACGGCCGGTAAGACAGCAGCATGTTGACTACCAAGTTATC
>CM060317.1:20938544-20941044 GCA_030674155.1 Stramonita haemastoma
TATTCTGTATTGTATACCACTTAAGTCATGGCAGATTTATCTGCGTAAAGTTCAGCTACTGACCCCGGGGATAGCACGTCGCCACAAGAGCAGCGCCAACCATTTTTTTCTTTTCCTGTTTACATGATTATGTATTTGGTTTCCTACACACACACACACACACACACACCACACACACACACACACACACACACACACACACACACACACACACACACACACACACACCACACACACACACACACACCACACACACACACACACACACACACACACACACACACATACACACGCACGCACGCACACACGCATACACACACACACACACACACACACACACACACACACACACACACACACACACACGCACATATACACCGTCCTGTTTTACACCTGATCAGTGACTTCCCCACCCAACTTTGCATTTTTTTCTGACTTTTTCCTGTCTTTGTCTTTTTAAAGTCTTTGTGTAGTGTGTTGTGTGGTGTGTGTGTGTGTGTGATGTGTGTGTGTGTGTGTGTGTGTGTGTGTGTGTAGTGGTGTGTGTGTGTGTGAGTTTGGGAGTGTGTGTGGTGGTGTTGTGTGTATGTATGTGTCTTGTGGTGTGTGTATGTATGTGTGGTTTGGTGTGTGTCTGTGTGTCTTTGTCTCTGTGTCTCTCTGTGTGTGTCGTGTGTGTCTTTGTGTGTGTCTGTTGTGTGCCTGTCTGTCTGTATCTGTGTGTGTGTCTGTGTGTGTGTCTCTGTGTATGTGTGTATCTGTATGTATGTGTCTGTGTCTCTGTCTGTATGTGTCTGTGTGTATCTGCGTCTTTTGTGTGTGTGTGTGTGTGTGTGGTATCAGTTCCCTCAGGGTGGCGAGGTGAAAGGGGCAGTGGATGTGATAACTGGCCTGGAGGCGGAGATTCTGGGGCTCCATGACAGGGCTCAGGCCCTGGCTCTCGACCGACAGACACTGGTAATGCCGCCCTTCTCTCTTTCGTTCTTTCTTTTCTTTTGTTTTCTTTTGTTTGTTTCTTTCTTTCTTTTTTTTCTTTCTTTCTTTCTTTCTTTCTTTCTTTCTTTCTTTCTTTCTTTCTTTCTTCTTCTTCGCATTCTTCTTCTTCTTTGCATTCTTCTTCTTCTTCTTTGCTTCTTCTTTGCATTCTTCTTCTTTGCATTCTTCTTCTTCTTTGCATTCTTCTTCTTCTTTGCATTCTTCTTTGCATTCTTTGCATTCTTCTTTGCATTCTTCTTTGCATTCTTCTTCTTCTTCTTCTTCTTCAGAATTCTTCTTCTTCTTCTTCTTCTTCTTCTTCTTCTTCTTCTTCTTCTTCTTCTTCTTCACATTCTTCTTATTCAGAATTCTTCATCTTCTTCTTCAGAATTCTTCTTCTTCTTCTTTGCATTCTTCTTCTTCTTCTTCTTTGCATTCTTCTTCTTGTTCTTCTTGTTCTTCTTGCTCTTCCTCTTCCTCTTCTTCTTTTTCTTCTTCTTCTTCTTCTTCTTCTTCTTCTTCTTCTTCTTCTTCTTCTTCTTCTTCTTCTTCTTCTTCTTCGTCTTCTTCGTCTTCTTCGTCTTCTTCTCTTTTCTGTTAGTGTTTGAATCTACTTTGATGTACTCTGTAAAATCTAAATTTTGTATGAGAAATAACAGCAATATGTTTTCATTGTACATTCACTCAAAGAGAGAATCTAGGGCTGCATTGAAAAGAAAACGTTTTAACATCCATTGTGGGTTTTATGGTAAATGACGTTATGCATGCATTCATACAGGGAAACTCAGTTGTCTGGGGGGGTTTTCTCCCTGTTTCATAGCTAGAGCTCCAAGGTTCGCCAGTGGTGAGATTTTATGTTTATACAACCGTTTTTTCCCTACCATTTAGGTAGCCACATTCCGACTTTTGGGATGATATCTTAACATTACTCCAATGTGCATGTATTTTACAAGTTCTCAGCTTACCTTCTGTGTGTGTGTGTGTGTGTGTGTGTGTGTGTGTGTGTGTGTGTGTGTGTGTGTGTGTGTGTGTGTGTGTGTGTGTGTGTGTGTTTTCAGCTTGACAAAATCAAAGATTTTGAAGGGAAAAACAAGCAGCTGGTCGAGAAAAACAAAAGGTTCTTGGAAAAGAACATTGAACTTACGGCACACAACCGTAGCCTGAAAGATGGCAACCACACGTTTCAACAGCAGCAGAAACTGCTGGTGAGTTGATGCCGCGGGTTGTATGATATAATGTGTTGATTGTTCAGTTATGAACACTTAGATCTTTTTTTGTCTATCTGTCAGTCAGCATGCTTTCTATTTCTTCTTGTTGTTTTTATTCTGTGATGCTCTTTTTTTCTATTTTTGGCTCATAACCTTCCAGAATTTCTCTTTAGTTGATATATTCCTATTCGTTTATTGTTAGGCGTGATCGGCTCATTCTGTACAGTGATGTGAGTGTGGTGCGAAATCCCTTGGTCCAAGGGGAAGCACCGCTGTGTGTATTTGGAAATAGATTCAGCAGTTGTGGATGAGTTGTC
>CM060317.1:20946044-20948544 GCA_030674155.1 Stramonita haemastoma
CATCACACCCAACACAAACCTGCCTAGCCCAACCGCACACAACCCAATCACACCCAACCCAACCCAACCCAACCCACACCCACACCCACTCACTCCCTCACACTTACACCCCAACCCTTTTCCTTACTCCGCTTGCAGACCCGCAGCCAGCTGCAAGCGGACCTGTTCTCGGCGCAGTGCCGCATCGAGCTGCTGGAGAAGGAGATCCGCAGCCTGCAGAGCAAGCACAGCAAGCAGCGCCGCAGCAGCGGCATCATCAGCGGGGTGGATGGCCTACCCGACAACCTGGACATCCCCGCCCTGCTCAAAGAGAGGGACGACCTCTTGACGGCTAGGCATGGTCTGCAGTTAAAGGTGAGATTTCTGCGGGGGGGTGGGGGTTGGAGGGGGGTGGTGGGTGCTTGGGGGTGGGTGTGGTGGTGGTTGGTGGTTGATGGTGGTTGGTGGTTGGTTGGTGGTTGGTTGGTGGTTTGTGGTGGTGGTTAGTGGGGGTGGTTGATGGTTGGTGGTGGGTTGGTGGTGGAAATGGTGATGGGTACTGGAAGTGATATTTAGTATAATTGATGTTAACATTAGAACAGTGTCATAAAATCATTCCAAGAATACAATTATTCATACCGTCATGTTGGAAAGAAATAATCATATCTATATTCTTATTATTCACAGCTAAACAGAACAATGTTTGTTGTCTTAACGATGGTTCTGAGAATGATAAAGGAAACAGTACAGATAGAAATATTTCAAACACCTATACTGAAAATAAGCATCATAATTATGTGTGGGAGGGAGGGTTAATCATGGTAAGAATGGTAGTATCACATGCCCATTCAAGAAGTTTCTTCTTCATGTACAGTCATGCATGCTTCTGTATACATGTACTTATGCATACACACACATGGGCAACACACACAAACGCACACATGCACGCACACACACACGCACGCGCGCACACACACGCACGCGCGCACACTCACACGCACACACATACACACACACCACCACCACCACGGCTTCATTCCACACCCATCCCTCTCCACTTCACTCCACTCCTCTCCTGTCCACTATATTCCACTTCAGAACAAAGAAGCACCTATCTACAGTCCAGTCCCGTTTCATCTTTTAATTAATATTTTACTTAATCAACTCTCTAACCCACCCCCCACCCCATCCTCGCCCCTCCCCTCCTCTTCCCTCCTTCAGCTTGAACAGGCAGACAGCGAATGCAACCGACTGAGGCAAGAGCTGCGCAAAGCGGAAGAACGCGCAGAGGACCTGGAGTTCCGCATTCTGGAACTGGAAGAAAACCCTCCCTGCGAAGGTCTCGACGACCTCGACCCCTTGCCTCCCCCAGACAGTGACCCCGACCTCGACCCTCGCCGCGACAACGACCTTGAGAAAGATGACCTTGACCCAGATGTGGGTGAAGGTCGGGAGAAGGTCAGCAGCATGGCGTGTGTGTGGGACACTAAAACGCTGTTGGCGATATCGTGTTTGAGTGATAACATTGACACCATTATGGCGGCGTTTACAGCCTTGCTGCTCGTTCTTCCTGCATGGTAGCGTTGCTGTTTCGTGGAAGATGTCATATGAATAATGGTAGGGCAGATGTACTGTATCTATACTTGCAGAGAGAGGCAAAGAGGTAAGTTGTTTATAGCAGCATGGGATTTTATTTTCCAGATCAAAAGATTAGTAAACGCAGTTTAGTATCTCTTTCGGTAGTGAGATCTCACTCTTGTTCATTGTTGACTTATAAGTCTGATTTTCTTTTTAGGTAGGCCCTATATGTGTATGCATACATGCATGTACATCCACTTTCACATGTACACATACAAACATAGACATACACACAGACACACACGCGCGCGCACGTACGCACGCACACGCACGCACGCACGCATACGCACGCACGCACGCACGCACACACGCACGCACGCACACACACACACACACACACACACACACACACACACACACACACACACACACACACGATGAACTTCGGGTTATGATGCATGCTTGCATTCTGATCTTCAGTGTTTAATTTTCTATTCATTTTCTTCTTATGGCCCGTTTCCTTTTGTCCATTCCCACACATACACATAGACTTAAGTAAGGGACCACTTGCATCAATGCTCTCTGTCACACACACATACACACACATGCTTGCGGGCGCACATACGCACGCAGCAACGCTCGCACACACACACACACACACACACACACACACACACACACACACACACACACACACACACACACACACACACACACGTGCGCGCTCGCACATACGCACACACACACACACACACACACACACACACACACACACACACACACACAACACACACACACACACACACAGAAGAGAGTCATAGTGCAATCATCTCCACCCAGGGTTTTTTTTTTTTGCCATTTTATGGTAGACTATCACTTATAAGTGGAAGGACATAAAACCAACAATTTTCCTGCTCTCTCCCCTTCATTTTCTTCTTGGCCT
>CM060317.1:20971044-20973544 GCA_030674155.1 Stramonita haemastoma
CAGACCTGGGGAGCAGTTTTAATCCCCGTGGAGCCTGTCCACTTAGCGACAAGAGCCACTATATTGCACAACAGACGTCCTACCACTACCCCTGCCGCCGCCCCTTTCTGTCTGTATCTCGG
The DNA here is from genome assembly GCA_030674155.1 of Stramonita haemastoma. Classification (NCBI taxonomy): domain Eukaryota; kingdom Metazoa; phylum Mollusca; class Gastropoda; order Neogastropoda; family Muricidae; genus Stramonita; species Stramonita haemastoma. Next base: position 20,971,167 of record CM060317.1, read on the forward strand.
CCTGTCTGTTAGTATTTATTACCTTAGTATCTAGCCAGGGATCAAACAAAACAAAACAAAAAAGAACCCCCCCAAACAAAAACCCCGGCCCAAAAAACTCATGAAGAAACAAGGCAAATCAAACAAAACTAAACAAATAGACAAATCTCGGCTTGCTTTCCTACCCAATACCCGCCTGTTGCATTTTAAGGTCCAGATTCCCAACCCCTCCTCCTACCAGCCCCTTTCAACCTGTTTTAAAACCTCTTTTAGGGTGTTTTTTCGCTATATTTATTTTACATACAATTTACAACTACAAGCCTTCACCCCTGTATTCTTTGGAAGAAATTTGATATACTTTGTAATCTAGGACCTGGTTTTGTGCAATATGTCATACACTGATATGCTGTCATCTTTAAAAAAAAAAAGTCATTTTATATGTGTGTTCCTACACACACACACACGCACACACACACACACACACACACACACACACACACACACACACACACACACACACACACACACACACACACAACACACACAGAGTCACACACAGTCACACACACACATGCACGCGCATGCACGCACGCACGCACGCACAGACACATACATATATATATATATATATTATACATGTATACACACATACACTTTGCAACTTGTGTTTGAGTGAGTGAGTGAGTGAGTGAGTGAGTGCGTGCGTGCGTGCGTGCGTGCGTGCGAGTGTGTGTGTGTGTGTGCGTGCGTGCGTGTGTGTGTGTGTGTGTGTTGTGTGTGTGTGTGTGTGTGTGTGTGTGTGTGTGTGTGTGTGTGTGTGTGTGTGTGCAACCTCCGTCCTTTCCTCCCAAGTGTCACCCATACTGTATCAGCTGTAGACAAAATAAAGAATCGATGGATCCCTTGAGTGTGGAAAGTCTACGTAAGCCTAGTAAGCGTGATTATGAATGATGGATCACTTGGTTTGCTAGGCGGTAGAAGTAGTAATGTCTTTTAGTTGTTTTTGTGTGTTTTGGTTATGTATTTTTTTGTTATCCCACCCCCCCCCCTGCCTTTTTTATTTGGGGGTGTGGGGTGGTGTTGTTGTTGTTGTTGGTGGTGGTGGTGGTGGTTCAGGTGGTGGTGGTGGTGGTGGTGGTGGTGTGTGTTGTGTGTGTGTGTGTGTGTGTGTGTGTGTGGTGTGTGTGTGTGTGTGTGTGTGTGTGTGTGTGTGTTGCTAGGTGTGAGAGGTGAAGGTGGGGGTCGAGTGTATACTATTGTCATTTTCTTTGTAGCCGTGTGGCCATGCGTGAAGATAGTGGGGGAAATAATGAAGCTGAATACGCGTATTTGATCTGTAGCGTGAGTTGATATGTTATATATTATATATATAATACTTACAGTGTCGTACGTGTGGAATATGCTTACACGATCTATACAGTAGTTCTAAGCTTTGTGGGATGTATTACAGTTTACACGTGTCTGGCTGTTTGCCCTAGTATGTCCTTTTTGTAAGATTGTGGAGTGGAGTGAATACATTCTGTGTCTTGGTTGCCCCCATCGGTCGGTTTTGTCTGTATGTATATGTACATGTGTTTGTTCGTAGGTTCCGCCGTGTCTGTCTGTCTGCCTGTCTGCCTGCATGTCTGTCTGTCTTTCTGTCTGCCTGCATACCTGTCTGACTGTCTGTCTGTCTGTCGTGTCTGTCTGTCTCTGTCCTCTCTCTCCGTCTCTCTCTCTCTCTCCCTCCCTCTCCCTCCCTCCTCCCCCATCCTTCCTCTCTACTCTCATATCCATCCTTTCTTTTCTTTTCTGTCCACTCTTCTGTCTACTCTCCCTCACTATCTTTTTCGGTTCTCTTCATCCTCTCTCTTACTCGTCCCTCTATTTCGTTCTCTGTCCCTCTATCTATGTCTGTCTGTCCCCCCCCCCCCCCCTCTCTCTCTCTCTCTTTCCATCCGTCTCTCTCCTCCTCCCTCTCTCTCCCTCCCTCCCCACCTCTCTCTCCTTCCCCATTGCTTGTTCCCGCTGTGTCCTTGTTTAGGACGTAACAGGACTGTTAACCAGACATTTTATTTACATTCCTCTGTTCCTTTGCCCTTAATATGCAAGACACAGGCGCTAGTGCAACGCCTCAGAGCTATGCATAAACATTACACCCTTGCACGCGTGCACGCACGCGCGCAGGCTCGCACCCACGCACGTACACACACATATGCAAGCACGCATGCATACACACTCGCATACACACGCACACGCTTTTCTTCAGTATTTCTCCCCTCCCCGCCTCCCACTAGTCAATGAGAAATGAGGAGAGAGTGGCAGAGAGCTAAGGACAGAGACAGCCCCTGTGTGTGTGTTGATTTATTTTTATTCATTTTATTTTATTCTTTTATATTTTTTTATTTATTCTTTTATAT
>CM060317.1:20983544-21013544 GCA_030674155.1 Stramonita haemastoma
AGGACACAGCACACGTGTCCGCCATGAAAGAGGAGGGGGGGAGAGGGGGGAGGTAGTAAAAAGCAACAGACACGCGTGCACGCAGGCACGCACACATGCAAAACACGCACTACACACACACGTGCGCACGCACCCACGCACACAGTCAAGCATATAGCAACAGACTATAGGCTAACTTAAAACTGTTCTTAGGTAGAGTTTGGGGGGGGGGGGGGGGGTAATATCCAGTCACACTGAGGATTACACTGGACATGCAAAAGAGGAAGACAAACAAATGAAAATCTGAAAGCTACACACACAGATCTCAGAAGCTTGACAAATCGAGATCCAGTAGCCAGACAACTTGCAATATGGAAACCAGACAACGGTAGATCTAGTAGCCAGACAACTGGCGATATGGAAACCAAACAACGGTAGATCTAGTAGCCAGACAACTGGCGATATGGAAACCAAACAACGGTAGATCTAGTAGCCAGACAACGGGCAGTATGGAAACCAGACAACGGTAGATCCATGAGCCAGACATCTGGAGAAAGGAAGGGCAAACAACGGTACATTTAGTAGCCAGGCAACTGGAAACTCAGAAGCCAAACGGGAAAGACCAATGAGAGACCTAGAAGTTAGAAAACTCCCCGGAGATTCAGGAGCCAAACGATGGCAGATCAATCCAAAAGCTAGACATCTAGAGATCTTGTAGAAACCATTGCAGATTTCAGAAGTTTGGAACCCCTATCCAGAAGCCAGACTGATTAAGATAATTGATTATAGAAGCCAGACAAATGAGGAAACCAAACAAAGCCAGACAAACAGAGATCCAGAAACCAGACAGAGATCCAATGTCAGTGTAATAAATGGAGACCCATAAGCCAAACAAACGCCGAAAAGTTTCAGTAGCCAGAGAATTTTAAAGAGAAATTAAAGGTTGGAGGGGGGGGGGGGGGGGGAGGGGGGAGATGATGGAAGCTCAGCTAGAGAAACGAAGATTCAGAGTCAGTCAGCCCAGAACAATAAAAGATGAAGGCAAGACACATGTATGCAATCTCCCTGAATCAGAAATCTCTGCAAGGGATATCAATCACAATCACAACAACGACATATATATGCAAAATAAACCAAACCATAGGGAACTCAAGCCATACCAAAAGCCTGCCAAGTGTTCCTCATCAAAGGCCAGTGACCCCTCTTCTTCACGTGTCGTCTGTCAGTGATGACAACACTGTTTGGCAGACCGGACAGACAGTCGGTATCCTAGGGACCCAGTCCTGTGACTGACACTTGGTTGTCATTTCGACAGGAATGGAGAACAGGGGACAAGCATCGGTGAGAGGGGAAAAGGGGGGCCGGGGGAAGGGGGTGGGGAGGGGGGCTGGGGAGGGAGGATAGGATTCCACCGTTATATGCTGTGTCACACTCCTTTTTTTTTGTAGCTGTTTTGCCCAAGGGGGAAGTTTTGAAGAGGATAGGTATGGGATGAACGAAAAAAAGAGGGGGTTGGGGGGGGGGGGGGGGGTCAGAGAACAGGGAAGAAACAGAAGTCTAGAGATAGATTTTAAAGGTTTGAATTTGGGGGGGGGGGGAGGGGGAGGCAGAAAGGAATTTGGGAAGAGAGAGAGAGTGGGGGGGGGGGGGGGGTAACTGCAACAGAAGGAGAAAAAGAAAGGAAAGCTTCGTATCGGGATAACATAATACTATCTCACTACATACTCTTATCAGTGAGAACGACCAGACTTTTATACCCAAGTCATATCAAACTTACCAAGTACAGTCAGTTCCAGGGGCCATGCATGCACCAACCTGGTAGCAAAATGCCGAGGGGGGGGGGGGGGGGAAGGAGAGGGGGGGTTGGGGAGAGAAAAAGGAAAGGTCAGGCTAGCCATGCTTTCCATGTGTTAGCCATATTTGCGACAGGTTTTATTGCTCCATCTTGGCGCTACTCAGGCGCCTTCCCCCATTTTCATCTGCCCCCCCCCTCCCTCTCTCTCTCTCTTTCTGTCTGTCTGTCTGTCTGTCTGTCTGTGTCTGTCTGTCTGTCTGTCTGTCTGTCTGTCTGTCTCTCTCTCTCTCTCTCTCTCTCCTCTCTCTCTCTCTCTCTCTCTCTCTCTCTCTCTCTCTCTCTCCCTCTCCCTCTCTCTTTCTCTGTTCTGTGTGTGTTTAAAAAAACACCCAAAATTCTGCATCTTCTCCCAGTGTCTCCCACTTTCCTTCATGTTTCCCCATTTGTTTTGCCTCTCTCAGTTTCTGTGTCTTTGTCAGACCATTTTCTATTTCCTTGGTGGGTTTTTTGTTGTTGTTTTTCCTCTCTTTCGCGGGAGTGTGAAACTTTCCTGTACATTTTTTTTAAAGAGAGAGAGCTGTAATTGTAATTGCCCTTCAGGGATGATTAAAGAGTTTTTGACTTTGACTTGACTTTGACTGTTTCTTTTACTCTCTCTCTCTCTCTCTCTCTCTCTCTCTCTCTCTCTCTCTCTCTCTCTCTCTCTCTCTCTCTCTCTCTCTCTCTCTCTCTCTCTCTTTGTCTGTCTGTCTGTCTGTCTCACTCGCTGTATTGTGTGTGTGTGTGTGTGTGTGTGTGTGTGTGTGTGTGTGTGTGTGTGTGTTGTGTGTGTGGAGAGAGAGAGAGAGAGAGAGAGAGAGAGAGAGAGAGAGAGAGAGAGAGAGAGAGAGGAGAGAGAGAGAGAGAGAGAGAAGAGGAGAGAGAGAGAGAGAGAGAGAGAGAGGAGAGAGAGAGAGAGAGAGAGAGGTGATTTGCATGTGACCCAGTGTAACTTACCAGTGTCTGTCAGATGATATGTGTATGATATTAGACACATTTTGTCCCATCTATTTGCATGCATGTGACTTTTCTGAATGCTGAAGCCTCATCTCAAAGTACTATGCATGACTGGTGTCTGTTTTCATGCTTGATTGATTTTTTTCTTGAGGCAATTCATGGCCAGATGATAGTATAGATGTTATTAGAATAAGTTAACTGACTGTTTCAAATTTTTCTGTTTAAAAGGAAAAAAAGAGAAAAGTGTGTGTGTGTATGTGTGTGAGTGCATGCATGCATGCATGCTTGCATGTATGCGTGTGTGTGCATGTGCGTGAGTGCACGTGCATGTGTATATGTGTGTGTGTGAGTGCATGTATGCATGCATGAGAGAGAGAGAGACAGACAGACAGACAGACACAGACAGACAGACAGACAGACATACATACATACAGACAGGCAGAAAGGGGTTCTGTTTGCAATATAATCAATCATTATTTGCATTTCAAATCTGATGTATTCCAGGATTATCTTTGCTGTTGGGTGTTCCCCAGCCTAACACCCTACGACTAGTAACTAAGCAACTTTGTAAGGGCCACCCAGAACATGCACTCTGTTTTGCTCATCACAGCAGGGGATCACTGTGAGATTGTAAGTACATGCTGGATGAGAAGTTAATTAACAGGTATAGCAGTTTTCAAGTACTTTTGCCGCATTGGCAGCCATACTCCAACTTCAGAGGATTTTTTTTCTCCCCTAATGTGCAATTTTTTTCTCCCCTAATGGGGGTAGTACAGATCTTGTCGTAGATGAAGACAATTGTCATGGATGAAGAACTTCTCAACACAATAATTCAAAGCATAACAACATTTTAATGTTGAAGGCCTTTACACTTCGCTTACATCAATAAAGTTAATACCTGGCAAAGCTTTAAGGCAGGGCAAAAGTGGGACTGTTTAAATGAAGAAAAACGAAAAATGAAATAAAGTCACTTATAGTTGTGTGTTTCTCTGTGTGTGTGTGTTGCAGAAGGAGGAAGTGAAGGAATGCTTCACTAAGTGCGTGGCAGCCACAGGGGTAGAGTGCCAGCCGGGTGAAGCCAGGTCAGACCCCCCAGAGACCGGGGACACCATGGAGGTGGATCGCCTGCGACAGGAGCTGAAAAAGGCTCTGGAGAAACAGGGGGTCCGCGCTGACGCCTTCCTCAAAAACCTGGGATGTCTGAAGGATGTGGAACAGGTAACAGGCTTGTTGTGTTGGGAGGGAGAGGGAGTGGGAGGGGGGAGGGAGGGAGGGGGGGAGGAAGGGGGAGAGAGAGGGAGGGGGAGAGACACAGACAGATGGACAGACAGACAGACACACAGACAGACAGACACACAGACAGACACACCGACAGAGAGAGAGAGAGAGAGAGAGAGAGAGATGAGAGAGAGAGAGAGAGAGAGAGGAGAGAGAGAGAGGGGAGGCGTGTATGCACAAGAGAAACACACACGCACTCAGTCAATCTAAAGAAAAAAGAACCACAACTTTTTAATCCTTCAACAAAGGCAAAATGACATTCTCCTGCCTACAATGAAACAGTCTAACCTAGAAAAAAAAAAAAAAACGACCATTGTTTTGGACAAGCGATGAAAGAGTTGCCTTTAAACCTCCTGCCTGCTTCATTATCACATTTTTGCCCTCTCTTTTGATCATTGGAATGTTGAAAGCTGGGGATCTGAGGGGGCCGGGGGGAGGCTGATCAACAAAAGCGATTCGCTGATTGTATCAGGCGGTCACTTCCCAGCTGGATTGTTGGAGTGTGGTCAGCAAATGGAAAGCGAGAGATGGACAATAGCAATCAGGGGCACAAGCAGTCCTTTCCTTTTTTCTTTATAGTTTGATTTGGATGAGCCTGAGGGGCGCTTTAGTTGCTCAGGCAGAAAATGTCTTCTCCATTAAGTGAGTAATGAAAATTGTACAGATTGTATCCATTCCAAGGAAGTTTTATAGGTTTGTAGGTAAATTTGTTACTTTTGCATGTTGTACTTTTGTCTTGCTTTCCACATATGTTGACTAGTTTGTTTAGAGAATTTTGAAACATTGAAAAGGAAGGAAAATCATGCTTGGTCACTGCAGTGATTTGGTTTTTGTTTACAGATATAAACCTTTTTATTTTTAAAGAGGAGGGGGGGGGGGGGGGCATTTTTTAGTTCCTTTGTCTACATTATATAAGGTGCCAGAATCTCACAGACATAACATTCAGATGACATGCATCATGCTATTAAAAAAGGTGCGTGGGGAAAAAGAAAAACGTGTTGGTGTCTGTTTTTGAGTTTCATTACCTGGAACCAGAAAGACTCCATAAACTGCTGTGTATATAAGAAAATGGAAGAACATTGTACCATACCAAACTGTATAATAATTTTTTAAAAAATGATGATGATGATGATGATCATAATTATAATAATGGTACTGATAATAATAATAATAATAATAATAATAATAATAATAATAATAATAATAATGATGATGATGATGATGATAATGATAATAATATATGGAATTTATGTAGCACTAACTCTTGTAAAACAAACAAATCGAAGCGCTTGTGTTATATCAGGATGTGTGTATGTGTACCATTGCAGAAGCTGAGCAGTGTGGAGCGGATGGCGATGGAGATGCAGAAGAAAGTCATCGCTCTGCAGCAGGAGCGCGACAGTCTGGAAGAACGTCTGATGCGAGGTGCTCCCCTCTCCCTCAACGCTGAGGTGGAGCGGCGACAAAACCTGGAACTCAAAGTGAGTAGTGATTGGTTCTCTTGTTTTGCTGTATGCCCTCAATGAAAATTGAAGGAGTTATATCAGTCGATTTTTATGATGAGGTTGTTATGTTGAGGTTGTTATGATAATTGTCTTGTGAGGTTTCCAGGCTGTCAAAAGAGATTGTCCAGAACAGTTGGTCTTCCAGCATTATTTTTTTAATAAAAAGTTCCAGTAAATTGAAAAGAATAGTGTGTTTTGTTTCTCTTCTCATTTGAATTCATTAGGGAAGTGTTTGATAATTAGTTCTTTTTATGTTCTTTTTGTATGTCTGGTTATAATGTGATGTTATGGTATTATTTCAATATTTGTTTGCAATCATTGAATTCTCAAATTGACATAATCTTGGAATAGTCGATTTTATGTCAGAAATGGTTAAAAAAAAACCCTTGTGCCTGTTGGTCAGCCAAGCTCTACCTCAATGGCATCAGTGTTACCCCTTGTCTTGTTCAAACTGTATTGTGGTGGTGGTTGTTTACAGGAAGAGATAAGTCGCCTGAGTTGTGCCAAAGAAGAAAGCTCAGCAGAGAACAGTCGGCTGGCTAAGCAGCTGCAAGACAGCGAACACCTCTGCATCTCACTTCAAGAGCAGCTCAAAGAATTTCTGGGTCCTTCGGGCTCCCTAGACATCTGCAACCCAGTCCTCTTGGGCTCAAGCGAGCAGAGCAAAACCGACGCACAGAAAGCAGAAGAAAAAGAAATGAAAAGAGCAGCCTCATCCAGCAACAAGTACATTCAGACAGACAAGCCCACGGACACCAAAAGACGAGACAATAACTCTCGCAGCAGAAGCCGAGACAACGAGAAAGCAGAAATACAAGCTCTCAGGCAAAAGGTCCAAATCCTGGAAGAACAGCTGAAAAAACTGGAAACGGAGAATTTGGAACTGGCGGAAAAATCCCTGCGATCCAACGATTCCTCCTCTGACGACGAAGACCCCGCGCAACCGTCGATAAAGCACAAACCCAAACAGAAGGTGAAGACCCTGGAGAGACAGCTTCAGGTGCTCCACTCCGAAAACATCAGGCTGGCAGACAAACTGGGAGGATACTCACCCGCCACGCGACTGGACCCGAGGAAGTGATCGAGAGAATCGTGGAGCTGGAGGACTACTGCACCGACCTCCAGGATCGCATGCGGGAGTCGGAAGGTCAGGAGCGTCAGACCCGCGATAAACTCCGGGTGGCGGAACAGACCATCAACGAGCTAGAGATCAGCGAGGCGCAGTACAGAGACAGGTGCGACGAGATGTCGCAGATGGAGAGAGAGACCAAGAAACAGCTGCACAGCTTGCAGACCACAGGCCGCGAGCTGAGGGAGATCATTCTGGACAAAGAGGTCATGGAGCAGGCCTTGAAGGAAAAGGTATCAGTACATCTGGCAGGCCTCTCTCTCTCTCCGCCATCTTGGGTTTGCTGCCTTGCCCCGCGTGAGAGTGACATTGCCTGCATAACAGCACGATTTGAGAATGGAGTCTTTAAACACTGTTCCACTAGAAACTTTTTCTACTTTTTTGAGTTGTCAGGATTTGATGAAAAAAATGGAAAGGAACTAAGAAATGTAGTAGTGTTTTGCATGAGAGTGATTTCAGAAAGGAAATTGTGGAGAGAAAAAAAAAAGTAGTTGCATGGAGAATTTTTTTTCCAGGTTTCTTTTCTTCTGAGTTTATTTCTAATGAATGGTTTTACTATTTTTCTGTAGTATGTAGATTTAAAAAAAAAGGCATGGATGTCAAATTCTTTCAGAGTATGAGGTTATTAATGAGTGAATAACATTGCTAATTTGTTCCAGCATAACTAAGGTTCTGTTAATCGTTTGTTTTGCAGTATTGTTTTGCCGTCACACAACTGCTTTATTTTTTGTTTTGTGTGCTTACCTAATAACATGAATGTTCATTCTTCATGTGTGTGTGTGTGTGTGTGTGTGTGTGTGTGTGTGTGTGTGTGTGTGTGTGTGTGTGTGTGTGTTGTGTGTGTGCGTGGTGTGGTGCTTGCATGTGTGTGTGTGTGGTGTGTGTGTTTGAGTGCTGTGTGTGTGTGAGAGTGCATGTGTGTGTGTGTGTGTGTGTGTGTGTGTGTGTGTGTGTGTGTGTGTGTGTGTGTGTGTGTGTGTGTGTGTGTGTGTGTGTGTGTGTGTGTGAGAGTGAGTGAGTGAGTGAGTGAGTGAGTGAGTGAGTGAGTGAGTGAGTGAGTGAGTAGGCTTGAGAGTGTGTCTGCGTGTGAGTGTGTGTGTCTGTGTGTTTGGAGATGGGTGTGTAAGTGTGCATTTGGGGGGGGGGGGGAGGGGGGATGAAAAGAGGAATGAGAAACTAATTTATAAATACTGCATGTGTTTCTGTGATTGTTTTAGTAGTTTAGTGTTTTCCCTCTTTTTCTCCCTTTTTCTTTCTTTCTTTCTTTTGTGTGTTTGTTTGTGTATGTGCATGTGTGTGTGCATGTGTGTGTGCATGTGTGTGTGTGTGTGTGAGTGTATGTGTGTGTGTGTGTGTGTGTGTGTGTGTGTGTGTGTGTGTGTGTGTGTGTGTGTGTGTGTGCCTGCCTGCCTGCCTTTCTGTGTGCGTGTGTGTGTGCGTGCGTGTGTGTATATGTATGTGTTTGCGTAGGTGTTTGCATACCTAATACAATGCATGTGTGTTTGTGTAAATTTAACATATTTTCAGACAGAAATGAAAAATTTGTAGTAAGAAAAATTTTGTTTCTGTTGTTATTTTGTTTTTTGATGTTGCTGCTGCTGTTGCTGCTGTCAGTGGTGTTGTTGTCTAGAATAAAGACTTTTTGATCCAGTAACTATTTTAGAAAGTTTCATGTACTGCTCAGTTAATTATCATTTCAGTTTTTTTGTTAGCGAGCATAAGGATGATATTTTAAGTATGTAATTAAGAATTTTTTAAAAGAAAAAAAACAAGAGAAAAGAAAGTGAGCCTATGAATATCGTTTAGGCCAGAATATTACCAGAAACTCAGTACAAACTCATTTGCTTAATCAATAATGACTGCATGTTTTTTTTTGTTTGGAAGCACCCTTTGAAGAGGAAGACATGAAATAAAATTCAAGGGAAAAAAAGTCTAAAATTGTGAAAAACAGCACTACAGAAAAGAAAAGTAAACTGCATGAATAACTGTGAATAATTTTTTAGATCAATATCAACTGTTGGTTCTCAAATCTGAATTTGAAGAAAATGTGGCATGTGTGGTGATTTTGATTATAGTTGAATCTAGCCTAGATGTTTTGATTTTGGAAGGTTTTTACGTTTTATTTCTTTTGTGTGTGTGTGTGTGTGTGTGTGTGTGTGTGTGTGTGTGTGTGTGTGTGTGTGTTGTGTGTGTGTGTGTTGTTTTTGTTTGGGTTTTTTTTTGGGTTTTTTTGTGTGCAAGGGAAAGAATTTCTGCCTGAAACGAATTTTTTCTAGAATATGTGGATTAAATCTTTATGATGTTATTATAGTGAAGATGAGATTGTGTCTCTGTCATTGCAGCAACCAAAATGAAGATTTCTTTTAAAACTGTATCATTTATTGCCATTTGACAGTTGTCAAAACCTCACGCAATATTTTATGAGTTGATGGATTGAAAAATTTTGCTCTAGTCCGTTTCCGATAAGGATCTTTTTTCTTTTTTAAAATTTTTTTTATGCTGATTTTCATTGTATACTATTGATCAATGATAATTCTTACTGAAAGTCTTAGTTTATCAGTTTTTGTGTTTGCTTTCAGTTTTTATATGTGGGTTTCTTAGCTTTGTTTTTTGTTTTGATTCATGTCTGTGTCTTTTTTGTTTATGTTTCTGTCTGTTTGATTTTTTATCCATGTAAAAATAAAAAAAGAAATTGTGTTTCACACTTTGGATTTTAATAAGTTACTTTTTCATAGTTGGTTTTTTTTTAATCATACTTCTTTATCTCAGTGCTTTTTTTCTTCCTTTACCAGTATAATGTCAAAAGAAAAGAGACATCAAACCAAATCAAATCAAATTCTTTTATTTCGAGGATAACAAATAAACACTCATGCACTTTTTCACACCCAATCCCCACCCTTATCAGCGACAACATAACGTAGCTTGTAAGAAACCTATAACAATCAAACCACTTAAACCAACAACAACGACTTGTCCCCAGGTGGAGTTCCTAGAAAAAGTGGAAGCCCAGTCGTCCGAACGCATCACGGAACTGGAAGCCCTGGAGAAATCCCTGCGCGAGCAGCTGGAGGCCAGAGACGCCTCCTCAGGGGCCGGCGACCCCCTGCACCACGCCCTCAAAGAAAAGCTGGCCGCGGCTGAACAGGAGGTGAAGACCCTGCGGGAAAGCAACAACGAGCTGGAGGAGAACGAGGAAATCCTGCGGGAGAACTGGCGTCGCGTGGCGGACGAGGACGCCAACCGCCTGCGTTGCCTGGAGGAGAAGGTGCGCATGCTGGAGCTGATGAACCAGGACCTCAAGGGCAAGCTGGCCGAGGCCCAGGACTTTGTGGTCATCAACTCCGCCCCCTCCCAGGGCTCCCTGGCCGAGGAGCTGTCAGCCTCCTCCTCCTCGCGGAGAACCCTGGCCAGAGCCCTCAGCGACAGCCCCGTGTCTGGCGGTTCCGATGACGACGAGTCTGGGGAAGAGTCGCCCAAGAAGAAGGTGATTTTTTGTTTGGGGGTTTTGGGTGGTTTTTTTTTTTGCAAGGTGATGTTTTGGTGAGTGTTGTTTGTTTGGTGGTGATGTGTTGTTGATACTGCTGCTGTGATTTTTGTTGTTGTTTTTGTCGTTGATTGTGAAGAGTTTTGAGTTTTTCACTTTTTTTAAAGAATAAAAATTAGAATAACTGTGTAGCAATATAAAAGTTCTTACAAAATGTACAGTTATGGACCAAAATTTGTTTGTAATATGTCAGTGTGTTCTGAAAAGATGCCCAAACAAAAACAAAAAAAAACCCTTAAACTTTTTGCCATTCAGTATTTTTTAAATACTTGTGGAACAGATATCTGAAAAAATATCCATTGATCACCGTTACATGAAAATCCAGGGATAAAACTGAAAGGGAGTTAATAGTTGGTAGCACTCCTGCATTGCTGCTGCTGTTACTACTACTGTTGCTTCTGCTGTTGCTGCTATTGATATATTGCGGGGTGCTGCTATTATTAGTAACACTGTCGTTGCTGTTCCATCTGATAGTAATGATGATGATAAAGAGATGTAAAAATAAGCATCTTTTATCTGACAGCATAATTTTTCAGTGAATAGATCCACCAGACAGACTGTTACATCAACCATAAATTTTCACCCATCAACTGCTCCTTGTTGTGAGCATTCAACTGAAATAGATATAGCATCTGTAAAGTGTATGTTTAGAGGTGTATTAGTATTATATGCTGTGATTTAGGTGGCTGAGAACAGTTTTTTGTGTTTGTGTTGTTGTGTTTGTTGGTTTTTGTTTGTTGCGCTTGTTTCTGTTTGTTGTTGTGGTTGTTTTTGTTTGTTTGTTGTGTTTTTGTTTGTTGTGTTTCTGTTTGTTGTTTTCTTTGCTTCTGTTTGTTGTGTTTTCTTTGTTTCTGCTTGTTGTGTTTCTGTTTCTTTGATGTGTTTTCTTTGTTTCTGCTTGTTGTGTTTCTGTTTCTTTGTTGTGTTTTCATTGTTTCTGCTTGTTGTGATTCTGTTTCTTTGTTGTGTTTTCTTTGTTTCTGCTTGTTGTGTTTCTGTTTCTTTGTTGCGTTTTCATTGTTTCTGTGTGTTGTGTTTCTGTTTCTTTGTTGTGTTTTCTTTGTTTCTGCTTGTTGTGTTTCTGTTTCTTTGTTGTGTTTTCTTTGTTTCTGCTTGTTGTGTTTCTGTTTCTTTGTTGCGTTTTCATTGTTTCTGTGTGTTGTGTTTCTGTTTCTTTGTTGTGTTTTCTTTGTTTCTGCTTGTTGTGTTTCTGTTTCTTTGTTGTGTTTTCTTTGTTTCTGTGTGTTGTGTTTCTGTTTCTTTGTTGTGTTTTCTTTGTTTCTGCTTGTTGTGTTTCTGTTTCTTTGTTGTGTTTTAATTGTTTCTGTGTGTTGTGTTTCTGTTTCTTTGTTGTGTTCTCATTGTTTCTGCTTGTTGTGTTTCTGTTTCTTTGTTGTGTTTTCATTGTTTCTGCTTGTTGTGTTTCTGTTTCTTTGTTGTGTTTTCATTGTTTCTGTGTGTTGTGTTTCTGTTTCTTTGTTGTGTTTTCATTGTTTCTGCTTGTTGTGTTTCTGTTTCTTTGTTGTGTTTTCATTGTTTCTGCTTGTTGTGTTTTCATTGTTTCTGCTTGTTGTGTTTCTGTTTCTTTGTTGTGTTTTCATTGTTTCTGCTTGTTGTGTTTCTGTTTCTTTGTTGTGTTTTCATTGTTTCTGCTTGTTGTGTTTCTGTTTCTTTGTTGTGTTTTCATTGTTTCTGCTTGTTGTGTTTCTGTTTCTTTTGTTGTGTTTTCATTGTTTCTGCTTGTTGTGTTTTTGTTTCTTTGTTTTGTTTTCTTTGTTTCTGTGTGTTGTGTTTCTGTTTCTTTGTTGTGTTTTCATTGTTTCTGTGTGTTGTGTTTCTGTTTTTTTGTTGTGTTTTCATTGTTTCTGCTTGTTGTGTTTCTGGTTCTTTGTTGTGTTTTCATTGTTTCTGCTTGTTGTGTTTCTGTTTCTTTGTTGTGTTTTCTTTGTTTCTGTGTGTTGTGTTTCTGTTTCTTTGTTGTGTTTTCATTGTTTTTGTTTGTTGTGTTTCTGTTTCTTTGTTGTGTTTTCATTGTTTCTGCTTGTTGTGTTTCTGTTTCTTTGTTCTGTTTGTTGTATTTCTGTATGTTTCTGTTTGCTTATTGCATTTTAAAGGTCTTTCATTCCCATCTAGGACCTAATCATTATATAAAGAAACAACATTAAACAATTTTAGCAGGAAACTCTCCCCTTCCCCCACACCAACCTCCATACCCAAGCTTACACAAGAAATATGCACTATCACCACCACCACCCCCCAAAAACAAACCTCAAAAAAACCTCAAGCATTTTTTTCCCAAAACAATTTTGAGTAGTTTGAATGTGCATGAATGGCTGACTGACTGTTGACACACTCACCTGCCAGGTGTCCAAGCTGAAGCGTCAGCTGAGTCTGCTGGAGGAGGAGAAGAACGGGAAGATTGCCGGCCTGCAGGAGAGACTGGCAGACATGAGGGACAATGAGATCAAGCTGAGCGAGACCCTGGCCGAGATGGAGATGACCGAGAGAGAGCTGCGAGCCAAGCTGGCCTTGTATGAAAGCTCTGAGGTGGGTGAGATGGGGTGGTGGGGATTTGGAGATTTTGGTTTGGGGTTTTTGTGTGTGTATGTTTATTCATTCTTTTCTTTGGGTTTTTTGTGTTTTGAAAATTTCACTTCTTGTTCCTTTCTTATTTTTTTGTTTTATTTTTTGTGTTTGTTGTGCCCGATGTTTCTTTTCTGTTCCATTTCCCCCCCTTTAGTTTTTGTTCTTATTTCATGTATTTTTCACTTAATTTTTTTGTTTTTGACAAAGTTGTTAAGAAAAGAATTTTTTTTTTTACCAACACACACACGTGCACCATACTTACACACACTCATAAACACGCAGATACACACATGCATGCATGCATACATGTATGCATGCACACATGCACACACACGCACACTCACACACACACACACACACACACACACACACACACACACACACACACACACACACACCACAAAACACACACACACACACACACACACACACACACACACACACACACACACACACACACACACACACACACACACACACACATACACACACACAAACACAACCACACACTGACACACACACACTTACTGATTTTACATGGTTGAAACCCCCACCCCTGATTCCACCTTTTTTTCTTTTAAAATAAACCCACAAAAACTTTTATTCCTTTAATCTTATTTTGTTTTCCCAAACGGATGCAGGTGACGGTCGAGAAGATGCTGAAGTACCAGGACAAGATCGACGAGTTGAGGACATCGCAGGAATCGCTGCTGGACCAGCTGGAAACCATGGAGACCCAGGAGGTCACCCTGCAGGAACAGCTGGAGGAAACCGAGAGGCGCCTCAAGGGGAAAATTGTCACTCTGGAGGTAGGGCTGTTTGGGGAGGGTGGGGGTGGGAGAGAGAGGGAGGGGGGGGGGAGAGAGGGGGGAGGGAGGGAGAGAGAGACAGAGACAGAGAAAGAGAAGACAGAGAGAGAGGGGGAGGGGGATTGATTGTGAGTGGGTATAGGTGTGGATTTGTATGCAGGATGGGTGGGTGAATATGTATGTGTCACAGTGAGTGTGTGTTCGTATGGTAAGTGGTATGTTGTGAAGTGCATATGTGACGCTCCACCACAAAATGAGTCGCTTAGCACATTACCCAATTTTGCGCTAGGAGCCATTAAAGGCAGGTGGGGGTCAAGCTGTCGATTTTGAGATTTTGATTGATTATTAAACTAGATCTGTTTATGTATCTTATAATGAAATATCAAGGCATAATTTTTATTCCTTTTGCTTTTAAATGTGTTTTGAAAATACCAAAGCACTCATTCTGACAACCTGTTACTAAAATAAACTTGCCCGTTTCTCATTTTGTCACATCCTGCAGTCTATCATTTCAATTTGTAATAATGTTGCACAGAATTGTCCGATTTTCAATCTGTTTTTTGTATTTAATAGCCACTTTATTGCACATTAATAACATGTCAATAACTAAAAAATGACCTCATGTGCACTCCGTCTCATTATGTGGTGGAGCGTCACATATAATATATGCACTAGACAACATACCACTCACCATACGAACACATATATATATTATATATGTATGTGTTTATTGTTTTATCTTTTGATATCAGTTATGTCTGGGTTTTTATGTTAATTCATAGATGTCTATCCCCAAAATCAAAATGCGGCTACCTAAATAATAGGGGTGGGTGGGGTGGGAATGGTCCCATATGCATAAATCTCACCATTGGTAAACCTCAGAGCTCTTGCTGAGGATGGGGAAAAATGTCATCTGTGTGGCCTAATCACTTTTAAGTTACAGCAGATTTTCTTTTGGTGGAATTTAAGTCCAGGCCATCAGGAAAAGAAAAAAAAATGTTATGAACTCTTGCTTCTCAGTTAAAGGTCATCTGCCAAACATCTGTAGATATGAAATGGAATTGAAAAAAAAAGAGAAAAAAAAAATGATAATCATAAAAAATTATTTTCATTATGTCTCCAGGTTGAAATGAAAAACCTCAAGCAAAAAGAACACAAAGGGAACGCCCGGATACGAGAGCTGGAAAAACAGGAGGAAGAACTGAAGGAGAAGGCAAAGAAACAGGCGGAAAAAGAGAACGGACTGTACGTGCGCATCTCGGGGCTGATGGACCAGCTGAAAGAACACAAGCTGAAGATCGAGGAGCAGGAGAAGAAGATGGCAGAGAAGGACGAGCGGTGCCGCAAGGTGGCGTCCCTGGAGGCCAAGTTCCTGCAGATCGAGGGAGCCTACAGGGAGAAGGTCACCGCTCTGGAGGCCAGCCTGGCTGAGGCCCAGGCTCTGCTGGAGGAAGAGGAGAAGAACCACAAAGACACCAGGCAGACGCTGGACAACGCCCTGCAGGCCAGGGACAAGGAGCACACCCAGAGAGTCTTCATCCTGCAGGAGATGTTCGCCCAGAAGGAGAAGGAGCTGAAGGAGACCATCGCCTCTCTGGAGGGCAGCGTGACCGAGAGGGACAGGACGGTGTCTCAGCACCAGAAAATGCTGGACGAGAGAGACGGCCGCATTGCCGGGTTAGAGGGAGAGCTGAGCAGCAAGGAATCCAGGCTCAGTGAGCTAGAGGAGCACACACACAGCAGACAATCAAAGCAGGATGAGCTTGAGCAGAGTGTGAAAGCGAAGGAAGCACATATCGGTAATGTTGAAAAAGAGCTACGCGAGAGAGGTAAGAAAATTGAAACTTTAGAAAAAGATTTGATCGAAAAAGAGTCTGTCATTTCCACACTGGAAAAGGAGGTGGGCGATCTCCAGAAAGACGTGGCTGAAAGGGCACACCTGGAACAAACTCTGAGTCAAAAGGTGGCGCATGTCAGTGAGCTGGAAAGAGATCTGCAGGAAAAAGAATCTAGAATTGCTGAAATGAAGAAAGACCTCAATGAACATTATACTCCCAAGACAGTTCTTGCTGAGAAAGACGTCCAGATTGATCAACTAAAAAATGAACTAGAGAAAAAAGCGTCTTGTTTCAGTGAGCTTGAAAAAGACGTGGAAGAGAAAGGCATAAAGATAACAACATTAGAAAAGGAAGTGAAAGAGAGAGTTTTGCGCATCAGCCAGTTAGAAAGAGACCGTGCAGACAAGGAGGAAGAAGCCAAGAGAATGGTGAACAACGTGGGTGATAAAGATAACCGCATCAGTGAACTTGAATCAGAAATCTGTAACAGAGACTCTCAAGTGACCCGTCTAGAGACTGTTTTAGATGACAGAGAACAGCAGATCAGAGATCTTGAAGCTCAAATGGAAAGAAAGGCTCAGGAAACATCCACCAAACTAGAAGAAGCCAATCAGGTTATCCTGAGCAGAGACAGTCACATTGCAGAGATAGAAGAACAAATCATTCAAACGTCATCTGCGAAGTCAGAACTGGAGAAGAAAGTCACTGAAAAAGAGCTGTGCATATCTCATCTGGAAACACAGCTGACAGACAAAGATTCTGTGGTTTCTGAACAAGTGACTCAGCTACAGTCCAGACTGGACACAGAACAGAAATCTGCCTCCACTAAAGTGTCTTCTCTAGAAGAGGAACTGGTTGCAGTACAATCACAGCTCTCTCAGTCTGCTGTGAAGTCTGAAGACTGTTTCAGAAAGCTGGCTGTGGTTGAGCGTGAACTTGAGGAAGAAAAAGCCCAGATGCAGTCTTTACAGCATCAGACTGAGGCCCTGACAGCAGAAAAAGATCATCTTGTGTCAGAGCTCACAGCAAAGGTCTCTGACCTGGAATCTCAGCTCAGCGAGCAAGAGAGTAGCTTTGATGAACGAATGTCCGTCAGAGAAAATGAGTTTCATCGGTCTTGTGCTTCAATGGAGGCAGAGTGCGAGTCTTTAAGAAGTGATATAACAGAAAAGGGCAAAGCCATTGAAAAGCTGGAATCCACAAAGAATGACTTGCTGTCCAAAATCGAAGACCTGAAAGACAGAGAAAGGGATCTAGAAAACAAACTGTCTGAAGTGGAATTAGATCTCAGCACTGCGTGCCTGCAGAAAGACAGTGAAAGGCAGGCTTCAGAACTGGCCTGGGAAAAGAAAGTGAAAGAGGCAGCACAGGAGAAGGAGACAGCCCTTGAAAAAGTGGATTCTCTTGAAGCAGATGTGCTGTCCAGCAAGCAGAGAGTCCAGCAACAGCTGGAAGAAATGTCCCAGCTGGAAGACAGCTTGAGCAAAGCCAGATCACAGGTGAACAGTCTACAGGACTCCCTTACCCAGCTGCAGCTCCAGGAGAAGGAAAGCAGCTGTCAGAGAGAAGTCATTTTACAGCAGGAAACCATGCTGAAAACCAGAGTGTCCCAGATGGAGGCACAACTGCAGGCCCACTCTCAAGACCAGCAGACCCAGAAGACGACCACTGCCGAACTGTCGCTGCAGAAACAGACCCTGGAACAAGAGCTGCAGAAGGTGAAAGCTGAACTCTCCGACAGTTATGCACAGAATGCCAAACTGCAGGAGACCGTGTTGGAGCTTACCTCACACACAAGATCACTGCAGAAAGAAGTGGCTGACCTTCAGCATCAAATCAAAGACCTTGAACTGTGTCAGGAGCAGGAGAAGGAAGTTCAGCAGATGCTGAAGCAGGAGAGAGAGCGTGTGCAGGACCTGGAGGCAGAGATCAGTGATTTGAAAGATGAAAAGGCATCGGCTCTTGCAAAAACAGAGCAACTTCAGCAGGAATTAAACATCTCCAAGGACAGCGTCCGGAAGCTGGAGACTGATATACAAGTGCTGAACCAGGCAGAAAAGACCCTGAAGTCGCAGATCTCTGCTGAGCAAAGCTCCAGTCTGGAAGCCAAGCGGAAGCTGTCTCAGGCCTCTGAAGAAGCCGCTGTGGGCCAGGAGAGAATAGGGCTGTTGGTGAAAGAAGGGAAGGAGAAGAATGAGGAAATTGGTCAGCTAAAGGCAGACCTGCTGTTGCTAAGACAACAAGTGCAGACACAGCAGAGACAAGGCCTGAGCATGGAGCAGAAAGATCAGGAAATTCACAGTCTGAAAGAAAATGAGAAAGCTCTTCAGAAACGAGAAGCTTCCCAGCGAGAAAGGATACAATCCATGGAGAACCAGATGACGAGGCACCAGGAAGACCACAGCCAGATGTGCCAGAAGCTTCAGGAGCTGGAGAAAAGAGAGAAGGAACTGCTGGAACAGATCACAGACATCGAGCAGAGTGTCATTGTGCCTTTAGAAACTGAAAACACAGAGCTGAAGGAGGAGATGGCGTCAGCCAGACAGCAGAATGAATCCCTCAACCTGCAGCTGGACAAGCAAGAGGAGCAGGCCAGGGAGGATTCGGCAGAACTGGAAGAGCTGAGAAAGACGGTCAATGATCTCCAGCTGTCTCGCACAGAAGCTCAGTCCAAACTGGACTCTGTGACACAGGAACTGGGCCAGCAAGGTTCAGGAAAGATAGTGCTTCAAAATCAGCTAGCTGAGCTAGAGGCCCAAAACACAGACCTGAAAAAGCAACTGGAGCACAGTTCACTTGAACTGAATAAGCTTCAGGCAGAACTCAGCAAAGATTCCCATGATCAAGAAGTACAGACAGAGTGTGATACAAGAGGATCAGAAATGGAATGGCAGCATCTCCAGCAAAAAGTCACTGTACTCCAAGACGCAGAAAGCAAATTCATGTCCAGAATACTGGATCTGGAAGAGCGTGAACAACAGCTGAGTGAAGAGTTGGAAGCAGCTCAAGATCGTCTGAAAGCCAAGGAACAAGATGTCCAAATATCACAGACTCAGGCATTGCTCTCACATCACCCAGTCTCCCATGACTCCTCTACAGATGCTTCCACAGGCACTGAGGACCTTCAAGAAATGAACGGTACCAAAGTTCCTCAACTGTTTGCCCGTGTCCAGGAATTGGAAACAGCCAACCAGCAGCTGTCCAGCGATTTGGAGCAGGCCACAGCTGGAGGAGTAGACAGGAGACAGCTGACAGACAAGCTCCATCTGCTGGAGCAGTCTGAAGAGCGTCTGATGGAGAGAGTCATGGAGTTGGAGGAAAATGAAGTGATGCTTCGCACGCAGATCGATCGTTTCCGTCATCGTGCTAACGCAGCTAACAAACTGGAAGAAGAGGTCAGCCTTCTTCTGCAGCAGGAGGATGACTGGAAAGAGCAGGTAGCAGCTCTGAGCTCTGAAAACTCCTCCCTTGTGGAGAAGCTGAAGTCCCTGAACAGCCAGTTCGGCCAAGAGCAGTCCAGGAACGATGACCTCACTTTCCAAATGGAGGCGGAGCAGCGACAACTGCAGGACGCTCAGAAAGAACTGAAGCATGTGCAAGCCAAGCTGCAAGCTGTCCGTTCAGAGTACGAAGAAAAGCTGTCTGCTCTGGAAGAGAGCGAGAAAAAGATCGAAAGCCAGCTGGATAACCAGTCTCAGCGAGAGTGCGACCTCCGTCAGGAAGTTCAGATACTTCGCGAGGAGATGGAGGACGTGTGTGAGAGATACAAAGAGCTGGAACTGGAAAACTCGGGCCTCAAGCAGGACCACTCCAGGGTGGTGGCTGAGCTGCACGAGGCAGAATCTCGATGCCTGCAGTTGGCAGGGGGGGTATCCCGGGAACCCGCCCTGCAGGCTGCTCAGGCCCAGACCCATCAGGCTGTGCTTCCCTCCGGGACCACCGCGCCCCGCTCAACAACGTCTAGTCCTAACTCTCAGTATTCAACATCGCCACAGATGTGTTCAAAACTCACGGTGCAAATGGTGCCATTGTCTCAACAAGAAGGTGCTCCCAGTTCAGCCACAAGAAGCCAAACATCTCAGCTGAAAAAAGACTTGCTGAAACACGCTCACTCCGGATCACAGACTCCCGGAGATCGCCTCCCTTACCACCAGAGCAGCATGGACTCCTCAGAAGAGCACTGTGACTCGGATTCCAGCGGTGTTCACTCCACGTCGGCCCATTCAGTGAGGATCCTCACTCTGCATGACGCTCTGGAGGAGAATGCCTCCCTCAAAGCTCAGATTCGGGATCTCCAGGCCAGCTCCTCCCCCATGTCTCAAGATCGCTCCTCAGAGGGAAACGCCAGGGCAGCGTCAGCGTCAGGAGCCAGGCAGTCTGCTGAGATGCTCCAGCTGCAGACGGAGATCTGTCGTCTGCAGGCCCGCATAGCAGAGCTGGAGAAGGGTCTGAAGGAGGCGGAGGGGGCGGTGCAGGAAGTGGTGACGGTGGTTAGAACACGCAGCGTCCACACTCTGGAGCAGAAGATCGAAACCATCCAGCAGACTATTCACACTCAGGTCAGTGCTGTTTTTTTGTTTGGTTTTTGAAGGGGGTTGGGGTGGGGGGTGGGGTTGGTGTTGTGTGTGTGGGTTGGGGTGGGGGTGTTTCTCTGTGTGTGTGTGTGTGTGTGTGTTGAGTGAGTGTGTGAGTGTGTGTGAGAGTGTGTGTGTGTGTTTGTGTGTATGTGTGAGAGAGAGAGAGAGAGAGAGAGAGAGAGAGTGTGTGTGTGTGTGTGTGTGTGTGTGTGTGTGTGTGTGTGTGTGTGTGTGGTGTGTATTTCTCTGTGTGTAAAAAAAGACAGAGAGGGAGAGGAAAAAAAGTATGCTTATATTGGTATGCTTGTGAATATGACTTACCTTGTGTGAATAGGTCACCTAGATAGGTATTTTAATTTTTCTTCAGACAGAGATTTTGATTATTGTTTTGTTTTGAAAAGTTAATATGCTTTTTGGTTTTTGACAAAAAATCGTGTCATGGTTTAATCCTCCCCAAGTTGTTTTGTCTACGTTTTATCAGTACTGCAAAGTTGGTTTTATAAAAAAAAATCAACTTGTGACACTTTCCAATAATGGTGCTTTGAGCCCCGCCGACCACATAGTTGTGACACTTTAATGTTTCAAATATACACACAAAACAAATCAAAACAAAACATAAAAGTAGGAAAAAAAGACAAAAACAGCACAATCTATTAAAAAAGAATGATAGAAAAACCCTAAAAATAAATCCCTGCCCCCCCCCCTCTTCCCTAGTCCCTCTCCCTCATCCTCTCCACTCAAATACCCTCTCCTCCCCCTCCACACACACACACACACACACACACACACACACACACACACACACACACACACACACACACACACACACACACACACACACAAACAAACTCAACTCCAAAACCAAAACTTTAAAAAAAAAATCTGCACCAACAGTAACCAGCCAAAAAGCAAAAAAAAACCCCAAAACCCCCCCACAGGTATTCTTACCTGTAAACTGTGTGTTTGTTGTGCAGGGTCCAGCGTGGTCACTGCACCAGGAGCTGCTAGAACTGCTGACCTCCCAGGCTGACCTGCAAAAACAGGTGTCCCACCTGATGGAGACTGAACACAACCTCAGGTCAGTTGATCGGTTCCTGGCATCATCGCTGCGAGTGTGGATTATCTGACTGTACTCGTCGTGTTTGTTTGATTTATTGTGATGTTGCAGTGTTGTTGATGTGTTTGTAAATTGTCATTGTGTGTTTTTATAAATGCAGTTGCTGTGCTCGTCCGTTTGTTTGATTTTTTGTGATGTTGCAGTGTTGTGGACGTGTTTGTGAATTGTCATTGTGTGTTTTTATATAAACACAGTGGTTGGAACCTCCTTCGTTTTGCATTAGCTGCAGTTATGCACAAATAACATTCAGGTGGCATTTCTCATGTGTGAATGCACACAGGATCTTCTGTACAATCTACATGTTAAAACCTGTTCTACTGTTTGATTGTTTGTTGTTGTGTTTAGTCAGCTTTCTCTTGTTTTGTTGGCTTGCTTTCTTTTGACAGTTTTTCGTTGTTTTCTTTAGTCAGCTGTTTTGTCGTTCGTTGTTTTCTTTAGTCAGCTGTTTTGTCGTTCGTTGTTTTCTTTAGTCAGCTGTTTTGTCGTTCGTTGTTTTCTTTAGTCAGCTGTTTTGTCGTTCGTTGTTTTCTTTAGTCAGCTGTTTTGTCGTTCGTTGTTTTCTTTAGTCAGCTGTTTTGTCGTTCGTTGTTTTCTTTAGTCAGCTGTTTTGTCGTTCATTGTTTTCTTTAGTCAGTTTTTTGTCATTTGTTATTTTCTTTAGTCAGGTATTTTAGTCGTTTGTTGTTTTTTTTTGTCAGCTTTTTTGATTTTTGTTGTTTTCTTTAGTCAGCTTTTTTGTCGTTTGTTGTTTTCTGTAGTCAGCTTTTTTTTTTTCTTTAGTCAGCTTTTTTGTTGTTTATTTCATTTTTTTTTAGTCAACTTTTTTTGCTTGTTTGCTTTCTTTAGTCAACTTTTTTGTTGTTGTTTTTTTTGTTTAGTGTTTTCTTTAGTCAACTCTTGTTTTTGTTTATCATTTCCATTAGGTTTTTTTCCTCTTTTCTTTTCTTTAGTCAGCTTTTTTTGTTTGTCTGTTTGTTTGTCATTTTCACTACTCCTCTTTGTGTGTTTGCCCTGCAGGTTGGCCCTGAAGCAGGTGGAAGATGAACTACAGCGGGTGAAAAGTGGTGCAGGACCTTCCATTGGGGGAATCGGCAGATCAGAGTCAGACAGACGCCTCAGTTTTCAGTCCAGGTGAGACAGAGTGCAGGGTTTTTTTCTTTTTTTCTGGGGGGGATGTTTTGTTTTGTTTTGTTTTGTTTGTTTGGGTGGGTATTTTTGTTGTTTTGTCCCTTTTTGTCTTTTGCTATGTTGTTGTGTGCAAAGCTGGGTTTTAGTGGGTTTTTTTGATTTAGGATTTTGGGGGAAAAGTGATGTGTGTGTGTAAGGGATGGGAGAGATGGGGAAGATGTGTGTGTTGTGTGTATGTTGTGTTGTGTTGTGTTGTGTTGTGTTGTGTTGTGTTGTGTTGTGTTGTGTGTGTGTGTGTGTGTGTGTGTGTGTGTGTGTGTGTGTGTGTGTGTGTGTGTGTGTGTGTGTGTGTGTGGAGAGAGAGAGAGAGAGAGAGAGAGAGAGAGAGAGAGGAGAGAGAGAGAGAGAGAGAGAGGAGAGAGAGAGAGAGAGATGAGTTCTTTTCATGTTTTTATTTTCTTCTTATGTTGTTCACTTTCATATTTATGTCTGTCTGTTTCTGTTTATCTCTCTCTATCTCTCTCTCTCTCTCTCTCTCTCTCTCTATCTCTCTCTCTCACTCTCTCTCTCTCTCTCTCTCTCTCTCTCTCTCTCTCTCTCTCTCTCTCTCTCTCTCTCTCTCTCCTCTCTCTCTCTCTCTCCTCTCCTCCCCATCTTCCCCCCCTCTCTCTCTCTCTCTTCCTGTCCTGTCTGTCTGCTTCTCTCTCTCCTACCACACATGCATGCATGCATGCACGCAGCCGCGCACGCACGCACGCACGCACGCACGCACGCCGCACGCACGCACGCACGCACGCACGCACCACGCACAGCACACACACACCACACACACCACACACACACATACCCATATATATAACCACACACACATACTTACACTCACACTCACACTCACACACACCACACACACACACACACACACACACACACACACACACACACACACACACACACACACATGAATGCAACCATGGGGGCAAGATACTTCTGTATTAAAGCATCTATCCTTGTCCCTTGTGCGCTCAAGACTGTCCTATGGACAAGAAGTCTTTTTCAGTGCTCCAAATTACTTGCTTAAGAAAATCCAGAGTCTTGATTGTAAAGCTTTTCGACTTGCTTTAGGTGTACCACCTCATGCCTCATCTATAGGCACATATAAAGAAGTAGGGGTTCTGCCTTTAAATGAATATCGACAACTTGCTGTGGCAAAATATGTTCTAAGAAGTACAACAAATGATAGCAATGTTGAAAAAGAAGTCCAGATAAAGTCTGACTTTCACTTTCCGAAAAGAGCAAGAACTATTAGCTCACTTACCACAATTAGCACGTATACCTCTACACTTTTTAAACATTCAGAACTTAATCCAAATGAAGTAGCTAAATCAGAGGTAAAGTCAGCTCCCTGTCCACCTTGGGAACTGCTTAAAGCTCATTTTGACATTAATTATTCTTCTGTAAGAAAAGTTGACAATGTTAACATTCTTACATCATTAGTAAAGGAACATATTCAAACTACTTACCCTGATCATCTCAAAATCTATTCCGATGGGTCTGTTCTAAATACTAATGAGACAGGTGCAGCTTTCATTATCCCATCATTGAAAGTAGAACGATCTTTCAACCTGGGAAAAAATAAATCTATATTTACAGCTGAGCTAACTGCCATTCTGTTGGCATTATACCATGTACTTGACTTCCCTAAAAACATATTCAACATCCTTATGTGTGTCGATTCTAAATCGGTTTTGCATGCTTTAAACAATTCTACTTCTAAAGTAAGAAAAGACCTCATCACTGAAATCAGGCATCTGGTACACTTTTTGATTTTAAGAGGTAGCACTATTACTTTCTGTTGGGTTCCCTCACATACTGGTATCTATTTTCATGAAAAAGTTGACTGCCTTGCAAAGTTTGGAGCCAGGTGTAAAAATAATTCTTGTGAAATAAATGTTGCCTTATCTCTGCATGAGGGATATAACTTGCTACAAAACGCTTGCTGGAAGCATTTCAGAAAGAAGATAAATGAGTCTGGCTATTGTCCGTATAATAGCCGCACAAGCAATGTGATAGATTTTCAAAATGCTTTAGTATGTAACAAAGTTTCTGGTTGGTATAATCAGAGAAATGTGTCATCCCTCATTTATAGATTTAAACTAAATGCATTCAGGACAAAATACGTGAAAGATGTAAACTGTATTTGTGGTGAGAAGATTACAAATAGTCATGTCATTTTTAATTGTGAACATTTAAAAACATTTTTACCTGCTGTACCTAGTTTGTCACTGGATCAGATTTTGTCTGAACCTTCTTTGCTGTTGGGCATTGTGTTAGCGTTGAAAAGAAGTCCAATAATCCAGTTTTTGTAGTGTTAGGATTAGTTTCTTATTTCAGCATTGTTAAATGACATTTTTCAGTTTATTGTTAACTCTTTCAGGTTTTTGTTTTGTTTTGTTTTTGTTTTTTTGTTTGTTTGTTTGCTTGTTTGTTTGTCTAAAATCACGAAATGTGAATAGACGTTAAACTGAAGATACATACACATGAATGCTCACACCACGCACTCGCGCACATAATTATGATATAAGCTTCCTGTCTGTGTCTCTCCCACTATCTCTGTATTTGTTAACCAGTATGTTCCATTTTCTACCCATGACAAACTTACTGTTTTTCTCTTTTTTCTTATATTTCTTCTTTCTATCTCTTTCTGGTATTCATGTTTTGTCGGCAAGGCTTTTGGGGATGTAGATCTGTGTTTTCAGACTGTCTCAATCTCTGAGTATCCTTCAGTTCTGTCCACTTAAGTGGTATTAGATGACTCAATTTGTGTGCTTGTCGATAATATGTCCTGTATTTTTCCTGTTGTGACTGAACTGATTTGTTCTATTGCTTTTTGTTTTGTCTTTTTCTCTTTGTGGTGTTGGTTAATTAACAAGGCTTTGTTGTGGTCTTGTTTCTGCCTGTCTACTGGCTTTGTGGAGTGCAGTCCTACTTTCTGGGGGGTCCTTTTTCTGTCACTGTTTCTTTTTGTCCCCCAGAAAGTGTGTGTGTGTGTGTGTGTGTGTGTGTGTGTGTGTGTGTGTGTGTGTGTGTGTGTGTGTGTGTGTGTGTGTGTGTGTGTGTGTGTGTGTGTGTGTGTGTGTACGAGCATGTGCGTTTGTGTGTACCAGTACCAGAAAAAGTGGAATCACAGATTTACCTTCGAGAGAAAGAAAGAAGATGGATATTTTTATATTATTTATGTAAAATAAAATTTACATTCTTATCAAGTCCTCTTTATCTACAAAACAAATGTATACCACATATTAGCTACTTAACAGTACTGGAATAAATCTTGTATTCAAGTCATCATTCTCCTTTTTTTGGTGGTGGGGGGGAGGGGGGAGGATGGCATAGACAAGGCTATAATATTTTGCTGTCCGCCTGAATTTCTCTGAGAGAACAAAAAACTTTAAAAAAAAAAAAATTTAAGTTTGTGTACACCAAATACCAAATATAGTGAAGTGAACAGAACTGACATTCTTTCAGAATCTTAGCTGATGTGCATCAGATCAGCTTTAGTAGAGAACACATGTGGATTTCTAATGGGCTTTCTATCTACAAAGCATTTGTCATCTGTAAAGAGATCTGTAATTGAGATTCATAATGAAAATCAGGGTTATCGCTTTGTTTGCAAGAGGATAACTATACCTCACACTCGGAACAAAGAATGACTCTCAAGTGTTGGCTGGGTATGACAAAATATTCAAAGACTCTCAGGTTACAAGTTCCAATTTGCTTACAGAGTTACATGTGTAGTCATCTTAATGTTCCAGCTTTCATCTTCTTCATGGAGCTTTGATATCAGCTAGCAACAATAAGGCATAAAGATGAAAAAAATCTGAACTTGTATGCTGTTGAATTTAGTCATTTTTAGATGGACTTGATAATATAGATCTACTTATATAGTTCATTGTATTGTATTGTATTGTATTGTATTGTATTGTATTGTATTGTATTGTATTGTATTGTATATCACTTAGATCATGGCAAATTTCTGTGGGAAATTTTGGCTGCTCTCCCCTGGAAGAGCACGTCACCACAAGAGTAGTACCAACCATTATTTTTGTTCTTTTTCTCTCTGCATGTGTATTGTTTCCCTATCAGAATTGCTTTTTTTCTACATTCTTTTGCCAAGGACAACTTCCTTGTTGCCTTGGGTTCTTTTACATGCTCTGAATGTGTGTTACACACGGGACTTCAATTTATCATCTCATCCAAGAGACTAGCATCCAGACCACCACTCAGTGTCTAGTGGATGGGGGAAATGAAAAGTTTTGGATTCAGGTGGGGACTGAACCCGGAATTCTTGCTTTCTAGGCAGGTGCCTTACTTCTAGACCACTGAACCACCTTTAAAAAAATATTAGGGACAGGGTCAAGCAATCCACAGTATTATTTTGCCTTAGGGTGGGGGGAGAAGGAACAGAAGAGGCAAATTTGATGTTAATCAGATTTGCACCTGATGCTGCAGAGAATACAACAAAACAAAAAACCATGTAAATTTATAAGAACTAAGTGTTTAAAAAAATGTTTAAATGTTAAAAAGAAATAATTGTCTAAAAATGCATGTTTACAAAAACCCCAATACCACCTCCAGTTGGCAAAAGATGAGTTAGCAAATGAGGATTGAGAGAAAGAGAGAGATAATTTATCACCTTTAATCTGCAATGATAAAGATTCCACGCCAAGCTTCGTCTCACAATAAAATTAGGCCCTTGTGCGTAAATCAAAACAACCAGTAGAATATGAAAAGCTACAGAACAGAAACGAATACACATGGTACTAAGTAACAATACCAAAACATCATATATTATTATCACAAAGCCATACTATTGGTTAATATCAATTAACATTTCTGAGAGAGAGAGAGAGAGAGAGAGAGAGAGAGAGAGAGAGAGAGAGAGAGAGAGAGAGAGAGAGAGAGAGAGAGGAGAGAGAGAGGAGGGGGGGGGGGGGGGGGGGGGCAAGGCAAGGCAAGGCAAATTCTTTTATTCAAGGATAATGAATAAGCACTCGTGTGCTTTTTTACATCTAGTCCCCACCCTTTTCAGGGATAACATCAAGATAAAAAAAACACCTCTAAAACTAAACAGCAACAGTAATAATGATCCAAATACCCAAAGCAAGAAACCATACCAAGAGAGAGAGAGAGACAACAGACAGAGTCTTAAAATTCAGCTGAACAGTGCCCTATTCTCAACACACCCATTTGACAAGAACCGTTTATATATTCCGAACACACAATACGCCCAACGACTGACAGACCGAACTGTTTTCACTGGAGAGAGGAAAAGAGCAAACCACTGAAAGCCCTCCCCCTGCCCCTCTCCGAATAAACGGATCGAATGGGGGACAGGGGGGCTGATGAGCGGGTTGTGACCGTGGTTTGGGAGGGGGGAGGGAGAGGTGGAGTGGAGGGGGGGGGGGTAGCAGGTAACTGGGAAAGATCCTTGAAAGAATAGGCCACGATTGGAATTGAGGTAGGTTCCACAGGCGCTTGCTAATCGGTGTGTGTGTGTGGGAGGGGGGGGGACTTAGGAGGAAAGGGGGGGGGGGGGAGCAGTGAACCCTGGCGGTTATCGATGGCTGGATAATTGGTCAGATCAGGGTGATGGTGTTGCAGATAGAGTAGGAACATGGAAGAAGATGGGGATAAAGGGAGTGATAGGGAGTTCAGATGGCCTTAGGTGATAGACAATTACAGAGCCAGGCGTGTAGTTGTGAAAGAAATGGGATTATGCCGATGACGTGGTTCGTTCATGCGCGCACGCACGCAACAGAGAGAGAGAGAGAGACAGACAGACAGACAGAGATTGATTAGCAGTTTGTCTGCCTGTCAGAAAAATAAAGCGTGACACTTGGTACATCTGCAAATTACATTATTTTTCATCTTTTTGTTTATCTATCTTTTATTTTGATGTGCTATATTATTGTAAATTTTATTGTACAAAAATGTCAAGATAACACAGCTGAATGTGTATGTACGTGTGTGTGTGTGCGCGCGCGCGCGTGCATGCGTGCATGTATGCGCTGGCGTAGGTGTGTATGTGCGTGAGTGTGTTTGTGTGAGTGCGCGCGCGCGCGCGCAAGCGTGCGCATGAGCTCATAAGCCTATGTTTGCGTGTTTTTATGCATGTGTCCATATGCAGAAGAGAAATTTTTAAGATGTGGGAAATGGTTGTCTGTGTCTGTGATATCTATTTGCGCTATTTTCTTTACATGTTGACTGTTTTTAGCTTTGCTTGCTTGTAACCCACATGAATTTCTCGCCCTTTTTGAGCCGTCAAAGAGTTCGCATTCGTATTATATTCAAAGACCCGGATTTGTTTGTTTTTAATCTATCCTTGCATTAAACCCGTACTACTACCCGTATACCCTCTTCCTCAGTCCCGTCTTTCGATCCCCGTTCTGCCCACAATTGCCTCCCCCCCCCCCCCCCCCGCCCCCCAGCCCTCCCCACCCCAGATCTGAGGTATCGAGTGCCTATGGACTGCGGACGATCAGTGTGGCCGTAGACAGTCAGTGCTGCGGCAGACTAACCTGACTGACTGATTTATGGCTTCCAGAAAAGTGAAACTAGTCTATCTGGCACAACAAGTGAAGCCTAGTCGTCGCATACACCCACACCCACTTGTCTCTTGATCACTCACACACACATACAGACACACACACAGCTGCCTGTCTGTCTCCTCCTTCAGGCGAAGTGGATTCTTTTTATTGCCCTGCTTTCTTTGGTAAATCTTGTGTCCGGGGTCGTGGTCTTATTTCTTCGGGTGCGACAGTTCCAGATCGTTGAAAAGCACGTTTGCTTCGTAAATAAATACCACGTGTGTGTGTGTTTTCCTTTTGGAATTATAAAACCACACCTGCCAGCTTTCATTCATCATTTTTTTCAATCCTTGGGTGGTGAGTGCTTGTAAACTAATTATAGTTCGGTGTTTTGTGATGAAATGTTTAGAATTTCTTCATTTCTTGTGCTTTGGTTTCTCCTTATTGTTGGTTTTGTTTTATTTTTAATCAAAGTGATTTGCTCGTAACCTAGATCAATGTTTATCTGGGTTTTTGAGATAAGACAATAATAATGATAAAAAACCTATAGTGTGTCTGTGCTTTATGCAAGTTTTTGTCTCCGTTGTGTTTGTACCAAGACGCATAGTCACCGTGGCAGGCTATAATTATAATTATTATTAGATAGACAGGGACTGAGCGCGATAGTGCAAATTAACAAAACACAGGTAAAGTGAAGAGTTGAATGAGGTTATCGATGAATCGATCAGCCAAGTAGCCTATCTTCCCACCGTCACGATTCAACACACCCATCAAGTGTTAGGCAAAAGCAAAGCGAGAGTTGCGTTGGCGCAGTTCGATTATTTACCTTTTAGAGAAAGAGAAAACAAAATCGACCGTGGACTTTGGGGGACTTTAAAGTGTATCTGAGGGCGCGCGGTTTTTGTCATGTGCAGGTTGAGACTTGCTCATGCAAGCAAGCCAAGCCAGGGAGACTTTGACTTGTGACTGACTGTCAGTGGCAGAGTTGGCATTCCGGTGGGAATTATACTCCGGTCGTCTGATATTGTACCGATAGAGGGCCGAGGGTGTGTATGTGTGTCTGTGCGTGCGTTGCGAGCGTTCATCGAAGGGTTACTGAATTATTGATTCGCAAGACTTGGCCGCACAGAATATC
>CM060317.1:21021044-21041044 GCA_030674155.1 Stramonita haemastoma
GTGGTAAACAATAGCTCTTGTATCATGCAGAGACAATAAAGGGGGGAGGCAGAGGAGTAGGGTAATATGTAAAGACAGGATTTTATTTTGCCGTGGAGTGGTCCTTTTTGGGGGAGATTTCCCTTGGAGTCCACCTTGGTTACAACTCCATTCCTCTATAAGTCCTTTGGATGAGGTTACATATTATAATTAATGTCATATATGCAAACACATGTAGAGCATTTTGTGCATATGTCAGAAAAACATCTGATCTTTCTTTCATGGATGAGAAGGCCTGTTAGTGCTGGTGGTCTAGGTGACTGATACAAAAACAGCCTTTGGGGGTGTGATAGCTTTGTTGTTCAACTGTTGGGCTCATAGATTTGGTTCAATCCACCACCGAGGCACCCATTCAAGGGGTTTTTTCTTCTGGAGTTAACATCAGAACGAACTCCACTCCCTGAAAGTCCTTTAGATGAGACTCTAAACCAAGGCTCTAAGTGCGATCAGACTTGCCCAAGACACACTTCATGAAAGTATCACAGCGGTGCCCAGATGACTTACCAAAGGGGGTACAGACAGAAATCGATTCCTATACTTTCCTGTCCATCAGTTGCCTCCTTTCTTTATTCTCTTACATCTGCACACTCACACCCATTTTCCATTATTCCTGTTCTGTGCCCTGACAGGTGGCCAAAACATGTGAAAATATCACAGCAGTGCCCCCCCCCCAAATAATAATAAAATAAAATAAAAATCACAGCAGTGCCCTGATGATTTACCAAATACAGACAAATCGATTCCTATGCTTTCCTGTCCATAGTTGCCTCCTTTCTTCATTCCCTTACATCTGCACACTCACCCCCATTTTCCATCACTCCTGTCCTCTACCCTGACAGGTGGGCAAAGCCAACTTGGAGCGGAGGCTGCATGACGCAGAGAGACGTCTGTCCTTCCGCCCCCGCCCCACCTCCGCCAGCCGCGAGGAGCTGCTCTTCCGCCTCGAGCAGTTGCAGGAAGACCAGACACAGTGGCGGAAGAAGGTGGAGAACTTGGAAGCCCTCAACAGCCACTACCTCAAGGAGAAGTTGGAGTTGGCCAGCGAGAGGGATTGTCTGGAGCAGAGGTTGCAGGTGGGTTTTTGGGGGATAGTGGTGTTTTACTTAAGTGTAATTGTAAGCTTGTTGGGTGGAAGGGGGAGGCGTGTGTAGGTGTATATGTTCATGCATGCATAGACATATGCAGAATGCACGGACATGCACGCACGCACACACACACATGCATGCACCCACGCAAGCATGCAGGCATGCACACACACACATACACACACACACACACACGTGTTATCAATACTACTTCAAAGCTAGCCTTAATTCCTGCAAAAGGTAGATGTGATTTTTTAAAAATATGTGCTAATGATGTTATCTGTATGCTCACACAAATAGTAAATAGTCTCATCCAAAGAGCTTGCATAGGAATGGGAATGGGAACAACATTAATTCCTGAAGAAAAATCCCTTGAAAACTTCACCTCAGCAGTGACTCAGAAAATATGTGCCTCAGATTATGTTTAGTTTAAGCCTTAAATCTGATGCTCTAAAACACTTACCTACTCTACTACCGCCCTCTCTTTTTAATATAGCATTGCTGAAGTTCATAGCATATCTTCTCCATGGTGTGCAGACTCAGAGTCCCGGTGCAGCAGGGAAGGAGGTGAGTAGTGTGCTGTTTGCGGGAGGCAGGAGGGAGGAGCCTCTGGGCAGCAGCGGAACACCCTCAGAGGCCGAGGCCTGTGTCCAGCAGGAGTCAGACGACGACAACATGCGGGACAAGCCGGAGGATGTGCTGCAGAAGCGCATCAAGGAGCTGGAGAACCTGGAGAGCTATCTCCGGCAACAGGTCAGGGTTCAGCACGGAGTTTTGTTGCGTTTTGATTTTGAGGGTTGAGGGTCTTACTGCGCCTGTCTGAAGATTGACTTTGATTTTGAAGAGGTGATGAACATTTTTAGACCAAGTTATCATTTCACCATATCTTTGTTGTAAGATCAGAGGGACATTGAGTCAGTCAAGTCATTAAAAGCAAGAAAAATTAAAAAATGTGAGACATTACAGTAAGAGGGAAGATGTTCAAGCAATAAAGCCATTAAAACAGACACTGCTGGATGCACATTGTAGGAAATAAACTGTAGTAGTTACTTCAGTTGCTACTTCTTTTTTTATAATCATGTCAGACATCGATATCACAGCTATAATAATTTCCCTTTTTAACCTTTTTTAAAAAACAAAACAAAAAAAAAACAGGAAGCTGTTTCTGATCAGTGAATGTTGGTTTCCAGCTGAGCGAGGTGGAGTCAGACAGAGAGCAGTTGCACGAGATTGCCCGCAAAGACAAAACCACCATCCATGAGCAGAACGTGCGTATCCGAGAGCTGATGCTGCAGGAGAGGAACCTACGCTCCCAGGTGTCGGGCCTGGAAGACAGCGAACGCTCCCTCTACAACCGCTGCAGCGAGCTGGAGGACAATGTGTCTCGGCTGGAAGATCGAGTGCATGAACTGGAGGTGAGAGGGAGGGAGAAAGGGAGGGAGGGAGGGAGGGAGGGAGGGAGGGAGGGAGGGAGGGAGAGAGAGAGAGAGAGAGAGAGAGAGAGAGAGAGAGAGAGAGAGAGAGAGAGAGAGAGAGAGAGAGAGGAGAGAGAGAGAGAGAGGGGGGGGGGGGGGCAGGCAGGCAGACAGGCAGACAGACAGAGGACTTTTTGTGCAAGCAGTGCAAGTTGAGTTGGGGAGAAGGTGGGTGAGGGGTGGTATAGTGTGTAATGACCATACATATTTTGATATGCTGAAATGATTTTTTTTTTTTTTATTGGTTTGGTATGTTCATATTATGTACTTTTGTCATTCTTATGTTAAATTCATAAATGTAACTCTGACTGCCATTCAGGAGTGATTCCTAGACTTAAGAGTGTGTGCATGTGTATGCATGCGCATGCATGTGCAGACTTATGTGTGTGCATATCCATATGACAGCTTTTGCTATAAATAAGAAAAAACATTCACTGGAAAGGAAAATATGACACTTTTATATATCATGTATATATATACCTTGGGTGATAATTGAGTTGTGGTGAAGGTTGTGGTGAAGAAACAACTGATCAGCATACACAAAATTTGCAGAGCTGATTAAAAAAAAAGAAAGAAAAAAACTGGAAAGGGAAATGTTTATT
Organism: Stramonita haemastoma; assembly: GCA_030674155.1. Taxonomy (NCBI): domain Eukaryota; kingdom Metazoa; phylum Mollusca; class Gastropoda; order Neogastropoda; family Muricidae; genus Stramonita; species Stramonita haemastoma. The sequence goes on from CM060317.1 coordinate 21,024,246, forward strand.
CTTGCCACATTAACTCTCTTAGTCCCGATCTGGGATTTGCTGGGAATGAATAATTACCCCTCCTAAGTCCCAGAAACCGGGATTTGCCGGGATTTACACCCAGTAGATTTCCATCACGCTGTGACCATCACTAATTGTTACCACATGTCAAAGCTCTATCAGGCCAGAAGGAGAAACCCTGTTGAGTGTCTGGAAGTAATTATAGCAGCTGGTATGTACTTAGAAGGAGGAAAAGGCCAGCGAGCATGTGTGCCTGACCTGATTTTGTGATGGAATGCAAAATCTAAAAGCAGTTTGTGTTCAGAGAACCTGAATGCAAGAGGGTTAAACTCTTTCTCCTCTCACACTGCCCCAGGTCCACGAGCGGAGGCTGAGAGAGCTGGTGCGCAAGCTGAAGCTGGATGAAGAGGTGTGGCTCAGCAAGTCGGGCGACCTCACCTCCTCCATGGAGCAGCTCTCCTCCTCAGAGGTCTCCTTACGCAAGCTGGTCCAGGACCTCCAGATCGAAAAGGGAGGACTCTCCGACCGCCTGGAGTACCTGGAAGTGCGCGTCAAGGAGCTGGAGTCCCTGGAAACCACCCTGGTGCAGCGGCTGAAGAACTACGAGAACGTGGAAGCCAGCCTGCAGAGCCGGCTACACCAGACGGAGAACTCGGAAGCCGCGGCTCACAGCAAGGCCTCGGAGCTGGACGTGGTCAACATGGACCTGTCTTCCAGGCTGCAGCGCGCTGTGGAGGAGAATGCCGTGCTGTCGCAGCACGTGGCCCAGCAGCAAGGCCAGATCCACGAGATGGACCGCCAGCTGTCGGCCGCCACCGACGCCCAGGTGGGCCTCAGTCAGCACGTGGACAGCCTGCAGAAGAGCGAGGGCGTCTTGCAGAAGAAGGTGAGGGTTTGGAAGTTTGAGGCTGAGCTGTGCTGTCTGCTGCTTCGCTAAATGTCTTTTTCTTTGTCTCTGTGTCTCTGTCTCTGTGTCTCTGTCTGTCTGTCTGTCTGTCTGTCTGTCTGTCTGTCTGTCTGTCGTTGTCTGTCTGTCTGTCTGTCTGTCTGTCTCTCTCTCTCTCTCTCTCTCTCTCTCTCTCTCTCTCTCTCTCTCTCTCTCTCTCTCTCTCTCTCTCTCTCTCTCTCTCTCTCTCTCTGTGCAAGAATTGATAAAATCAATATAGTCCCTTTCTTTCCCTTGCACTGTCTCCAGCACTGGAAACCAAAAGAACAATGGCAAACAAAAACAAGATGCACACGTGCATACACACAAACACGCACACACACACACACACACACACACACCCCTCCTCTTCCTCCTCCCCAACCCCCCCGGAAGTCTATATCCCTCCCTGGCCCTACCCCACCCCTCTCATCCCCCTCCCCCCTTCAAAAAAAGGTCATGAGTGATTATTTTTGATGATGTATTGTATAGCATTGACAAGTTTGAATTTGATACTGTTGCAATAATTATGTTGACAAGAAAGCTAACCATGATATCATACTGTTCCTGTTTCACAGGTGCGGGAATATGAGTTGCGTGACATTGACGCTCAAGCTCGTGTGCGAGAATTGGAACAGACAGAGGAAATTCTGAAGGACAAAATCAACCAGTTACAGCGCAGTGAAAACAGACTGAAATCACGCCTGGTCGAGTTTGAAACTGTCGGCAGCCAGGTAAGGGTGTCTTTGGCAAAACTTTAAAGGAGAATATGTGTCTGAGTGTGTGTGTCTGTGTCTGTGTGTGTGTGTGTGTGTATGTGTGTGTGTGTGTGTGTGTGTGTGCGTGTGTGTGTAAATATGCATGAGGATATTTATTTCATTGGTTTGGAAGCTCCTCGAAGATAAAAGTGTGGTTGTTTCTGTTATGATCTTTTTTAACTCACTCGGGACGGCCAGTTCTCTCCCTTGCTTTTCCCCATGGATGGCCCATTTGTAATGGTTCATAAAAAAAATCACAAAAAATACAAAACTCATAAAAAGAAAATGAAATTTTATGAACTTATGAATAACATGCTAGGTTAGTACATTTCAAAAGATTGAAGCTCCCTTTCTAATATTTAAGCTTTGACAAGCTTGAAGAAAATACTCTGAATTTTGTACTCTGTGTCACAACTCTGTGTCCCCTACTCTCTGCAACCACAAACGAAAGAGTTCGGAACACATGGAATCAACTGACAGTGTTCTGCATTTGACCTTGGATAAGTTCAAGAAGCTATGTTAAGTCATAGTAGTAGTCATAGTATCAAGTTCGAGTCCGGTCGAGGAAATTTTCTTCCTGGAGTTAACATCAGTGCTGACTCCACTCTCCCCAAAAGTCCTTCGGATGAGACTTTAAACCGAGGCCCCGTGTGCGAACGCACGCAGAACATCTTGCGCACACGTTAAAACCTGTTCTGCTTTTCGTAAGAGTAGGCCATCGTGTGCCGGTGGGAACAGATGACAATATTTACAAAACTGCATACACACGGGGACCGGATGAAAAAAAAACACATGATTGCTTATTCTGTTATCCTCGATATAAAAGAATAAATAAAATAAATAAATAAATAAATAAACGCGGCCGCCATGTGAAAAATCTGCAAACAGCAAATCCGCTATAGCGGACAGCCGTCCTCTGAGAGTTAAGCAATACTGGTGGAAGGAGGAGGGTTGTCCTCCCTCTACCAAGGTGAAGTAGATACTGCTGTGCATTTTTGGGGCCAAGATTGGGAACCCTTGCAAGAGTGAAAGGCTTGTGAAACCAGAGAAAGAAACTTTTTTTTTTTTTTAGATTGCAGTACCCTGGTATTGTGTTTTTAAAGTTGGTTCAACAACAATTAATGATTATGTACAGCATCAAAGTACATGTCCTGATGATAAATCTGAAAAAAGGAAAATTTCACAATCTGCAGCCTGTCCTGAAAGCAAAAAAAAAAAAAGAAAAAAATTTAAAACTTTTTTTACCTAGTCAAAGTGTGGTCAGTTCCAGCAATAAATAACACCAGCTGGCCCCAGCTGGGATGAGATGGATTAATCAGCAGCTGAGAGGAGCTGAAAGTAGGCGAAACTAACAGCTGTGTGCATGCTGCATGTATCTCCCCCCCCCCCATCCGAATTCATTCCACGCTAGAAAACATGCCTATTTTCTTTTTCTTCATCATTGCAACAGATGTTGGAGAACATGTCTCCAGCCCAGAAGCAGCAGTTGCCGCAGCAGCTGGAAGAGTGCCAGAAACGTGTGGTTGTCCTCCAGCGACAGTTGAGGGTCGCTCGGGCGGAACAACAGCAGCAGCATCGGCCACCGCGCCCGGCCGAAGAAGGAGGAGAGGATGCGGCCACGCCCGTGAAGGTCCCCACGGCTGCCGCATCCTGGGCTGCGATGCAGAGCAAGGTGGCGCTGCTGGAGGAGGCGGAATATCAGCAGAGCGAGCTGGAGGAACTGAACGCTCGCCTCAGCCACAATATTCTGCAGCTGCGACAGGGCAAGGTAGGGCACAGCGCACAAATCCAACATCACTCAGTTAAGAGTGCTATATGTAGCATGCCTCTTCTTTTTACCTAGTCCAAGTGTGGTCAGTTCCTGCATGCCTCTTCTTTTTACCTAGTCCAAGTGTGGTCAGTTCCTGCTATAATTAGCACCAGCTGGCCCCATCTGGGCTTGGATGGGATGGATTAATTAATTAGCAGCTGAGAGGAGCTGAAAGTGGGGGAAACTTGACAGCTGTGAGGGGGTCCAGGACAGGTTTGGGTTTTTTGGATGTCTTGTCTGTCTGTGTGTGTGTGTATGTGTGTGGGGGGGGTAGCTCTCTTTTTTGTTGTTGTTTTTTTGTCTTTTTATCTCTTGCGTTTATGTTTTTTACTCTCTTTTTTCTTCTCTCTGTCTTTGTCTTTGGCCCTCTTTGTCTCTTTGTCTTTGTCTCTGTCTATCTGACTCTCTCTCTTTCTCGTGTGTGTGTGTGTGTGTGTGTGTGTGTGTGTGTGTGTGTGTGTTGTGTGCGTGTGTGTGTGTGTGTATGGGTTAGTCTGTGTCTGTGTATGAGAAAGACCCCTCCATTAATCAACCAGCCAACCAACCAACCAGTTAACCAACCAGTCAGTCAAATCAGTCGTTCACTGTGTTTTGCATGGTCTGTGTGCAGGGTTCCTGTGGGCATGAGGTGGAACTGGAGGTTCTGAAGAGGAGACTGCATTCCTATCAGAACACCATCCAGGTATTACTGCTCCCCTTAGTTTTACATCCACCTCTCTACTTGTAGGGTAAACTAATGGCTATGGCTACATGTTGATGGGGGGGTGGGAGGGGGAGAAAATAAGGGTGTTGGTAGCCAGGGTGTGGGGGATAGCCCAGGGGTGTGGGGGATAGCCCAGGGGTGTGGGTGTGGGGATAGCCCAGGGGTGTGGGGGGGTAGCCAGGGGTGTGGGGGATAGCCCAGGGGTGTGGGGGGGTAGCCCAGGGGTGTGGGGGATAGCCCAGGGGTGTGGGGGATAGCCCAGGGGTGTGGGGGATAGCCCAGGGGTGTGTGGGGGATAGCCCAGGGGTGTGGGGGGATAGCCCAGGGGTGTGGGGGATAGCCCAGGGGTGTGGGGGGGATAGCCCAGGGGTGTGGGGGATAGCCCAGGGGTGTGGGGGGGTAGCCCAGGGGTGTGGGGGATAGCCCAGGGGTGTGGGGGGTAGCCCAGGGGTGTGGGGGTGATAGCCCAGGGGTGTGGGGGATAGCCCAGGGGTGTGGGGGATAGCCCAGGGGTGTGGGGGATTAGCCCAGGGGTGTGGGGGATAGCCCAGGGGTGTGGGGGGATAGCCCAGGGGTGTGGGGGATAGCCCAGGGGTGGTGGGGGATAGTCCAGGGGTGTGGGGGATAGCCCAGGGGTGTGGGGGATAGCCCAGGGGTGTGGGGGATAGCCCAGGGGTGTGGGGGATAGTCCAGGGGTGTGGGGGATAGCCCAGGTGTGGGTAGCGTGTGGGGGATAGCCCAGGGGTGTGGGGGATAGTCCCAGGGGTGTGGGGGATAGTCCAGGGGTGTGGGGGATAGCCCAGGGGTGTGGGGGGATAGCCCAGTGGTGTGGGGGAGATAGCCCAGTGGTGTGGGGGATAGCCCAGTGGGGTGGGGAGATAGCCCAGAGGTGTGGGGGATAGCCCAGGAGTGAGGGGGATAGCCCAGGAGTGAGGGGGATAGCCCAGGAGTGTGGGGGATAGCCCAGGAGTGTGGGGGATAGCCCAGGAGTGTGGGGGATAGCCCAGTTGGGTGGGGGAGATACTCCAGTGGCTAGAGCATCAAACTTATCTGATTTTCAGCTGAAGGTTTGAGTCTCTGCTGAGGTACGCATTCAAGAAAACCTCTTTCCCCCAAAGAGATGATAATGCTTTTTTGACCCTACTCCCCCTGACTTCTAACTGAGATGCTGTGTGCAAATGCACCTAGAATGATCTTGCACTCGTATAACAATCCTGTCAGCATTTCCTAGAAGAGTAGGCCAGCTATGGCTGATGGGATGGATAACATAACCATACCTAGCGTGCGCCCTGCTAATTGGACAGGCTTGGGCTGAGTCATGTTCAGTGTGCCATTGACACGCTGCTGGAAAATTTCGGTGCACAACCCTGTGAATCCTCTGTGGTTCAGGGAGGGGGTGGGGGAGGAGGGATAAATTAAATTTTTTTAAAAAATACTGAGGACATTTTTTTAACTGGGCTTGTTGGTAGTGTCTAGATTGTTTCAAATGAGAAGAAGGGATCATCATCTTGATGTGTTTTTGATGTGTGTGTGTGTGTGTGTGTGTGTGTGTGTGTGTGTGTGTGTGTGTGTGTGTGTGTGTGTGTGTGTGTGTGTTTCAGAAATTGAAGCATCACCTGTCAGAGGGGCAGGTGCCCTCTTTGTGGGCTGCTGACACAGGTGAGGAACCGTCTGTGTGTGTGATGTGTGTTTTTTTCACAACAGTTCCTCATGTTTATCAATCTCTGTTTACTGTCAAATCAAAGCATTGTTAAGCAAAGTTGCATTTACTTTATCACAGGTAAACATACTTATACCCTGCAACAACAAAAAAAATTTTTGACAACAGATACCTGTAAAACAGTAATTGACATATATTCGTCAATGGTGGGGTATAAGGTGTAATTGACACTGATATCTGCCTTGCCAAAGTTGAAAGACTTTGTAGGATTTGGACTGGAGATGTGTTGTGACTGCGAAAGCAGCATAAACCAACTGCAGAGAATGCTGCTTTTGAGCTTGAAAGAATGGCATAGTTTGAAAATGGAGGATAGATAAAAATGAGTGTACCCTTAAAGCAGATGATGTACTAGATTTCAGTAGGGATGCTTATATGACAGAGAGCCTGAGATAGACTAGATTTGTGATGAGAGTAATGGGAAGGAAAGTGGGACATGTAAAAGAAAAAGCCAAACAATTAAAAAAAACCCAAAAAAGAAAGAAAAGCGAAAAAAAGCAATTTTTGTTTGAAGGTTAATCTGAATCTTAGTGCAGATTTCGAAAATGTGGTTGCCATCAGTAAAAGAATGGAGCAGTAGCCTATTCATATCATACGTGCTACTGTAACCTGGTGAAGATTGATAGGTTGACATTTGTCCTGTCAGGTTTACACCTGTCACCAGGTGTGTGGGTTTGCATATATGGCCATCCAGATGAAGAAGCCATGACTTTTTTTGCATACATGAGATCAAAACACACAACAGATTTAGCCTTCGGAATTTATGATGTATTTTGTATCCCACAAGCAGCCTATCACATTCAGTTTATGTGTGAGTTGTTTTTTTTTATTACTCACGCAACTTATCATTTGGGATTTGTATACATTTCGTATGACATAAGCAGCCTATCCTTTGGAGTTTATATAGATTTCTGTGTCTCTCAAGCAACTTATCTTTGGGAATTTACCTATATTTCCTATCTAACAAGTGACTTACATGTTGGAATTTTCTACATTCTTTGAAGGTTTAAATCAACCTCCATTGCACAAGTTTTACGTAGTTGTGCTTGTTGATTGAAGGGTAGTTCATAGAAAATCATGATAGTGTCAGAATTTGTTGGCCGTAGGAAAAGTAAATGAAAGTTGTAAAGATCCCTAATGGAAATAATGCTTTAACAGAAAAAATCCAGACTTCCTTAAGTTATTTCAGCAACTTCTGATAAACTGGAGGTGGTGGTAGTGGGTTTTGTTGTGTTTTTTTTTTTTTGGGGGGGGGGGTGGATGTTGGGAGGCAGTGAAAGGTGGATTCTGATCTGCCAGGTCAACTTATGTTGACACCAGGTGGTGCTGTAATCTGCTTATGTAAGCATTCAGAATATCAGAGGTGCTTGCCTATTTTTTTTTTTGAAAAAAAGATTATCTATGCATATGTTTGGTAGCAAAGTGAATTTCTTTACATATGTAGTATAGCATGTACACAGTGACACCATGAGAAACCAGAGGCCACACTCAATGCATGTATGCCTGAATATGTGCATGCACACAGACATACCCACAATGCAAAGAAAAGACATTGTTCTTGCACAAAAGCCATTGGTTTAGGTACACTTTACAACACACACACACACACACACACACACACACACACACACACACACACACACACACACACACACACACACACACACACACACACACACACACAGAGCCGGCATACAAAGAAGCAGCCTAGAGGGCAGGTTAATCCCCTGCTTAGCTAGGTGTGCATGAACAGCTGGGCCCGGCTATAGCCACTGAATAGCCTGAGAAATGATCAGCAGGGAGATGTACAATCCATAAAAGGCCATCGCAGGGGGCGACAGCTGGGAGGGAAGTGAGTGGTGGGGACTGAGGCGGTAATCCAGCAAGGACAGCCTCCCGACTGACACAGATTGCCACTGCCTGCAGGATCAATGTGGAAAGATAGACTGAAGCCTTGTGTTCAGTGGGCGATCCTAGCTGGTCGGGTCACATTGTGTGTGAATCATGGTTGAAGTCTTGTCAGGGAGGCTGGTGAAAACATTCTTTATGTAACAGTGGTTGTGGTCTGGGGATGGACTCTTTCATTTCGTGGCTGTGGCTTTCATGGCTCGTGTGTTTCCAAGGTGCTGGTAGTTGAAAGGTATGTGGCTGAATTTGTCCCAGTTTCTCACTAGGTGATGGTCAACAGTAGTGAGCTGTAGGCATTCAGTTTATGTGTTATTTATAGCATATGCTGAATAGTTTGATATTTGAAACAAAGGGGTCATTTTTTTCTGGTCAGTCAGTTTGAAAATAGTGAGCATCTTGGAAGTTTGAGATAAATGGACCAATATATTTGAAAGGGTTGAGTTATTATCATGTCCGGAAATGTTGCTTGTAAGTTTGCCAGAATGTGTCAGCAGATGTGTGTTAGTGTGTCATGATATGGTCTTCAATTATCAGATTGTTGTTTGAGTGGCACCTGTGCAGTGTGTATCAAAAACGGCATACTGAAAACAGAAGGATGGTTTAGACAGTTTGTAGCCTGTGTTTCCCAGCTGGAGCCGCTCTGTCTGTCATTGTTGTGAATGTTTTAGTGGGCAGAAGAATAATGAGCAGAGTGTGCGGGTGGTAGAGAAAAAATGAGTCAGCAGAACATTGCGACAGTCGTATTTGAACTTCAGAATACCAGCTGGTGTCAGAAAGCTATACAGGGATGAGTAGATGAGAGCTGATGAGAAAGAAAATAGGTAGAAATGACATATTTCATTGTGATTTTGTATTCAGAACATGACAACAGGATCAGATAAATAACACTAAACACATCGTGCAGAGAAATGACAAATATCAACCTAGACTAGTGTAAACATGTCATTAAAGGGCAGTCACTGAATAGGACACTGACAGGTACATAATATGGTAAAGTTTATATATGATAGGCTAGGACTCTAATGAGCGAGTTATTGATCAAAGATCTTTATATTAACATTACAGTACATTACAGTACAATCTCAAATCATAGTTAAGATAAGATCAGCCTGCCCATTTGTCTGTGCATGCACATGAGCACACACAAACACATGCATGCACATACACATGCAAGCATCCATACATGCATGCAGACAGACAGACATATAGCCTATGATATATATAGATTTTTGTGATCCCATTCTCTGTAATGTTGTTTTTATACACTGTCAGTGATGACTCAGCTGTGCTGTATGTTTATATATTGATTTTCTTTGCTCAGGGACTGTGCTGCCAACTGTTTCACTGCTTTTGCTGACTGTAAACTTTCAGTACAGTACAGTACAGTTCATGGGATGCATAGTTGCTTACTGTAGCTACTTCTAAATGTGTAGTTACTATGTAGATGCTTTTTTTGTTGTTGTTGATCCTAGGCTTTTTTGTCTAATGTGAGAAAACTCTGAAAAGCCCACAACAGGGGCAGAGTCTAGTTTTGTGTGAAACTGATTCAAAAGAATCTGATGCAGTGATGTTTCCAGATAGCCTTCTCCTGTTCACACTGAGCGGATAGATAGGGCTGTAGTTTGGGTTGTCTGATGCTTCAATCTCGGTTGATGAATTTATCACCAGTATTGCTTCTTCACTGAATGAACGCCAGCCCTAATATGGCCCTCAAACGTAGCTGGACTTTCAACAGTAATAACAACTGATATCTTTTTTGGTTCAGAAAGATCTCCATTTTTCTTTCCTGTGCTGTCATGTGTGTGATTGTGGGTTGAGTCTGTTGTGTTTTGTAAAGGGTAGAGTGATTGCTTATTTGCCATCTGTGAGTGTTGATCAGGTCAGTCTGTGTATGACAGGTCAGTCTGTTGATCAGGTCAGTCTGTTGATCAGGTCAGTCTGTTGATCAGGTCAGTCTGTGTATGACAGGTCAGTCTGTTGATCAGGTCAGTCTGTTGATCAGGTCAGTCTGTGTATGGCAAGTCAGTCTGTGTGCATTTTGTGTATGACACTGTTGATGAGGACAGTGTGTATGTTCAGATCAGTCTGTGTTGATCAGGTCAGTGAGTGTGTGCTGATCAGGTCAGTATGTTGATCAGGTCAGTCTGTTGATCAGGCCAGTGTCTGCGTGCTGATCAGGTAGTGTGTGTGTGTTGATAAGGTCATCTGTGTTGATCAGGTCAGTCTGTGTGTTGATCAGGTCTGTCTGTGTGTTGATGAGGTCAGTCTGTGTGTGTGTGTTGATCAGGTCAGGGCCCTGAGAGTGAGGATCTCCCAGCCCGCCATCTCCAGGGGCTGGAATCAGAGAGGGTGCTTCAAAGTGTGCGTAGCCTGACTCAGCAGCCACCCGGGCTCCCGCACACACAGGAGGAGATTGTACAGGTCAGCATTGTCTGGCAACCTTTGTCACCTAGCCTGTAGGGGAAAAAAACAACCCTAGAATCCTCCCAGAACTGAAAAGCTTTGAATGTGAATGAATAGAACATATGCTGTTATTTGATTCACAATCTGTGAGACCAATCCAATGATGTTGCTTAGAGCCCCGCCGAGTTCTAATCTGTGAGACGTGTAGTCAGAAGGATATGTGTGGATTAGTATGAACATCAATCAATATGCAAAGAAATATTTTTGTATGTGTATGCTCTCATAAGTGTATGTATTTATGTATGGAGTCAATCGTTTTCATGAGTTTTTACATATACACCTGTGCACGCATCCACACAAAGGAGACATATCTACATGGATGCGCATGCATACAAACGTTTATAGTTTTGCACATGACTCCTTATGAATATCTCACACCAGATCACACTACAGGTAACCATTTAGTATGAAGGCTTATGTTCTTGTTAAATGGTATTTCAGGACCACAATGGGTCAGTACAAAGCCAGGAGATGTGAAAAATAGCTATCAGAGAAAGAAATGCAAAGACACCCTTGTTGTTGTTAACCAGCCCAGTTTACATTTCAGGCCTACAGCGGTATGCTGCATGGCCAAGATAGAGGAATGATAGTTAGAATGGAAGAAGGAAATATGAAGGTAACGTCCTTAATACCTCATCCCTTTGCTCTTTCAGGCCCACAGCAGTGCACTGCAAGGCTAAGAGACAGGAATGATCGCTACGGAAGAAAGAAATAGAACGATACTGGTGTTTATACAAATAGAAAGATTCTGGTGTTGTTACTAGCAGACTCCATTGTCATTGCAGGCCCACAGTAGTGCACTGCATGGCCAAGACACAGGAACGATAGCTATGAGAGAAAAAAGTAAAAAGATACTGGTGTTACTACTTAACCCTTATACCCCTGGGGTCACACAGTTTATTCACTGTGAAACTTGTGTCAAAGGGAAGTAATTTTTATATCTTTCAATAGTCAATACACAAAAAAACTGAGGGCGCTAATGGGTGCTACAGGGTTACGTTATAAAGGGGCGCTAATGGGCGCAGCAGGGGGATAAGGGTTAAAGCACCATTGTCATTTCAGGCACACAGCAGTTCACTGCATTGCCAAGACACTGAAATGATAGCTACATAAGAAAGAAATAGAAAGATATTGGTGTTGCCACTAACAAGCTCCGCTGTTGTCGTTCCAGGCCCAGGGCAGTACGCTACAGGCCGGGCGAGGCCCGGGAGTGGCTGCAGACGCCAGTGAGCCCGAGGAGAGCCACTGGCGTCGGGTGGAGCTGAGGCGCCAGGAGGCAGAGCTGAGGGGAGCGTCTGTCTCTATGCCGCACGCCTCGGCCCCCCACACTACCGCCGCTGCACCTCACCAGGAAGAGCTGATGATCGGACTCAGCCTTCCCTCCGAGAGTGAGCGCGGCAGTTTCAAATCACAGAATGACACGGACTCCGAGATGTCAGGCATATCTCACCCTCACCTGCGCATGGTAGGGTCTACGACGCACTGGGGCTCCCCCCCACCACCCTCCTCCGGGGTTGTGCCGGCCCTGAGAGGGGACGGGAGAGGCGAGCCCCACCTTCCACCCATGCCCACCACCACTGGGCCACCCGCCCCCACCTCAGTGCCCTCTGCCCAGCAGCAGCGTCGCATGAACTCAGGTTTCGTCACGGACGATTCCTTCTACCTGCCCAGCTCTGCCCAGTCAGAGTCGGAGAGCCAGGAAGAGGGGGAGGCACCTCCCCTCCCCTCCTCCGCTCCCCCTGGCATGACTCTCTCCGCCCCGCCCTCCCTCCCCCAGCCCCCACCCTCCTCCAGCGCCGAGAAAACTTTTGTGTCGGCTATGAGCTTGCCGCCCAGCGGCGGACAGATGGGGGGTCAAGGGGTGAAGGTTGGGGAAGGAGGGTCAGGGGTTAAGGGGCGATCGCAAACCACGCCCCTTCAGCCCTCATCGCTGCAGACCACCTCGGTGATGGGGCTCAGCATTCGGCAGAGGATCGCACAGATCGAGAGGCAGCTAAAGGTCGGTTCTGTGGGCAGGGGGAGGAGGGGGGGTGAGTGGTGTGTGAGTTCTGGTGTGTAGTATGTGTGTAACTCCAGTTTTGAAGAGAAAGAGGATTGGCTGAATTTGTCTGTCTGTGCATGCTGATCATGATATGGAGGTCAGTTTTGTTTTACATTTGCCACCGCCCCCTCCACTTTTTTTTTTAACTGAAATTTATTCATTTATTGTTTTCAGTACATGTAATATATCTGTAGAAGTGTTACAGTATTCCATTTTGTGAACATATGTATACATGTTGCCAGAGTTTTCCAGGTTGTATCGAAGTGTAAAGTATTATATCTGTTTAAGTTTGTGTCTGGTTTCTGGTCACACACATACTTGCACAAAATGACATAAAACTAAAATCTGGCTTTGATATATTTGGCAAATGTTTAAGCATCAAGTTACAAGATCAGTGCCATTCCATGTTTAGCTATTTAATTTAGATCAGTGCCATATCCGTTCATAAGAGGGACATTGTAAGTGCTATGGAAGTAATACCAAAAGTGTTTCTTTGTTTTAATCCTGTTATGATTTTGTTGGTTTTGGGTTGGAACTTGGGATTTTTTTGTGTGTGAATAACAGTTCTAGAATTTTTGCATTTGCAGGAAAATCCGAGCCCAAAGGCAGGTAGCAAAGCTGAGGAAGATGATATGTTTACCTGGAAGGCTAAGGTAAGTTGGCTTTTTTCCTTCTTTCCTTTGAATTTGAAGTCATGTGGAACAAAATAAAATCCTGTATATAATAGCTTCTTTGATTCTCAGCAAGAACACCTAAGTTTAACTATGGATGAGCATTTGACAAAGCTATGAACGATTTTTCAGCCATTAAGGTTATCACATTCTTAGTTACAGGGTGATGTCTAAGCACATTATCATATGTGTGTGAGTGTTTTTCTTTTTAGGTCAACTATATCTATTGGCACACAATGACCTACTATTCTTCACAAGGTTAAATGGTATTTCACTTGAATGTGTAACTTGTCTATAGATGAATATGTCCAAGCATTGGATGTAAGTTTACACTCTCATCTAAGTGACTAAAAGTGGGTTGGAGACGGCACAGATGTTGGCTCAGGAATGAGTGTCTTTTAGCTTGGTGGCCAACAATGAGAAACAGGGATGGTGCTGCATCAGTGGTGATGTCTTTCCAAAGAGACCAGCCAGCCTGAAATTTTGTGCAGAGAAATCAGCTGTGATTGTTAGTGGTCTTGAGACAATACAAGACATGACAGTATGATACAACTCAGCACAATACAACATGGCACAATACAACACAAAACAATACAACACAACACAAAACAATACAACACAAAACAATACAACACAACACAAAACAGCACAACATAACACAACTCTACACAACACAAACACAGTAGAGTACAGTGCAACACAGTATCACATAACGTGTTTTTTTTGTGTTGGGTCCTGCAGGCAACAGAGAATGCCCGTCTGCTGGGAGCGGCAGAACGGGAGGGCAAACAGCTGAAGGAAGATGTGAGTCGGTGTGTGTGGTGTTTTGGAGCGAGGTGTTGCATGAGGACAGTGTGGGTAGTGCAGCTAACAGTTTCCCCCTCCCCCCAACTGCTCCCTCTTTTTTGTGCTTTACTTTTTTTTCATTTCACACTCACAGGCAGAGGAGCTTGGCTGGCAGTGGGCAGACATTTTTTCTTCTTTTTAAAAAAAAAATTATATATGTATTTTTTTTTTAAGAAAAAAAGACCATTTTTTATATTTGTACATTAACTTTTATTATCATAATTTTTTAAAATCCTTTTTCGCACACTTTGATAATGATCTATGCTATAGAGTGTGTAAATTTGCTAGGTTGGAACTAGTGTCACATTTCTTGATCCTGCAGGTGTGGAGAACTTGTGTAAAAGCTATCTGTTTTGAAAAGGATTCCTGCTTGGCTGCTTTGAAAACCATTTCTGATTCATCTCTTCTACACTGCTTACACGGTGTATGTGTATAAATCTGTAGTTAAAGCCTCGCTTTGCTGCTGCGTGGTTTAAAATCATGATGTGGTTTTAAAACAGCTTTTTTTTTAAGTTTGAGAGGAGTCTTTCATATTTTGTAGATGAAAAATTTGTGATATAGATGAACCAGCAGATTTTCTTCTAATCAGTAAATGGTTTAAAGAGTGTTTGGCAGAAATGAAAAAAAAAAGTTTTGCTCCTAGACTGACATCTTTCAATCATATTTCAAGGAGATATTAATTTTCATAACTTTTGTCAGTGCCTCTTCAAAGTCATAGCACTTTTGAAATCCTTAAGTTTGTTGAAGGTGCTGTAAGAAGCAAATCCTTCTTTTTGATATAAGTGTGATGTGAGACAGTTATAAAGGATATTTTTAGTGTCATGGAATAGGACCCAGAGGATTTTACAGATCTTTATTGATAATGAATGACCCAGTGATACTTTGTCAATAACATTATTTGAATTCTGAAAGAAATAGACTCGAGAAGAAAATGGGTCTGCAGTGTGTAAATCAAGACTGGTTCAGGTTATCATTGGACAGTGCAGTTCCTTAGGGATCAGCAATATTTATTGGCTGATGTTTTTTGGGGAGGGAGGGGAGGGGGGCATATTCTGCTTTATGCAATGTCTCCTGAAAAAAGCCCAAGTGAAACTAAAAATGTGAAGTGTTTGAGAAGAAAAACTGACAACGAGCAGTGTCCTGTGCCTGAAGATGTGTGGAGTGTCAGTTTTGTCGTGTCATTTGCCTGGTGTGTCTGACTTTGTGCCATTAATTGAGAGAGACAGAGAGATGTGTAAGTAGTTTTTGAGCACTACCCAAATAACAGTTGCCCCGTTTCATGTTGAATGGATTAACCAGCACATTGTGGGCTGTAGAAAATGTTTGATGGCTGTATCATTATCGTGTGGCTTTTTTTCTTTTTTGAGATTTGGTGATGTGAGTATATGAATGTCTACTAACTGAAGCGGATGACCGTATTGATGGTTTAGGATATTGATCAGAAAAAAGGCAGGGGAAGTTTTCAAGTGGGTTTTTGTTTTTCATTCATATGTATCTACCCCACTTTTTTTTTTCTTCCAAAATCTTTCATATTGGATTTTTTATGAAAAGAATTTGAATCTTTTGTAGCTGGGTTGGCCATTGTAGTGTTAGTCAACTGTGGATTCAGTAACAGCAGTGATGTAACATGGACTGTATAATCACCTCTCAATTGCAGTTATAACCTTGACCTTCCAAGAAGGTTGAGGTCGGCCGAATAGGATTAGTGCAGTAAGTAGCCCCAAAGAATCTTCTTTCTGAACTCTTATCCCCTCTCCCCCCCCTCTCTCTCTCTCTTTTGTTTTAACCCCCTCACTCCCTCTGCCCCGGCTGTCATATTCAAGCCTCTTCATTTTTATGCTTCTTTAGTTACCTGCAATGGGCGGCTTAAAGGTGTCAAATTCATGATTAATTTGTATATCTCTGGTACTTTGTCTAGTCTCTTTGTACTGTGCTGGTGTGGTGTACTGGTGTAATATAGCGTAGCCAGGGTATGCTTTGATCCATCGTTTTAGCTGTACCTTATGTGTGTGTGTGCGTGTGTGTGTGTGCGTGTGTGTGTGCGTTCGTATTAGCTGCCCCCTGCGGCTCGGCGTCGTGAAAAGGTGAGATTGCTGCACGTTGGATTCTACAGTTTGTGATCTAGCATGGGTTAATTTTGTGTTGTTGGTTTTAGTTTTTTAATTTTGTCGTCTTTTATGTTTGGGTTGTTAGATGTGGATAAAGTTTGGTTTTGTGTAAGTTTCAACTTCATGAATTTTTTTGTGTTTTTAGTTGGATTGGAATCTTCTGCAACTTGCTCTTATTGTTGTTGAAATTTTTTTTTTTTCTTTTTTCTTATCTTCTTGTTATGTGAATAGGGTGCAGTGTTGTTGTTTTTCTTTTTCTTCTTTCTTTATCTCATTTCAGTTTTGTCTGCTTTCTTTGGAGAATCTGTTGAACTGCAGAACAACATCGAAAAGGGTCATTTCCCCCATTTTTGTTCTTTGATCATGAATATCTACATGCTTTACATACTGTGAACACCAGTTTTTGTCTGGTGCTCAAAAGCCCCTTTATTTTCAGTAAAGTTAGCTTCAAAGGTCCCCATCTTTTCTGGGCTTTTGTGTTCACTTGAACCATTTGGTACATCTTTTTTAAAAAAAAAGAAAATTGAGGAAATTTGTTATTGGTAGAACTAACTCTCAAAAAAAACCCTGGGCTTTTTATTGGATTATGTAATCGCGGTCTTTGTTAAAAGTGTAAGGTGTTTCTTTTAATTTTTTTTTCAATAACTAGTTTAACTTTCTCAGGTACTATTTCCTCTGGAAGTGTTATATCAGTCCTTACGTGCTTCTTTAAGCCCCATCGTGTCTGTTTCTTTGTTTTATTCTTTCTTGAATATTGGTCCTCATTTAGCATCTTCAACACCAATTCCTGTTTTTGTTGACATTTCAACACCACTCCTTTTTTGTGATTATGTCGACACCAGACCTTGT
>CM060317.1:21046044-21048544 GCA_030674155.1 Stramonita haemastoma
GTATACATGTGATGTGTCTGTCCAAGCATGAACTTGTAAATTTATGTGCATCATGCATCAGGTGTGGGGGGGACTGGATGTTAGAAGAAAAAGATGGGTGTGGGTGTGCAGGTGGATGGTCAGTGTGGATGTGGGTGCATGAGGACCAGTTTGGTGATTTAAAGGAGCATCATATGCATGTCTGTGTCATGTCTGTGTCATGCCTGTGTCATGCCAAAATCATGAAAAAAACCCTGCAGATCTTGCATAACTGGCAGTAGTAAGTTGATCTGGCCTAGCATTTAGGGCAAGAAAGGATATGTAAAAAAGAACTGTAACTAAAACTTTGCAGTTGACAAGACATCAATAACTAATTTTACAAAATGAATGTCAGAATATGGTTATAATCTAGTTCACAAAATACAAGCTGCATATCACCTCGCCTGTCACTCACTCTTCCACCCTGCGGAATTAGTGTCCAGTTTTGTACAGAAACATTATGTGAAAGATGTGACATGGTATTCAGCAAATAGCCAGACTTTCCACACAGTAGGCCAAACATGGCAAAGTATGTGCCCTTTATTTGCAGTCAGTCGGCAACACCGTGATTTTGGCATGATGTGTGTATGTTGTAAACAAATTAAAGTGTTCTCAGAAAAAGAATTTTCAGCAGTTTTATGATCATTCTTCTTCTTGTTGACTCCACCACTGTTTTTTTTAAATTTATATTTTTATATATCTTTTTTTTTTTTTTTTTTTTTTTTTTTGGGGGGGGGAGGGGGGGGGTGAACTAGATGCCTTTGTTGACACCAACAAGTGTGCTGTTTGATCATGTCAGATCTTGATAGCAATATGTAATTTTGTGACTGGCTTTGGATGTGTACATTTTTTTCTGATGATGTATAGCAGGCTCATGATGAATCTGTCTTTATCTAAAGCGGTCTTGGGTGTCTTTTGGAACATTCTTGATCTTTGGTTTCATATGCTAGTGTAGTTAATTTAGAAGAAAAATAATTGTCTTGTGAGGGTGAGATGTTTTCTGTGTTGTGTGTGTGTGTGCGTGTGTGTGTGTGTGACTGTGTGTGTCTGTGTGTGTGTGCATTTTGCATGCATGTGAATAAGTGCTCTTGCACATTACTGGGTGCAGTTGTGTGTATGTGTGTGAAGGATATTATCAAATGTGAAGACATTTTCTTTTCCTTTTTTCAAATAAGAAAATAAACTAATTTTTTTAAATGTCATTGTAAATGATATAATAATGATGTTAAAATGTGATGATAACAATGAATTAAAAAAAACAACTTAAGTTTTTGATGTAAGTGTGTAGTATTTACATCTTATGGAGTGTTGTGGTCATATGCTTACATGAGTGTGTGTGTGTGTGTGTGTGTGTGTGTGTGTGTGTGTGTGTGTGTGTGTGTGTGTGTGTGTGTGTGTTTTCGTCTGTGTGTGCGTGTATGAGAGAGAGAGAGAGAGAGAGAGAGAGGAGAGAGAGAGAGAGAGAGAGAGAGAGAGAGAGAGAGAGAGCACAATTGCACTGATTTTTTTCTTGAGGCTTGTATTTGACTGCATGCTGACCTTCACTGGTTCACATCTTTTTTGCAGATAAACAAGTTGGAGAAGGATCTGGAAGAGAAAAGACGCTACATCTATATTTTTGAAAAGTGGATTCTTGATGCTGAAGAAGTATTGAAAAACAAGGTGAGTGAGTTCACATGGTTTGAAACTGTGTATAGAAATAGACTTGAAATTTGTCAGTAATGATAACTTGTGATGAAGGTCATCTCAGGGTAAAAGGTCTTTTTCTGCATAGCTTTTTTTTATTTATTTTTTTATAGAATATAGCTATTGATACTCTGGACACCTGCCAAACCTCTTTATGGAAACAAAATCATCTTTTGAAGTTCTCTATACATCTATGAAGCATACTTATATTATCAAGTGGTGGGGGATACAGGGTTTTTTATGTTGGTTTGGGTTCTTTTTGGTTTTCTGTTTGTTTTGGGGTTGGTGTTTTTTGGAAGTGGGGGGTTTGTTTTATGTTTCTGAGTTGTATTGACTGTTTGTATTTCAAATGTTTGGTTTGACATTTTATCTCATCCCTTCTGTGCATGAAGTTATTCATTACAATGTGTCTTCTTTTTTTTATTTACTTGCATTTCTTGTGGGTTTTAGCTTGTTTTGGGGAGAGTTGAGTCTTGTGTGAGGGACTGCAGCATCCTAGTGATTAGAGTGGTGCACACATGATCTGAAGACACTTAAAAGCTGTAGGTTCGATTCACCTCTGAAGTAATCATTCGACGGGATTTTTGCCCCAGACTAAATAGTGGTTCTGACTCCATTCTTATACAAGCTTGTCAGATGAGACAACAAACCAAGGTCCTGTACACATGCAAAATGCCTACATTCAAATTTGAACACATGATAAAAAATCCATCCAACTTTTCATAGCAGATTAGGCTTGCTGTAGCCTGTGGTAAGTATGAGACATGCCATATTCTGAACTCAGTCTGCATGCTGG
>CM060317.1:21053544-21081044 GCA_030674155.1 Stramonita haemastoma
ATCGTTACTTGATTTTGTTTCTCTTATCAAATGCTGATAACTGTTTTTAACATGTCTATCAGAAGAAAGTGTGTGTATATTATTACAACACTAGGTGCTGTATGTATACCTAAGTACTGTTCTCTTTTTCTTGTTAACTTGATTCAAACAACTAAAAGATTCGAAATGTTCTTTTGGTGCCTGGAGAATAACTACCTATATTTTAACTGCAGTTAAAAAATGCTGTCAACCATTTTTAATGGGAATTTTCATGTGTCCCTAAAAAACATTTTGTCATTGAGGCAAAACTTTTTTGTGTGTGCATTTATCTAATTGATTCTAATCTGAAAATAAATTTCATGTACTAAATGAGACTTACAGGGTGGAGGAAGGGGGAAGGTCAGATGTGAAATAAAAGTAGAGAACTTTCAGAATTGAATTGCAGACCTGTACTTGTACATGAAACAAAATGGATGAAAACTTTTCATGAAAGTTACAGTTAGTGCCTGGTCATTGGTTTATTTGTCGAGGTAATCATTTATGAACTATTAGCTTACTTGTGTGTGTACTCATTTGTCATTGTTACTTTCCTTGCATAAATATGTAGTAAGTTATATGTGTTTGTCACAAAATGCAATTATAAAGAATTGTTAGGTTACGTGTGTTTGTAAACATTTGTGAATTATTAACTTACCTGTGTGTGTACTCATTTGTAGTTGTTACTTTCCTTTCATAAATATTTGGTAAGTTACACGTGTCTGTCATTAAATACCTTTATAAAGATTTGTTGTTAGGTGACGCGTGTTTGTAAACATCTGTGCTTATTTCCTTTTCGTGCTGCCTTACCCTCCTCGTGGGGCGCTGTGTGCTGTGCTGGGTGTCACTGACCGATGGTCGTGGGTAGATGGACAGGTTGCGTGATGTGTATGATGAAAACCTCAATCTGCATGAGCGCCTGGCCGACTTGCAAGAGCGGCTGCAGAAACTGCGGGAAGCCAGGCGCGACCTGGACAATATGTGTGCACGGGCAAGTGCTGTTTTTCAGCTTGGAAAAGAGATTTCCCATGCTTCTGTTTGCAGCCTGGGGAGCAGAGTGTGTTAAGGCAGGGTCAGATAGAAGTGTTTATGGGGTCTTTTCATGATACATTTTTGCTGCATCAGATTTATATAGTTGATTTAGAGTCATTGGTGTGTATGTAAACAAAAGTTGATGCTGTGACTCCATACTTACTTCTTTGTTCACAGCTTCATGTTAACCTGGAAATAATTGATGACAATAATCATGATGGTATATTGTTGACTGGTCATAGATATGTCTATATTAGGTAAAGATATGGATTCAACTTTAGGTGCAGTTTTTCATATCATAAATATTAGCTTTCATGAATTCTTCAGTTTCTGTACAGAAGTGTTGAAATCGGCAATATTTCTGATTTATTAAATACTTATCAGTACTACAGAAGTTGTTCTATCATTTCACCATCAGAACTGTAGGAAAAAAGAGAATAGATTACCAAATCTGAAATCATGCATATGACTATGGAGTTTGCATGCATTTTGCTGATCATTCAAAAGTATGTGGGGGGGGGGGGGGGGGGGGGAATGTGGCAAAACACACTATTCTGTGATGAATAAAACAGCTTACTATGACACAATACTGTAAAGTGCAGATTTGGGGTTTGTTTATAAAAGCTCTAAGCTAAGAACAGTTGCGGACAAAATGTCTGCTGAAACAAGGATCACTGCTGGTTGACATGGCAGGAGTTTGTTGAAAGGGCATGAAAAGTTGAAAGGTGTTTTTTTCAAGTATCCATTCTTTTGAAACAATTTTGGGTCACAAGGTTGCACTTACACATGTGGGTATTTTTTGGCATGTTCTCTTTTTGTTGAAGGAAAGGCAATTTTTTTTTAAGCTTTTTTTTATTGGGAAGTTGGAAAATAATCTTGTTAAGTTGTTATGTACCCTTATGACTAAAATCATTTGGGATAGACAATGCTGTGCATTGAATTTTAACTAAAATTTAAACTCTCTCTCTCTCTCTCTCTCTCTCTCTCTCTCTCTCTCTCTCTCTCTCTCTTTCTCTCTCTCTCTCTCTCTCTCTCTCTCTCTCTCTCTCTCTCTCTCTCTCTCCTCTCTCTCTCTCTCTCTCTTCTGTTTGTCGCTCATATTCGTCTGTAATTTTGATGGGACTAATGATATGTCCTAACAAAACAACCGTCTGGATATTGCCAATTTGCATGGTTCTAAATTAGTCATGTAAAGTATGCTCTGAAAAAAAAACACAAAAACAAAACCCAACAACTACCAACCGCCACTGGCTACCACTGTACCAGCCAACCAACTAGCCAACCACCCAATCAACCACCAACCAACCACCAATCCAACCACCACCAACTAACCAACCAATCCCCTACACAAACAAGAACACACCATCAATAGATTATAGTGAGAGTTACCTGAGATATACCACA
The DNA here is from genome assembly GCA_030674155.1 of Stramonita haemastoma. Taxonomy (NCBI): domain Eukaryota; kingdom Metazoa; phylum Mollusca; class Gastropoda; order Neogastropoda; family Muricidae; genus Stramonita; species Stramonita haemastoma. The sequence continues at coordinate 21,055,996 of CM060317.1, forward strand.
CTATGCGTTTCTCCTTTCCACTAAGATCGGCCAGTTGATAGAAAGCAGGCGAGGTGTGTAGTTTATGTACAACAGAATCTGTGTGTACAATATCCAGCTTATGGTGAATGCGTGTGGTTTCAAATAGGACAGAAAGGGAAAGGGAATAGTATTTAGTTCATGATAGACTTATTTTGGAGGAATGACAGAAGTTGAGAGATGCCTTTATAAAGCTCTGATGATGTGTGTGGTTCCAGTATGTTGAAACAGAAATGATGTATGAGTGTGGTGTCTATATGGCAGAATCGGAGCAATGTCTTCATAGTGTTGGACACGTTTGCACACTTTCGGTATAATAGAACTGTGACAGATGTCATTATAATGATATGAATGTGTGTGTGTGTGTGTGTGTGTGTGTGTGTGTGTGTGTGTGTGTGTGTGTGTGTGTGTGTGTGTGTGTATGATGATAGAATTCTGAGAATTGTCATTATAATGATATGCATGTGTGTGTGTGTTTTCAGTACGATGAAGTGAACCTGCAGAAGAACAAGGCAGTGACAGGGGTGCACGCTCTGAGGGCCAAGGTGACCAGACTGGCCAAGAAGTGCCAGGAAAAGGTCAGCCTCCACTGTGTTATACCCGAATGATAGGAGATATAAGAGGACTTTTTACTTCTTCCAAGCAATGACAGGTGTACATGTACTAGGCAAGAAACCAGGGATACATGTGTTACCCACCAACTAGTAGGAGAACTTGATTTGGCTTCCCCCTTAATGCCTGCCTGTTGAATTAAATTCAGTCATCTTTTTAGTCATGGGGGATTTCTCTGTGTGAAATTTGTGTTGCTCTTTCCAGGGAGAGTGTGTCGCCACAAGAGCAGCACCATATTTTTTTCTGTTTGCAGGTGTATTTGTTTCCCTATGAGAGTGGCTTTTTTTCTACATAATTTTGCCAGGGACAAGGCACCTGTTTGAGGGAATTTTTCCCCTAGGGTTAACATCAGTACCAACTCCATTCCCCCTAAAGTTCTTTGGATATGACTATAAGCTTAGGTCTTTTGTGCAAATGTACACAGAACACCTTGTGCACATGTTGAAACCTGTTCTGCCTCTCAAAAGAATAGGCCATTGCAGACCAGTAAGAATGAATGATAACATTTTAAAACTACGTACACATCAGTGTCATGTTTAGACATCACTCTCAAATTCGGAATGTGGGTCTCTTAATGGTGGGCTAAAAGGGTGAGATACACAAAATCTCACCATTGGAAGACCTTGAAGCTCTAGCCAGGAACAACAACAAAAAATCCCCCCCTAAAAAAACCCCAAACAACTGCAACAGCATCATCATCAACAGACCCCGTGTGCGAATGCATGCAGAACATCTTGTGCACACGTTAAATCCTGTTCCGCTTTTCGTAAGAGTAGGCCATTGTGTGCCGGTGGGAACAGATGACATTTACAAAACTGCATACACACAGGGACTGGATGTAAAAAAGCACAAGAGTGCTTATTCCATTATCCTCGATATAAAAGAATAAATCAAATCAAATCAAATCAAACCATCAAGTCTAGAGAAAAAAAGCAAAAGCTGGCAAACTGTGTGTGTGTGTGTGTGCAGGACGACCTGTTACGCCAGCTGACAGAGGAGCTGCGAGGAGGCAGAGGACGCTCCAGTTCCCTGCTGGAGGAACTGACACGCCTGGAGTCCCTGGCGGCAGGGGAGGAGTACAACCGACCCCTGTCACCCATGGACCTCATCACTGGGGTGAGTGGTCACTACAACAGCCACAAGTCCGCTAGATGGACCCTGCTCTAAAGCCATGCAGTGCTTGACCAGCCCCCTGCCTGAACATGGCTGGACTTTGATTTAACCCTCTTGCATTCAGGTGTCTCTGAACACAAACTGCCCCATGATTTCGCATTCCCTCACGAAATCAGGTCAGGCACACATACTCCCTTGCCTTTTCCTCCTTCTAAGTACATACCAGCAGCTATAATTACTTCCAGATTTTCAGCAAGGTTCCTACCTCTAGTCTGACACAGCTTTGGCATGTGGTAGCAATTAGTGGTGGTCACAGCCAGATGGAAATCTACTGTGAGTAAATCCTGGCAAATCCTGGGGGGGGGGGGGGGGGGGGGGGGGGGGTTCTGGGACTAAAGGGGGGCAATTATTCAATCCCAGTACAGGACTAAGAGGGTTAATACTGCTGAGTGGATGGCTGTGACTGATGTTGGTGGTGTTGTTTCTTTCTTTCCTTGTAGGTGAGGGAAAGGGTTCGGCTGAGGACTATTCATCGATTTATCGTTAAGTCTATTCATCATCAACAGCTTGCCCTCCACACTTACTCACCCAGGCTTTGCACTTTAAGGACTCGAGCACAACTCCATAAAGTCTTCCGAGAGACTGATGGGTGCCTACTACTACTCATCATTAACTAAATTCATTTTCTTTTGTTGCCTCAGCCGGCCAATTCAGACTCGGAACGCCTGATGTCGGAACGCATCCCTCAGACCTCCTTCACACGATGGTCCTCGGCCTCCTCCCTCCTAGACCCCCGCGACTTTGCCCCCAGCGCTGACCTGCAGCACAGCCACAGCCAGGACAAAGCACACATCCAGAGACCTCGCTCCGCTGAGCACATCCGAAAGGGGCAGCAGCAGCAGCAGACGTCTTACACCTCCAAGCCGCTGTCTGGTGCGGGCAGTGCCTTTGGCTTTGGCGGGGATGCTCTGTGCGTGGCCATCTTGGACTACACGCCGGACGGGGCGTCGCGCAGCGGTCATCGCCATCTGGAATTGCCGCTGAAAGAAGGGGATCAGGTTCATGTCCGAGGTGAGCTGGGTTTTTTTGCTGAGTTGGGGGGTTGTGTGTGAGTTGTGGGGGGGTGTATGTGTGTTGTGTGGTGTGTGTGTGTGTGTGTGTGTGTGTGTGTGTGTGTGTGTGTGTGTGTGTGTGTGTGTAGTAGTAGTCTTTGGTTTAACATCTTTCCACTTTAAGTGATACCAGATTATCTAAAGGAATAATTGGAAAGTGTGTGTGTGTGTGTGTGCGCGCGGCGGGTGTGTGTGCGTGCGGGTGTGTGTGCGTGCGGGTGTGTGTGCGTGCGTGTGGGTGTGAGGGGAGAGGGCGGGTAGTGACAGTAAGAAAGACTCATGATGAGACAGTAATCAAGTACAAGTAAAGAGTGTCTGATTTAGCCACACGATAATGCCTTTATTATATGTTAAAGTGCTAACTTTCTGTTTACAGAGGGGTGATATTTATGAACTGCATTAAAAATAGCAGCACAGCAATATAACAAATAATGCAGAGGGGGGGGGGGGGTGGGGGCATGGGCATTAGAACTAAGATTTTTTTATGGAATTAGAAGTGCCCTCACTTTTTAAAAAAATTAAAATTTCCTTGTTTTTCTTGAGTGGGCTGTTGGTTTTTTCATGTTTGTTTTGGGGTTGCACATTTTGCGTATGATCAGACACCTGTATTGCATTGCCCCCTGACTTGTTTGCTGCAGGCCCAGTGGATCGCCATGGTTACTGTGAGGCAGAGGTCGGAGGTCGCACAGGGTTGGTTCCCGCCAGCCATCTGCATCCTCTGACAGACAGTGCTGCCTCCTACAGGCCCTCCCCCCACAAACAGGATCGACACAAAGTCAGTGGCTTTTTTTGGTTTTGTTTTGTTTTGTTGCTTTTTATGGTGTTGGGGAGGGGAGGGGTTGATTTTTGTTGTTAGTTATTTTGGGGGGAGGGGGGTACTGTTTTTTAGGTCGTAGTTTATGTTCTTGTTGATTTGTTGGGTTTTCTGCATTTTTTCAGAATTTGTGTCCCAAGAGAGAGAGAGAGAGGGGTGGGGGGGTTAGTTTGTTAGGTTTTTTTTTTTATATGTACAGTTAAGATCAAAATGACTTGCGCAGTTCAATAAAGAAAGTTATCTTTCTCTGTGTGATTGGTTGTTGCTGTGGGACACCCACAAGATTGTCTGATGTCACAGGGTTTTACCCATAGAAATAGTTTTGCTGAGAGTTTGACTTGCTGAAGGAATGTTCCAGTGATTCAAAGATCTATAAGTATTCTGTGTTGTTTTCACTCTAAGGCACATCTCCCATTGAAAAGTAGCCTGTTGTGAAATGTGCAGCTAAGAACTGAAAGTCTTCAAATCATAGTAGATGCTGTGCAGAGTAGCTGAGGACGACAGTTTGCCTTTCAGCCTGTCTGTCTATTCCATATGCGCTGGCCTTGCAGCTACTATCTGTCTGTCTGTCTGTCATTTACACCTCTGCTCATGCCTCACACGAAGAAATCTGTCCATGTATTGTGTGTGTGTATGTGTGTGTGTGTGTGTGTGTGTGTGTGTGTGTGTGTATGTGTGTGTGTGTGCGTGCGTGCGTGCGTGCGTGCATGCGTGTGTTCGTTCAAATTTGCTAAAACTATAAATTGTTATTGATTGCTTGTGTGTTGTATAGGTCGAATGCAAGCACTTTGATTTGTTTTTACAAGAAATAGTGCTATATAAATTCCATGTGTTGTTGCTGTTGTTGTTGTTGTTGTTGTTGTTGTTATTATTATTATCAGTATTATTATTATTATTATTATTATTATTATTATTATTATAGTATTATTATTATCATCATCATCATCATCATTATTATTATTATTATTATTATTATTATTATTATTATTATTATTATTATTATTATTATGTATTGTGTTGTTTTCTGCCTGCAGAAGCCAGGAGGGGACAGTGCAGATCAGATTGTGCAGATGTTCAAGGAACTGCAGGATGCACGCCTCATGTCGGTCCTCCCCACTCCCACCCCCACTCCCCGCAGAAATCTTCTGCACACACCGGACATTCCGCTGCCACGCAGACTCGCCAGAGACGCTCCCTCTCCAAGCCCAGTGAGTTGACTTACTGCTTTGTTTACCTTGTTGTTTGAACACTGATGAGTAAGACCCTGAGAACACTTCTGCAGGCTACTTTTGGAATCTAGAAGGGAAAACTGGTGTGTAACAGTTATTATAAAAATGTGGAGTTGTCATTGATTCGGATAACCCTTGGTTCCAGATAAGCGAAGACAGGTGCACATTCACAGAGAAAAAGACTGTACACTACTACTGTCGAATTCCCGTTTGTGTTGTTGACACAGTGAACAATTCAGAAAGAAAATCCACTTTTATTTATATTTCAATTATCTTAAGCCAAATTTCCGTTATAGATTTCAGACAGTGACATATTATAAAAAATATCAACAAAAATTACTCGACCTCTTGCGTAAGTCATATTCCCATAGTGTTATTAGGACAGAGTGCACATTCATGGTTGTGTTCAATGGATAAAAACAGACTTGTTATTTCTCCCTACTGTGTGGTGACGAGGTTTGTTCCCATGGCAGATGCAGTACCAGAGGCACCGACAGGACTGCACGTGGCAGAGGTGGAGGGCAACAGCGTGGTGTTGGCATGGCAACCGCCTGCTTTGGACCAACATGGCTACAGCAATGGCTGCCGAGTGGTGGGCTACAGGGTAGGTGGTCACTACATGTCTTACTGTCAGGAAGAAAGGGACATTCCTAGCTTTTGTTTGTATTGATCAGTGGTTAATAGGTTTTTTCCTGTGCGCCTTTCTTCTGTGCTTTATGGAGAGTGCTGGTCGCTTCTTTTCTTTTTGCTAGGTTTTTTTTTCTTTTCTTTTTTCGATGGAACTCTTTGTCGATGTGTAATGTTTTTATTTATCAGGACATGAAAGATCTCTTCTCTTGTATGTTGAATAACTGAGAAATCATTAATACTTTTTATCCAAATAATAAAATTAGATTGCTTTTCAGTAATCATGTATGCTTACATGGTTAATTTTTTTTTAAGAAACTGCTCAAAGAACATTAAGATAACGTTTATACTTGCAAGTCATCTATGGATATTGTCATTTTAGAAAAACTGTACATACAGTTTTGCTGGCTTTCAGTTTCAGTATATATATATCTATATATATATATCTATACCTCTCTCTCTCTCTCTCTCTCTCTCTCTCTCTCTATATATATATATATATAATTTATGGGGTCTGCTTTCTTCTGTCATCTTTTAGACTTTCACATCCCCTTCTGCTGATCTCTTGTGTTCAATACTGTTCAAATCACCCCGATTGCAGATCTACCTGAACGGGCGGGTGTGCCAGCAGCCTCACAACCCCAAACTGGCTCAGACCCGGGTGGAGGGGGTGCGTCACGACCGCCCCAGCAGTTGGCCATCCAGACCCTGGCCGCCTCGGGTCAGGTGTCCCCTCGGGTGGAGTTAGCCTACCAGGGGGGGTCCTCTCTGCCCCACAGCCACAGGGAAGAGGACGGGGAGTACGACACTGACCTGTCCTCCATCCTCAACAGTATCCAGTACAAGACAGGCAAGAAGCGCACTGTGAGTGGCACTCTTTGCTTTTTTGTTTTTGTTTTTTTTCATTTCTCCCTAGTTTTTGTCTTGTGATGATTAGGTTTGGGGTTTGTGATGATTAGGTTTGGGGTTTGTGATGATAAGGTTTGGTTTTTTTTGTGGATACCATTTTTGAAGAGAGCAGGTTAGCTTCATGTTTCAAGCATTGATTTCATGATCTGATGTTAACTAAAAGTGCAGATTCATGTCTCTGCTTTAAAGTGTCTATTCAGGGGATTTTTCTCAACAGTCAAGATCGGTTTTGACTGCATTACCTGGAAGTTCATAACAGTATGAACTGAAAGAAAAGGAGATATCACTAGGGCAAGGATGAATGCCTTAAAATAACTGCTTGTCAAAGGAAAACATTTTAGAAAGTCACACACACTCAGAAATTCCTATTTATGGGTATGTAAATGAATATTTGGAAAATCTGAGATTTGGAGTGCTCAGTCTTAGATCCATGAATACTAGGTTGTGATGACAACTTTAAAAGAAAATGACGACTGAAAAGGATCCAAATTTTAATCATAATTTTGCTTTTAACTCAAATAATGATAATGATGATGACAATAAATAATGTTTTACAATCCCTTGATCAGTATCTTGTAAACACTTCATCCTATTTTTCTATCTGTTTTCTGTGCTGGAAAGAAGAGTTGGAAAGTGACAGAGAAGAGCCGTGTTTCAGGTGATGGCGGTGTATGACTATGACCCTGAGAAACAGTCCCCCGGGGATTTCATGGCCTGTGAGCTGGCCTTCAGTGCTGGCGATGTCATGCTGGTGTATGGCGAGGAGAGGCAGGATGGCTTCTTCCTGGGCGAGGTCAGTAGCTACCCATGGCTGTCTGCCGCACAGTTACTTTTTGCTAGATGCCAAATTTTTACCCCCATTTACAAGACCATGGGTACTGAAATAGTTGCTAGTCTTCTGGATAAGAGAGTAAACATGAAGTCCTGCATGCAGTATATGCTTTGTGCTCTTAGAAATAGTGTGTTTTTCTTCTGAAACTCTGGCTAGTCTTAAGGTAAAAAAAAAAAAAAGGTAAAGGTGTCCCATAGCCTGTGTGGTCATATGGGTTAGTCTTATAAGAGAAAGAAGAAACAGTGAAAGCACTATTTGGATCAGCTGTCCTATCTGGCCATCCTCACTTTCTCTCTGCATGTCTGTCTTCTTGTACAGGGTGTAGTGTAGCTCAGTTCTGTGGGACTTTTTATGACAGTAATGTAGTAGAGCAACATGCTACTCTGAACTGACTTATGTGCTGCTTTCCTTGCTTTTATTTCATAGATGACATTTATCAACAGTTTGTATACTGACAGCACCTAGAGTAAAGAAAAAATAGTTGTTTGTACTGTTACAATTTTTTATTTTTTAAATACAGATTTCCTTACAGATGTATATTATGATGGGTTCTTAATTGAACGATGAATGTGTCATTTGCTTCCCTGATAAGGACCCAGTTTTGTTAATGTTTGTGAATCACAAGATTCATACTATTTTTTCCTGAACTTTTTCAGAGAAATGGAAAGAGGGGTTTGGTGCCAGCATGTTTTGTGGAGCCGGTTGTCCAAGGTGCCAAATCCACACAGGTATTGTCAATGTTTTGTTGATGTTTGAGAATGATTGATTATATATCGGGATTAAAAAACAAAATAAAATTTTTGTGTCTTTCCTTTTTTTTTTGACGATTCTTCAGCCTCAGGAGTTTACTTTGATATCAGTTCCATTCTTTACCAGGTTTATTTTTCAATACACTTCTGAAAATTTCCAGTATATCAACCAAAGTTTTCATATCAATTGTTTGTATTCTTTCAGTCTGTAATTGTGTAGTGCTGATGCATCGTTTGTCATTGTTACCCCTTAAAGTACTTGTAGTGCGTTTGTTTGAATGAGTGGGTATTGCAAAAAAGTCACCCTTTCATTTTGCAACTGTAATTTGTCTTTCTCATATACAAGCTGATCTCCCGCTCGTCTTTCTTCTCCTGTCTCTTGCTTTTGCAAATGTCATTTTTGTCTCTCACACATCATGTATTCTCTTACTCTTCTTCCTCCTTTCCCTATCATAAATAGCTTTTCTGTCCAGATTCATTTCTCTTTAATAATACACACAACACTCATGTACAAATCCTAACATCTGTCTTAAGAATAAAGTGGGGGGGTAACTTTTTTTTAATCTTCAGGTTTTTCAGATTTTTTTCTGTTTTCTTTTTTGGTACAGAAACCTGGTGCCCCCAATGGTGGCAGTTCCCCCCGAAGCTGATGTTGATGAGCAGAGAGTGCAGGCCTGTGTTGTTGCTGCTGCTGTTGCTGCCTTCAGCCGGTCTGTCTGTCTGTTCCCATACCACACACATCAGCCAAAGCAGCTACACGTTGCCAAGATGTCTGTGATCTCCCAGCGCGTGGCCATGATGAGCCCTGACATGTGTGCTCAGTGTCGTGTCATTAGCAGCAATGCATGAGGGGAGAGGCGGGCATAGCACCTGTAGCTGACTTTTCATGGCAGCTGGCCCATTTTCCAGTGACAGGGTAAAAATTCATTGTGACGTTGTGCTAGCGTGGTTTTCTGACTGAAATTCCGTCGGTTGTGATATATCTACTTAAAAAGGTTGCGCGTGTGGCATCTGTCCAGTCAGACAATCTGTGTTGACGCGAGCAGTGACTGGAGAGGTGGTGTGGCGTTCTGAATGCGTTCCTGAGGATACCCAGATCCTGTGCTGATGATGTTTTGCCTTTGCAGTATCTGGTACAAGCGTTTCTGCAAAGTTTGGTCCTTCCAGATCCGAGTGTATCCAGACCAATGATATGAACACTGAAAACAGTGAGCCCTTATCAAGGGCCAGTGACTTGCATGTGAATGTAGTTTTGGTTGGTGTTCACATCATCTTTAAAAAAAAAAAAAAAGGATATGAATTTGTCTTCCATCTTTTTTTTTTTTAATACATTTTTTACCGTCTTCATATTTTGCATCTGCAGTCACTGTTGGAAAAAAAATTACATTTTGCTTTTTAAAAAAAAAATCATGAAAAAAATGTATTCAAATAATCTAAAGAAATAAGGGCAGAGGTTATGTACATTTTCTTTACAAGAAAACAACTGCAACAGATGTGTGCATATTGTACCAATATTTTTGTTGATGGTATAATTCATTCCATTATTGTAAATCTGTTCCTGGTTTTATACTTTTTTATTCTGCGTATCTGTGCAGTTGTTTGAGCTGTGGTGTTGATTTCTGCAGACAAGTGACCCCATTGTATACGTCTTGTCGTGTCATCATGAAAACATTCAAAAAAAATATGAGCCTTGTGCATAGTTAGTCATAATCATCCTTCAATAAATGTTGAAAAAAAAAAGTGTGAAATGTAGGAAAGGTGCTAGTTTTTAATAATTTAGAATGTATACTGATATTGGTAGTATAGATTTGAAAAAAAAGAAAGAAAAAAACTGTTTGAATTGATGTTATTGTGTCTGTGTTAATTGTCTTTAATGTGAAACCATATATGAAAAAAAATACTCAAAATTCCTTGTGATTTATTGTTACTAACATGATTGTGTTATTGCCCAGACATAGAATTTTGTGATGTTGTATGTTGTGCACATCTCAGGTATATTGTCTGCAGTTGTCAACACCATGGTTATTGATCCTTGTCGTTAATCTATTTTGTTTATTCGACCGGAATCTACGCATGGATAGAGTTTATTTTACAGGTATTTCATGTTACAGAGTCAATCATACATTAGCAGAAAAAAGAAAAATGTAAAAAGTGTGAACAGTGATTTCTTGTTTTTACTGTGATATTATTTTCATGTTCAAATTATTCAAATGTATATAAAAGGTGATGTGGCACCAACGAGTTAGTGTGACATTGTTAAATAGTTGTTTGTTCTGTGTGTTTTTGAGTACTTGTGTCCTGATTTGTGATGGTTTCCTTTGGGGGGGAAAAAAAACACCCACCTACTGTACGCAACAAAACTTTGTGAACTATGCAAAATGCAATTATGTAATGGGCAATTTCCTTTTTTTTTAACAGTTTGATTTGCAATGTTGAGTACGAGTTTATATACTAAAAAAATAAAAACATCTGAATGTGTTTTTCGGGTGTCAGTTTCTTGCACCTTGTGCGTATGTGTGTGGATGAATAAACACAAACTCAGATACATATTTACACACCACTCACATGCAAACACACCCATACCCTGGTTCATTTCAACAAACATAAGAATCACACATACATATCTATTCAATAACTTTTCTATTGTTTCACAATCTGCATTCAATTTAACCCACAGCTGTGTATTCTTCCATTATGAGTGCTATACATTCAAACTATAATGTTAGTCATCAGTTAACAATGGAATAGCGTTTCCTCTGATACTTTAAGGAGCATGAAATGGGCAAATATAATGAGCAAGGGTCAGTTTTTATCTTCAGCCACTAGACACAAAATAACAACACTACATAGGAGAGAAAATGGTCACAGTACAATGCAAAACAGATAAGGAAAAGAAAACACTGTCAGCAAGCAAAGAAATGCACTATCAAGCCGAAGATTATCACAGTGAAGAAGGCTGTCACAGCCATTTAATTTGATTATCAAACACCAAATCTACCAATCATTTTTTTTTTCTTTCCAAACACCCACCCACAGGCTGACTTGTGTTCAATGTTCACTCCCAAGTGAAGAGAGACCTTGTCAGCTGAACACTCTCTAAGCCTGTCATTTAATTAAATGGCAAACTGGTCAAAAGGCAGCAATGTCCTGGCTACTCAAACATTCATATCACAGTTATTTTTTTAATCTGCACATCTCTTGGTGTGGACAAAAGGCAATGCAGAAGCAACTTTAAATTTCATTATCACAGTTGGCTTTTTTCTTTCAGCAGCACAATATCTATCCCTTTCTTCTGTTATTTAAAAAATGAAAAGAAGAAAAGAACAAAAAGGCCATGATTTCAGGTAGAAATGAAAAGCTGGTGCTTGTACCATGCCATAACTAGCTTGGGTAAAGGGCTGGACAGGAAATTCATCAAAACATGCAAACGGTTTCTATGAAACCAATTCATACATGGGACCAACCAAGGCTTTTGCTTAGAGTGGACCTATCTGTAGGAATCTGGTGAAAAGCTCTTAGACCAAGAATATTTTCCTCAAGAGTGTGTGGTCACTTTTACTTTTTATTTCATGTCAAAGTCATCTCAGCAAGTCTGACTTAAAGAGTATGTTAAAAGGCAAGTTTACTTTGTGAATGAGCTTGTGATCTGAATACTTTTGAAAAGTACTCCACTTTAGGTCCTTCCTAAAACGGGTTAGTCGAAAGTGTTTCCAACATTTGCAAAAACAGAAACGGAATACGGAACCACTTTGATCATGCATTACATTTACACACACATGAATTAACATGCTATAAAGGTGAAGATGATTATCAAAACACCCAGTGCTTCACTAGCCCAGGGCTGCCTGGGAATCCTGACTGAATCACTCTTCACACACCTGATTCTGTGGGGGCCAGTCTCCCTCAGGGAAACTGCTGACAAGGATGTCAGGTCACTCTCCTCTGATAAAGGAATTACATCCACTGGGAGCAACCATAGCAACAACAAAAATTGTGGAATCATCATGCTCAGTTTACTTAAAATCTCTTATTTTCAGAGTTCTTACCACCAAATACTGCTAAGACAAGACTGACAACCGGCACACACTTCAATTTGTTTTGCTTTAAAAATCAGTCCTGGAAATTGGAGAACCTGAACCAATAACAAATGATGCATCATAACAAATCATACTTACTTCTCAGGTGCACTATAGACAGCAAGTGTTCATTTCAAGGAGCCTGTAAGTTTTTTTGTGGTTCATCTGAGACAACGTCTTTTCAGTCCAAGGTGGACTGGTCATCATCCTCGTAGCCCTCAGAATGAGTGTACTCTGAAGCCACGCCTGTATAGTACGTTGTGCTTCCAGCGTAGGTGGAGGGAGGAATGTTCTCCCCCCCACTGTCATCCAGAAAGGACGTGGGAGCCTCGTCAGCCGTCAGGGAAGGGTAGGAGGTGGAGCAGGTCGTGGAGTGGGAGTCCTCAACCTCTGACCCCGCGATGACCTGGATCCTGGTGGCGGGCTCGGACAAGGGCACCTCCAGAGAGACAGCCAGCTGACCATCCTCCTCCTCCTCCCCCTCCTCCTCCCTGTATTCCTCCTCCTCCTCCTCCTCGCACAGGCTGTTGGTGTTGTTGTCTCCAGGCTCCGTCCCATCGGCTCCACTGCAGGACACAGACACGGTTTCACTGGTGTTGTCGATGCCCAGGTCCTGGGTGGTGGTGGTTGAAGGCTGACTCTCCCCAGGCACGGTCAGGTATTTGGAGGAGCCCGGAGCAGCCACACTCAGCCCCTGGTCGATGTCCACCAGGTGGTCAGTCATGCCCTCGTAGCGCGCGCTCAGCTGGTTGTAGGTGGCGGCGATGTTCTCGTTCACCTTCTCCCGCTCTCTCAGCGTCTCGCGGCTGATGACCGTGCGGCGCCCCGACAGCTGGGTCAGGCTGAGCTGCGACCCCTTGACGTCCAGCACCGAGGCCGAGGGGGTCAGCCCCAGGCGCGACCGGGCCGGGGTCAAGGCCAGGGGCAGGTTGAAGGTGTCCTGGGCGGTGGCGGTGGCCAGCTGGCGGTCCACCTCCTCGATGTACTCCTCGGGCAGCGAGGGCTTGGAGCTGGGGCTGGCGCTCTCCGGGGAGGTGTAGGTGCCCGAGGTCTCTGTCTCCCCGGTCACCGTGCGCGACTTGGTGCTGGACTCGCGCGAGGGCATGCTGGGGCCGTCGTCCCGGTTCAGGATGGCCTCCAGCTCCTTGTCGGCGGAGGGGGTGAACATGGTGCCCTCTCGGCTGTAGGGGTCAGGGGTGGTGGCCTTGGACTCCGGAGAGGACTCCTCCTCTGCTGCAGACTCTTTGGCGGGCGCTGCTGAGGTGGGCTGGGTCGTGGAGGGGGAGTCCTCACAGCCGGAGGCTATGTCCCGCAGGTGCCTCAGGGCTGACTCCTTGCGCTCCATTTCTCTCTCCTGCACAGTCATCGGGGTGAGGTTTATAATAGCTATCAGTTTCCCCCACTTTCAGCTCCTCTCAGCTGATAATTAATCCATCCCATCCCAGCCTAGGTGAGGCTAGCCCGTGCTATTTACAGCAGGGACTGACCACACTTGCACTAGGTAAAAAGAAAAGGGCATGCTAAATTTAGCACTCTTGACTAAGTGGTGGTGGATTTGTGCGCTGTGTCCTGCGTCATATGACTGCCCACATTATCAGTTCTATATTATTCTCTTTCAGCACTCTACTTCTAGAACAAATTTGATCCAAGATTTTGTCTCATTTCAATAACAGGCTCACAACTTTTTTTGCTCGTGAAAGCAACATACTAAAATGATGAAAGTGATATTTGTTTCATTTTTTGACTTTTTTTTTTACAAGTTCTTCTTTGTTGCTGAACACTCAGCAACTGTTTTTGTCTGTTATATGAACAAAAATGCATCACCTGCCATTAAGCGCCTGACAAGTCAGGCCCAGTGCATCCGACTTTGGCATAAGAGAGAATTGTTATCTTTTAAATCTTTCTGGAAAAAAGGCAGGAAGGCAGAACACAGACCAGAAGGAGATGACAGGAAGAAAAGGAACAAGGCAGAAACAATGAGAGTGACAGAAAAAAAGAAACTTCAAGCACAGAATTTCCAAAGGGGGGGAGATACTATTTATACTGACAAGCCCCTGACATCCCCCGTAGAGGAATTTTACCAGTAAAAGCTCATTTCAGATTCTGTTGGGGTTGAATTCTCATATCTGCCCCCATGCATTTTCCACATCAAAGAAGCCAACAAGATATTTGATTTTCACAGTCACTTTTCAACTTTGTAAACAATAAATTTACATACGAGATGTAAATGTGATACATAAGTCTGTAACAAACAAGATAAAGCTCATATAAAATGCACCATGCAAAGAAGGCAGGCAAAACTGCTGACAGAAAAACAAACTGATAAGGTAAAATTGATCAAACCAAAAAAAACAAGAAAAACACACGGAACTAAAAGGTTGACCAAATCAACAACATCTCAAACAGACAACACTATACCTGTCGCTGCATTTCTAAGACATGTTTTCGCTGTATTTTCAATTCTTCTTTATACTCCTGTTGCTGCAGCATTTTCATAAACTTGTTTCGTTTGGGACAAACTCTCTGTGTTTGAAAACAAATGACAATGTACACTTTCGTAAAGGCTCTCCAAAATTTGGACCTTCAGCCTCAAGAATTGTAAAGCAAGTACACACATTTTATATCTCTCTCTCTTTGCATGCCATCACTCCATACATACACACACATGCACGCATGCACACACGCACACACACATGCACACACACACACACACACACACACAATACACACACACACGAATACACACACACACCACACACCACACAAACACACACCACACATACACACACACACACACAACACACACAACACACACACTCATACCCCCCCCCCACACACACACACACACACATACCCACACACACACACATCCCCCCCCCCACACACACACACATCCCCCCCCCCCCCCCACACACACACACACACTCATACCCACCCACACACACACAAACACACAGACAAACAAACACACACACATACACACACACATACCCCCCCCACACACACACACACATCCCCCCACACACACACACACATACCCACCCACCCACCCACACACAAACACACAGACAAACAACACACACACACACATACCCACCCACCCACACACAAACACACACATACCCCCCCCACACACACACATACGCCCCCCCCCCCCCCCCCACACACACACACACACATACATACCCCCCCCCCACCCCCACATACCACCCCCACCACCCCCACACACATACCCCCCCACTCCCCCCCCCCACACCCCAACCCCCCTCCCCCACCCCACACACATCACAACCATCACCAAGCACAGCCCCCCCCCCCCCCCCCCCCCCCCCCCCTCACCTGTAGCTCCTCCTGGGAGAGGTAGATCATGTTCTGCAGGTTCTGCTCGCGCACCTCGTCGGCCTCCTTGAGGACAATCTGGGAGGCGATGACGTTCCTCTTGCACAGCTTGCGCACCTCCCCCTTGATCTGGGCAACCATGTCCATGTCCTCTGTGGCACTGAGGCCCACAATCTGCAGGGCCTCCACCATCTCACTGCCACCACACAGCCATATTGTCATCATAACAAACAATGTATGATACAAACCATAATAACAAGGATGATGTCCATGTCCTCGGTGGCACTGAGGCCCACGATCTGCAGGGCCTCCACCATCTCACTGCCACCACAAATATGACAATGATAACAACCAAGTAACAATAAGTGACAATGATAAGAACCATGATACCAACAAGTGACAATGATAACAACAAGTGTGATGTCCATGTCCTCTGTGGCGCTGAGGCCCACGATCTGTAGGGCCTCCACCATCTCACTGCCACCACACATGTGACAATGATAACAGCAAGTAACATCAAGTAATAACAAGTGACAATGATAACAACAAGTATGGTATCCATGTCCTCTGTGGCGCTGAGACCCACTATCTGCAGGGCCTCCACCATCTCACTGCCACCACACAGCCGTATTGTCATCATAACAAAGATGACAATGATACCAACCATGATAACAACTACAAGTGTGATAATCATGTACTTTGTGGCGCTCAGCCCCACACTTGCTGGGCCTCCAGAATCTCACTTGACATACATAATACAGCATACAATGATGACAGTAACAACAGAAATAATGTGGTTGTGGTGTAAAGTAGCTTGACAGCCCCAATATGGCCTGTGTGGTCGGCAGGGCAATAAACAAAATGATTGGATTGGATTGGATTGTTAAGGTAGCTGCATTCTGACTACAGTTGGGGAATGAACAATTTTGCCAGGACAGTCATGAGGTATCTCCTTGCTCTTTCCTATTTTCAACTGTCATGGGTTCTTCTCATGGGCACAAGTCTGTAAGCACACTGGTCTGACTGCTTTAGAGTCTCCTCTGAAAGAACTGACATTCAGTTCCATTTTCCCCTGTCAAACTGGGAAGAAAGGGCAAGGCTGGGAATGGAACCCAGAACCTCATGGTTTACTTGTTAGGCAGGTGAATGTCTAAACCATCTCGCCACCTTCCTACCTACTGCTACATAGTATGACAAACCCTTCTATAATCCAACTGAACTTAAAAGCGAATCTTCAGTTATAGATTTTTCACTCATTACGATGTGATGATCGGAGCAGACTCAATACTAGTTTCATACATTCTTCAGAGGATATAAGAGATCACTTACTCACTCTCACACAATGTGACTGGACTAAAAAAAATATATGTTTCTGATATGACTTATTTTGACACTATCTGACTAGACTTGAAACAATCCTACCAGCATCCATTCTGCATACACTGTATCCCCAAAGTCAGAGTGCAGCTACCTTGATAGTGGGCAAAAACAGTAACATATGCAAAAATCTCACCAATGGTAAATTTTGAAGCATTAGCCGATGAACAACAACAACAAATTTTTTTTAACCCTTTTAGTCCAGTCCCGACCTGGGATTTGCTGGGATTAAATATCCTCCCCTCTAAATCCCGACCTGGGATTTGCCGGGATTTACACACAAAAGTTTTCCATCATGCAGTGACCATCACCGATCGCTACCACATGCCTAAGCTCTATCAGGCCAGAGGCAAAGATCCTGCTGTGAGTCTGGAAGTAATCAGAGCTGCTGGTATGTACTTAGAAGGAGAAAAAGGTGAGCGAGCATGTGTGCCTGACCTGATTTTGCGATGGAATGCGAAAGCAAGGGGCGATTTGTGTTCAGAGAATCCGAATGCAAGGGGGTTAAAAGATGTGACTTACTCTCGCACGATCTGGCACTACTCTGACTTACTCTCGCACAATCTGGCACTACTCTGACTTACTCTCGCACAATCTGGCACTACTCTGACTTACTCTCGCACGATCTGGCAATACTCTGACTTACTCTCGCACGATCTGGCACTACTCTGACTTACTCTCGCATGATCTGGCAATACTCTGACTTACTCTCGCACGATCTGGCACTACTCTGACTTACTCTCACACGATCTGGCAATACTCTGACTTACTCTCGCACGATCTGGCAAAGACTCTGACTTACTCTCGCACGATCTGGCAAAGACTCTGACTTACTCTCGCACGATCTGGCTGGACTCGACCAGCAGCCTCTCCTGCAGGATCTGGATGACGTCCTCGTCCATGATCTCCAGGAGCACCAGGGAGTGGCAGGCCTCGGCCCTGACGGCCTCCTTCTCCTCGTACCTCATGGCCCACAGCAGGCTGTCCTTGATGGCCTCGTTCACCACCCCCACCTTGCCCAGCGCTGCAACATATTGATGGCTTGTGACATGGGGGAAATGTGACAAAAAAGAAAAAGATTGTTGTTCTTTCTCTTTTTCTTTTTTTTAACCTCTTCCTCTTCATTTTCATTATTGTATTCTGTTGTTTGTTTGTTGGGGTTTTTGGGGGGGGAAGAAGGATTATGATTTACTGGGAATCTAGAAGTTTGATGTCTCCTGCTATTCATTTAAAATGTCTAACTTAGAATGCTGCAAACTGTATTCATGTATGCAAACAATCACGCATGAACGTACACACACTGATACACACATGAGAACACTCACACATAAACTCACATGCATGCATGCATGCATGCATGCATGCATGGGCGCAAGCACACAGATACATACAGACACACACACATACACACACACACACACACACACACACTAAACTGTACTTGAGTTACAGACAAAAGTCTAAGACAACCCTCCTGATATCTACTGCATTAAACACAATTTAAACTTATCTAGTAATACACACAAAACAATCAAACCTCAATGTCTCTCAAATTTTCAAGACATTATAAATACATGACAAAACAAAATAACATCAACACAATATTCCCCACAAAAACAAACAACAACCAAAAAAAAAACCCCAAAAAACCCCCGCAAAACCACCACCACCACACCCCAAAAAAATCTCACCTTGAATAGCCAAGGCCTTGACCTTCCAGATGGGGTCAAAGGTGGCCAGGTGGATGAGTTTGTCGATGACGCGCTCCTCCTTGATGAGCAGGTTGCCGCAGGTGATGCAGCATTCGCAGCGGATGGACACGTACTGGTCGTCAAAGCACTCCAGGAAGGCCGGCAGCAGCTTGGCCGTCATGATGCCTGCAGGACACAAGCGTCTGTTCCCTTTGTCACCTTGTCTTTGTGTGTGTGTGGGGGGGGGGGGGGGGGGGTGAGAGTGGGGGGGGGGGTGAGGGGGGGGGGGTGTTGTGTGTCTGTGTGGGGGGTGTCTTGTCTTGTCTTGTCTGTCTTGTCTTGTCTAGTCTGTCTTGTCTTGTCTTGTCTGGTCTGGTCTGTCTGTCTTGTCTTTTCTGTCTTGTCTGTCTGCCTTGTCTATCTGTCTGTCTGTCTGTCTGTCTGTCTGTCTGTCTGTCTTGTCTTTGTCTGTCTGTCTTGCCTGCCTGCCTGCCTGCCTGTCTGTCTGTCATGTTTTCTGTATATGTTAAGAGTCAGGAATTAAGATGGGACATGGATGCTTACGACTGATAAAAATTTGCTACACGATTGATAGTTATACCACAAAGGGACTTCACTAGTAACACCTATACCCCCACCCCTACCCAATTTGTGTAGTTTCATGCATTATAGCCATGGACAACAATCCAGTTATCTTCTCTTTTTTTTCTCTTTTCTACTCTACTCAAAACAGGCTTTATGTTTTTCTCATGCAAATATCTATTTCTTGGATTTTGGACAAATAAAATTGATGTGAGTTTTCTGTCTTTGCCTTCCAATTCTAAAGGGGGCTTTCTCAGTGTCTGTCTGATTCTCTTCATCTCTCTTTCTCTTAGTCACATTTTCTATATGTCTGTATGTTTTTGATTGATTGATTTATTCTTTTATATTGAGGATAATGGAATAAGCACTCAAGTGCTTTTTTTTTTACATCCAGTCCCCATGTGTATGCAGTTTTGTAAATGTCATGTTCCCACCGGCACACGATGGCCTACTCTTACAAAAAGCGGAATAGGATTTAACATGTGCGCAAGTTTTCTTCGTGTGTTCGCATACGGGGCCTCAGTTTAATGTCTCATCCGAAGGACTTTTGGGGAGAGTGGAGTCAGCACTGATGTTAAGTCCATCAGAATGTGTGTGAATGCGTATGCCCCTGTTTATGTATACATACATACTCCACCACAGAAAACAAAACAAACACAAGGCACACTAAGAAGTCAGGAAAACATCCTACCCAGCTGCCCCAGTCGGCTGATGGCCTCCAGCTTTGTTCGCTCGTTGCCGTACATGATGCAGCGGCGAATGTCGTCGTGCACATCGCGGCCATGGGACGTCTTGCCCAGACACTGCGCCGCCGCGTGACGGACCTCGGTGTGCCAGTCATGCCACATCAGCTCCGTCAGTTTGTGGGTCAAATCCTGACGACACCGTTTTTGCACTGATTCATTGAGTCTTTGATTTGCTTTTTGGGGTTTTAGATATCCAAACACATGAAATAATCATCATGTTGATCTCTGGAACTATCAAGAGTAAACAGGTGAAACTGCAAATGGTTATTAAAATACAATATTCTATTTAAAACTGAACTTTTGTCTCACTTTATGGAAAAGAGTGAAAATAAACCGTTACTTAACTTGTATTATGCATTCTATTTGGCATGGGTTCTGCATGATCCCTGCATTTGATAAAGAGTGGTTATCATCCAGCTTCTCTGTCTGACCTTGTTCAGAAATATCATGCCTCTCATGCTCTTGCCTCTAATGCTCTGCATTTAACTGACAATCTCTGTCTTGATTCTGGTCCATGGGAAACAAAACTAAATGCTATGGCTAGCTGCCATTCCATTATGCATTTCTGACCCTCACATGAAATGTACTCCTTATCCTGGGAAGTCAAATAAATTGATTTCACATACAGCTTTTGTGAATCAAGGAGGCCTTCTTGTTTATGGCCCAATAACTGGGGATCTGTGTATGTAATCTTACTTGGTTTTTTAAAAAATATTTTCTTCAGGCCCACATAATAAGATATGCTCTGTCAGGATCTTGTGGTCATTCCCACAAAAAATCAATTCAGTCACATAGAGTTTTCTGTATGGTAAAATGGAATGAGTGTTTAATGCTTTTTGGTGTACTAAACATATCTCAATAAGTGCTGAACATTAAGGCTTGATAGGACACTGTAAAATCTGTTTTATGCTGTGAACTTTCTTCATTTTGCTCAGCGCACACTTCCCCACCATCAGTCAGTAAAAATAAAGTGCAAGGCTGACCTGACTGCCAGTGAACTGGACTTCTCCCGTAGCTCCTTGAGGAGTCACTGCACTGAACATTTTCAGGAAGTGTCATCCCCAAGTTGAATCTGGTAGAACCCATCCCTTTTCAGAGAGCAGGGTGCATGCTGGGCATGTGTATGTCATCCATCCCACTAGCCACAGATGGCCTACTCTGCTATAAAATGCAGATGGGATTATAACATATGCACAAAATGGTCTGCATTTATTTACAAACACAACCTCATATCATTATCTCTTCCAAAGGATATTCACAACAGTGAAATCAGTACTGATGCTAATCAAAGGGGGAGAAAATCCCCACCAACAGACACCTTATCAGTGACTCAAACCTGCACCCTCAAATTACAACTAATTCATCAGTTCAACACTCTCAACACAGGCTGTTCCACCTCTCATCTTCTGCTGCTGGTGGTAAATAACAGTAAAGAAGTGAAGTGGTCACAGCTGTCAGTTTCCCCCACTTTCAGCACCTCTCAGCTGCTAATTGATTCATTCCATCCCAGCTCAACTGAGGCCAGCTGGTGCTAATTACAGCAAGAACTGACCACACTTGGTCTAGGCAAAAGGAAGGGACGTGCTAAATTTAGCACTCTTGACTGAGTGATGTTGGATTCGTTCACTGTGGTGTGTGCCTGATGACGCCTTGCTTACCTTGTTGATGGATCCATACAGGGTGGGCAGGATCTTGCAGGCGATGACTCGGTGTCGCCAGCTGCTGCTGTTGAGCTGTTCAGCCACCATGCAGTGCACCAGAGTCTGCACACATCACATCAGTTGTGATGTAGCATTATATCAGTATGCAGTGGAAGACTTGAAGTTGACTAAAAATGAATAACCATGGCTATACAGGGAATCTAAACCGCGATACAAACTGCAGTAATGCAGTGAGTGTGTGTGTAAACACTCTTGAAAAAATACTATTGCGCAATAGCATACTCATGGCCTAGTGTGCACACACACATGCATGCATGCATGCATTATGCATGGACACATGCACGCATGGGCATCACACACACACACACACACACATACAACACCGTTGGAGATCCTAAACGGCAGAGCAGAACCCAGTTCTCATTTTACAACAACTTCCTCAGATACTTGAATTCGTTTTATACATTCATCCTTTCACTCCAACCCTATCCCAACACACACACAAACACAACACAAACACACTTACACTTACACTTACACACACACACACACACACACACACACACACACACACACACACCACCACCACCACCACACCCACACACACAAACACACACACACACACACACACACACAAACACACACACACACACACACACACACAGCCCCCCCCCCCCCAACACACACACAAACTCCCCCACTCCCCCTAAAAAACCTACACCCCCCCAACACCCCCCCACCCCTCCCTCCCCCTGCCTTCCCTCCAACCCTACCGTGCTGTTGGAGACTTTGGCCAGGAGGGCGATGCCCTGCTCGTGTTTGATGGGCTCCTCCGAGGCCAGGATCTGCTTGATGATCTCGTCCACCACCTGGGAGTCACACACCCCGAAGTGAGCCAGACACTGGGCGGCCGCCCAGCGCTCCGTGGAGGCCTCGGACTCCAGCGCCACTCGCAGGATCGTCTGTGCCTGAAGCGACATGTTTTGATCGTCGTTTGGTGACTACTAGGGTTTGGTTTGGTTGTTGTTTTGTTGTGTTTTTTTTTTTTTCTGTCCTCACTCTTTTTTTGTTTGTTTTTGGTTTCTAGTTTTTAGTTTTGTTGGGAATTTTATTGGTTGTTTTTTTTTTTTACCCTCTCCTCTCTCTCTTCTTTGTTTTTGATTTCTAGTTCTTCTAAGTTTGTTGGGAGTTTTTTGTTTAAAAAAAAATTGTTAGATTTGGTTTTGTTGTGTTTTTATTCACTTTATTTATCTATTTTTTTATTTCGAGGGTAATGGAATAAGCACTCATGTGCTTTTTTTCTTTTACATCTGGTCCCCATGTGCTTGCAGTTTTGTAAATTTTTGTCATGCGTTGCCACTGGCACACAATGGCATGCTCTTCCGAAAATGGGGACAGATTTTAACGTGTGTGCAAGATGATCTGCGTGCGTTTGCATACCTTGGTTTATAGTCTTATTTCAAAGGATTTTTAAGGGGAGTGGAGTTGGCACTGATGTTAACTCCAGGGGAAAATGTCCCCTTAAACAGGATTTGAACCTGGGTGAGTGTATCACGAACACAATGCGCAATGCTCTAACCAACCATGCTACCCCATTCCCCCGACCAGTGAGTGTGTGTGCGCGCGCATGCGTACATGTGCGCGTGCATGTGTGCATGCATGTATGTGCATATGTGTGACACTGACACATACAAACACACACACACACATACAACACATGACCACCCACCCATCCACCCACCCACCTACCCACCCACCCACACCCACAAACACACACAACACATAACCACCACCACAACCCCCACCCACCCACCCACCGCACACACACCCTTACACATACCTTCTCTGTGGGATGCTCCAGGGCATACAGGGTGATGGCGGCTGCCATGCGTACCTGGTCATTGGGGTCTCCCAACAGACAGTCCAGGGCAATGAAGATGCGCTCCGGCAACTCCTGGCAAAAATATAAGGAAAACAAACTGCACTGGAGAACAGAGAATCACACTCAAGATGCTCCGGTTTTATACAAGAAAAAAAAAGAAAACAATTAAAAAAAAAACATACTTGGATATGCTGGGCCTGACTTGTTAGGTGTTTAGCAGCAGCACAATGCATTTTTGCTCATATGATGGAGAACAAAAGTTGCTGTCTGAGTGCTGCTCAGAGAAAAGCCAGATATATGTATGCTCTGAAAGGTTCTAGAAAACATTGACAAAATATTGCAGGTTAAAAAGATATATCCAAGATACTCCTGTAATAAAAAACAACACCTGACAAACACACAACAATGAACAAAAAAAGAAAGCAACAAAAGAAATGATTGAATGAAACAAACAATACTCACTCACACACACACACACACACACAGAACGCATGCATGCATGCAGAACTTCTTGTGCACACATTAAAAGTGTTCCACTTTTCCAATGAGTAGGCCATTATGTGCCAGTGGGAAGAAATGGAAAAATTTATGAAGCTGCATACATACAGGGACTGGATGTAAAAAAGCATGTGAGCGCTTATTCCATTATCCTCAAAATAAAAAAAAAATGTAAAGAGAGACAGACAGACAGACAGACAGACAGATACATACTCACACACACATTCTCTCTTTCTCTTGCTTTCTCTGACAGACAGACAGGCAGACAGGCAGACAGATAGACAGATAGACAGACAGACTGACAGACACACACACACACACACACATACACACTCTCTATCCCTCCCTCCCTCCCCCTCCCCTCCCTCCACCCCTCCCTCCCCTCCACCCTCCTACCCTCTCCCCTCCACAAGACTACCTGTACTGTTCAAAAGCACTCTTACAGAGACAGGGTTGTCGGTCAGACCCTGGGAGCCGATCTGTATGCCAGGGTCAGAGGGCGGCTTGTACTCGG
The DNA here is from genome assembly GCA_030674155.1 of Stramonita haemastoma. Classification (NCBI taxonomy): domain Eukaryota; kingdom Metazoa; phylum Mollusca; class Gastropoda; order Neogastropoda; family Muricidae; genus Stramonita; species Stramonita haemastoma. Next base: position 21,080,377 of record CM060317.1, read on the forward strand.
CCGCCTTGCCCACAGTGGCGATGGCCTTCAGACGCACGTGGGGCTGGATGTCCGCCATGTCTCTGATGATGTCCTCAAACGAGGCGTCTGCAAACTGGCCGCTGAGGTTCCATTTGGCCCGCCACTCGTGCACTGGGGAAAATCAGGGTGGGTGGGTGTTTTTTTTTTAGTGTGACACTTAATTCTTTCAATCCCATAGCCCGGTTTTCTGCTCTGCAGCCTTCTTTTTTAATGTGCAATAGACAAGAAGAGACAGGTTAGTTTGCATGTGTGCAGTGCATGGTGTGCATACAAACACATGCAGTTGTATATGCACTTACATGCACACATACAAACACACACACACACACACACGCACACGCACACGCACACACACACGCACATGCACACACACACACACACACACACACACACACACACACACACACACACACACACACACACACACACACACACACACACACACACATACAAACACACACACACACACACATGCGGACACACAAAAGAAAATTAATCATGTGCATGCAGAATATTCTAAACAAGCTGTACAACATCTGATAAGAATGTAGCAAGTTGTTCCACTTAAGGTCAGTCCTCTCTCTGATGCTGTCTTCCCATCGTTTTCTCTGTCTGCCTCTTCGTCTCCCTCCTTGTACTGTTCCCTG
>CM060317.1:21086044-21121044 GCA_030674155.1 Stramonita haemastoma
TCTTTAAAATTAATATATAAAAAAATATTTTATCGTTTTGTCATCTGAAAGTTTACAGTAAATTCTACCAAATATCAAAAAATTGAAAATTGGTATTTTTTTCAGATAAACCGTTCTTGCTCTGAGGCATCGACAAGTGCTTTTTTTGTCTTCTGTCAATTGACATGATAACACAGCAAACACAGGAAAAAGTAACCAACAGCAAAATAATTGAAAACATACAGCAACTTCTGACCACCAACCCCCCCCCCCTCCACAATTCCACTCCCCTCCCCCCTTCCCTCCCTCTCCCCCCTCCCGAAAATCAAAAACAAAAGGTATGGTCTACATTGTCTAAAACTAGGTTAGAAACAACTATGTCAGTACTACATTGTTTGATACAGATCTTTATCTTTTTGCTGTTGTAAACATGACATTATAGACAATCTAAGGGAGAGAAAAAGATAAATCAACTAAGACAAGAAGAAGTAATGTTGTGTTAAATGTACATTAAATATCATGGTAAAACAACTACAGTTTTAATACTAAGCTTTTTTAAGCTCTTGTGCCATCTACTTGATTCATTATGGGCTCAGCTTTTTTAAAATTTGATTTTGTAATATAAATTGGAACAAAGCAAAATCAAGACAAAGAGGAAGGGAGGGAGGGAGGGAGAGGGCGGGATGGGGAGAGAGAGAGAGAGAGAGAGAGAGAGAGAGAGAGAGAGAGAGAGAGAGAGAGAGAGAGAGGAGAGAGAGAGAGAGAGAGAGAGAGAGAGAGAGAGAGAGAGAGAGAGGAGTGTAATTGTAAGGCCACTGGCCTGTGTACAAGTGGGAATATATCTATTGAAGGAACTGAAAATATTACAATAAAGCAAACATAAGTAAACTTGACTTTACTGCAAGTTACCAACCCATAAATGAAATGAAAACAATTACAAAGTTTCATAGTTTACAACCCACACAAGGTTTGGAAGGACAAAAATATACAAGGCTTATGCTCAACTAATTAAAAATGGAATTTCGGCCAATTCCAACAGCTCTACAGTCATTTTGTAACCCACTAACATCACACACAACTAAAAATAACCCTGGTCTGGTTGAAAGGAAAGAATCCAAGACATAATCTACTTTCATGCAGTGGCAAAACAAAACAAAAATCCAAACAAAAAGCGCTGCAGAAAAAAGAAAAGAAAAAGAACACTAAACCAGACTCTAAACTCTGAGCACCCAGAGGTAAAATATACATGTAATAAAGAATGTGTCACAGCAATAAATTCAAACACACACATCATGCTCTACAATACACAATGAAAGGTTGACAGTGAAATGGGGAGGGGGAAAAAAATTTTACTCAATGTCATTTGTTCCTTCTTGGTTTCTGACAGAAATAGAAAAAAAAGGTAAAGATTAAATATGATTTTTTTTTCAACATATTCACAAGAATAATTATGTAGTATTAGCAGAGGGGGTAGACTAGCAAGGTTGTAAGAGTCAAATATGTTATCAGATGGTAAGCTAGGATGTGGATTTAACATTAAGTCACTACTTTGATGTTTATTTGAGGGGGGGGGGGGGGGGAGGAGGAGGTCTGTAGAGTTAACAGTGGTTCCACCTCTGTGTTCTTGTAATTCCTTCAGACGTGATGATAAATTGATGTCTTATGTGCGACAGCACACATATAAAAGAAAGCAAACAACAACCCCCCCCAGCCATCTGTCATAGAGAGTTCAGAGACAGCTAACTGATCTAGAATGCATGTATACATGTATGACCAGGGCTGGGACAGACTTTCCCACATCACACTGCCTGAAATAGGCAGCATAACTCCCAATGACACTACATGGAATTAAAGGAAGAAATCAAGAGTTCAGCCATACATAGCTTCACCTGTGTTCCCAGCATATCTGGTTAAACCTTCAATAGAATCAAAGGGCAAGGCCTTAAAAATCATATGTTTACAAAGAATATTACCCCTTCAACATCTAGTCCATAAACAGAAATCATTTACAGAAGAAATAACCTTTTCACAATCCACTCAATGAACAGAAATAATTTTTCCAACAATGTTCTTGATGGGAATATTTCTATCCTGACACAAGTAAAATGGGTTTTATTTCCTGATCTGTTTTCTCCTTTTTATCTCCTCCCTTTTTTTTCCATTTTAACACAGTATACCACTAAATGTTTTCTCAAAATGTTTTTAAAAAAATATTTTCTCCCCAGATAATAAACCGTAGAGACAAAAAAGTAGCAGGTGATGATAGAAGGTGAAACCTTAACTACACCCATCTGATAACAGATATACTATGACCAAAACCTTTAGTTTTGTTGTTGTGATCATTTGCTGGCTTCACACCCTGGGGGTCACCCAGAGTATATACTCTGCCTCAATCGTTATACCTGGCAATTTCTGTGAGACTGTATGTTCACACTGGATGAGAAGTCAAGTCAAGTAACAAGTCAAAATGATCTTTATTGAGAGTAAAGATTAAGTTTACACAACTTTTTTTCATCCTGCCCTTACAAAAAAAAAACCTCAAGAAAATTGACTTCTAAAACATTCAAAGACAAATATCAACCTTTGTTGAAAAAAAAGCATGCCTAGATGGCTGTTTTCAAACACAGCACCACATAAGCAGCCACATGCTGACTTCAGAGGATTTTCTTCTCCTCTAATGGCAAGTATTTGTTGTTAAGCTAAGAGCTTACTAGTTCAAAGCATACAACTCTAATGAATTCCTTGCCTCTTTGCTGATATCACCGAGTGACAAAGTTTTGTTGTGGGCCAGCCTTCACAATTAAGGTGAAACATTGCGAATGAAGAAAGCACTTATGGCATGATGTCCTTGCTTTGTTGTAAAAGGTGTTAACTGATAAAGTACTTCCAAATCTATTGAACAAGCAGCTAGAGTTATCATAAACAAGAATAATTAAAAAGCAAAATACCTACAAAATAAACTACAACAACTCAGCAATATTAAAATGATAAAAATACATAAAAGAATAAAATGTTAGGTTGTATCATAAATTTTTTTTCAAATGATTTTTACGACAAAAAGGGCTTACCTAACTCTGCAAATGAAAATATCAGAATTTGATAAAGGTGAACACAACTATCTGAACAGAATACAAATATCAATTATATCAGTGTACCACTTCTTGTTTTGCATGTTTCCCAGACTAGCACCCTGGGGGTCACCCAGAATATGCACCCTGACTCTCTCATCCCACCCAGGAGTCACTGTGGGACCATGAGTACACACTGGATGAGAAGTTTGCATGTATAACTGTTTTCAAGTACCTCGCCATAGAGGCAGCCATAATATGAATTCAAAGGATTTTCCCCCTATAAAGGAGAGTAAATGTTGCTATGCTAGCTTGCCATGGCCAAAAATAATCTCAACATAACATTTTAAAGCATGAAAACATTTTGATGTAGGCCTTGGCACTTAGCTTTCAACCATAACCAACAAAGATTTTGGCCTTCACACTTGGACTCCAAGAACTATATACATGTACATTTTGAAAGGTAAACACCTTCCTCACACAAAAAAGTCACATTAATCAAATAATGTTCTAAAGTATTTATAAAAGTGTAGGTTTCTTTGAAGGAAAATTATGGTGATGATAACTGCTATGAAAATTTTTTTAAAATAAAGAGAATATGTTTAATACTGACAAGATGAGATAACTCACAATCACGGGAAGATAACTCAGATTTTAAGGGAAAATACACAAACCACAAAAATTTCCATAAAAAGTATATATGTATAAATGTATTGCACATAACAACCAGGTGCAACTGTTTTCTAATCACCTTTTTTTTTTTTAATCATAGCACAATACTTCAAACAGAAGTCTCACAATTCTTTGAAAGTAAAACATCTAGCAGCTAAAATAGTATGCTTGATATTATTTAGCTTAACAAAACATAAAATAACACCAAAATCAAGCTTACATTAACTAAGTAATCCCTAAAACATGCTGAAAGGCAGTTGCCATGAACAAGGAAGTAGACATGATCACATGACCAGCAAGGCTGTTTAAAAATTATGCGAAGACCCCTGAACCACAATTATTACTGTGGTCAGAAGTAAAAAGAATTTCAATCTGGCGTAAAACATTCTTAATCATTCAAGGAACATGGGTATGACATACTTAATAGATTGTAAATTGTACTGACAAAAAAGTACTTTCAAAACAAGCAGCTAAAGGTATAAAAAAAAAAAAAAACAACAACACAAGAACAATGGAATTAAATCAACTACAACAAACCAGCATCATTAAAAGTTAAAGATAAAAAAATGTAGATATATATTACATTATATTACTATTGTTTCTATAAAAAAAAAGAAACTGAACAAAAGAGCTTACCCAGTTCTGCAAACATAAATATCAGAATGTTGATCAATTCCAAGCAAATGTCACAATGTCAACAAATTCAATATCAATACATATATATATATGCATGAGTGTATACATGATATGTGTGTGTGTGTGTGTGTGTGTGTGTGTGTGTGTGTGTGTGTGTGTGTGTGTGTGTGTGTGTGTGTGTGTGTGTTGTGTATGTGTGTGTGTGTGTGTGTGTGTGAACAGAACAGAACAGAACAGAACATCGTTTATTGCCATGGAAGCATACAAAGCTTATGTGTGTGTGTGTGGTGTGTGTGGTGTGTGTGTGTGTGTGTGTGTGTGGTGTTTTGTGTGTGTGTGTGTGTGTGTGTGTGTGTGTGTGTGTGTGTGTGTGTGTGTGTGTGTTGTGTGTGTGTGTGTGTGTGTGTGTGTGTGTGTTGTGTGTTGTGTTGTGTTGTGTTGTGTTGTGTTGTGTTGTGTTGTGTTGTGTTGTGTTGTGTTGTGTTGTGTTGTGTTGTGTTGTGTTGTGTTGTGTTGTGTTGTGTTGTGTGTGTGTGTTGTGTTGTGTTGTGTTGTGTGTGTGGTGTGTGTGTGTGTGTGTGTGTTGGTGTGTGTGGTGTGTGTGTGTGTGTTCAAATGCATGATCTTTTTTTTTCTCTTTCCCTCTGTCCAAAACTGAATTTCATCCTCCTCCCACCCCTCAACCACACCTTGTTCAGATTTTTAATACCATTTTCATCATGTTGTCCTGTAAAACCCCACATATACTATTAGGTTACTTTGAAAAAAAAATTCAGCTTGAAACATCAACTGATCAACTGTCACCCCTCTCTCTTCCCACTCATACAGATATTTAATTACATCTTCTCTTCTCTCCTTCAGTCACAATAAATAATTAAGCCTAACCCCAGATTTACAATTCCATGGCCAAGGGTTGACTATCAGCTGACTGGCTGTCTAGTTGAAAACATTTTTTCCCCTTGGAGTTCACATTATTTTGACTCCATTCCCCTATAAGACCTCCAAATAAAAGGTAAAGGTAAAGGTGTCCCATAACCTAGGCGGGAGTAGGGGAGCAAGGCATCAGAGACCTCAGCTTCTCTAGGGGCCAGCATGTTGAGGGCGGCGCCCATCTCCTCTCCCTTGCTGCTTTACCTTCCATGACCCTAAAGAGGGCAGGTACCCATTTACAGCTGGGTGAACTGGGGGTACTGTACTGAAGCCAAGGCACGCAAATGGTCACCCATCCAACTAGTAACCACGCTCAATGCTGCTTAACTTGACTTGGGGAAAGCAAGCACAATCACTGAGCTATCCTGCCCCCCAAATGAGATGGTAAAAATAGATCATGTGTGCAAAAGCATGCACAACAACTTGTATTGTTTTTTAAAAAGGCAGTTTTCATACAAAATCGCTGGTGGGATGAACATAACCCAGATTACCATCCACATACTAATAAAAGGACTAAATGAAGACTGTTGAGCACTGGGGCAGTACAGTAGCCCCATCTAAGAAGACCAAGCTCAGACTAACTAAAAGAGTAGCACGGCTCAACTCGCATGCATCCTGGCAACCAAAACTATGAGTCAACCAAACATAGAGCAGCAGTTCATTTCAATACACATGACACAGAAAATTCACCACACCAAGATAAGCATTTTTCTGCAGATCATCAGTATGGTCATTATCAATCAAGTGTCAGTCAATAAGTGCCAGTACTGAAAATAAACTAGATATTAACAGTCACTTTGGAAAAATTTTGAAAATTTTCCCAACGAACCAGAAACAAACAAGTCAACAGGTAAGACAACTGCGTACTAATGTTTTGATAAAGAAAAAAAACAACTCCAGAAGCAAAGAACATGTTACAAGAGTAGATAATTATTAGCAAGAACTTAGTTCTTCCCTGAAGTCAACTTTGGTTCTGAGGATATTCCCATTTCAGATGAGACTGTTAGTCAAGGTCTTGTATTTGGGTGTTTTTTTTGTATTTTGTACCACTTTATGTCACAGCAGATTTCTTTGTGTGAAATTCGGGCTGCTTTCCCCGGGGAGAGTGCGTTGCCACAAGTGCAGCGCCTACCCTTTTTTTTTACTTTTTCCTGCATGCAACTGTATTTGTTTCCCTATCACAGTGTATAAACCACATATATTTTTCATACATTAAAACCCATCCCTCATGGTAAGATTCACACAATGTAACTGAATGGTGCCTGTTCAACTTTCCAACTCTGCAACTCTTCTTTCCGTGGAAAAACAAGTTCAGAAACAAGGAGGGAGAAGTATAGAGCAACCTCAGTGAAATGTGCTTAAATATATATAAAAGTATGGATCAGCATGTGGTTAGGAACATGCAATAGAAACCCAAAGCACACCACACCAACTGTTAGCTCGTATTATTGAAAACACCTGTCCCAGAGTGCCACAACTTAAGTACAACATGCTTGCAAGGCAAGCAACAAGGAACATCCTGTTGCATCCTACTTTTTACAATTCTTATCATATTATGTCATCAGCTTGTAGACTTTTTAACCTTTTGTCTCGTATGGAGTAGAAAAACTGAGTAAGGTTTACTTACACCTATAATTTGTTAGCACTGATGTTCAGGCTAGTTTCCAGGTTTTTTTTAAGGTAAAAGTGTCCCATATGTGGTTGTAGGAGAGCGAGGCATCAGAGACCCCTCAAGGGGCCAGCATATTGAGGATGGCGCCCATCTCCTCTCTCTTGCTGCTTAACCTTCCCTGACCCTAAAGAGGGCAGGTACCCATTTACAGCTGGGTGGACTGGACGGACTGTACTGAAGCCAAGGCACACAAACAGTCACCTATTGAATTGGTAACCACACTCGATGCTGTTTAACCTTAACTTTGGGAAAACAAGTGCTGTGACCACTGAGCTATTCCACCCCCATATTAAAAAAAAAATTGTTCTTAAAGTATTTACTCATCAGTGTTCATAAAGGATCTTAAAATGTGTTCCTGAAATGGCAAGCTCAACAGCCCATCATCAGTCATTTTAACAAGTAAATCATAAATTTTCGTAACTCCACACACACACACACACACACACACTGACAGAGGCTCAACTTATTATCTGTTTGATTAAAAAAAGAAGTCTTACCTGCTTCTTCTTTCTCAAAGCGTTTTTTCTGGCGGCGGATGCCAGCTGGCTGGCGGTAGAAGGGAGCCTTGTTTTCATCCGAATAGGGGTCATGGGCTTCAGCTTTGTGAGAGGGCCCACTCTCATCAAACACTCTCTCCAACAGACTGAAGCAAGAAAGGTTACCATGAGCATTTCTGGTATGTCTTTAAAACATGTTAGGGAGCATAGCTTATTTATTCCTACTTGATTAGGTGTTGCTGTTGTTGCAAAATTCTTTGCTCCTGTGAAGGAGAGTGCTGGTTGTTACTCTAAGAGCTTGCCGAGGCTGATGATAAATCTCAACATAAATATTTTCCAACATGATAACATTTTAATGTGTGCCTTTTCAATAGGCCTATATCAATAGCTTTTGGCCTGGACCAGTGCTGTTCATTTGATTTTTCCCTGATTATGTGACTATACCAAGACAGTGTTGTTGCTGGTATATTCAACAAGTCCTTCACATGAAAATATAAACTGAGGTCTAGTGTTCAAATGCATGCAGAACATCTTGCACACACATTAAAACCTGTTCTGCCTTTTGAAAGAGTAGGTCATTTATGCTGGTGACAAAATTTAAGAAAACCACACCCACACAGGGACAGGATGTAAATAAGCAAATAAGTGTTTATTTCATTATCCTTTAAGACAAAATAATAAATAAATATGTGAACAAACAGAGATAAACACCTGCAGGTACTACACTTGTTGGACATGCCATTTGTGCCCTTGATTGTTCAGTGAGATGACAAAAGCAGCTCTTTTAAAAGCATAGTAAAGGTAGTCCATGAAGATGTATATAAAGAAATCTAATGGCAGAATGAGATCTTGAAAAATCATTACCCTTAAAACATTAGCCAGTGTGCACACTCACTCACACACTCACTCATACACCCATGTACGGATGTCTGAGTGTGTGTGTGTGCGTGCACACACACAGACATACAGACACACAGACACACAGACACAGACACACACACACACACACACATATACACACAAACCACACACACACACACACACACACACAAACACACACACACACAAACACAACACAGCACAAAACAACACACACACACACACACACACACACACACACAAACAACACACACACACACAACACACACACACACACACATACACACACACACACAACACAACACACTCACACACTCAACACTGACAAACAAAGAGCCTCAACTTACGACGCTTCAGCCTTCTGCCACTTTTTCTTGGGCTTCACTTTCTTGTCCTTGCTGAGGGGATCGAACTCGGCATCCGAATCGCTGCCTTCTTCCCGCACCAGGTCCGTATGCTTGGGCTTCCCGTACCAGCCCTCCAGGGTCTTCTGCAGCTCCTCCTTCTGCCTGTTGGGGGACATGCGCTCGTGGACGATCCAGGTGGCCGTCAGCTCTGAGAGCTGGGACATGAGGAAAGCGTCCCAGTCCTTCTTGGGTTTTTCCGCCTTCATCCTGGCAGACCTGGGCCTCTTCTGCTCTTCCGCTGCAGCTGCAGCAGCCTCCCGCAGCGCTTTCAGCTTGCTCTGCAGGTTCTGAAGGTTGTCAGGATGTTTGCACGTTTCCGGAGCCTCTGAAACCTCCGTCATGAAGGTGCCTGTGGGCCTCTGCGCCGTTTTGTCTGCCTCGCAGTGTGAGCTGGAGGGGGAGTCCATGGAGGCCGAGGGCTCGCCCTGAGCTGCCTGACTCATGGCCAAGGCTTTCCTGGCTAGCTTCTTCTTGATGGGTTTCAAGGAGGGGGGTCTGGTGGTCTTCATCCCACAGGGCATGTGGCGCAGATCCGTCCCCCGTGCGTTGTGTCGACCGACCGGTTGATGCGTTTTGGGGCGTGAGGCGACGATGTCACTGATGTCAAGAGCTTCCTGGAGGAACAACAAAAATGATGGGTTGAAGTTAGTTGTTTGTTAAACTCTCAACTTAATAGCAGTAGAGGTTATCAAAAAAATCAAACAAACAAACACCCGAACGCGTCAAGCTATCTCCATAACCAATTCTTTTCTGACTAATGTGTCACAGCAATGTTACTTCCCCACCACCTTGCACTCTGCAGGCACTTACAAACCTTACATTCCATACTGACATGCTAGTATTGCACTTTTAAAAAAATCTTTTCTACACCAGTTTAGCAACCCAGATCAACCAGTCAACAGAAAGAGGAAAATACAAACTTTGTAAGGGGTAGTCTATTAAATGTCCTTTGGCTAATCTAAGACAGCTGATAGAAACAACATAACCCAAATAAAGGTAGTAAAGTATAATCATATATATATATATATTATACATGTTACTATGAGTGTACAGAAAAACTTGCAAGGGAGGGGGATGAAGTATAGGGAGAGCAGAGAGAGGGAGACAGAAATGTAGGCAAACATCTACACACACACACACACGCGCACACACGCACACACACACGCACACACACACACACACCACAACACACACAACACAACACACACCACAATACAGCACAACACACACACACACACACACACACACACACACACACACACACACACACACACACACACACACAACACACACAACACAACACAACACAACACACACTATCTTCCCTTCACTCATTTTACCAAAAAATACTTTTTCTGGCTACTTACCACAAGATACTTGGTATCGTAAGGCATCATGAAGAAGCATCTTTCCTTGACCACGTCCTCCCCAAACTTCATCTCCGTGCTGATCTTCTTCAGGTACCGCTTGTCCACAGGAGAGTCGTCTACCGGTGCTGGCCTCAAGGTCACCCTGCCCACTACCGGCTTGTGAGGGCGTTTTTTGGCCTCAGCCTCTTCCGTGCCAAATTGTGGCATGGTGACCCTGAGGCACATGGGAAGAAGCTCTGGGTGGGACTGGATTTCTGCTGCATTTTTCCGTTGGCGACCATCTTGGCACAGCTGGTGAGATCCACTGGTATGATGGAGGTGTTCTGCGTTGAATCAGTCGGAATGACTTGTTCCTGTAGATATTAAAAAGAAAGAGTTGTAACAGTTATGATGTACTCTTTATTATTATTATTATTAAAATCTTGCTTCATATGCACACACAACACACACACAAACACACATATAAAAAAAAGAATATATATATATATATATACACATAACACACACACACACACACACACACACACACACACACACACACACACACACACACACCATTCATGTAAATTATGCTATCATTACTATAGATTTCAATATTTGATTGCTAGGCTGTGTTCTAATACAACTGATTCATATAAACTGTGTAAAAGGGTTTGGGGGGTTTTCAAAGTACATCACTGGACTCACACCTAGGTCCCCTTTCTCATTTCTCCAAAGTATTTTGTTACAAAAGTCGTTTATACACACACACACACACACACACACACACACACACACACACACACACACACACACATCACACACACACACACACACACACACACACACACACACACACACACACACAAAATCATCCAACAGAAGTTGCAGCAGCAGTACAAGCAGTAGGCTAATAAGAGAATGCAAAAAAAAAAAAAAAATTGCCTGATGAATATATTTGCTCCTGTACAAACCATTAAAAAAAATCAAAACATTCCATGGAACTTTATTTTTCTAGAATTTTATCCGCCAAAATTCAGCATTATCATCCATCTTTTCCTGTTTGTTTTTTATGAGGAAAGTGAGTAGCTCTTTAAATATCCATTGGGACTGACTGTCCTTAAATTCAGACGTGATGATATTTTCCGCGCCAACTGCTGCCTCCTTCATTTTCTGGTGTTTTACTTTTTGTATCGGTTCGGTTCGGAAGCTTCAAAAACTGCATCGAGACACATCAGTTAAACTCTGCTTGTGGAACATCACCTTTCGGCTAATTTTTGAAGCATATAACGTCTTTCTTTCAACCAACCTTTCTTTGGCTTCCCGCCGGACCTCATATCATGTTACGCTTTAGTGTACCATACATAGTCTTCAGCCACCATTGCTCTGAAGCACCGCCATCTTGTAGCTTGGAGTTGCTAAGCACGGAGCGACATCTTGTTCAAGGGAAACAATGCTTCTCTCTCTCTCTCTCTCTCTCTCTCTCTCTCTCTCTCTAGGAGCTGAGAATCATCTTCCAGAATTTCATAGCGGTTTTTTTCCTATCATAAAATTACAAAAAGAAATTATAGTTATGATAACTAAATAAAACCGATGAATTTTTTTTAATGTTGTTGGTTTTGTTGGGGCGTGTGTATTTTTTGTTAAAATTTTAGTTTTTATTTTTGTAGTTGATTCTGCTTGTTTTGTTGTTGTTGTTGTTGCTGCTGTTTTGTTGTTGTTGTTTTTTTTTTGGGGGGGAGGGCGGGGGGGGTTATTTATCTGTTTATTTATTCTTTTATATCGAGCATGATGGAATAAGCACTCATGTGCTTTTTTACATCCAGTCCCCGTGTGTATGCCGTTTTGTAAATCTTGTCATCTGTTCCCACAGGCACACAGTGGCCTCCTCTTACGAAAAGCTGAACAGGATTTAACGTGTGCGCAAGATGCTCTGCCTGTGTTCGCACACGCGGCCTCGTTTACAATCTCATCTGAAGGACTTTTGGCAAGAGTGGAGTCAGAATTGATGTTAACTCCAGGGGTTACTTCATTGTGTTTTGTTTGCTTGTGTGTGTTTTGTTAGTTTTGTTTTGTAAATGGGTTGTATGTGTATTGTGTACTTGGGGCTTTGTAGTTCGTTTTCGTTTTTATTAAGGGGGGGGGGGGGGTGATTGTGCTTACATTTTTTAAAAGTAAACTTTAACATTTCAGCCTATCCAGATTTAGTTGTTGTTTTTTTCTCCCTCTACTCCACTCGAAGTCATTAGGGGTACTTCACTGAAGATTTGTTCACCCAAATTCTTACATTTATACCGGTTGTGTGCCAAAGCTTAGGTCTCCGCAAAATTTTCAATCAGTATGTGGACCTCTGGGGGAAAGATTTTGTACACAACTGCTCAGTAAATCGTCAAAAAGGAGAAAGGGGTGTAGGAGTTGGCACAGAATGATTGAACAAAATGAATAATCTTTATTTTTCAAGGGTTACAAATAACCATTTACATGTTGTTGCTTTTTTTTCCCCATCCACCCCTTGCCCTGACTAGAGACTATTGAAACAACAACAAAACACACACGCCCTCCCCCACAACAAACGAATGATAAAAACCCTAAACCAAAAGATATATATATATATATATATATATATATATATATATATATATATATATATATATATATATATATATATATATATATTATTCTTATATATTGATGATAATGGAATAAGCACTCATGTGCTTTTTTTTACATCCAGTCCCCGTGTGCATGCAGTTTTTTAAACCTTGTCATCTGTTCCTACCGGCACACGATGGCCTACTCTTACGAAAAGCGGAACAGGATTTAACGTGTGTGCAAGATGTTCTGTGTGCGTTTGTACACGGGGCCTCGGTTTAAAGTCTCATCCGAAGGACTTTTGGGGAGAGTGGAGTCAGCACTGGTGTTAACAAAGGAGAAAAATCTCCTCGACCGGACTCGAACCCGGGTTGTCAAATTGCCGAGAGGAGAGAGAGAGAGAGAGAGAGAGAGAGAGAGAGAGAGAGAGAGAGAGAGAGAGAGAGAGAGAGAGAGAGAGAGAGAGAGACAGACAGACAGACAGACAGACAGACAGACAGACAGACAGAGAGAGGCCCAATACACAAAATGCAAACACTATGTTACAAAAGAACTAATGCTCCATCCAATAAGTTAGAAGAAGAAAAATGACGGGAGGGTCACCACACAGTGACAGTTTGAATCCATCTCCTCCCCAGCTAACTAACTGTTCTTTCCATGGTTACTTCTCGTCCACAGGTGTGACGATTTTCCCTTCATATATTATCTTGGTGACCGACTGACAACAAACACAGCCAGTCTATCATCTCATGGCCTTGTCTTATGCAAATGATTTATCATTATTTTTTTTTGGTCCTGAGTGGCGTCTGCCACACCTCCTTGTCTTTCTCTCTGCTGTCTCGCGCCGATCCGAGATGGTACGAGATCTATAAACTTCCCTCTTGTTCTGTCATATATAACAATGTTTTCAGGAAGAAAGTTTACTACTATCTTAGTTTTGCCTTCTCTCTCTCTAGCCCTCTCGAAAATCTGAGTACTAAAACGAAGATGCTGATATGCTTTGAATACTCACGTTACAATTACAGAACATTCAACTTCTTGAACTGGAATAAAATGGTGGCTGTTGGTACAATGGAGTAAGATTTATTGCTTTCATGACCGATTTAAAGTGCTGAAGGTGTCTTCAGAAAATCAATGATATTTACAATGATTTATAGCCAAGTCTTAGTTATGAAATGTAACTGTCATTCATACAAATAGTTGCTTGTCTGAATTAATGCAACAAATACGCGCTGTCACCAAGTCCTGACTTAGGTTGTGACCCGTCCTTGTGGCTGGGTGGGTGGGGTATATACTCTCCACCCCCACCAAAAAAAAGACATGACTAAATAAAAAGCTACTGCAAAAGTACAAAAAAAACAGATAAAACACAAAAACCAACTAAACCAAACACATTGAAAGGTGACTGAATATGTGCATTATACAGGGGTTTTTTTTCATTGTTGAATACTCTTTTCTTCCATGGTCATGATGATAACGGTAATAATGTTAACATTGTTATTAGCCTACTATTAATAATGTGTGTATTTATCCTTTGATGGTGGGCACAGACTGCAGTGCTAAAAGTTCCTCAGGGATGGAGGTAATCTCAACAATACTATATCAAAACCTAACAATTTGTTAATGTAGGCCTTGGCACTTTGCTTACATCAGTATCTCACAAAGGTTTTCAAATTCAAATACTTTATTTTCTCAAAAACAGAGAACTTCACGCGGGTTACGAGCCACACATAAAAACAGAAAACATGCAAACATAATATCACGAAAAATACAACACAAAATTCAAACATCAGCTCGCATCCATCAAAATATAAAAAGTACCCACAAATCAGCAATACCAAGATTTTTTGTTGTTTGTGTGGGTTTTTTGTTTTTTGTCGTTGTTGTTGTTGTTTTTGGGGGGATGCAAGTCTTTGGTTTGGGTCAAAATCTTTCTCATAGGCAGGCAGTTCAGACAAGAACAGGGGGAGGGGGGGGGGGGGGGTAGTGTTGCCCCTTTGCCCGAGAAGTGTTACCCGATTTTGATGAAGAAAAATCCGTTGTGATAAATATTACGATGCCATACATAGAAATAAAACAACATTGATGACAATGACAATGCAACACAACACAACAAAATACAACAAACTGTAACAAAGCACAACGCAACCCAACGCAGCACAACACAGGTCAGCACAATAGGCCTAAGCCTACTACGCAACACAACGCACACGTAACGCAACGCGTCACAACCAAGTCATGGACAACTTTCATGAAAACGATACACAGATATTACCAAGCACTTTGCCAGCTTACCAAAAAGCACATTATTATTGTCCTCCCGTTATCATGAGAGCAGGGTGGAATAACTGAATGGTTAGAACTAGCATCGGACTCTTAACCTGACTGAAGCGTGGGTTCGAGTCCAACGACTGAGCTGTCCGTTTGAGGGCACCCCCTTATCGAGGATAATGGAATAAGCACTCATGTGCTTTTTTACATCTAGTCTCCGTGTGTATGCATTTTTGTAAATCTTGTCATCTGTTCCCACCGGCACACAATGGCCTACTCTTACAAACAGCGGAACATGATTTAACGTGTGCGCAAGATGTTCTGCGTGCGTTCGCACACGGGGCCTCGGTTTACAGTCTCATCTGGACTGAAATTGGATCCTGATGCTGTGTGGGGAAGAGGCTGGAGATGGGAGGAGGGGGGGGGGGGGGGGGGGGGGGGGGGGGGGGGGCTGGGGGACGGGAGGAGAGACAAACACTTGTACTTGTCAAGGCCTGACGAAGTAACGACAGAGAGAGGGGAGATGGGAGAGGGTGGAACAACGAGGAAGGGGGTAGGGAAGGATGAGGATGGGGTGTTCAAGAAAAGTGACAATCACAATATAAGGATGTGTTGCTGTGGACATGTGGGGAAAAACATCACAGTTGTGGCTGGGGGAGGTTAGTTATCCTTTTCACGAGCCAGTGTAAGTGAGGTAAGGTTTTTTTGTGTGTGTATCTGTGTATTGTATTGCAACAAAATTAAGACTATCTCTAGGCTAAAAAAAAAAAAATCGAGGCCACTGTTGCTGGAAAGAATGCAATCTATCACAATCTCTTTTTCTTTAAAATTAAGAATATTTTAGTCTATCATAACTGGGTTTTTTTTCTTTACAAGGATTATAAGATACTTTCTTTCCCCTTATTTTAATGCCTCCTCAGCCGTTTATTTAATTTTTAAAATTTTTGCTTTAAAATGTTTGGAATAACAATTTTTGGCCATGTTTTCAACAAACACGTGACAGGAAAGCATGAAACCACAAATTTAATACAGATACAAAAAAAGTTCACAAATGGATAAGTACGTAAATATTCAGCAAGTAAAAACAACAACGGGGAATACAAAAATAGACAGTAGTTATAATTATTTCAATGTATGAAATTGCTGTAGGACTGCTTGTGTATAAGTGCTGTGTTCATGCAAACGTACTTACTTGACTACTCGTGTGTGTGTGTGTGTGTGTGTGTTGTGTGTGTGTGTGTGTGTGTGTGTGTGTGTGTGTGTGTGTGTGTGTGTGTGTGTGTTGCGCGCGCGCGCGCGCGGTGGTCGCGTGCGTGTGTGCGTGCGCGCGCGCGCGCGCGCGCGTGTGTGTGTGTGTGTGTGTATGCGCGTGTGAACGTTTGTTTCTCAGGGTCAAGATGAAAGTGTTGGTGCTGGTGGTAAGCGCCCTGTGGATGGTGAAGGCTGCGAATGTTGGTGAGTAAAACACAGAGAGAGCACCAGCCAGGGCTGTTGGCTGCAGACATGTTCTCTCTCTCTCTCTCTCTCTCTCTCTCTCTCTCTCTCTCTCTCTCTCTCTCTCTCTCTCTCTCTCTCTCTCTCTCTCTCTCTCTCTCTCTCTCTCTTGTGGTTTCTTTCCTTCATACCAATCTGGTTGAAGTCAGACTTAACACACAGGGTTATAGGTAAGTGGTCAGACTCTATTCTCTCTACCACACACATTTCACAACAATCACAAATACTTGCAAATAACTCACATGTCATTAAAAAATAATCATTGATGCTACTTCCAGTATCAGATATGTATGTGTAGTGACCCTGTAGGTCACCCTGACACATGCCATTCAAAATGCACAAATCTAAAGCTGTGCACACATTAAGCAACATTTTACCATAATTAATCAATACAGTGTCCTGAGAATTACTGTTTACATTTAAAGGACCACTTCGATGTTGAATCTGGAAAGTTTCGTTTGCTATTCCCTCTTGACTACCTGAAATGTTTGAGGTTCTACTATTAAGATCACCATTCAAGAATACATAAACATCATCTCTGATCAAAAATAGACACTCACACAAAAAATCCTCCAAAGAAGCAATTCCATTATCCATATCAAAATATGTATAGACAGGTGAACCTTCTGGCGGTACATATGCACACACATACAAAACATGCTTAACAGTTCCAAATAAAGATTTATCAATCAGAAAAGCACAAAAATGATCAGAATCAACCTCAATCAATTTTACATAGGAACACAATTCATCCTTGATGAGACACACTATTCCACCAGAGTGTCTCCCAGTGCTGATAGCTTTACAGCAGGCTTAGTGTGGACTTTATATCCAGTAAACACTGATGACTGAAATTCTTTAACAAAAGTCTCAACTAAACATACAAAGTCAAAACTACAGATAAATGAAATAAAATCTTTATTAGACAATTTGGGAAAGAGACCATTAATGTTCCAATGAAGGAAGGAAAAGGATTTAACATCATTACAAACATCATCATCAACAACATCAACAACCCTGTCGGGACAATCATTTTCCACAGACAAGACGGAGTCAAACAAATTTTGACAAGAATCGTTAGCCATATCTCTACTTTCACTTTCTAACATCACTGAATTGCCAAGGCTATTCACGAACTCATTGCGTGTTTCACCTGCACGTGCTATATTTGTCTCATCTTCCATAACGCACCCTGCTAACTCTACCGGTGTAGGTTCACCGTTTGTTCCCCCCCTGTCTGTGGAAGAAAATCTGGTACACGGGGACCGGCCGAATTCCTATTGCATTTCTAGGAGTCTTTCTTCACTGTCCACCGTGTACCGTTTACCGTCAATTAAGAGGTAATCGAAGACAAGGGCAGCACGCTTACCGTCACTCCTAGCTCTTTTCATGTGAGGGGTTAGTCGCTTGCGCATGTCTCTTACTCTTGCAGAGAAATCCTCACCAATGAAGACATCTGATCCTTTAAGCTTTTTCTTGGCTTTTAGTATGTCCTGCTTCTGTTTGTAGAACACACATCTTGCGATCACTGGTGAGTCAGGCTTTGAATTCACACGATGAACTCTGTCAAATTCAATGCTCTGAGACATTTCCAGCTTATCTGTGAGAAAGTCTTTCAACATACCCTCACACTCTGCAGGTGTCTCCTTGTCTCTCCTGGTCAGTCCATAGAACAGCAGATTGTTCCGTTTGCTCCTCCCCTCCAGGTCGTCCGTCTTCCTCTGCAGACTGTCCACCATCTCTGCCAGCTGCTCATTCCTCTCCTGCAGGTCCTGGTTCTGCTGGCGAAGTCCACGCACCTCCTCCCGCAGTCCCTTCAGCTCCTCTTTCATGGCGGCAGCCTCACCCTGCATGTGACGCATTTCTTGCCTCACTTCGTCCATCATGGTCTTCATGGAGGTGAGCATCTCCATGATGTCTGCATGGGAAGGCTCTGTCCCGGGCTGGTTACACGCACCACTGGGAGGGGTGCCAGGTCTCTCCAGGCTGTGTCTGGTACTTGCTGTCCCCGTGCTGGCAAACCTGGTCTGCCTCATGTTGCCTTTGCTCTTGAGGGGATCTGGTCCTGGGTTCGTTTCCACGTCCCCACATTGCAATAGCAAACTGCCCCAGAACAAATACGTGAGGGCCAAACCTACCACGACACCGTCTACCCTCCTCTTCAACGTAAGCATGGCGATACGCATTGAAATTTTGAACCTGGCCCGTTTCAACATGAAATTTATGAAGACAGGTAGGAAGCAGCCACACGCTGCCCTAAAGTCCACGTTGGCAGAAGGCATAGTCCCTTGTACTATCACTGCACAAGCCACAGGTCATAGGTTGCTCTAGGTGTGCAGTATTTTGCAAAACAATAACAGCGACGTTTTGTGCGTCTTTTCCGTGTGAACACTTGCACACGCCCCCGAGAGAGAGAGAGAGAGAGATAACTCGGTGTTGTCACCAAAACAACAATTATTCTGAAGAACCAGGAGTTGTCACCAAAACAACAATTATTCTGAATAACCCGGTGTTGTCACCAAAACAACAATTCAGAATAACCTGGTGTTGTCACCAAAACAACAATTCAGAATAACCTGGTGTTGTCACCAAAACAACAATTTTTCTGAATAACCCAGTGTCGTCTGTTTTGTTATTTTTCCTAGCGTCGGATTTCACGCTCAGTAACGAGAAAGAGAATGGCAGCAACAATTCCACTCAAACCCTTCAGACCCTGGGCGGCACTGGCAGTACTGCAGGGGGAGGTAGTGGTCTGTCTGCTGCCTCTCAGGATGCCTCTGCTACCTCCGTGGATGCCTCTGCAACCTCGGGTACCACTGGTGGTGGTGGTGCTGGTGGTGGTGGAAGTAGTAAAACGGATGGTAGTGGTGGTGGTGTTGGTATGAACTCTCTGGACACGCTGTTGGGTGAAGTTGTGGTGAGTATGGGTTTCGAAGGGGGGAGGGGGGGGGGGGTTGGTTAGGCTCTCTTTGTGTCTCTGTCTCTGTGTCTCTGTCTCTGTGTCTCTGTCTCTCTCTGTCTCTGTCTCTCTCTGTCTCTGTCTCTGTCTGTCTGTCTGTATTTTCTCTCTCTCTCTCTCTCTCTCTCTCTCTCTCTCTCTCTCTCTCTCTCTCTCTCTCTCTCTCTCTCTCTCTCTCTCTCTCTCTCTCTCTCTCTCTCTTTCTTTCTTTCTTTCTTTCTTTCTTTCTTTCATTGATTTGTAGCCAAATGATTTTTTTTACGTCTGTTGGTTTCTTGTGTGTGTGTGTGTGTGTGTGTGTGTGTGTGTGTGTGTGTGTGTGTGTGTGTGTGTGTGTGTGTGTGTGTGTGTGTGTGTGTGTGTGTGTGTGTGTGTATGTGTGTGTGGTGTTGTGTTGTGTTGTGTTGTGCTGCGTGCGTGCGTGCGTGCGTGCGTGCGTACGTGGTGTGGTGTGGTGTGGTGTGGTGTGGTGTGGTGTGGTGTGGTGTGTGTGGTGTGGTGTTGTGTGTGTGTGTGTGAATTTTGTTCGTTTCATTTCATGGTTTCCTCTACATTTTCTTAGCATTCACTTTGTAAGTTCCCGTTTTGTGAATGTTTTCTGCCTACGTTTTTCTCCTCATTTTTTCTTTTATCACCATTATTTTTTTAACCAAACATCCTTTTTTTTTTTTTTTTACCTTCCCAGCAATATTTTTTTTTGTTTTTTCTATTTCCCTTTTTCTAATTTTCCTTGTTTGGTTATGTTTCTATTTTTCTGTAATTGTTTTTTGTTTTTTTCGGTGGTTCATTCTTTATATTTATTTATTTTTTTATTTTTTTAGTCTTTTAGGAATCATCTACATGGCAAAATGTGTATGTGATGTAGCTGGAGAGAGAGAGAGAGAGAGAGAGAGAGAGAGAGAGAGAGAGAGAGAGAGAGAGAGAGAGAGAGAGAGAGACAGAGACAGAGACAGAGACAGAGACAGAGAGACAGAGAGACAGAGAGACAGAGACAGACAGACAGACAGACAGACAGACAGACAGACAGACAGAGACAGACAGACAGACAGACAGACAGGCAGACATAGACAGACAGACACACAGAGACAGACAGACATACATACAGACAGACAGCACTAGCCACCCAGCCAGTTACACAGACAAACGACCAAACACACACCACTTTTCATGTCCCCACTTTCCCATCCCCAGAACTCCAAGGGACCTGGCCTCTCCACCTCCCCCTCCTCCTCCTCCAACTCCACCTCTTCCTCCTCCACCTCCTCCTCCCCCTCCTCCTCTTCCTCCTCCTCCTCTTCCTCCTCTTCCTCCTCCTCGCAAACCCCGTCCACCAGAACCTTCACCCTGGCAGAGGCGATGCAGAAACTGGAGGCAGCCAAGGCAGCCCTGGCCACGGCTCAATCCCAGGCCTCCTCCTCATCCTCCACCCTGGCCTCTCTGCACGCGGGATTGGGACAGGAGGAGGCTCAGGCGGTGGCATCAGCCCGAGCCCAGGCGCTGTCCGCTGCCGTGGCTTCCATCTCCGCGGCGAGGACGGCAGCTGCCTCCCGTGTGGATCAAGCTCGCCAGGTGTACACCCTGGCCGTGTCTAGAGCTCAGGCTGCCGTGCAGGCTATGAGGACGGCTGAAGAGCGGTTTCGTTCCATGGCCCCCGTCTACTCCAAGTCACGCGCTGCTGCTAGGGCCTCCGTGTCTGGGGTCCGTGCCCACGCGGCGGCTTTGTCCTCTGTTAGCGCCTCCGCTGCTGCCTCAGTCCGTGCCGCAGCTTCAGCCGCTGCCAGGTCCGTCAGCCAGGCTGTCGTCGCCGCCAGAGCTCGAGCACGTGCTGCAGCTCAAGCCAAGGTCAAGGCCGCGGCTGAAACGGCGGCGAAAGATCGGGTGTCCCTTCAGGCGGCTTCCCGCGCCGTGGCGGGTCTGCAGGCTCACGTGAATGCCATGACTCAGGCGTCTGCCTCCTCCGCTGGGGTAGGAGGTGTGAGTTCTTCTGCAGAGCTGGATGCCTTGCTGGCTCTGGCTGGGATTGACTCTAAAGCTGCAGCCTCCAGTACTGGGGTTGATCTGAAAGGTTCTGGAGCGCAGTCTCAGTAGAACCTTTGTTTGTTGTTGTTTTTGTTGTTGTTGTCGTTGTTTCTTTTTTGTCCTATTATCTAGTATTCATCACAAGACTCTGTGACAAGAATGATTTTCTTTTAAGGAAGATTTATGTTTTTC
Source organism: Stramonita haemastoma (assembly GCA_030674155.1). Lineage (NCBI taxonomy): Eukaryota > Metazoa > Mollusca > Gastropoda > Neogastropoda > Muricidae > Stramonita > Stramonita haemastoma. The sequence goes on from CM060317.1 coordinate 21,107,661, forward strand.
TGTTATTGAAGATTTTCTTCTTCATGGTTAAAGTGATTGCGATCAGGTTTTAGCTGAATTTTTGCAATGCTCATAGCTGTGATGTAGGTAGTAGAAGCCACAGGTAAGTCAGTCATCTATCTAAAGCATCACAGCAGTTCACACGTCAGTGTCACCCTGGGCCGCTTGATCTGACTTTCCTCTAAAGATTTGAACTCCCTTTTTTACACAAGCGTTTCTTATCTTTCTTGTCAATGGGGTGAAAATTGAGGTAATTTGATTTCTCAACGGAGGCATGTTATATCTTGAACATGCTGAATATGAAAGAAAGAAGGCCCACCCTCTTTTTTTTTTTATTGTTTTTTGTATATCTTTTGTACTTGACGAAACCGCAAATAAAATTTTTGAAAATATTTTTGAAAAAGTGGAGTCTTATTTTCGTCATTATCATCTTCTAAATCATCATCCGTATTTATTAGCATTCCATCATCACTTTGTAATAATTGTATAACAGTAAGCGATACGTGATCTGCATTGATGTACTTTGTTATGATTATTGTACTGTGCAATGCTGTGCCATGCCGTGTTTTGTCATGCCATACCTTGCCATGTCTAGCTGTTCCGTATCGTACCTTGCCATGCTGTATTGTGCCATGCCATATTGTGCTGGGCTGTGCCATGTTGTACTGTGCCGTGCCATATTGTGCTGGGCTCGGCCATGTTGTGCCATTCCGTGCTATATTGTGCTGGGCTCAGCTATGTTGTGCCGTGCCGTGCTATATTGTGCTGGGCTCAGCTATGTTGTGCCGTGCAGTGCCATATTGTGCTGGGCTCAGCCATGTTGTGCCGTGCCGTGCCATATTGTGCTGGGCTCAGCCATGTGCCGTGCCGTGCCATATTGTACTGGGCTGTGCCATGTTATACGGGAAAGGATGCATTAGGAGAGACTAGAAGTGGATGGTGGTCAAGAGGTAACGCACTTGCCTAGAAAGCGAAAAGTCCGGGTCGGAAGTGTGTGTTAGTTTGATCCCGTTTGGCCCAGAAACTCCCCCCCCCTATCCACTAGACCGTCTGTGGTGGTCTGGGTGTTAGTCTTTCGGATGAGACGATAAACCGAGGTCCCGTATGTTACACATACCTATTTAGCGCACGTAAAAGAACCCACGGCAAAGATGGAGTTGTTCCTGGCAAAATTCTGTAGAATAAAGCCACTTTGTTAGGGAAACAAATACAGTGGCAGACAGGAACAGATAATAAAATGGATGGCGTTGCTCTTGTGAAGAAGCGCTCTCCCCTGGAAGAGCAGCCTGAATTTCACGCAGAGAAATCTACCTTGACTTAAAGGGTTATGCAATACAGAACCCGCGCCCTTACTTGTCCCCAGGTCACCAGTACGGAGTTAAACACTCAGCTACTCCACTCCCTTATGGCAGTGACTGCTAGCTTCTTGTGGACTGAAGATTCCCTGTACAGCAGAACGAACCAGCGTCGGGTAGGACAGCAGTGGGGAGATCGGAATGATTGGCCTCAGAACAGCAGCAGTACATTGTACCACCATCAGCAGCAACAGACGAGGCTGAGAAAATAAAGGGGTTATCAGCATGCGGTGAATATATGAATGGATAAAGAGATTGTCAGTAGTGAATAATTATATGGATAGATAAAGAGATTGTCAGCAGTGAACATATGAATAGATAAAAGAGTTTGTTAGCAGTGAATTTGTGAATAGATACAGAGATTGTCAGCATTGAATATACGAATAGATAAAGAGATTGTCAGCTTTAAATATATGAATGGATAAATAGTTTGTCAGCGGTGAATATACGAATGGATAAAGAGATTGTCAGCAGTGAATATATGAATGGATCAAGAGATTGCCAGCATTGAATATATGAATGGATAAAGAGACTGTCAGCATTGAATATAGGAATAGATAAAGAGATTGTCAGCATTGAATATACGAATAGATAAAGAGATTGTCAGCATTGAATATACGAATAGTTAAAGAGATTGTCAACATTGAATATACGAATAGATAAAGAGATTGTAAGCATTGAATATACGAATTGATAAAGAGAATGTCAGCATTGAATATACGAATAGATAAAGAGATTGTCAGCATTGAATATACGAATAGATAAAGAGATTGTCAGCATTGAATATACGAATAGTTAAAGAGATTGTCAACATTGAATATACGAATAGATAAAGAGATTGTAAGCATTGAATATACGAATTGATAAAGAGAATGTCAGCATTGAATATACGAATAGATAAAGAGATTGTCAGCATGCAGTGAATATACGAATAGATAAAAAACACATTAGCGTATAATACCCCACTCTCACTTCTCACTCCTCTTCCACGCACACACTCAAACAAAAAAGAACAAACAAATTTCAAACCTTTATTTCTGGATACGAAAATGAAGAAAAGAAAACGTTGCTCTTATTCCAATCCAGGAACAGGTAAACTCTGGGGTTTTAATCCCGGAGAAGCAGATAACTATATAGTGTCTTCTCCCCTCTCCCTCTGCTGGGCCGTGAGTGATGGTCTGAATACTAGTCTTTCAAAATGACAGCATATTATCATGATTTTATAAGCAACATATTTGTTGAACAACTGTTTAAAACAAAATCGTCTGTGAATTTTCTTTTCAGAAAGCCACGTTATTTGATAAATAACGTCCCATCACACAAAATGATAACATTAAAAGAAACAAACAACATATTCCGCCTACCCTTATAGTGTTAAGCTAAGTTAACTATATACAGCGAACAATAAACAAATACAAAAGGGCCAACCAGCGATGATAAATGCTCAAGAAAAAGTTACATTTACTGGCACAAGTTACAAGAAAAGCGAGTAAGCAATTTAACAAAAAGCGATCACAAAAGCACATACATTCGATTGAATCAAAATACAGCAAGAAAACAGAAGCAACTGAGCAGCTGTTATACATCAAATTATGCCACACCCCACCCCACCCCACCCCACCACACCCCACCCCACCCCACCATACCACACACATTGCACCACACAACACAACACATAAGCACATTTATACCACACCAATCATACCACACCACACAACACAACAGCACATTTACACCACACCACGCAACACCACGCCACACCACAACACCACACCACACACACCACACCACACCACACCACACCACACCACACCACACCACACCACACCACACCACACCACACCACACCACACCACACCCACACCACACCACACCACACCACGCAACACCACGCCACACCACACCACACCACACCACGCAACACCACGCCACACCATGCCACACCACACCACACCACACCACACCACACCACACCACACCACACCACACAACCCAACCCAACCCAACCCAAATGCACATTAATTTACACCACTCCTTTAAGAACTGCACTGGTTTTCTGCTAAATAACAGAATCATACAAAAGACGACGCGACAACTTTATCATTATCAATGAAACAGCAACTCAGCGCCAGTCCTCCTAAATTTGGACGTACGTAATTATTTACGTTCTGTCATGATCCCTTAGCACCGTCTGTTGGTTTTATGAGCCACCCCCCCCCCCCCCAACCTCCCCCCCCCCAACCCACCCATTTAAGCAAAGAAAACCTCAGTGGAAGAATTCTAAATAATTTTTTCTTCCCAATTGGAACTCTCTACCATACTATATTTGTCACTGTCCTTTGTTCGTGTATTTTAAAACGAACAAGAAGACATGTTTTTGAGTAAGCACATTCTGACCTTGTACCTACTGTATGTTCAGATATTGGAACACGTGTGTTTACTGTGCAAAGCACCATGCATTGACATACATGTGTGTGTGTGTGTGTGTGTGTGCACGCATGGTGCGTACATACGTGCGTGCGTGCATGTGTATGTGTGTGTGTGCGTGCGTGCTCGAGCACATGCGCAGGCATGTGTATTTGTGTGTGCAGACTACAGCTGTGTAGATGCACGCACGCACGTATGCACGCACCATGCGTGCGCAGACTACAGCTGTATATTGTACATTTACTAACTTTGTATCAAAACATACCGCATAAAAGCATATTTTGGTTTAGGAACACAGACATGTAATAATTGTGTCTGTTTACTATTCCCCATCGAAAATTACATTAGAATGATATTGGAAAAAAACAAAAACATACATACATACATACATACATACATACATACATACATACATACATACATACATACATACATACATATTTATGTATACATATATATAAATGTATGTATGTATGTATGTATGTATGTATGTATGTATGTATGTATGTATGTATGTATGTATGTATGTATGTATGTATGTATGTATGTATGTATGTATGTATGTATGTATGTGTGCGTGCGTGCGTGCGTGCGTGCGTGCGTGTATGTGTTGTTATTGTTGTTGCTTGTGTATCATCATCATCATCATCATCATTTTTACAACCCAACGTTCACACAGTGTAACAACTACACAACAAGCAGAAGCCAGCACACTAACCCTTTCAGGTACAAATAACACCCAACGAGCTCTTAAAGAAAACCACACAGTAATTCCTATCGCTTGTCATAATCCGAGCCAGTGCCCCGGGCAAGTCTTAGGGCATGCCTACGTGCCCACGTGCCCAGGGCTGCAAGCACGAAACGAGGGCACTAGGTGACCGGGGCTTGGGGCAGATGGGGGAGGGGGTGGGAGGGGAGGGGGGAGGGGGGTGGTGTATTTTAGTTTCATTTGAAGAACCAGAAGGCACCCGCTCCTCCTCCCAGTCCCCCCACCACCAGCATACCCACTCCTAGTCCTGCCAGTGCCCCTGTGTGAACACAGTGAGGTCATCAATGTGGAGACACAACACACAATGCTACACTACACTACCACTACACAACACAACACAATACAACATGTACACGCACGCGCACACAAGCACGCGGGCAGACACGCAGACACGAACACACACACACACACACACACACACACACACACACACACACACACACACACACACACACACACACACGCGGGCACAAAATAATGCATTTAGACGTGCGTACACACATACACACACGTGCACGCACACACGCACGCACGCACACACGCAGGCAAGCACGCACGCACGCACGCACGCACACACACACGCAGGCAAGCACCGCACACACACACACACCACACACACACACACACACCACACACACATCATGCGCTTTATAAGATTGTATCGGATGCGCTCCATAAACATGACTTGTTCGTTCGTTCCTATCCATTCCTTCCTTCCTTCCTTCCTTTCTTCCTTCCTTCCTTCCCTTCTCCTTCCTTACTTCCTTCCTACCTTCCTTCTGTCATCCCTTCCTTTCTTTCTTTATTCCTTCCTTCCTTTCCTCTCTTCCTTCCATATTTCCGTCGTTTTTTTTTCATTCATTTATTTTGGGTGGCGCAGTAAGCAATCTGTGATGAAATGTTTGCTTATTAATTTTTATTCTGTTTATCTTTTGATGTTTAATCCTTTGCTAGTAACCTTCATGGATATTTTTCTGGTTTGAAATGATAAAGTATTCGAATTCATTCATTCATTCAATCAATCAATCAAACATTCATTCATTCATTCGTTCGTTCGTTCATTCGTTCTTTCATTCATTCGTTCGTTCATTCATTCATTCATTCATTCATTTGATCGGTCGGTTGGTCGGTCGGTCGGTCGGTCGGTCGGTCGTTCGTTCGTTCGTTCGTTCGTTCATTCATTCATTCATTCATTCATTCATTCATTCGGTCGGTCGTAGGCTTGTTCGTTCGTTCGTTCGTTCGTTCGTCTCCTCCCTTCCTTCCTTCCTTCCTTCCTTCCTTCATTCATTTCATTTACTCAAAGGAAGGAGAGGTGACATACCGGCCCCGTACAAGCTGCTGCTGGCCCCGAACAAGCTGCTACTCGGAGCAGGTTCACACACGATCTCAGTCAGAGCTTCCAGGGAATTGTAGTCTGGAGTTACCCTCTGCAAGCACACACACACACACACACCCCACACACACCACACACACACACACCACACACACACACACACACACAAACACACACACACACACAACACACACACACACACACACACACAACACACACACACACACACACACACACACACACACATACCACATTATAACAATGCTTCACGAAAACTCATTGCAGCCAACATCACTATCTCCAACATGCAGAAAGAAATACACACACTCAAAACACAAATATCACAAATAGGTCAAGAAACAAAACACAACAGCCAGGTCATCTCTGACACTGAAACCAGAGTAAAAAAACTCCATGAAAACAATGAAAAGAGATGTTTCACAACAAGTAACAGAACTACAAAACAGCCAACAATACCAGACAGATCAATTGAAAGAAATCAACTCCAAACTACAATCACTCAAAGACAGTCAACACAACATCAACAATACCACCAAGAAACAGATACAAACACTCAGTGCAACTAAACACACAAAACACTCAAGCAGTCAGACAGACAACAATACTGAACCACTTGCAGAACAACTCACAGAGGTAGAATACAACATAAACACATCCAACAGATATGCTCTCCTCACAGACAAAACCACGACTGACAATTCTTCATACCCCACACTCACACAAAAGCAGACAAGCAACAACACTTCAGCAACTTCACGCAAAAACACAAGCAAACAGCCTCTACTTACAAACACATCACAGCAGACACCCACACACTCCCGCACCCATCAAAGCCCACACTCCAATTCTCATTCCCAAAAGCACCAAGAAAACACCCCCCATTCCAGCCCCCTGAAAACCCTCCAACAAAAAACAATCCCCATAGAGTGTAACACCTTGTTGTTAGGTGACTCAGTGCTGAAAGGGGTGGACGAGAAAAAGATGTCAGTGGGGGGCCGGCAAGTCTGCAACCTGTCAGTACCAGGCCTGACAGTACAACACCTGTGTCAGTGGCTGTCAACACGCCGCCCCTCTCCACACATACAGCACGTCACCTTCCACGTGGGGATAAATGACTGTAAAGCAGGATCAGTCACAAAAGCAGATTGGACAAAACTGATCCACCTGCTAAAAGAAATCTTCCCCCATGCTGCTCTACAGGCCTCCTCCATCCTCCCCCCCTTCGGACGACATCCACTGAGAGACAAGGCTTCACGGTCGACGGCTTCTCTTGGGGAAACCTGCCGTCAAGAGAGGGTTGTACTTATCGACAACACCCCCTCCTTTCTCACCAGGACTGGAGCCCTAAAAAGGCGCTATACGATGATCCCATCCATCCCAGTCCTCAGGGTAACAAAACTCTTGCCCTAATAATATCCGTTTCCCGGAAACCATAGTCAGCCGCCAGCCGTGAGGCCTGTGACAAACTACCGACCCAACATAACGACCAGTGACATGAAAAGCTATGCTGAAGCAGCCAAAGGTGTACATTCACGATGGCTGCCTTCAACAAAACGACGACTTCAGCCCCACCCCACAGTGCGACTAGCGACAATAGGCCTACCACACTAGGTCTATTACTGGACAGAGACTTTCCCATCCCCGAGCCAAGGAACCCCCAGTGTTCAGATGTCACAAGTGTGTTAGGGAGACAACACTCCGTGGCAGCTACACAGCCACTTGTGAAAATACTTTCCGATCTACTCCATTGCTTGACCCAATAGTGGTGTGTGTGGTGTGTGTGTGTGTGTGTGTGTGTGTGTGTGTGTGTGTACCAGTGAGTATGTGTGGAGGGAAGGGGAGGGGGGAGTGTGTGTATGTGGTGTTTGAGTGTATGTGTAAGTGAACATGTATATGCATGTTTCACCACGTGTGTGTGTGTGTGTTTGTGTGTATGTAAGCATGCGTGAGTGTGTGTGTATGTGTGTGCGTGCGCGCTGCGCGTGAGTGCGTGCGTGCGTGTGTGTGTGTGTGCGTGCGTATGTGTGCGTGTTTGTGTGTCTGTGGATATGCCGGTGAGCTTGTGGGTGCTTGCCTGGTATGTAAGCATGCGTGCTTGCTTGTGCGTATGCACTGCGTGTGTACGTGTATGATAATTATGTGAACGTGTGTGTGTGCATGCGTGTGTCGTGCGATAAATGTCTGCCTGCAAGCCCGCATCAAACATACAGCCCATGTATAATGTTCTATATAATTACAAATGTGTTTGTGCAGGTGTCCAAATGTTAAATGCAGTGTTCCCATGACGATAAATGATTGCTTGAATGGAAATCTCTCTCTCTCTCTCTCTCTTCCTCTCTCCTCTCTCTCTCTCTCTCTCCATACTTTCACCCAGCCCCCAGCCCCCTTTCTTTTTTCTTTTTTTTCTTTTTTTTTTCTTTTTTTTTCTCCCCAACATCAAATGTTGATCAATGTCATGCTGCAGTGTATATCTCATTTGAGTGGATAAATTGCCTTCTACATCTAGCAGGTATATCGGATCCAGAGACTCTTGCAACAGGGCAGTTGTTGCCCTGGGCTAGTGTGGATTGGAGTTTTTGAACCAACTCTGCCATACTATATTTTTGTTTGCTTTTTCATCTATTATTATTCGTCACTGTATCTCTTTGTGTTTAGTATCATATTAATATTTAGTGTGTGATTGGTTATATTGATTTAGCAAAAATTGTTGTATCTTAGTTTTTCTTAAAATATTTTTCCCAATTTATATGTTTTATTATTTTTTATGACCGTAGTATATGATCTATGTAAAAACAGGACTGGATTCAAAAAGTTGTTTATTATATAACACATTCATTCCTTACAGATTTTGATTTGTGTTTATATTTTAGTTTTCGAAATTGAACTATAGCTTATTTTGTCAAAAAATTTCATAATCAAGTCTCTTATTTTGATAGATCTTACATACATACATATATATATATATAAAATCAATCTTAACATGTCTCTAACTTTAGACAAGTGGCCCACAAAGCAAGGCCTCCGTGTAGGCTACCTGAATATCAACAATGCAACAAACAAAAAAGATGATATTTCGACCATACTGCACAATGATGAGAATCAATTTAATTTGTTTTGCCTTGCTGAATCTCGACTCTCACCACAGGTAAATGACACATGCATGAATATTCCAGGATATCAGATTTTTCGACAGGATCCACACAAGCCCAAGTCCACTGGGTTATTAACATATTTCGCTTCTTCACTGAGTTGCAAAAGATTATACAACTTTGATGTTTATGACATTGAATCAATTTGGGTTGAAATAAAATTAAAACACAATAATCCAATATTAATAGGATTCATATACAGAAATCCTTCGGAAACCACAGACTGGTTTGAAAAATTCAACTCTCTTATGGATGAAGTGACCTTTTTAAACTATGAAACAATTATTCTTGGGGATTTTAACATCGACTTATTAAAACCCAAGCCTAAATGGAGTCACAACATTACTATGCATGGCCTGGAACAACTAATAGACAAACCAACTCGGATAACAGATAACTCTAGAACTTTGATAGATCATATCTATACTACTACAAAACAAAACATAACAGAAGTATGTGCCCCCTCCTGTGGATGCAGTGATCACAATGCTGTGTGTTTAACTTGGTTTAAACATCGTGTCAAAATTCCCAAAGTAGGACATAAAACCATCTTTTACAGAAAATTTAATAACTTCAACGAACAAGACTTTCTTTCAGACTTGATAAATTCGCCATTCCAAGACATATATCAAATCAGAGACCCCAACGAAGCTGCAGAATTCTGGATTACCACATTTATTTCAGTGTATGATAGGCATGCCCCCTTCATCAAAAAAAGAGTTAAAGAAAAAATAAAACCTCCTTGGATAACAAAAGACATAGAGTCAGAAATGCGCTTAAGAGACTATTTGAAAACCCATGGTACAAAAGAAGAATTTAAAATGCAAAGAAACAAAGTAACTTCACTAAAACGGAGATCAAAACGTGATTACTTTCAAAAACTGTTAATTACAACTACCGACTCTCGCCAGGTATGGAAAGCCATCAATATTTTATGTAATAGACCTATATCAAAAAGCCAAAAGACAGTTAAAGACATAACAGCTGATGAACTGAACACCCATTTCTCAAACATCGCTACTAAAATCATATCATGTGATAAGTCAAATGAAAATGATCTCCAATACTTAGAACAATATATTGAATCAAAAGAAATTAAATTCCCAGTTGAATTATTGCCAATGACAATTAAAGACGTGTTGGAAAGTCTATCTCTCAAAAAAAATTCCAGAACACGTGACCTTGACAATCTGGATGGAAAAATATTGAACCTTTCTGGTCCTATTATAGCTGAAACACTGACATATCTATATAACTTGTGTATAGATAAAAGCAACATTCCTCTCATATTTAAAAAGGCAAAAGTCATACCAGTCCACAAATCTGGAGATTCTTCTTGTCCTTCAAATTACAGACCAATTTCAATCCTATCGGTCTTATCCAAACCCATTGAAAAACATATCCAAAAATCTTTATATTCCTACTTTGTTAACAACAACCTAATAAATGAAGATCAGTCAGGCTTTCGCAAAAACTATTCTTGTCACACAGCTCTAACTCAACTAACAGACAGTCTCTTACACAACATAAATGAAAATAACTATACAGGCCTAATTTTTGTTGACTTTGAAAAAGCATTTGATGTAATTAATCACTCCCTGCTAGTGCGTAAACTTCACCTATACAAACTAACACCTGAAATAATCAATCTTTTAAAAAGTTTTTTGTTAGATAGACAGCAGTTGGTAACTGCAAATAATCAAACATCAGAATTAGTATCTATTAGATATGGAGTACCACAAGGATCAATATTGGGTCCTCTTTTGTTCTCAATATATGTAAATGACTTACCCTTATTTCTAGATTGTAGCTGTGAAATGTTTGCTGATGACACATCCCTCTATTGTAGTGATACTGACCCCCACAGACTAACACTCAAACTTCAAAACAATATCAACAAATTGATTACTTGGACTCAATTAAACCATATGTCCTTAAATGCTCAAAAAACTAAAAGTATGTACGTACTAGCACGACAAAAGAGGCAAAAAATGAAAAGTAAATTTCAACCTCTGTTGATAGATCAAAAAATCATTGAAGAAGTTGACTCACACAAAATTCTGGGTGTAATTATCGACAATAATCTTACTTGGACTGACCATGTGATGGCACAAGGAAAACGTCTTACAAACAAGGTACGTCAGCTATCAAAAATAAAACACTTTCTAGATAGTCATTCACGCAAACTCTTTTTTTGTGGACACATCTTGCCTATAGTTGACTATGCCTCATCTCTTTGGGACAACTGCAGTGAAACTAATTTGAAATTCATCCATCGATTATATAAAAGAGCGCTAAAACTTGTCCTATTAAAATCAAGCTCCCTAACCATCAATGATTATAAGCTAACAAATATTCTTACATTTCAAAACAGGCTTTATCTCAATAAAGCTCTATTTGTACAAAAAGTTGTCAATGGAAATGCCCCTCCCAAGATCACCAATAGATTCAAAATTAATGAGCACAGGCATAACCATCTACTAACATTTCCCAGACCCAGAAACAATCTTTACAAAACAAGCTTCCTATATTCAGGTAGTGATTTATGGAACAAGCTCCCAAAACATTTAAAATGTATCAAAAATAAAAATCACTTCAAAAATCAGTTGAAAAATCACTTAATGCGCTTATGCAAAAATGTTTAAGAACTACACATCAATCCAATCAACCATACTTAGAACAGACTAGAGATATTGATACTCTCTGCTAACCCCGAAAAATCTTTCACGTGTGGCTCACTGTGACTGAAAAAGCTACACTTTGCTTGCTATATATGTATGTGGAAGGGGGAAAAGGTGGAGAAAGGGTTGTTGTTTTTTTTGTATATTTTTTTTTATATATAATTTAATTTTGAACAGGATAGGGAATAAGTGATGTATGTAAACACGTGTATATTCTGCAAATTCACAAGGAGAAAACCAAACCACTGATTTGACGACTAGATTGGATTTTTTTTTTTTTTTCTTCACTTACCCAGTTTAATAGTTTCAGGATAAATATTTAATTTTTTTTATTTTATTAATTATACTAATGAGACTATTAGCACTATTATATTTATATTATTTTGATAAGTGGAAAGGCCTTACTTTTTGTTCTGGTTGTTGTTGTGTATGTTTTTTGTTGTGTTTTGTTTGTTTTTTGTTTGTTTGAATGTTTGTTTGTTTGTTTTTGTTCATATGTGTAGGGTTTTTTATTTATGAAATATAATCATAAATCATTATTATAATTTTTCTGGTTGCTGTTTGTGTTTTCCCCCTTCCTCTTGATACCCCCTCCCCACCCGTTCCCACCCCCCCTCCAAATTTTTTTCTTTTTTGAGTGTGTGGGGGTTTTTTGTGTGTGTTTTTTTTGGGGGGTTGTGTTTGTTTGTTTGCTTGTTTTTTGTTTGTTTTTTGCTTTAGTTTTGTTTTGCTTGGGTTTTTTTTCGTTCATTATGTTTGTTTGGTTCTCTGTTGCTTTTGTTTGTTTATTAGTTTTTTGGTTAGTTTGAATGTTTGTTAGTGTATATGTTATTTCCTCTCAGTGGAGATTGGTATTATCATATGTATTGTTGCGTTTGTTTTCCGGGGTTTTATTTTTGTTTTTTTGTTTGTTTGTTTTGTTTTGTTTTGTTTTTTCTTTTCTTCCTCATAACATAAGTATGAATTGAAGTGTGGAGATAATGTAATCTGACATAAGTTGCTTATTGACATTTTATGGATTTTATTATTATTATTATTATTATTTTTTTTTTTTTTATTTTTTTTTTTTAAGTCTTAAATAATGATTGGTGACATTGTATTGATATAAGCTGTTGACACCATATATTTAAAAAAAACAAACAATTTTAAATGTGTGCATGCCCATATGTTTGTTATGTTATTCCACTCAGTGGTGATGGGTATTATCATATGGTATTGTTGCTTTAGTTGTTTTTTCTTTTCTTTCCTTCTAATATATAATCCGTGTGGATTGGTTTTTTGATGTTTTGGTCTGATTGTTTGTTTTTTGGTGTTTTTTTTTTTTTTTTTTTTTAAGTCTTAAATAATGGTTGGTGACATTGTATTGATATAAGCTGTTTGACACCATATGATTAAAAAATTTTTTTTTTTTTTTAAATGTGTGCATGCCCATATGTTTGTTATGTTATTCCACTCAGTGGTGATGGGTATTATCATATGGTATTGTTGCTTTAGTTGTTTTTTCTTTTCTTCCTTCTAATATATAATCCGTGTGGATTGGTTTTTTGATGTTTTGGTTTGATTGTTTGTTTTTTGGTGTGTTTTTATGTGTTTTTTTGTTGTTTGTTTTTGTTTTTCTTTTGTTTGATTGTATGTTTGTTAGCGTA
>CM060317.1:21131044-21138544 GCA_030674155.1 Stramonita haemastoma
TGTTAAGTAGTCTCGAAGCTTGTGCAATTGCATAGCAGCATCATGACATCGTCTTCATCACCATCGATCATCATGCAGTTAAAACAACAACAACAACACAACAAAAAAAAAACCCAAAAAATATCCTGTCTCTGATTCGGCCGCCTCGGTTGCTCTGATCTCATGGTGACCTCTAGTTTCGGCTATAGAAACAGCAGGCAGGACAGGAAGGTCACAGAAGATGAGGCAGTAAAAAACGGAACGATGGAAAGAAGAGAGAAGGAAAGGAAAGAAGGGAGGAAGGAAGGAAGTTTTACTCACGGGGAATCTTGAATCGAATGGGCACACGTTGAGTGTCGTTAAAGCAGGGACTGGCATCAAAAAAGTTCATTTTGTGCGTGTTGGTATCAAAGCCGAAGATGTTGTACTCGTATAAAACGCCCGTTCGATTCTGTACACATGCACAGACACATGTACGCACGTGCGCATAATATAAATCATACATAGACATAAGAATGGTTGAAGATGGATTTTTGGACGCGTATGCACAAACATGTACGCAGGGGAAAGTAATTCACCACCAAAAACTAGAGTAGATTAAGTTGTTCATTCTTTTGTGTTTGTTTTGGGGGGATTTTTCGTTTTAACAAAACAGCGAAAGATAAACAGAGGAAGAGGGGGGGGGGGGGGGGAAGAGCGGGATAACCCAACGGTTACAGCGCTGTGTTTTGTGATCTGACTGCCAGGGATGGAAACATCACGGGGAGGTGCCTGTTTTAGGGAAGTTTACCCTGGAATTAACATCAGTGCCGACTCCACTCCCTTGAAAATCCTTCAGACGAGACTATAAACTGAGGCCACGTGTTGAAAAACGCACGCAGAACATCTTGCGCATAATTATGTTAAAAACCTGTTCCGCTTTTCGTAAGAGTAGGCCATTGTATACTGGTCGGAACGGACGACAAACTTATCAACAACAACCAACAAAAACCCCAACCAAACTCATGCATAGAGGTATTGTGTTGACACTATTCTCGAGGTTGAAATGTAGCGACCTTAATAATTATCGTGGGTTATAAAACGGTCGCATACACGACACCTCACCATTGGTGCATCTGGGAGCTCTAGCCCAGGAAGGACCAATAAAAAAAAAAGTCCCAATAACAACCTAAAAAAAAACAACCCCAAAAGCTCTTAACCCAAACTTATCTAGCAACTGCTTTTTTTTTTTTTTTTTTTTAACAAACCTGAATATTCTGACAGCTATAATTTAATTATCATGGTGGAAGTACCTAGATGCACGAAAACAGGGGGCGGATAGCCTAGGGGGGCGGATAGCCTAGTGGTCAGAACATTGCGCTGGCAATTTGAAGACCCGGGTTCGAGTCCGGTCGAGGAAATTTTCTTCCTGGAGTTAACATCAGTGCTGACTCCACTCTCCCCAAAAGTCCTTCGGATGAGACTTTAAACCGAGGCCCCGTGTGCGAACGCACGCAGAATATCTTGCGCACACGTTAAATCCTGTTCCGCTTTTCGTAAGAGTAGGCCATCGTGTGCCGGTGGGAACAGATGACAATATTTACAAAACTGCATACACACGGGGACCGGATGAAAAAAAGCACATGATTGCTTATTCTGTTATCCTCGATATAAAAGAATAAATAAATAAAAATAAATAAAACATTGTTTTGAAAGGTTGTTCTAGGTTAACAGCTGACTGCATGTGTGTTGTTGTTTGAAGGTGTTCTAGTTCAGTGATGCGCTGATGTGTGTGTGTGTGTGTGTGTGTGTGTGTGTGTGTGTGTGTGTGTGTGTGTGGGTGTGTGTGTGTGTGTGTGTGTGTGTGTGTGTGTGTGTGTGTTGTGTGTGTGTGTGTGTGTGTGTGTGTGTGTGTGTGTGTGTGTGTGTGTGTGTTGTGTCTGTGTCTGTGTCCGTGTGTGTACCTCTTTCTCTTTCTGTCTGTCTGTCTGTCTGTCTGTTGTTTGTATTCTGACAGCTATAATTAATTTATCATGGTGGAAGTACCTAGATGCACGAAAACATTGTTTTGAAAGGTGTTCTAGGTAACAGCTGACTGCATGCGTAGCATGTGTGTGTTGTGTGTGTGTGTGTGTGTGTGTGGTGTGTGTGTGTGTTAGTGTGTGTGTGTGTGTGTGTGTGTGTTGTGTGTGTGTGTGTGGTGTGTGTGTGTGTTGTGTGTGTGTGTGTGTGTGTGTGTGTGTGTGTTGTGTGTGTGTGTGTGTGTGTGTTCTGTGTCTGTGTGTGTTGTGTGTGCTGTGTCCGTGTGTGTACCTCTTTCTCTTTCTGTCTGTCTGCTGTCTGTCTGTCTGTCTGTTGTTTGTCTGTCTGTCTGTCTGTCTCTTGATTTTGTTATGGTGTCCTTGATTTGGTTATAAACTTACTGATTCAAGTACGTTTGTTTTGACTTGTTTATTTCTCTTTCTTATTGTTGGGCTGTTTTGTTAGTTTTTTTTTCCCCCGAGGGCCTGGTGTAAAGAAGCCTATGGCTTATCCAATTACCCTCAATAAAATATTCGAGTTCTCTCTCTCTCTCTCTCTCTCTCTCTCTCTCTCTCTCTCTCTCTCTCTCTCTCTCTCTCTCTCTCTCTCTTCTCTCTCTCTCTCTCTCTCTCTTTCTTCCTTACATCTCTACTCCTCTCCCGTCCTCGTAGCTTTCTGAGCCCGTGTGCACGCACGCGAATCTTGCCACACTACCCTCGCTCTCCATCTGCCTGCTCATTTCACTGCTCACACGGGACGTCCTGATTCTATCTGCTTATCTCGTATACGATTTCTCTCATCTTCTCTGTCTCTGTCTGTCTCTCTCTGTCTGTCTTCTGCTCTGTCTGTCTCTCTCTCTCTCTCTCTCTCTCTCTCTCTCTCTCTCTTCTCTCTCTCTCTCTCTCTCTCTCTCTCTTCTCTCTCTCCTGTCTCTCTCTCTCTCTAGTGAAAAAGAGATGTCAGAAGGATTATGTAATATTTCTGAAAATCGATGGACCATTACTATGACACTGACCCAATCTGGCAGAAACATCTGGAACAGTATTGGCATCCTGTACGTCGTCCATGGAGTGAGCTGTTTCTGAAAATGGCCGTGCATTGTTGCTGTCAGACATTAATACTATTATATCGTATCGTATCATATAGTATCGTATTGTATCATATCATATATATCATAATTATCATGTCATAATTCGTATCGTATCGTAGCGTACAGTACCATTACCATACCATACCATACCATACCATACCATACCATACCATACCATACCATACCATACCATACTACCATACCATACCATACCATACCATACCATACCATATCATCCATCGGATCGTATCGTATCGTATCGTATCGTATCAGATCACATACATCACATCACATCACATCACATCAACATCATCACATCACATCAATCACATCAATCATATCACATCCATCATATCAATCCTATCATATCGTGTCCTATCATATCGTGTCCTATCATATCGTGTCCTATCATATCGTGTCCTATCATATCGTGTCCTATCATATCATATCATATCATATCATATCATATCAATCATATCATATCATATCATATCATAATCACATCACATCAACACATCACATCACATCACATCACATCACATCACATCACATCACATCACATCACATCACATCACATCACATCACATCATCATCACATCAACATCACATACACATATCAATCACATTACATCACATCACATCATATCATATGTGACCCATTTTTACAGAATGATCTTAACTCGAGCAGTGAAAGATATAGACCATATAAAAAGGACAGAAGATCCACTTAATGGGAAAAAAGTATTTATAAAATCAAATTTTATCAATCTGCTAAGGTGTTAGCTAGCAAGAGTTGTGAAAACTTAAAACCCCTATTTTCTCAGAATGTAAAATGGCTGTGTCACCCATTTCAAACACCCATAACATTGTCGAGTTTATAGGTAAAACAGTGAATCATACATCAAAATAAAGGCAATGATATGTAGATTTCAGAAAATAGCACTCAGTTTGACCCCTGTATACCTTAGGTCTCCTTTCGTAAAAAACAGGTCACAAATAATATATACATGTGTATATATATATATATATTATATATATAATATATATATATATATATATAATATATAATATATATATATATATATATATAATGATTTATAGATATAGATAGTGAATATAGATAAAATAAGCAGATAGATAATAGTAGATTAGAAAATAGATAGTTTGATATATATACTTATATCTTTAAAAAATAAAATATATATACATTATATATATATATATATATATGAACATATATGTACATCTGTACAAAATGTGCTTCATGCTTTATTCTATTTATATTTAAAAAATATTTATACCCCTTTATGTCACAGCGGATTTCTCACTCTAACCCCTCGACTAGATATAAAAGTGGACCGCAAGAAGTAAGTGGACTCACCGGGGCGAAGTACCAGACGGTTGTCACGTTCAAATCTTCGTAGCCCTCTATTTTGTTGGTAAAGGATATCCATCGGTCAGCCTTCATGTTTCGTACAGTCACCTGGTACATTCAGGTATGTGTACTTTAGCAGGTAGTCAGGTACGACAGCAGACACGACACATGCACACACACATATACACATGCGCACGCGCACACGCAACACACACACGCACACACACATATACACATGCGCACGCGCACGCGCGTATACACACACACACACGTACAACACATACATACACACAACACACACACTCCAAAAGTCCTTTGGATGAGACTATAAACCGAGGTCCCGTTTGCAACACACAGAAAATCTTGCGCACAGGTTAAAACTCGTTTCGCATTTTGGAAGAGTAGGCCATAGTGTGCCGGTTGGAACATAAAGACAAAATTTACAAAACCACATACACACGGGGACTGGATGTAAAAAAGCACTTGGATCCATTCATTATTCATTATCCTCGAAACAAAAGAACAGTAGTAAAAATAATAAAATGCTCATACCACACACACCACACACACACACACACACACACACACACACACACACACAACACACACACACACACACACACACACACACACACACACACACAACCTTACCCCTCTCCCAACAAACACACACACACACACAACACACACACACACACAACACACACACACACACACACACACACACACACACACACACACACACACGCACGCACACACACACACACACACACACACACACACACAATCTTATCTCCTCCCCCCAAAAAAACAACACACACAACTTTTCCACCACCACCACCACCACCACCACCCCACCCACACAGACACAGACAGACACAGACAGACACACGACACACACACACACACAACACACAACACACACACACACACACACACACACACAACACACAGACACAGACAGACACAGACAGACACGACACAGACACGACACACACACACACACACACACACACACACACACAAACACACACACACACACACACACACAACACACACACACACCACACACACACACACACACACACACACACAAACACCCACCACCACCCATCACCCACACACACACCACACACCCCACCCACCCACACACACACACTAACTCTCCCCCCCCTCTCTCTCCCCACCACCCCTACCCACCCACCACACACCCAAGTAAAGTACAAGCAACTGACCGTTCCGGCGTATTCATAGCTGGAGTCATCACCAGAGAAGAATTCCTTGGGCGTTCTCATTCGGATGTGTGTACTGTCCACCCGCACATAATAGGCTAGTCCGCTATCGGGTATGGAGGTGCCATGGCAAGAGCCACTCATCTCGTCAACAGTGTAGCTGACACCTGTCAGTGTCAGTGTCAGTGTCAGTGTCACTCACTCCTCGTTTAGTTCTTTTTTTATATATGTTTTTAAATCATTCAACACACATACAACAACAAATATGATGATGAGGACGACAGTGGTTTTTTTTTTTGTTTTTTTTGTTTTTTGTTTTGTTTTTAAAAAACCAACCAATAAACAAACAATAATAAAGAGGATGACGACAACGACGACAATGATAATGATGACAAAGCGAAACAATACCCCTCTCCTCTCCACCCCCTTAATTCCTCCACCTTAAAGTTGTCATTGAAGATTGTTCAGGATGGATTGATAAACGGATGAATGAATGGATGGATGAATTAATGGGTGGATAAACAGATGTCTGAACGAATGACGGAATGAGTCACACCACACACACACACACACACACACACACACACACACACAACACACACACAAACCACACACACACACAACACACACACACACACACACACACACACACAGCACACCCCCACCACCCCATCCACCCACCACACACACCCCACACCACACACCCCACACACACACACACACACACACACACACACACACAACACACACTTACAAACAGACAGACAGACAGACCGACAAAACTGACCGCTATTGTAATCGTTGAGTTACGTATCGTGGTCAATGCCCTTCAGGCCAGTCTGATACACGTAAACACACACACACACACACACACACACACACACACACACACACACACACACACACACACACACACACACACACACACACCTACCCCCCCCCACACACACACCACCACACCCACACCCACACCCACCCACACACACACACACCTACCCCCCCCCACCACACACAACACGCACACTACACCCCCCCCACACACACACACACACCACAACAAACACACACACACACACACACACACACACACACAACACACACACACACACACACACACACACACCACACACACACTGACCGCTATGGTAGTCGTTGAGCTCTGTGTGGTGGTCAATGCCCTTCAGGCCAGTCTGATACACGTCCACAACACACACACACACACACACAACACACACACACACACACACACACCACACACACACACACACACACACACACATCCACACACCTCTACCCCCCCACCCACCCACCACCCACACACCCACACCTCCACACCCACACCCACACACACCACACCCACACCTACCCCCGCCCCCCCACACACACCTACCCCCCACACCACACTCCCACCCCCCCACACACACACCTACCCCCCCCCCACCCCCCCACACACACTTACGAACAGGCAGACAGACAGACAGACATTGAGACAAAAAACTGACCGCTATGGTAGTCGTTGAGCTCTATGTGATGGTCAATGCCCTTCAGGCCAGTCTGATACACGTCCATGTGGTACATGGTCATCTTAAAGATGCTGCTGTAGAACTCCTGCCCAGTCCAAGCAATACCCCACACACACACACACACACACACACACACACACCCACACACACCACACACACACACACACACACACACACACACACACACACACACACTTGACTTGACTTGACACACACAGTGATCGTGCCATTGTTGTTGTTGTTGTGTTGTTAGTGTTGGTGTTGCTGATGGTGTTGTTGCTGTTGTTATTAGTGTTGATG
>CM060317.1:21158544-21161044 GCA_030674155.1 Stramonita haemastoma
TGTGTGTGTGTGTGTGTGTGTGTGTGTGTGTGTGTGTGTGTGTGTGTGTGTGTGTGTGTGTTGTGTGTATGTGTGTGTGTTTATTTATTTATTTTATTTTTTATTTATTCTTTTATATTTATTTATTCTTTTATATCGAGGATAACAGAATAAGCAATCATGTGCTTTTTTTTCATCCGGTCCCCGTGTGTATGCAGTTTTGTAAATATTGTCATCTGTTCCCACCGGCACACGATGGCCTACTCTTACGAAAAGCGGAACAGGATTTAACGTGTGCGCAAGATGTTCTGCGTGCGTTCGCACACGGGGCCTCGGTTTAAAGTCTCATCCGAAGGATGTGTGTGTGTGTGTGTGTGTGTGTGTGTGTGTGTGTGTGTGTGTGTGTGGTGTGTGTGTGTGTGTGTGTGTGTGTGTGTGTGTGTGTGTGTGTGTGTGTGTGTGTGTGTGTGTGTGTGAGAGGTGTGTGTGTGAGAGAGAGAGAGAGAGTGTGTGTGTGTGTCTGTGTGTCTGCCTGTGTGTCTGTGTAGGGGGATGGGGGGGTATGTTTGTGGGTGTGGGTATTTGCGTATAGGTCTAGGTGCGTGCTTGCGTGCGTGTGCGTAGGTGTATGTAGGTGTGTGCATGTGCATGTGTGTGTGTGTGTGCACGTGTATGTGCATTTTTGCGTGCGTGCGTGCGTGCGTCTGTGTGCATGCATGCGTGTGTGTGCCTTTTACAACAGGCAATACGTCCCTCCCCCTCCCCCCACCCCCCCAAAAGAAAAAAGAAAAAAGTTTCGATAGAACGATGAGAAACAGATAGGCCTACAATACTAATTGCAATAAAAAACCAAACCAAACAATAACAAGACAACCAACAACTACAACCACAACCACAACAATAATACCAACAGCGAAGATGATAACTGCAATATGATCAGTGTTCATCCATTCGATACTTTATACAAATAAGACTTGAACAAATTTAATCTGAAAAATTTATATAATCTTAGCGGAGGGAATTGAGCCGTTACCTCCACTAAGATATCAGATGGTCAAAATAATCAGACCTTCATGTCATAAATCAGAGGAAAAGAGCTGTTATTTGCGGTTCGTTGATTTAACTGTTGCTGTCAGGTAAGAAGTGTGAAACGTTTCGTGGTGTGTGTGTGTGTGTGTGTGTGTGTGTGTGTGTGTGTGTGTGTGTGTGTGTGTGTGTGTGTGTGTGTGTGTGTGTGTGTGTGTGTGTGTGTGTGTGTTGTTGTGTGTGTTGTGTTGTGTTGTGTGTTTGTAGTGTGTTGTGAGTGTGGTGGTGGTGTGTGTGTGTGTGTGTGTGTGTGTGTGTGTGTGTGTGTGTGTGTGTGTGTGTGTGTGTGTGTGTGTGTGTGTGTGTGTGTGTGTGTGTGTGTGTGTGTGTGTGTTGTGTGTGTGTGTGTTGTGTGTGTGATGTGTGTGTGTGTGTGTGTGTGTTGTGTGTGTGTGTGTGTGTGTGTGTGTGTGGTGTGTGTGTGTGTGTGTGTGTGTGTGTTGTGTTGTGTGTCTGTGTGTGTGCTTGTGTATGTGCCTTTGTGTGTGTGTGTGAGTGCGTATTGCTGTCTGTCATATGAGCAAAATGCGTTGTGCTGCCTGTAAGCGCCTAACAAGTCAGGCCCAGCGCATCCGCTTCGGTGTGGGAGGGAACTGTTCATCCTTGAAGTCTTTCAGGAAAATAAAGGCAGAAGGATGGGCCTAGAAGACAGACAATAGACAAGAATGAGGTGACAGGAAGAAAAAAAAGAAAGAAGCAGAAACGAGAGAGAGGATAGAAAAGAGCGAAAAGAGATGTGTGTCCGTGTGTGTGCGCGTGCGTGTGTACTTACATTCGAATTTGCTAAAACTATAAACTGTTATTGATTGCTTGTGTGTTGTATATATGGGTCGAATGAAGCGCTTTGATTTGTTATTACAAGGGATAGCGCTTGATAAATTCCATGTATTGTTATTATATTATTATTAGTTGCGAGCACAGAATTTACAGAAGGTGGGGATACTATCATCTTATACTGACAGGCCCCCTGCATTCCCATGGTAGAGGAAACTGGATTATTTTTAGACAAACCTATCCCAAACTGTATTTCTCGATATCCATCTATGCACACGCGCAAATGTCCGTAATACGACCACATGTAATAAGTATATAATAATATGAGTAACAAATCCATATTCGCACTTACCGTCACACCTTCGTAAACATGCACACACCTACGCAAGACTGTTAAGCTCACTGGTATACGTGCGCGTGTTCGAGTGTGCGAACACACACAACACACACACACACACCCGTGTGTACAAACACAAGCTCTCACATGTATGTATGTATGTATGTATGTATGTATGTATGTATGTATGTATGTATGTATGTATGTATGTATGTATGTATGTATGTATGGGTGTGTGTATGTGTGTAGGTAGGTAGGTAGTAGTAGGTAGGTAGGTAGGTAGGTAGGTAGGTGTAGGTAGGTAGGTAGGTAGGTTGTATGTAT
>CM060317.1:21168544-21173544 GCA_030674155.1 Stramonita haemastoma
CCCAAAACCCGAACTTTGTAACATACCCTTCAGTTTAGAAACCCAGTTAACTTTACCAGCCTCATCTAAGGCTACCAACATCTGATAAGCTTGCTTAGGTAATCGCGAATCGTCCATCTTAAGCAGTCGAAACCAATACTTCACTGCACGCATGCGACAGTTGATCTGCAGGGGATACCTCCCAAGGTCTCCATATACCATTTTATTCGGGGTACGGCTGGAAACATTTAAAAATCTCTTGCAGGCAAACAAATGTACTGCCTCCACTGGATTATTACCACATAGAATGCCCCAAACTTCAGAAGAATACAAAAGTATGGGTTGTATTTTGGTGTCAAATATTTTGAAGAATGTTTGGCTTGACATGCTATTATATTGGTTATATACTCTGATTACATCAAATAATGCTCTTTTCCCCTTTCTTGCAAATACTTTGGCACTTTCATTTGCACTCAATGTAGTTGTAAAAGTGAACCCTAGGTACACATATTTGTTCACAACCTCTAAAGGAGCACCATCAATAAACCATTTCTCATTCTTGCTCAGATACCCGCCTTTTCTAAAAACCATAACATTTGTTTTGTATTTGTTAATTTTTAGTCCCAGATCAGTGCACACTCTAAGAACGCAGTCAATCTGGGTTTGCAAACCATTAGGTGTGCAAGACAACAGCACAAGGTCGTCAGCAAAAAGCAGAATGAATAAGTCAGCCAAGCCCGGTAGAAGTTGCACTCCATGCTTTCCCTGATCCTCTAGATATGTTACCAGTTCATTAATTACCACAGAAAACAAAGTGGGACTTAGAACACAACCCTGCCGCAAGCCTTTGGGGCAATTAAACAAGCTGGTATAATTATTATTTACTTTGACACATGACAACACTTCCTTGTAAACAGCTTTTATGGCATTTAAAAATACAGAGGACATGCCCGCTTTGCATAAAGCTTTTAGCATTACAATTCTTTGAACAGAGTCAAAAGCCTTTGACAGATCAACAAATGCAACATAAAGTTTACCTCTCTTTTTAGACAAGCTTTTCTGGATAGTTGAATATAGAGTAAATATATGATCTGTTGTAGAGTATCCCCGTCTGAAACCAGCTTGGTTTTCTGGAATCTTGTTGTTATTTTCTAGCCAGTTGTAGAGTCGCTTATTCAAAATAGCAGTATAGCATTTACCCATAATACTAAGCAGTGATACTCCTCTGTAGTTATCAACTCGATCTGTGGGCCCCTTTTTGTGTATGGGTACAACAATAGCTTTGGACCAAAGAGCAGGATACTTTCCTGTCAAAAAAATTTCATTGAAAAATTCAGTAATAAAGTTGATTACTAGCTTGTCTCCTGACTTCAGCATTTCTGCAAAAATGTTATCCAAGCCACAAGCTTTTCCTTGTTTTTAGTCTTTTTATTGAGGTTATGACTTCTTGCTGGGAGATGGGACCATCAAGCTCCTCAACAAAAGGGAGGGAGTCATTTGGAAAGGCTTCTTCCTCATTCCCATTAATATTGTCAGCATTGAAAACATTCTTAAAATGTTTCAACCATTCTTCCTGAGATATCTCATTGCATGCCTGTTTCTTTTTACCAAGTCCTAGTTTTACATTAATTTCACTCCAAAAGTGTTTTGGATCTTTTATTTTGTCAGCTAGATATTGCGTTGTACGAGACTTAAAACTTCGTTTCTTTTCTCTCAGAACTTTACGATACTCAGTCCTAGCCTGAACAGCACTCTGACGATCTGTTGCCAGTTGCGTTCTTTTGAATCTACGCATTTTTGCCCTTGCTTCCTTCCTCAAATTAAAACACTCCTTATCAAACCAACTAGCTTCGCTTCTACCATTCTTCCTTTTAACCCTCTTAACCATACACTTACTTGCTAATTGTAGACATGAATTAAATTCGTCTAGTGCGCTGTCTATGTCTGACTTTATAAGTGTTCTTGCTTTATCCATTTTATTTTGACTTATGGTTGTGCTTAATGACTCTAAAAATTGTCCAACTTTTTGATCATCCCAAATCATTTTATCAATCCACTGTACAGTTTGTTCAGTATTTTTGTTACAATCCGATTCAAGAACAGTCTTCAGCATCAAAACAACAGGTAAATGATCAGATTCTACACAAACAGTATCAACAAAAAGAGAAACCAAAAAATTTTTGTGACACAATTCATTTGACAAAATAAAGTAGTCTACCGTGCTGGATCCAGTATTACAGATGTATGTCTGGCAGTCATCAAATCCAAATAATTTAACCCCATTTAGTATAGAACAGTCCAAACTATCACACATTGATAGTAAATGATTGCCAAATCCATTGAAGCCCTCATCCTGTGAGGTACGAGCAAATACGTTTTCATTCATATTGCTGGTGCTTAAATAGTCAGTCACATTTTTGCCATTTTCCTGACCAGTACGAGCATTAAAGTCTCCAGTCATTAGTATATACATGTCAGTTTCTGTACTCAATAAATCAGCTACACAATGCTCAATACTCTCTATTCCCACCCCATCATTTGTCATGGTATACACCGGTGAGTCACATGGGGGGATGTACACACAGATGCACAAAATAGGTTTGTCTAGATTAAATAAATCTTTGGAGATTTTTAGGACAATGATATTTGAATAATGCACACAAATCTCTTCAAAATACTTTGCAAAACATTTTTTCACCAGAAACAACAACACCTCCACTTCGTCTTCCCTGCTTACTAAGCTTTCTGGCTGGTGCGTTAAACACACTGAAATCTTTAAACAAATGAAAATCAAATTGTTTGTCCACATAGGTCTCTGTAAGGCACACAACATCAAACGAGGTTATATAATTAGTAAAGTCAGTGCTTACCAATTTGGCAGCCAGTCCTGCTACATTTAGATTAAGCCATTTGAAAGGTACCTGAGCAGTTGACTTGGGCAGGCCTTTCCGTCATCTCCACTCAGTACTGGCTAGGTCAGTTCCGTGTTCGTCAGACAGATCATCTGCATCACTATAGGCTACACTTTTGTGGTCCATTTCCTCCTCATCCGACACATGCGGGGAATCATTTTCATTTATTACCCCAGCCCCCTGACTTGGTGAGTGTGTTGAAGACCGCTCGGATGGTCTTCCTCCTCTGCCACGACCCACACCACGCCCTGTCTGCCCTCTGGAGTGCCTTCTGTGTGCATGCAGTGAATGCCTGTTACCTGAACCTGGTGGGCTGTGTGCTTGCTTGATGCCAGTTGTATTAGTAAAGTGGGTATGTTGCTTGTGAGATTGTGGGTTGGGAATGTTGGAGTGGCTTTTAGTCTGAGTGTGTGAGATGATGGCTGGCTGGCTGCCTCCACACTTGGATGATGTTGCCTGTCCCGGACCCTCAGACCTCTGCTGTCGCTGACCCTCCCTCTGCTGCTGACGGGTTCGGTGATCCACTGCTGCTCTGCTTGTCCGCCAGACCCGCCTCTGATGCCCCTGCTGCGTAGGTCTGCTCTCCAGCTTCTGGTACTCCTGCTTCTGGAGGTCAAAAGCGTAGGTCCCATGCTCCGTGACCAGCTTGTCGTTGCGAAGTCTGGCTCTTACTCCATCGTTACGCATTTGTTTCATGAGAGGTACCAAACCTGCCCGTTTCTGACGTGTGGTAACAGAGAAGTCCTCTCGCACATACACAGGTGATTGGATTTCCTTGAGTACTCTAGCATGTTGTAGTACTTTATCTCGTTGTTTCATCGACTGGAAACGAACAAGAATGGCTGACCCAACTGGACGTGCTTGTTCTATGCCTACTGGTTCTTTCAGCTTCATTTCATAGTAGATTACATCTTTGACTTTGGACTCGCAAGATTCCCAAGAGTTACCCTGACAGTAAAGGCCAAAGAAAAACAGGTTGTAACGTCGGTGTAAGTTGTCAGTTACCTGCTGTTCTTTCTCCATTTTCACAATTCTGTGTTCAAGTTGTGAGAGGCAAGAATCCATTCCATCACATCTGCTTTCAAGAGCATCAATGTCCAAATGTAAAACATTTTGTTTCTCTTCTATTTCAGTAAATTTGTTGTGAACAAAGCTTGATATATCATCAAGCCGCTTGTCTAAGTGTGTTTTCATATCTTTTTGTAGTAGTTCCAAATCGGAAATCTTATCTGTCATGTGTGACACAGTTCGAGAGAATTCGTTGATAGCACTGAACACACGATCAAATTGCTGTTGGATGTTACTATTCCCGGTATCATGCATTGTACTATCCTCGTCATCATTGTGCTTACACTTTGCTTCTGCCTCACCAGGTGATGGGCCGGGATTTGGTTCAACTCCTGCCATAAGCAGCATAAGTAGCAGAGTGCTAACAGCCAGCTTAGCAGAGAAACTGTGCACTCGAAGTCCTTTCATTTGATTTGAGGCTGTCAGAGCTTTCTTTGACAAAATTTTTATTAGAGTCCACAAGAACAGACCTTTAGACATCCAATACAGGCGTAAAGAACACCTCATGGTCACTAATTAACTAAGATTTTAACAAATTAATTGCAAAAAATACGGAGCTCTGAAAAACACGTCTTGTCAACTTGTGAGCGATATTCAACCCCCGAGAGAGAGAGAGAGAGAGAGAGAGAGAGAGAGAGAGAGAGAGAGAGAGAGAGAGAGAGGGAGACAGAGAGAGAGACAGAGAGACAGAGAGAGAGAGAGAGAGAGAGAGAGAGAGAGAGAGAGAGAGAGACAGACAGACAGACAGACAGACAGACAGACAGAGACAGAGACAGAGAAACAGAGAGAGTTCAAATCACATACTATCCTGAAGACTGTTGAGTTGGATTGGGTTTTTTTGTTTGTTTGTTGTTGTTGTTGTTGTTGTTTTTTTTGTGTGTTTTTTTTGGGGGGGTGCCTCAATGTGTCTTCTGTGACGAAGGCCTACTATTTGTCATACTGCTTCCACACTCCTCATTCTGATCTTACCATTTTAGTAAAACCTGGGTCAAAAATTTAAGTCAATTTGTTAACGATGGTACTTGAAAAGTCATGTACTAT
>CM060317.1:21178544-21188544 GCA_030674155.1 Stramonita haemastoma
TGGGGAGTGAGCACTGATGTTAACTCCAGGAGGAAAATCACTCCGAACGGGTATCTAAGAAGTGGCTCAATCAGGGCCGTCGGATGATGAGTTCGATGCTCTAACCACTGAGCTACCTTGCCCCCATAACAAACGTTGGAAAGCAGGCCTTGGTATAGAGCTGACATCAATAACTCACAGGATTGAGGCCTGGGTGCGGGAATAATACCACATCAAAATACCCCCCTGAGGAGGATCGTTAATTAAGGGTTAAAAACCTAAACAACAACAACAACAATAATATTTTTTTATTTAAAAAAAAAACGCCGCCACTACTACCACCCTTGCAAAACTAAACACAAAACAAAACCTTACAAGACAGTAAAAAGAAAAGCAAGGTCAACGAATCCAACCAAAAAAAAAGAAAAGTTTGTAATTAAATCGTATTACTCATCTCTCCAACTTTAGATTCGCAGCTTCTTAACCACCCCCAGAATAGTTGTCTTGTGTAATTGTAATGTGTGTGTTGTGTGTGTGTGTGTGTGTGTGGTGTGTGTGTGTGTGTGTGTGTGTGTGTGTGTGTGTGTGTGTGTGTGTGTGTGTGTGTGTGTGTGTGTGTGTGTGTATGTGTGTGTGCGCGCGCGTGTGCGCACGCCGATGTTTGTGAGTGTGTGACACTGTACTAGATGATCATATTCTGAACACGCGAACTTTTGTATGTTGCTAATTGGACCAGTTGTCTACATGTACTGTGTTTATATATATATTATATATATATATATATATATATATATATATATATATATATATATTATATTTATATTATATATTATATATATGTATGTATGTATGTATGTATGTATGTATGTATGTATGTATGTATGTATGTATGTATGTATGTAGTTGTATGTATGTATGTATGTATGTATATGTATCGTTGCTGCCAACAACCAAAATCAAGGACGGATACACATTTCAACATCTAAAAACAAAATTTAATATGTTCAAACCCAGCCTGGAACAAAATACAGGTGGAAAAAGAAAAACCTTTCAAAAAGTCTGCCACAGACATCAAGTTACATATACCTGTGTAAAACAAAATCGACTTTCACCTTTGAAAGGGGTAGGGGGGGAGGGAGAACATTATTGGCCCCAACACTGTGCACGCTATGAACTGTTGACTGTTTTGGCTGCTGTGTTGTATGTGGCAATGGGTAGCAGCTAATGCTCTGTAGCAAAAGATTTATTCCCAATGGAGGCTGATCTTGATGGTTATGACTCCAGCGGCCGCCCAGGGCTGTCACGGGCCAAAATCTGTAGAATATTAAAAGCAGCAGCAGCAAATACATCAGCCTTGTCAACCAGCAGTTTATGTCAGCCTGAACAAAACTCGCTGTTCATAGCATCATATTCTTACCAGAGAGGAGGAAAAGGCAGAGAAAAAAGTTGAAAGCTGTGGTGTGGAACTAATCCACTGGTTTACTGTTTTTATAGAACCAAAATACAAATCGATGAATGAATTAAACGAAATAGATTTTTAAAAAAAGAAATATACATATCTGTTAAAGTTTTGCTACGTTTGCATTTTCGTGACAATAAAATACAAGAATAAAAGAAAGTTCAGTTTTCACACTTACCCAAAAGAAAAGAAAACAAAACAAAACAAAACTAACCCGACACAAACAAACAAACAAACAACAGATACAAATTCCAAAGCACCAAATGAAAGAAGAAAAGTCAAACAAAACCCTAACAATTTCACTGGGTTTTTTTTTCTTTTGGGATTCCTTCAGAAAAACAAAAGATTCAGAATTCCTTTGTCTTATACAAGTAACATATGTACAAACAGTTTAGGTATACTTATATCTCACAGCCATATAAAGGTAAGTTTAACCTCCCATACCTCCACCCTATCCCCCTCCCCCCCAAAAAAAAAAATCCAACAAAAAATCCCGCCCACAGCAGGCAAATACAACAGTTTGTGAAGGGCTATAAAACAATGAAACCTCTTCCTCAAAAAAAGGAAGGCCTAATGTTGTTCACATACCCACTGTCCAAATCAATGCTGAGACGACAGCCCATGTGTTTCATCTGTCCTTCAGTGCCTACTGCTATTGGGGACGGAGAGCTCAGTGGTCAGAGCACTCGCTTTCCCCAGCCAATGTTAAGAGCATTGAGCGTGGTTACCTAAATGGATGGGTGACGTTTGCCGCATTGGCTTCAGTACAGTCCCCTCAGTTCACCCAGCTGTAAATGGGTACCTGCCCTCTTTAGAGTCAGGGAAGGTAATGCAGCGAGGGAGAGGAGATGGGCGCCGCCCTTAATATGCTGGTCCCTGGAAAAGCTGAGGTCTGTGATGACTCGCTCCCCTACGACCACATAGGTTATGAAATACCTTTACCTTTACCTATCTCCTGCCTATGTGATGACTTAGTGGTGGTGAACATAACAATGGATAGCTTACAGTTATTCGCTTCAGTGCTTTGCAATAAAACAAGTTTGTCAATGTTCAAGTTGTATATCTACTGGTCACGTTTTCCTCAGGTGAACCAAACACCTTTCGCTTACCCCAAATATGACTGAGTTATTTCATGTGCCCTGTCTTCTTTCTCTCCTCTGTCCTCATTCCCTGAAAGTCCTTCGGATGAGACAATAAACCGAGGCCCCGTGTGCGAACGCACGCAGAACATCTTGCGCGCAAGTTAAATCCTGTTCCGCTTTTCGTAAGAGTAGGTCATCGTGTGCCTGTGGGAACAGATGACATTTACAAAAAAACTGCATATACACGGGGACTTGATGTAAAAAAAAAAAAAGAATATGAATGCTTATTCCATTATCGTCGATATGAATATAATGAAAATAATAAATAATAAATAAAAATAAATGAATAAATAAATTAAAAATAAATAAAAATAAATAAATAATAATAAATAAATAAATAAATAAATAAATAAATAAATAAAGGTGACTGGATGCAGCACAGACAGCATTGAAGCATTCATGCACAGCGTCTGGGAAAACGAATCAAGCGGAGCCTTTCCCACTGGGTGGTCTGAAGGAACGCACTAACATAGAAAGTGAGAGTTCGAGTTCGATGCCCGTTTGAGACCTGAAACTTATCCCCTATCCACGAGATCAAGAGTGGTGGTGGTCTGGATCCTAGTCTTTCTGGGGGAGATTATTGAACTGTATTGTTTTTACGTAGTGTATTGTACACCGATTTTCAATCTGTATAATATTGTATTATACACCACTTTTTCAATGTATTATGTACACCACTTTTACTTATCTTTACCACTTTTCAATCTGTATTCTATTGTACACCACTTTTCAATTGTATTCTATTGTACACCACTTTTCAATCTGTATTCTATTGTACACCACTTTTCAATCTGTATTCTATTGTACACCACTTTTCAATCTGTATTCTATTGTACACCACTTTTCAATCTGTATTCTATTGTACACCACTTTTCAATCTGTATTCTATTGTCAATCAATACCACTTCAAAAAAATAATCTGTATATTGTCAATTATGTACAACACCACTTTTTAAACTGTATTGGTGGGGTTCGAACCCGGGCCGTTATATTTCGAGCTGAACTCTCTAACCGCTAGTATAGGTTATCCCGCTCCTTGGTGAAGACACTTGAAAGCACACAGTCACACAAACTTCTCATCCACTGTGAACTTACGGTCTCACGGCGACTCCCAGATGGGTGAGTGAGACAACGACCACATTTCCCTCTCAGAGTGGGTTTTTTTTTTCTACAGAATTTACCCGGGGCAACTCTCTAGTTGCCATGAAGTCATGCTCCCAGAAGACCTCGATTTATCATCTCATTTAAAAGACGAGCATCAAAAACATCACTCAGTCTATAGGGCGGGAATGGAGCCCGCGACCTCCCACTTTCTAAACAGGCGTGTTACGCTAGGTCACCGATCCTCATCACACAAAAATAGATATTACACGTATCAGGTAAAACTCCGGGGTCAAAATGAACAGAGGGCCCTTTCTGAGGACGGACACCGCCGCCATGTGGTCCCTTCGAAAGTTGTGGCCATCAACCTGTCAACAGAAGACATGTACAAAGATGGACAGACAGACAGACAGGCAGGCAGGCAGGCAGACGGACAGACAGACAGACAGGCAGGCAGGCAGATAGGCAGGCAGGCAGACAGGCAGGCAGACAGGCAGGCATGCAGGCATGCAGGCAGACAGACAGACAGACTGACAGTAGTCCTGCATACAGGACGATAAAGATCACATCAATATGAAGGGCCCAGTCAGAGCAAAGCATGGGGGGGGGGGGGGGGGGGGGGGGGGAGGGGGGGGGGTAGGGGGTAGAGGAATAAAGCTTTTTGTTCCTGCTTTTTGTTCAGTAAAGTGATTTTTTTTAAAAGTCTTTAACACTTTGAACATGGCACAATAAGACTTAACCATATTAGCAAGTCAGCACTTTAGCAAGCAGGCGAATAAGTAAGCAACCAATTAAGCAGCCAATCGATCAATCCTTAAACAACAAATCACCCACCCACCTAGCCATCTACCCGCCTAACCAGTCAGCCTACCAATCAACCAACCAACCAACCAACCAGCCAACCACCAACCAACCAACCAACAAACCAGCCAGCCAACTAGCCAGCCAACTAACCAGCCAACCAAGATTTTGACTTATGTCATCATCAACAGGTACATGTGAGCGGGGTTTGGGTGGGTGGGTTTTCGCGCACGCGCGCATGTGTGTGTGTGTGGCATGCGTGCGTGCGTGCTGTGTGTGTGTGTGTGACGCGCGCGTGTGTGTGTGTGTGTGTGTGTGTGTGTGTGTGTGTGTGTGTGGTGCGTGGTGCGTGCGTGCGTGCTTGTGCGTAGTTTGCATGCGCGCGCGGCGCTATCTTTCAGCGTCAGCAAAAACATCTAGAAAGGCCTTGCAGTCAAACAAGGCTGCAAAATATATCTTCTAGGGCCTGTGTTTACAATATGTTTACCTCGTCGTAAAAACAAGAACAAGACAGACTATTGGGTATGGGTGGAGGGGGGGGGGGAGGAGCTTCAAGGGGTGCATGGGGAGGGGGGGGGGAAGTCTTGCTTTGAAATAGGCAGGTAGACAGACGTAGGAAAACAAACTAGAAGCAGAAGACGAGAAGGGAAGTAAGGGGGAAGGAGAAGAAAAGAAAAACAAGAGTTACAGAAAAACGGACATTTCAAGGAAAGGAACGAACATTAAGAGGACGAATATGCAAAACGACTGAGATTTCTTGACCTTTCACCTCCAAATTCTTCAATGAGGTTTCGCGTTGACATGACACAAAATGTAATTAAATGGGCAGTACGTGTGAACGCCCTGTAAATATCATTTAAAACGCAGTAACGGAATATTACTAAACAAGTCATGGTACTGAACATTGCCATGTTCTTATCATACATTCACATCCTGTTTATGTACAATATCTGTGAAATGGAAGAATCATTAAAAAAAAAAAATTCTTGAAAGACAAGCTACTTGACTTTTAAACCTGCAAAAAATAAAATCCTGAAAAGGGTGATCATTTTCACCGCACAGTTTCAAAACTTGTTCGCTAGCCCTCGTCACCAGTGTAGTAGGCCATTATTGTACATGATTAAATCTCCACCCGATACCCTCCGATCATGCGGCACTGCTTAGTGACTGATCAAGGAAAAAATCACCCTCAGCTGTCGCTATGAATGCTTATTTTGCGTTTCGATCAGGCATGAGCCTTAATTTTGTGGATGAAGCATGATTTCAAATAGGAGTCTTGGGCGTACGACAGCCTAGTGGTTAGAGAACTGCACATGCGATTTAATTACCCGAGATTGAGCCCAGGTGCGAGCCACCACCGCGTTCAAAAGGATTTTCTCCATGTTCTATTCAGAAAAAAGTAAAGGTGTTCCATAACCTAAGCGGTTGTAGGGGAGCCAGGCACCAGAGACCTTAGCTTCTCTAGGGGCCAGCATATTGAGGGCGGCGCCCATCTCCTCTCCCTCGCTGCTTTACCTTCCCTGACCCTAAAGAGGACATGGACCCATTTACAGCTGGGTGAACTGGGGAGGTGGGGAGGGCTGTACTGAAGCGAAGGCGCGCAAACGGTCACCCATCCAAGTGGTAACCATGCTCTATTCAGGACGACTGCCAATTAAAGACAGCACTGGAGAATTCATGCAGAGCGTGTCGGGAAGCCGAACCCTACTGAGCGAGATACCCACATAGAGCGAGCACAACCCCCACAACGTCCAGGGCTCCAACAACCTCATCCCGTGAACCTCCAGTCCCCGAGGGCTTTGACAGGAAACTCACCACAGACCCGGACGTTGACAGTAAACCAGAAACTTGAGGTCACCCTTGAGGCCGGTAAAGCAACAGGGTTTCCCGAAAACTGAGTTATCAGTGTGGATATTGATTTCGGTAGTATGCAAGTGGGAGTTATAAAAGTGATTCAACACACACACACCCCTCCCCATCCCAGGTTTCTTTCTTTCTTTTAAAAAAAAATCTGTGTACAAATCACCAATAGACAGGAAATCAACCAACCAACCCCTCTGCTGATTATCAGTAAATGGAACCATCCCACCATGTCACTCCCACTTCCACCTCCTCCTCCCACCCCCCTCACACACACACCACACACACACACACACACACACAACACCCGCCTCTTTTCTTGTCTCCCCTTGTTCTTTTCTGACATCAGCTCGACCTCAATTTGTCTGTGATTGTCTGGCCGCCATCGACCCCAAGGGAAGTCACTCGGCAGTTTTTCACCCTGACAAGGGCCGCCACTCTGAAATGACACTGCCTTGCAGTATGGCGACACTTTATGAGTCCTTTACGGCCTATCTGCTTATCTCACACATGTTGCCCAAAAAACGAACATGGAGGGGCCACGCTATGGGGACAAGTCCGTCGATATGTTGAGTTGACTTTTTTCTTGGACGTACAAGGCTGAGTCTATTGTTCGGTGTTTCCTAGTAACGCTGTTCATGTTTGGATAACCATCGTTCCTGCTCAAACACATTGACATGGCTTAAAAGCCTTTGATTGAACACAGTCCCTTGTTTTGATATCAACACTTCGTGTCCTACTTAGAATCTTAGCAAAAGTAAAGCACAGACATGCCCCCCCCCCCTCCCTTCCCTGCTTTCTTTTTGCCTTCTTTTATTTTCAGCTATAGTCTGGCACTTTTGCAGGTCTGCATCTTAAATTGACCTCTGAGATGGGAAAAAGATTACACCATCCTAATTCATTCATAGGTTCTGCCTAGATTCGAAATTTTAACTTAGGATTTCAGGGCATACATACACGAGCGTGCGCACGCACGCACGCACGCACGCACGCACACACACACACACACATACACACACGCGCACATTAATAGCACGTGTGTGTGTGTGTGTGCATAGCGCCGCGCGCACACACACACATACACACACCAACTGCCACCATCATCATTACTTTCACTACCACATCACTGCCATCACTGTGTGTGTGTATGTGTGTGTGTGTGTGTGTGTGTGTGTGTGTGTGTGTGTGTCTGTGTGTCTGTGTGTGTGTGTGTGTGTATGCGTGCGTGCGTGTGTGCGTGCGTGCGTGCGTGTTTACACATAAATCTAATACTTGTTTAGCCTACTCAGCGATTTTATCATCTATAATCAAACGTCTGAAATGGTATTGAATTAAGCGGCCTTTGAATTAATCAATTTCATCACGATTGTTCACAGATGTGGTTAAAAAGTCAGGTAATTCAATGTCCTAAAGTACATACACAGAAAGTGGTCAGAAATGGAAAGGAAAACGATTGACACTCAGTACAAACTATTACAAGGAAAATAATTTCCCAAAAAAAACTTTGGCAAAAGGATGCATCTACCTCAGTTGTTTGTTAAGCTGAGAAGGTTGAACCACACACTTCGAATTTAAACAGTAAAGAGAATTGAACATTCCTGTTAATAAGTGACTATTTGTATTGCGGTGTTTGTGAAATGGCGAACGCACACAGAACATCTAATGCACACGTATAAACCTGTTCTGCCTTTTGGAAGAGTATGCACGGGGATGCTGGGGGCCTGTCATAATGAATATCATCCCTACCTTTTGGAAATTCTGTGCTAGGAATATACTCTTTTTATCTCTCTCTTTGTTTCTGCCTCGTTCTTTTTCATCCTGTTCTTGTCTATTTTCTGCCTTCTTGGTCCATTCTACTGCCCCTTTTCCAGAAGAAAAAATTAAAAGGTTTATAAAGTCGTGGGTTTGAATCTTGGCGGCGTTTAGTGAATTAAGGGTGAGGGTTGTTTTTTTTTACGATCTTCCAGGTCAACTTTGAGTGCGCGTACAGACCTACCAGTGCCTTAATTACCTTCGTATCTATACGCATGAAGAGGATAAAATATTCACGTTAAAGATCCTGTAATTCATGTCAGCGTCTGATGGGTTATGGAAACACAAACATACCCAGCACACATTCCCAAAGTCGAAATTCTTCTACCTTTATGGTGGGCAAAAATGGTCGCATACACCATATCTCATCACTGGTGAACATCGGAGCTCTAGCCGAGGAACAAATACAAAATCCATCCCAGTTCTACTCACAACCTCCTTTGTTTAAACTGATATTGCTTCTGACAGTAATGAACCAAACAACTGACTATAGGGCATTTAACATTTTACTTGCGGAAAGCATTTGCAATAAGAAACACAGTATCAACGAAAGCAGAAAATATTGTAGGTAAAAAGGGTAAAGGTGTCCACATAGGCGGTCATAGGGGAGCGAGGCATCAGAGACCTCAGCTTCTCTAGGGCCAGCATGTTGAGGGCGGCGCCCATCTCCGCTCCCTCGCTGCTTTACCTTCCCTGACTATAAAGAGGGCAGGTACCCATTTATACAGCTGGGTGAACTGGGGGACTGTACTGAAGCCAAGGCGCGCAAACGGTCACCCATCCAACTGGTAACCACACTCGACGTTGCTTAACCTGACTGGGGAAAGTGAGCGCTCTGACCACTTTGCTATCCTGCCTCCATAAATATTGTTCTGTTGCATTTTATGTCATGATGTTATAATTATGTTTAACTCTCTTCTAAGGGGCTGTGACCTATATGAACAAACGTCAGCAACTGTCTTGTGTATGTCTGTGTCTGTGTCTGTGTCTCTCTGTATCTGTCTCTCTGTCTCTGGAGAGGCAGGAGAAATCTTTGCTCTGTCAATTTTGCGTTTAAAACGTTAAATAATTCAGCACCATGCCAGTTGTTGGACTACCAACAGTTCTGGAAGTCACCCTAGGTGCCCTGCTCCAAGACCACCACCTGACATCCTGGAAAGTGTGCGCAGAAGGCGACAACACCACCGTTGTACTTCGGCTGAAGACTGGCTCTGAGCACGAAGCAAACATGGCTAGCCAGCAAACATCATCCACTTGCCAGCGTTACCGCAGGAAACCTCCCAGTCATCTGAACAGGGATAGAAGGCGGATAGAAGAGAGAAGACAGGCAGAAGAGAGGAGACAGGTGGAGGAGAACAGAAAGGCAGAGGAGAAGAGACAGACAGCAGCAAGCCAAGAAGAAAGTCAGGCAAGTGAATATTTCGCCTCGGAAAATGTACACGGTTTGTTTATGCCTACACCACCGACAAGCAGCACTGTGACACACAACACGCCCCTGTCTCCAAACAACACACCTCTGCACGTGCTGTCTTCTGCACGTGAATTCCGCCCTAGACCACGTGATGTCACCGTGCAAGAAGCAGCCCCAGTTCCTGACCAGCTGTGTGACATCAACCTGGCTGACAATGTGTCTGCTTCATCGGAGACTGCTGAGGACAACGACGATGACAGCCCTCTACGGAAAGCTGAGGAGACTGGCTGCAGTGTGGAGATGATCCGAGACTATGTGGCGGAGTTAACAGACAGGTTCCTGCAGAGAAGACTCCGAAACACCGCTAGGAATCGTGACTTTGGCCACGTGCTTGTCTCTGAGGACAAACCTGGTGTTGTTATTTGTGAAAGTGAT
>CM060317.1:21203544-21221044 GCA_030674155.1 Stramonita haemastoma
ACATACACACACACAACAACACAACACAACACAACAACACAACACAACACACACACAACACAACACAACACACCACACAACACAAAGCACACAACACAACACAACACAACACAACACAACACAACACAACACAACACAACACAACACAAACACAACACAACACAACACAACACCACACACACACACACACACACACACACACACACACACACACCTCCAAAAATCCTAGAATAAAAAAACACTTAGAGGCCCAGAAAATACGCACACTACCTCATGCCTCCCCTCCCCCAAGCACGACACCCCTCCCCCCTCCCGAAAAAACAAACCAGACTAATGCTTCAGAGAATACCTGTAATACGTATTTTATCAGAGAATACCCACATACTGAATGTTATAAAATATCATTATATTAAATACACAGAGATTGATCTAAAACGTTTTAGAAATGTGTTCTCATTATCCTAAGCATACAGATTTATCTAAAACGTTTTAAAGAACTTAATCCATGATACTAGCTATACAGTTATATACAACGTTTTAAAGAACTGAATCGTAACTCTAAGTATACAGAGTTATGTACAATGTTTCAGAGACCTAAATTCGTTATAAATACAAATTACACGGAGATATCTGAAACATTCAAGAGAACTGGATTTATTATACCACATATAACTTATATGGAGAACTTATATTACACCAATATAACTTATATGAAGCGTTTCAGCGAACTGAATTTGTCATACAACGTATGATTTATACGGAGAAATCTGACACTTTTTTTTTTTTATAGAGAAATCACCTTTTAAATTTATTATATCAAATATGATTTATAAGGAGATGTCTGAAACATTTCAAAATACTGTTGAAACACCAAACATTTTTGAAACGCATTATATATCGCTCTTCTTTACCGAAAATCCATTTACATTCACGATCAAAGCCAAATTAAAATAAATTTCAGAGGCAATGATCATGCAATCGCTTACAACTGTATTGCATTTTCTACATGCTCCATGTCTTTTTGGCGTGTGTCAAAAAGGGACTTGTGTGTGTGTGGTGGTGCGTGCGTGCGTGCGTGCGTGCGTGCGTGCGTGCGTGCGTGCGTGCGTGGTGTGTGTGTGTGTGTGTGCTGAAGATAGCCCCAGAGGAAAAATCCGCCTGAAGGGTGTCTTGGTGGTGGATTGAACCTGGGCTGTCAAGTCGCCAGCACAAAGTTCTAACCACTAGACTATCCACTCTCTTTCCCACTCCAAAGCCCATCTGAACATGAGCACGAATGCACAGCTACCAGAAAGGAGTGACAAAGGCTGTTCCCAATAAAACATTATTAGGTATTATTATCAAAACTCCTTCTAAACCATTGACTGCCTCTAGCTCGAACCATACCATGAAAAACAAGGATTTTTCACTCGAGTGTTAGATTCGCAC
Organism: Stramonita haemastoma; assembly: GCA_030674155.1. Taxonomy (NCBI): domain Eukaryota; kingdom Metazoa; phylum Mollusca; class Gastropoda; order Neogastropoda; family Muricidae; genus Stramonita; species Stramonita haemastoma. The sequence continues at coordinate 21,204,973 of CM060317.1, forward strand.
CCTTTAAATCACTCTACGCGCCGCTTCCCCCTCCCCCAACCCCTCCCCCATGAATTGTTTTGGTTATATGAGAAGTATTTGACCTGAACAAGCCCAAAAAGCCATGAAATATAAAAGAAAGAAAAGCAATTAAGTAAGAAAACGAGACATATAATTATAAATATATAATAAAAATGAAGGATTACATGGTTAAAGAAAAAAGGAAGGAAAGACAAAAAGAAAGAAAGAAAGAAAGAAAGAGAGAGAGAGAGAGAGAGAGAGAGAGAGAGAGAGAGGGGAGAGAGAGAGAGAGAGAGAGAGAGAGAGAGAGAGAGAGAGAGGAGAGAGAGAGAGAGAGAGAGAGAGAGAGAGAGAGAGAGATATTCGGATGTTTTATTCATTAGGCCATAGCCCCTCATGAAGGGGATAGTGAACAAAACATACACATGAAAAAACGTTAAATATCACATAAACAAAACACAATAATTTGGTTATAATAGATTTGTGACAAGAATCATGACTATGATGTGGCCGATTTCCCTCAACCTAAACGCCTTTAACAGAAAAAGAGATAAATTCCATACATCTTTGTTGTGTCGAACAGATGACATAAGTAAACTTAGTTTGAAAACACATGGCTGTAAGTAATATTTTGGCAATATATATATATATAATAAGAGAGAGAGAGAGAGAGAGAGAGGAGAGAGAGAGAGAGAGAGAGAGAGAGAGAGAGAGAGAGAGAGATGAGAGAGAGAGAGAGAGAGAGAGAGAGGAGGAGAGAGAGAACAAGGCAAGGCAAAATTCTTTTATTCGAGGATAATAGATAAGCACACATGTGCTTTTTACATCCAGTCCCCGCCCCTTTCAGGGATAACATCAAGATAAAAAGACAGCCTCAACTAAAACAAGAACAATTATAATGATCCAATTACCAAGAGCAAACCATACCAAGTATCAAACAACAGGTAAGAAATAAGACAGAGATACAATATGAAGGTAATGTTATAAAAAAAAGGCACTCATTCAGAAACGAAAATAAGAAGTAAGAATCAGTGATGATTTTGATTTGAATAATAAACAAGCAACAAACAACAAAGAAACCAAAAAAATAAAAAATAAAAATAAAAAAATAAAACACACACACAACAAAAACAAAACAAACAAAAAAAAAAAAGGCGCAATGATATAGATCAAACATGAGAATATGATGAGGTTAGATGACTGAAAACATCAATCCACCACCATCTATCATCAAAATATGTCCCAAAAATATAAGATTTTGATAAAGGGTGAGAAAGAACAACAATAAACAGGTAAGAAATAAGACAGAGATACAATATTAAGGTAATGTTATAAAAAGGCACTCATTCAGAAACGAAAATATGAAGTGAGAATCAATGAAGAATTTGATTTGAGTACAAAAAACAAACAAAAACCAATCAAAGCAACAAACAACAAAACAACAAAAAAAAAGGCGCAATAATTAAAGAGCAAACATGAGAATATGATGAGGTTAAACGACTGAAAACATCAATCCCACCATCTATTATCAAAATAAGTCCCATAAAGCACAAGTTTTTGAAAAAAAAAACTCAACCCTCAACCACACTCACACACACACACACACACACACACACACACACACACACACACACACACACACACCTCACTTAGTCTTATGATTATAGTCATAAGATCATCATAATCAGAGAGAAGTGAGGAGGGAGAAGGCAGATAGTTGAGAGGGGAGAAGTGTGGTTTGTTATTTTTGATTCATCAAGTAGATTAGAAGGTGACTTTTGAAGGTTGTTGATGATTGATACTGTTTAATTGAGTCAGGGAGGGAGTTCCATAGCGTAGGGCCTGAGTATAGTAAACTAGTTTTGAACAAGTCTATTCTTGGGATTGGGACACTTGGCTTTACGGTATTTCTGGAATGATTCATTGGGAATTTGTCTTTTAAGGATGTGGGGACATTTCCTGTCAGTATCTTAAACATCATGATGCCTTTGTTATATTTTAGTCTTTGGTGTAGGGGAAGGATATTTAACTGAGTATAATCCCCTTCTAGCAAGGTTGTTTTCTTCAGAAGGACCAGTTTGAGACCACGTTTGTACAAACTTAGTAATGGTTTCATGATATTTGCACTGGCAGAGTCCCACAGGGTTGCAGCATAGTTATTGAGGATTGTATATAAGCTTGAAAAAAGTTTCCTTGAATGGAAATCGAGAAAGGTTTAATTTTAATCAACTGGTAGACTTTTTTGGACAAGTATTTGCATAGGTGAGATATGTGGTAGAACCAGCTGAGATTTTTATCAATTGTCACTCCTAGAACTTTGTGGTGAGAGGTCTGTTCGATTGCTTCCTTTTTTATGTGAATTGGAAATAGTTTATGTGGTAAATTTTGTCGCTTTTGTCTGGTAGTGATAAGCATGCATTTTGTTTTGGGGGATGGATAGACATGTGGTTCAGTTCAGTCCATTTGACAAGGTCATCAGTGCTTTTTTGTAATAAGGTTGTGAGATAGTCAATGTCATTATGGCTCGTATGTATGGTTGTGCCATCTGCAAATAGTTCACATTTGGAATTGATATGTAAGGAAGGTCATTAATGTATAATGAAAAGAGAATAGGGCCCAATATGGATCCCTGTGGTACTCCATAATGAATGGGCTTTAGTTTGGATGTTGATGTAGCTATTGAGACACACTGGTGTCTATTTGTAAGATATGAATCGAGTAGTCCTAGAGTTTTTGTAGAAATGTTATACAGGTTTAGCTTTTTAAGGAGAAGTTTGTGGTCAATTGTATCAAATGCTTTTTTGAAATCCACAAATAATACTCCACAAAATTTATTGTCATTGATGTTTGATAGCCAATTATCTACAAGACTGGTCAGTGCTGTATGACACGAGTGCTTTATTCTAAATCCAGACTGATTAGGATGAAGTAAGTTGTTGATTTCTGTATGACGGACTAAGTGTTTATTCATATGTTTTTCCAGTGGTTTTGAAAGGATCGGTATAATGGAGATTGGGCCTATAGTTTGAAGGATCAGAAGTATCGCCAGACTTGTAGATGGGGATTACTTTAGAACATTTGAAGGCGTTGGGGAAATAGTTCTTATCAAGGCAGAGGTTATATATATATATATGTTAGGGTGTCTGTGATAACTGGAGCTGATAATTTTAATATACTGCTGTCTATTCCATCAAGACAACGCGTTCTTGATTGTTTGAGGTGAGTCAGATAGTTGTAGACCTCTAAGACAGACATGAAAGGTATGTGAAGTTTTGAAGGAATATGCTTTTCTTGGCAGTATTGTTTTAATTCATTAAGATCATTGGACTCTGAGTTATCATTGCTAATTACGTTAGGAGAAACATTGATGAAGTGGTTGTTAAGCTTTTCGGCGGAGATGTCTTTGATTACATTTGATTTAGGAGTTGATTGATTGTTTGTTATTTGATTTATTGCTCGCCATACAGTCTTTGAATTTTGTTTGGAAGATAGTAGGTCTTGAAAATATTTCTTTTTTTCACGCCGTTTTTGTGAGATTATGGCGTTTCTTAATTTTTTTTGACTCATCATAATATTTGTGTTCTTTTAGAAGGTCTCTAAGATAACATGCTTCCTCTAGTTCCTTTGTGAGCCAAGGCGGTTTGGGGCTGTGTTTGATCCTAATGGTTTTAAATGGAGAATGTTTGTTATAGATTTCAGTGAACGTTTTTATCCAGAACTCAATGGCTAAGTCTGGATCAGTAATATTGAAGGTTTCTGAGAGTGTGGAGTTGCATAAGTCTATGAGAAAAAGCTGTTCATTAAACTTTGCAAAGGAACGATAGGTTATAGTTTTATGGCCAGGTTTGGGAATTTGTGTTCCTTTTTTTGACCATGTGGCGCAGAGAGAGAGAGAGAGAGAGAGAGAGAGAGAGAGAGAGAGAGAGAGAGAGAGAGAGAGAGAGAGAGAGAGAGAGAGAGAGAGAGAGAGCAAACACAAAGGAGATAGACAAACATACAGACCGATAGACAGACAGACAGACAGACAGACAGACAGACAGACAGGTAGATAGATAGATAGATAGATAGATAGATAGATAGATAGATAGATAGATAGATAGATAGATAGATAGATAGATGGATAGATATAGACAAACAGATAGACATTTAGACAGACATATAGTCAGATAGACAGTCAGATAGACAGATAGACAGTCAGATAGATCGATAGATCGATAGATATAGAGAGATAGACAGACAGACAGACAGACAGACAGACAGACAGACAGACAGACAGACAGATAGACAGATAGACAGTCAGACAGACAGAAAGAAAGAAAGAAAAGAAAGAAAGAAAGAAAGAAAGAAAGAAAGAAAGAAAGAACTGAACAAAAAAAAAAAACCCAGATAAATGGAAAAGCAGAATTTGTGCAAAATGTATCTGGATTTGTATCCCATAGATATAAGGGGAAAAAATAAAAATAAAATAAAAAGTGAATGAAGAAGTAAAGGGAAAAAATGAAAAATAAATATCTTGACAAGTGTGAAATTGTGCATTTCATCAAAAAAGTTTATTCCACACAATCTCCAAAATCAACAAACCAAACTGGCCAACCAGTCAACCAATATTTATCCATCGATCAAGTAACTATTCAGTCAATCTATCCATCTATCCATCTATCTATCTATCTATCTATCTACCTCTATCTGTTTGTCTGTCTGTCTGTCTGTCTATCATGTCGGTCGGCCTGTTTGTCGATCTGTCTATCTGTTTGCCTTCTGTCTGTCTATGTATGTATGTAAGTATGTAAGAGTATGTTGTATGTATGTATGTATGTATGTATGTATGTATGTATGTATGTTATTTTTGTATTATGTATGTATGTATGTTTGTATGTCTGTCTGTCTGTCTGTCTGTCTGTCTGTCGTCTGTCTGTCTGTCTGTCTGTCTGTCTGTCTGCATGCATGCATGCATGCATGTATGTATGTATGTATGTATGTATGTATGTATGTATGTATGTATGTATATATCTGCCCATCTGTCTGTCTGTCTGTATGTCTGTCTATCAATATTCTATCTCCACATCAAGCCATTCATAGTTCTAGAGAATCTCTCTAATTGGCTGGATGAATGAATCTGTCCTTAACCTGCACACTGAAAATGTCCTAAATCTACGGATGAGTGTCATTACCTTACACAATGAATCCCCCTAAACCTACACGATGAATGTCATAAGCTTACGCAATATGTTTGCCCAAACCTACGCAATAAATCTGTCACAATCCTACACAATGAATCTGTTACGCCCCTACACATGAATCTATCATAAGCATGCACAAGGAATTTATCATGAACCTGTGCAATCAATCTGTCACAAAGTTGCAGAAAGAATCTGTCACACTCCTACACAATGAATCTATCATAAACATACACAAGGAACTTATCATAACCTGTACAATGAATCTGTCATAAACTTGTGTAAGGACTGTCACAATCCTACACAATGAATGTATCATAAACATACACAAGGAATTTATTATGAACCTGTGCAGTGAATCTGTCACAAAGTTGCAGAAGGAATCTGTTCCATTCCTACACAATGACTCGTCATAAACTTGTGTAAGGACTGTCACAATCCTACACAATGAATCTATCATAAACAAACACAAGGAACTTATCATGAACTTCTGCAATCAATCTGTCTTAACTTTTATTTGTCATTTAACTGTGTAAGGAATCTGTCACAGCCCTGTGCAATGAATCTCTTATAAGTCTACACAGCCAACCAGCTATAGTCCTTCACAATGAATCTCTTATGAACCCACACTATGCATCTCTCATAAACTTACTTAATGAATCTGTCGTAAAGGTATGAAATAAAACTGTTGCAAATCTACACAAAGCATTTGTCACAAATTTACACAAGGAATCTATGCAAAACCTTTTCAATGAGCAAACCACACAAAGAATATGTTGCAAACCTTTTCAATGAGCAAACCTACACAGTGAATCTGCTGCAAACCTAGACAAAGCATCTGTCCCAAACCTACACAAGGAATCTGTCGCAAACCTTTTCAAAGAGCAAACCTAAGCAATGAGTCTGTTGCAAAACTGTGTAATACATTTGTTGCAAACCTACGCAGTAAATCTGTCACAAACCCAGACCATGACAAAAACTGAGATAATGAACCTGTGGCAGTCCTCTAGCAAGGAATCTGTCACAAGCAGTGTTTGCAAAAAAAAATCCACCCAAACTTTGTGGCTGCAAGTAGTCTGGAAACCCTACACTCCTAAACCTCAAACCAAGCTACACCCCTCGCTATGAGATTTTAACGGACCTCATCAAAATGAAACATAATCAACTATTTTTGCCATTGTCAGCATTAGCATCAGCCCCTACTCATGCCTTGTTCACGTGCTCTGAACAAGCTGTTCCCACAATCCTTTGCCCCCCTTGACCGAGTAATGTCTGCGCCATTAAACTCATTTCAACCAATGAAATGGGAGTACGTCATCAATGTAGATTGTGCCGGACCACTGAAGATGGTGGAGCCAAAGCGCTGGACCCAGCCTCTGGACCATCGATTGCAGCGGTCTGTGAAAACGACCCGCCTCACACATCGCCCAAGGTCGATAAACGCACAAGCCAAGTAAAGCACAGCTTGCATACTTACTTGAAATAGACGGCTGCTTTATGAAACGTTAAAAATGTCATTCTAAGCCCTTATTTCCCACCATCCCTTCCCCTCTTTCAAAAAGCTCACTTACCTAATCGTTAATTTCGCCAGATGTTACACAACCTGTCTCAAAAGCCAAGCTTCGTACCTCTTACCGGATCTTTGGAAAACGTGCTTCAGGCAACTTCAGCACATTTGCATAAAGGGCGGGGCGTGGGCACTGATGGGCAGCCGAGCTGACGTCATTGTGGATGAATTTGTCACATATAAAACGCCAGGGCAGCTGGGTCAGCGAAAGAGTAGGCTCTGAGACGAGACGAGGGAGGCAAGGGCGACGTCCTTTAGAGCCATACAAGAGACGTCCTACTCACAGTCCACCCCCCGTTTCGTTGTTTCGCGGGACCATGTCCCTCTCACTGCCCAACCAAGTGGCGAGACATTTATGGCTACTCCTTGCTCTTTTGTTTGCTCTCTCCTTCGACCGTTGTGATGCCGTTGGACAGTGAGTCTGAAACTCCAGGGACTGCGTAGCGTGGTTCTTGGGGGGTGCCTTTGGTTTGGTGCTTCACCTCCTGTGGGACTTTTTGGCTGCTGGTGATCGAGGCATGTTCATGGGTGAACATGGGCCTGGGCCTGTACAGACTGGGGTGCTTTTTGTTTCAATGCTTCTGATATTATATTTTGTATACTTCTTTTTTTGGTTCTTTAAGGCAATATTTTGTTTGTATTATTACTATTATTATTTCTCTCTTTGTATGTATCTTTATACCTCATTTCATACGACGTAAGTGGTGTACGAGTACTGACCAATGACGTTTACTAACCAGAAGAATTGTCTTTCGGTTGTGGTAGTAGTAGCGGTAGCAGCTTTTTAAAAGGTAGATCATACTTTTATATGATTTGAAAGTGACTGCCCGCATTTTTGTCACAGGTCGTTTTTAAAGTAGTTACCTGGCTTTTAGCTTTGGTGTCTGAAACGCAAAAAAATCTTTCTGGTTGCTTAATACAAGCAATACAACGGTATGACCATCTACTTAATTACAACAATCTAAAACCTCTTTAACAGGATCTATGAATCGGATTTTCATTTGAAATTAAGAGCACTTCTGCCTGTGAGTAGCAGCTAAATCAAACAATCAGAGAACAAAAAAATATCTGGGTTATATCCAGTCCTTTATGTTCTTCTTTTCTGTTCCAAAATACCGTTGATTTTTAAGCTGAACTATGTCTTTTGTAGTGGCATCCTCTCCATTTTGTTTTCCTCCCCAAAAGTGTTGCTAGATTTGGAAACAAGTAACGTCAAATTTATGACTTGGACCCTAATCCTCATTTCAGCTTGTTCCATTTTGGTTTGCCCCCCCCCCCCCCCCCCCCGCCCCACCTTTTCACAATAGTGTGCAGGCACTCGAAATGGGAAACTAGGGAACTGTGACATAAGGACCATACAGACAACAGATTTTGTGCCTCACGCATACAACTGGACAGACTATGGATTTTTACCTGATACACCCAACACACTTCGCCGCCATTGCATCTCGTCATCAGTTACTGTGCTCTTCGTCATCATCATGCTTGTGGATATCATACACAGCCACGTCACGTCTACATCTCATCCATGAGCACCATCGTCCTACACACACCTTGCTTCTTCATAACCTATGGGTGACTTTGTTCTCGTTTTGATCTTCATCGTCGCTGATCATCCACTATACAATCACTTGCAACAACAAGCAGATTTTAAATCATCATTTTCATCATCACTATCGTGGTCTTCAATCATCATCATGCTTGTGGATATCATACTCACCAACATGTGCACTTTCATTCATGGGAAACATTGTTATTACATTGTCTCGTCATAAACTTTGGGTGACCTTGCTTTTTATTACAGAGCATCCTGTATCCCTCCCTATGGCTAACAACTGCAGATTCTGCATCCTCACTATCATTACCATCGTTGTCTTTCTCATCATCAACATCATTATTATCGCATCGAGTATCGTCTCATCAGTCATGTTCCGTGCATCATTACCAGCATCACCAACATCAGCATTGTCACTTCTATCATATACCCAGTCATCTTCATGGATTACAACTGTGCAGTTGCCTAAAAAAAAACTTGTTTGAATTTTCAAAATGGTCACCTTCAAGAGATGGTTTCCATAGTTCATGACGTCATTCTGTTGTGTCATAATTGCGTCATAACTGAAATGACGTCATTCCCATCATATTCATTGATTTTTTTTTTTTTAAAGAGTTCATGTCTGCTGGGCATTTCCTAGCCAGAGTCTACAATACTTTGGCTGCTTTTCGACATTATTGCAAGGTTCATCTTGATCATCCTTACGTTCATCACCCATGCAAACATCCTCATTGACATCACTCATGCAATGATTATTTTGACAATTTGTAGCATCATTCTCATTATCACACAGACCACCAGCTCAGTTTTATCTGTAAGTTCTCTTATTATCCTTTGGTTTTTTCACTTGCACTTTCTGCTTATAATACGAATTATATAATTATGATTCGTTCTTTAACATCCGCACTGTGCACAACTTTTTCAAAGGCGTTTTTCTGTCCGTTTGTCTCTTTTGATCTCTGTCTCACAGTTTCGTTTGTTCCGAGGGTCTGTGTACGTCTGTCCTTCTTTCTATCTGTGTTTCATACTCCGTCTGTTTGATTGTCTTTCTGTTTGTCTATGTCTTTCTGGTTGTATGTCTTTTTTGTGTGTGTGTGTGTGTGTGTGTGTGTGTGTGTGTGTGTGTGTGTGTGTGTGTGTGTGTGTGTGTGTGTGTTTTTTCTCTTCCTCCCTTTCTGTGTCTGTCTTTTTCTATCCTTGTCTCTGTATGCCTGTTGGTCTGCCTATCTGTCTGTCTGTTTCTGTCTCCCTCTCCCTGTGTGTGTGTGTGTCTCTCCCTCTCTGTCTCTCCCTCCTCTCTGTCTCTCCCTCCTCTCTGTCTCTGTCTCTCTTGCTAACCATCCAGCTACCTGTCTGGCTGGCTATTACTGAATGATTTGCCTCTGTCCATCTCTCTATAATTATGTCTGTGCCTGCCTGCCTGTCTGATTCCACCCTCCATGGCTCCTTCTGTCTGTCTGTCTGTCTGTCTGTCTGTCTGTCTGTCTGTCTGTCTGTCTGTCAGTCTGTTCATTCATTAGGCTGTCTTTCTGTCTGTCCTTCCCTCTTCAATGTCTTTCCTCCCCCCTTTTTTTCGCTTGTTTATCTTCTCCCTCTTTATGCCTCCTTTTACTTTTGTTCAATATTTTCTTCATAGCATTCGCCACCCCCACTCCTCTTCCCTTCAAATGAATCAGTCAGATTTTTTGTTTTTTTTATCTTTGCTTCTTTTTGTGATTGCTCAATTCATCCGTCAGTCTGTCTGTCTGTCTGTCTGTCTGTCTGTCAGTCTGTCTGTCTGTCTGTCTGTCTGTCTGTCTGTTTCTGTCTGTCTGTCTGTCTGTCTATCTGTCTGTCTGTCTGTCTGTCTCTCTCTCTCTCTCTCTCTCTCTCTCTCTCTCTCTCTCTCTCTCTCTCTCTCTCTCTCTCTCTCTCTCTCTCTGTGCGCTATTTTGCCTTTTGTCTTTCTTTTCTTTCTATCTTTCTTCTATTTATTCTTTTCTCATTTATTTAATTTGTTTGGTATCCCTTTCTTTCTTTTATTGTCCATTTTCCGTCTGTTTTTTTTTTCTTTTTGTGCTCTTTGTTTTTCCTTGTTTTCTTTGTTTTGTTTGTTCTCTGTTTATGAATGCTTCCTTCCCCCCCTTTATATGTGCTTCACCTCCCGTCTTGTCTTTCCCCTCTTCCTCTTAACTTCTGTTTTCTTTCCAACTGTCTCTGGCGCTTTTGGCTCAACTATTTAACGAAGTCCTTTTTTTCTTTTACTCGAAATCAGCTCCTGCATTTTCTATTTTGTTTTGTTTTGATTCTGATTATATATCTTGATTAAACTCAACTTTGTTCTCTTTCGATTTATTCTGTTTGACTGTTGCTCTCATACCCATAGTTTTCATTCTTTCTTTTTCTGATCCAATATACATGTTTTTAATCGTTTCCTTATTTTAAAATGCAATTTGGAAATAGTGTTTTCTGTCATTCTTATATTCTATGAAAGAATTGATGCTGTGAATGAACATCAAACACCTGTTTTCTAAAAAATAGAACGCAAACAAACGGGAAACAGACAAACACAAGATCCAACTTTTCTTGTCCTCTAACACCTGAACAATTGACTCTTGAACAAAACGTTTCGTTTCAAGTTTACTTTCAGAAGATGTTTTCGAAAATTTCCACAATTTGATGTAACAGTGGATGATGACACCCTTGAAGAGATTGCATCAGAATTCTTCCGGTGGTTATGATACACAATGTAACAATTTAGAACATCGGATATAATACAAAATAATTGTACAACAAAACTGCAAATGGCAAACTTTTATTCACACAGAGAACAAGAATAAAATGACATTTTGATTTGCTTTTATACTGCTCAAAAACACACATCTCTTTCAATACAATACAATACAATTTCAAACTCTAATTCTAGGCAAATGTATTATTTCACTCTCCTCATTAAAAAAAAAAAGTATTATTTTGACAAACAGCTGTATCAAAGAAATGGTATTTTTCATCATCAACATCAATTTAAGAACTACAGGTCTTTTTAATATGACTGAGAATAATTCAACATAGCCGTATAGTGAAACAAAGGTATTCTGGTCTTCAAATCTTTATTTAAAAAAAGACTATGCTCTTTCATTTTTTTCCATTTTAAACACGTGTTTTTCCTAAATGTCTGTATTCTGTCCTTCGTTTTTTTCATTTTTTTTGCAGCTTATTTCAATCATGGTTAGTGGTTTCAAGCTATAAAGTTATCCACGAAAAGAGAAAATTGCAGTTTTCTTTTTTCTTCTCCACTTCATCCCTTTTCTTCACGCTCCCTACATTTTACTTGTCCTTAGATCCCCCCCCCCTCCTCTCTCTCTTCTGTCTGTCTGTCTGTCTGTCTGTCTGTCTGTCTGTTCTGTCTGTCTGTCTGTCTGTCTGTCTTCTGTCTGTCTGTCTGTCTCTCTCTTCTCTCTTCTCTCTTCCTTCTCTCTCTCTCTCTCTCTCTCTCTCTCTCTCTCTCTCTCTCTCCTTCTTTATGATCTTATCTCTCTCTCCTTCTTTATGATGTTATAGTTTCGTCCCACGTTTTGTTTCTTATTTTGCTATGCTGTTTTAAAGTTTAGTTCTTTTAACTTTTCGCCTTTTTTCTTTTCAACTTATTTCTAATGATATATTTAAAACGTTTCTGTTCTGTTCTACTTTTTCTTTACTTATTCACCTTTTTATGATACTTTTCTTTGCTTTTTTTATCTCATGTTTCCCTCTTTTACATAATTATACATTTTTGGTAACTTTCATTTTTAGTATTCTATCGACATTATCTAAGTTACTTTCTGCTGATTGTCCACTTACTGTACCCCCCTCACTCTCATTTGTGTTTGTTAATCTCTAATAATTCTCTTTCCATTCATTTACTTCCTCTCTATTATTTTATCAAACACCATCTTTATTGTTGTCTGTCATTCTTTTTCTTCATTTCCCCCTTTTCCTCTCTCCTTCTTCCATGTTCTCTCTTGTTTCCTTTTTTTTGTGTCTGTCTTCTCTGTCTTATGCTTACATTCTTCTTGTTTTTTTTCTCCTTTTCTCCCTCGACTCTCCCACCTATCTTTTTCCTTTCTCTGTTCTCGCTTTATTACACACACCACACACACACACACACACACACACACACACACACACACACCACAACACTACACACACACCACAACACACATACATACATACAAAACACAACACACACACAACACACACACACACAACTCACACACACACACACAACACACACAACACAAAACCCCACACACACACACCACACACACACACACACACACACACGACAACACACAACACAAAGAGAAGAATAGAGAGAGAGAGAGAGAGAGAGAGAGGAGAGAGAGAGAGAGAGAGAGAGAAACAATCAACACACACACACCACACACACACACACACACACACACACACACACACACACACACACACACACACACACACACACACACTCACCACGCACGCACGCACGCACGCATGTGCTAACTGCTTTGTCTTGTTTTAATATTCTGTTCTCTCTGGTATGTAGTGTCTCTCTGTGCCTCTTCGCTCTGTATGTTGCTCTGTGCAGCTGTCTGTTGGTCTGTCAGTGGTGTGTTATTTGTCTGTCTGTCTTCTTTGTCTCTCTCCGTCTGTCTGTCTGTTGTATCTGTCTGTCTGTCTGTCTGTCTGTCTGTCTGTCTGTTGTCTGTCTGTCTGTCTTTGTCTGTCTTCTTCTTCTTCTGTCTTCTTCTTCTTCTCTTCTTCTTCTTCTCTCTCTCTCTCTCTCTCTCTCTCTCTCTCTCTCTCTCTCTCTCTTCTTCTTTCTTTCTTTCCCTCCTCTCTGTCTCTTCTGTCCTGCTCTCTCTGTGTCGTCTCTGTCACGTCTCTGTCTCGTCTGTCTGTCTGTCTGTCTCGCTCCTGTCTCTCTCTCTCTGTCTCTCTGTCTCTCTGTCTCTCTTCTCTCGCTCTCTCTGTCTCTGCTCTGTCTCTCTCTCTCTCTCTCTCTCTCTCTCTCTCTCTCTCTCTCTCTCTCTCTCTCTCTCTCTCTCTCTCTCTCTCTTTCTCTTCCTTCTATCGTTCTGTAACATCACTGTATCTTTCTCGGTATCTCTTTCTTTATTTTCTTTGCTGTACCATCTCTCTGTCATCCAATCTTTTTCTTTCCATTTTTATGCATGGTTTTTACTCTTTTCCACATTTTTCTCCTTTCTGAAGTAAAAAAAAAGGTCAGATTTCGGTTTACCTCCCTCCCCCTCCCCCTCCACCTCCACACCTACACTTAGTCAGCTGCAAATTATTACTCATTATTATCGTTTTTCCAATAGAGACAAAGTGGTGTTCGTAATGATGCATTTAGCCCTTCTTTTCCTTCTTCCCTTTTCTCCTGAATAATTACAACCAACCAAATATTACTAAAACCATCAAACAAACTAACTGACTGACTACGAACATACTAACTAATCAACTAACTTATTAACTAACTTACTAACAGCTACAACTACAAACTAAGACTAACTAATACATCTAATAACTAACTTAATGACTAACTAACCAACTAACTACTAACTACTAACTAACTAACTAAACTAACTAACTAACTAACTAACTAACATAACTAACTAACTAACTAACTAACTAACTAAAGAACACAAAAAGGTAAGAACAAAACACCCAGATATTTAGCAAAAACAATTTTTTAGGTTTTCAGCTACCCTGAGTAACTATATGATATTGGAATAACAAACAAAAACTAAGTAAACTAAAGAAACATAACTAACAAATAGCTCAAACAAACAAACAAAACAAGACATAAACGATGACTAAAACTAACTCTCTACCTTTTGTGTATAGTCGTGATATCTTAAACAAACTAGCTCAAACAAACATTCACCATGTGTATCTAACAGATTTAACTAACCTCAACGAAATATCTACAAGATGTAAACTGCTACTTTCTGGTATAGATAGCAGTCATATCTCTTGTGATATCTAAAAATACTGAGTGCTAAAATAATGGTCAGTGTTGTCGAACCATCGTTTGTGGACATTGGTTAGCACTAACAAGTAGTCGATAATCAGTATTTATATTTGTTAAAGTAGTTTATATTTTAACTTGTTATGGGCTTGGTTTCAGCTATTGTTCAATTTTTCTTGTTAGGTGGGTTTTTTTTTTTGTTTTTGTTAAAATCACTTGATGTGAATAGACGTTAAACTGAAGAACACCAAAACGACAAGTCAATAAACGATGACTAAGACTAAAACTCTGCTACCATTTTTGTGTGTGTGTGTGCAAAGTCTTAATTTAAAATCTTTACTTCACCTTCACCTGTCCCGTAGTCTAACAGACTGTTGGAGGAGGCACCCTGAAGATTTTTTACAACCAGCTTCCTCTACTTTCTCTTTGATGTATATCCTTTTGTCTGCAAAAAAGAGGGCTGAAGATTGGAGGCGGTTGTGTGGCGCCATTGAGGGTGGGTGGGTGGTTAGTGAGGACCAGGCTTTAGGTATCAAGGAGGGAGGAGGGGGTGTAGTCTACTCCACTTTCCACCTGGGACTGACAGGTATGGATTTTGTGTCACCCCCCCTGGAACACGGGCTTTTGAAATACAGCTGTTTCCACGCCAGACTCAACGATCAAGCCCTTACAAGGAGAAGGAAAAGCTTTTCCTTGGATAGGGAGAGAGAAGAGAGAGAGCAACAGAAGACCAAAGAACGAAGAGAAGAACTGTTTGTAGGAGGAGATACACTGCAACATCATGATGCAATAGATTATAGTTCAGTACAATACAATACAATACAATACAATACATACAATACAATACAATACAGTACAGTACAGTACGGTACAATACAAGTACAATACAGTACAATACAATACAATACAATACAATACAATACAATACAACGCAAAACTTTTTTCACAGAGAAATTCATGTAGGTTGCAAGCAAACTGTTAAGACAATGAAGGGTAAAACTAAAAGAATGAACAGCAAACATATCATCATGGAGCCTACAGCACCATATAAATCGACGTCTTTTGTCCTCACCACACACCACAGCACACGCACGCACGCACCACGCAACGACACGCACGCACACGCACACACACGCATGCTCACGACACCACACACACACACACACACACACACACACACACACACACACCAACACACACACACACACACACACACACAACACACACACACACAACAAGGCAGAAAGAATCAGTCACTTAACTTAAAGGAAATTTCGTGGACAAACGTTATAAAATGTAATAGGTTAATCCGATTCAGATCTTTTGTTACCTTAAAAGTTTGGAATATTTGTTTATAATATTTCTTCATTTCTCTTGTTGCTCCTGCCTGATGTTATCAGGCTGTCAGTTCAGCTCAATAAATATAAAAAAACTTGGGCTACCACAGTCAAGGTCATCTACTTTGTGAATGTAGCTTTTAGGAGATGCTTCCTTAGATTACACTACCCATACTGCAGATGCTCGTTCTCTGAAGCCTGATTGACACCAGTAGACATTATGATTAAAAGCAGAGAGTACAGCCCTCTCACACAGTGTAAAAACCTTATGGGAATCATCACTTGGCTAGTACATTGTCGTTATAAAAAATCATACAATCAACAAAACCAAACTTCTGATTTTTTTTTAGATTCATATTCAAGTCCCATGTATTTTTGAGTATTCCCTTACTCTTTTTTCTTTCATTAGACCGAATTCAGCTGTCAGTCAAAGTCTTCAAATTATGCAGTTTCCAAAGTGACTGA
>CM060317.1:21226044-21236044 GCA_030674155.1 Stramonita haemastoma
TACTAATACAACAGACAACATACATACATAGATCATGACAGACTGACAGAAGACAGTGACAGAGAGAGACAGAGACAGAGGTGATATAGAAAGGGGGAGGTGAGGTGATAAAGTACAACAGGGGGCTAGCCACACTGCAAGAGAAATAACCAGTCTTCCCTTAAGCATAAAGCAGTCACAAGCCAACTGCACAATCAATAGGGACCAACGGCCTTAACCACTACACCCATGTAAGCCTGTACTGCTCATAGTGTGCTGGCTTGAGCCGGTTTGGGATGAGAGAGAGATGAGAGAGAGATGAGAGAGAGAGAGAGAGAGAGAGAGAGAGAGAGAGAGGAGAGAGAGAGAGAGAGAGAGACTGTAACCAAAGTGATTAGGAATGGTAGGGGAGGAGGAGGAGGAGGAAGACAAACCACAAATTAACTATTAGCGCCACGTGACCAGATGCACACACGCATTAACAAACAAGCAAACAACACAAAAAAAGAGCTCGCTTGCCAATTGTGACCTGACCCTCTCTGTAGTCTTGCTATTTTCTTACTGGATTGTCCATCAATTTGACTATGGTGATGACCATATCTTTCTTTATGATTTCCCATCCAGCAAATGTTTGCTTGGTATCTTGATTGAAGAAAAAGTCAGGAAGTATGAATGTATCACTGAATGCATGATTCATAGTAGGGTATAAAAATGTCCAGACTTGGTGGAGGTGTGGATTGGAAGAAGGAAATATTGCCAAAAATGTGGTGGCTGGAATAAGGGAAAATGGGGGGGGGGGGAGAATAAACTACGATACGAGCTACAGGAGGTAGGTAGATAAAGGTGTTTCATAACTTATGAGGTCATACAATGTCGGGAAACGAGGTGTCAGAGACGTCAGCTTCTCTTTAGGAGCGAGCATTTTGAGAGCTGCGCCCATCTCCTCTCCCTCGCTGCTTTACCTTCCTGGTTCCTTAAGAGGGCAGGTGCTCATTGACAGCTGGGTGAACTGGGGGGACTGTACTTAAGCAAAGGTGGCCGAACTGTCATCCATTCAAGAGGTAACCACGCTCAACGTCAGCTTTACCCTAACTTGGGGAGAGCGAGTGTTCTAGCCCCTGAGATACCCTATCCCCATACGAGCCATAAACACCTGATAAAATCACGCAGGAAAACATCCGGTTCATACATAGCATGGTTACCTTACCTCACTATGCTTCTACTGGCGACTTACTTGGCTTGTTGATGATAATTATGAACTGTGATGACCAGCTCTTTCAGACTTCCAGATTTAGATGAACTAAAATGCACCGTTTATGCACCTTGGCTTTTGTACTGTGTTACATCTCATCCAGCCGAATGCAAATATGTACCTGTCCTCTTTGATAAAGACAGGGAGGGTAAAGCAGTGAGGGAGATGAGAAGATGAGCACTGCCCTCAAGATGGCTGACCCCTGGAGAAACTGAGGTCTCTGACATGTCTCTCCCCAACGATTGCATAGGTTATGGGATATCTTTATCTTTAGCTGTTGCTGGTTTTTTTTATGTTTTATAGCTTGTAAATGCGAATGCATGAATGAATTGAGGACTTCCATAGTGTCTTTCAAAACAAAACCCATACCGATAGGCATGAGCACAGAGCAGCTGAAAAAAAGAAGAAAAATTGAAAAGACGGCAAAGGGAATGGACAGAGAGAGAGAGAGACATACAGACAGACAGACACAGACAGAGAAGTGGGGGGGGGGGGGGGGGCAGGTATATTAAAAAATACATTGAGCTATGACCTTGAGAGTAAAGTACACATAAAAACACAGCACACTTGCAAACACACATAATAAAATATTTCACGTATATATTATGTAATTGAAAAAACTGTAGTGAAAGAAACCAAGTACAATTGCAGGTAAGCAATGAAAACTTCTTCATTAAGATAAAAATGACTTTTTATCGAATATTCCACGCGAAAAATCCATCATAAGATAAAATATTTCACAGACAGCAACTTAAAATCATCTGGAGGCTCTTAAGGCCTTTACAGTCATCAGTAGAGGTGCACTTCTTGCTAGGTACACCTGACAAAAATAGTAAGCTAGACATTCAGTTCTGTCTAGAAATGGCTACTTACATGTTTTGTTTTCTCCAGAGGTTTTGTCTTTTCGTTTCACTGCTTAGAGCTCTGAGGTTCACTAATGGTGACATTTTGCGTTTGTGATTGTTTACCCACCATTCAGATTGCCACTCTCCGTTTTCGGGGAGTATCTGAAAAGTAAAATCCTTCTTGGTGTTTCCTCTCTCTCTCTCTCTCTCTTCTCTCTCTCTCTCTCTCTCTCTCTCTCTCTCTCTCTCTCTCTCTCTCTCTCTCTCTCTCTCTCTCTCTCTCTCTCTCTCTCTGTTTGTCTTTCTGTCTGTCAAATCAAATCAAATGTTTATTTCCAGATAGTACATTGAATAAGCATTGGTTTGCTTTTTTTCATCAAGCCATCTAGTCTGTCACGCTTCTGTCATCATGTCTGTCTGTCTGCCTGTCTGTCTGTCTCTGTCTGTCTGACTGTCTGTCTATCTGTTCTGTCTGTCTGTCTGTCTGTCTGTCTGTCTGTCTGTCTGTCTGTCTGTCTGTCTGTCTGTCTGTCTGTCTGTCTGTCTGTCTGTCTCTCTCTCTCTCTCTCTCCTCTCTCTCTCTCTCTCTCTCTCTCTCTCTCTCTCTCTCTCTTCTCCTGTGTGTGTGTGTGTGTGTGTGTGTGTGTGTGTGTGTGTGTGTGTGTGTGTGTGTGGTGTGTGTGTGTGTGTGTGTGTGTGTGATTCCCTACTTTGTGTAAACGAGTAAAGAACCTAACACATTAAAACATTTGCATTCGTCTTTTCTCTCACTTTCGTTTGCTCACTTGCTGTCCATATTGCTTTAATGAAAAGGCAGCGAGGGAGAGGAGATGGGTGCAGCTCTTAAGATGCTGGCCCCTAGAGAAGTTGAGGTCTCAGACACCTCACTCCCCAACGACTGCAGAGGTTACCAGACACCCTTCTTATACTTAACCTAGTGTTTATTTTTGTGTGGAATTTAGAGACTGCACTACTGTCGGTACGTTCTGATAAATTTGCTTTCAGCCATCTGTAGTCTACAGGTAAGTGCACTTTAAAATGCAAAAATCTACAACTTCGATCCCTGTTTGAACCCAGACTTTCTCCCCTATCCACTAAACCCTGATAAGTGGTTTGGTGCTAGCCTTTTGAAGACAAATAATGGGGTGCTGTGTGCCTCTTACATTTAGCGCAGTAAAAAGATCCCTCGGCAACAAGAGAGTTGTCTTTGTCAAATTTCTGTATACAACAACATTAATGTACTGTCATTAGTAAACAAATGCGTCTACAGGCAGGAAACTAAAAAATAATGGGTGGCACTGTTCCTGTGGCAGCATGCTGTCCCGAGGGAAAACATCTTGAGTTTGACACAGAGAATCTGCCTGGGACTGAAAGTGGTGTGCGATAAATACGATACGATACGATACAATGCAATTGCAATACAATACAATACATACAATACAATACAATACAATACAATACAATACATACAATACAAACAATAACAATACAATACATACAACACAGACGATCAATGCGAACAAAACACTACACTACACTACACTACACTACACTACACTACACTACACTACACTACACTACACTACACATACAATACAATACAATACAATACAATACAATACAATCAATACAATACAATGTCGAGAAGCATTGGTTAAGGCTCTTAGCAAAAAAAATGACCTGGTTAAAAGACTAAGGGAAAAAAGACACCCTGTGTTAGTTCCTTTTAACTGGATAGACAGGTTCGGGCCAGACTGATGCGTCAATGCGTCAATCAATCCTGTAAGACAGCCCTCCATCCCCGCTCCACTCCCAACCCCCCTAGCCCCACCCCCCCCACCCCCCCCTCCTCAGCTAAGCAGCTTTTATCTTCTCTTCCTAAAATTGATTCAAGCTTGTTTTGTTCTTAGAAGCCAGTGGTGATGATATTGCGTTAAAGTTCGCCCTTCCACACCTGTGCTATGTGTTTTTCATTAGATGTGATGAGCATTATTTTGAAGGTGGAATTCCTTTTTTATAATATACACTTATTGAAGGCAGAACGATGAAAGTGGTATAAGGTAAGGTAAACCTTTTACCTTTACCTCTTATGAAGGCAGAACGATGAAAGTGGTATACGGTAAGGTAAACCTTTTACCTTTACCTCTTATGAAGGCAGAACGATGAAAGTGGTATAAGGTAAGGTAAACCTTTTACCTTTACCTCTTATGAAGGCAGAACGATGAAAGGGTTACAAGAAGATAAGAAGGATCTATAGCTTCTTCCAGTTTTACACCACGGTCACAAGGATACAGGTTTATGCTTTATCCTGCGTTTATACTGGATCTATGTTGTTTTCTAAGCACTAGTTTTTTGGGTTTTTGTTTTTTTTTTTTACATGTATCACTCACTCCTTAATACATAACGGAGACATATATCTCAAGGTTAAATTACTCTGCATGGAATTAAAAACTTGAACTTACAATCTACTTGGCAGTTTCAAATTAAACGACCGTGATAACTAGGTGTTGGTAATGATTTTTAAAATGATATATACCAAGAAGACAAACGGTTTGGACACATGGACATTTAGATAAGACAGTTACAATTTGTGCAGCTTTTTTTCAACAAAGGTGTGTTTTTTTTAGCAGAGAGAAAGTGTGTGTGTGTGTGTGTGTGTGTGTGTGTGTGTGTGTGTGTGTGTGTGTGTGTGTGTGTGTGTGTGTGTGTGTGTGTGTGTGTGTGTGTGTGTGTGTGTGTAGGGGGCGGAGCATGGGGTATGTTTACGATGACAAAATATATGTGATGGTGGTGACATAAAGAATATAGGTAAAGCCAACATTTTTTCCGGAAAGAATGATTTTTCCCTCGGAAAATACATGGGAAAATCTTCATAATTTTTTTTTAAGCTGTAGAAGTGTGTGTGTGTGTGTGTGTGTGTGTGTGTGTGTGTGTGTGTGTGTGTGTGTGTGTGTGTCTGTGTCTGTGTCTGTGTCTGTGTCTGTGTCTCTTTTCTTTCTTTTGTTTCTTTTTTTCTTCAAAATACACTAAAATTCGTAAGTCCTTTACGCTTTTTCCACATAGTAGACTATAGTTGTACGTTTGAAGAAAGAAAAAAAAAAGACCAAGTCACAAAATGGATCACACACACACACACACACACACACGCACCACGCACGCACACACCACCACAGCACACACCACCACACCACACACACACACACACACACACACACACACACACACACACACACACAATTCCAATCTTGTTACAGGTACGAGTTCAAGTTAAAAAAACAACAAAAGTCGGTAGGGTTAAATAAGACATATAACCATGAGGAGAGGGTTTTAAGGGCGAGGCTAGTTATGGTGCCCAGTGGTCAGTGGAGTTCTGCCTTCATTCCTGTGGCCGAGACAAGCTTTCCTGGCTTCCCTGAAAGCATGTATGTATTGATGGTGTTTTATGACGGCGAAGGGAACACGTAAGCCCGTAAATTTCCTCAGACTCGACTTTTATATGCTTGGTAGGGGATCAATACATTTTTTGGCTTTACGCGCGCGCGCGCATACACACGTGCACACATACACATACACATACACACTCTAGCGTGCGCGTGCATTCACCACACACACATATATATATATAACCGCGCATGTAAGCGTGCGTATGCACTCACACTCACACAAACACACACACACTCGTATGCACGTATGCACATGAATTCACACACACACAGAGACACACAAGCACGCACACACACATACACACACATACACACACACATACACACACACACACACACACACACACACACACACACACACACACACACACACACACACACACACACACACACACACACACAACAACACACACACACACACACACACACACACACAACACACCACACACCAGAAGAAACGACAGAGAAAGAGAGTGAGCCAGGCACTGCCATACACCCAACCGGTACCACCCGCGCACCACCACGCACACCTACCACATACACACCCACTAATACATAAGCACTTGTGTGTCTGTGTCCGCATGCATTGGACAAAGAAGAAAGGACAAGATAGAGAGTTTAGGGGGTATGTGCAGACAGACAGAAAAACACTAAAAGACAGAACGGAACTCAGTGTGTGAAGAGAGAGAGAGAGAGAGAGAGAGAGAGAGAGAGAGAGAGAGAGAGAGAGAGAGAGAGAAGAGACAGAGAGAGAGAGACAGACAGAAGAAGAAGAGAGAGAGAGTTCATTTTACCTTAAATCAAAACCAGTGCAAAAGAAGAATAGGATCTCAAAATCACACAAAATACAATACAACAAACGGAACAACAGCAACAACAATAATAAACTTATGCTGATGAATAATATATGTAATGAGGTTATTTGTATTTTTTTTTTCAGAGTTAAAAAAAAGTGTGGTATGAAATAAAGATGTTGTGGTGTATAATGGCGTGGTATGAAGGAAAGTAATAGTGTTTCAGTTTGATATTGATGGTGTAATGTGAAGTACGGTAACAACGTTGCAGTGTATTGATGTTGTGGTATGAAGTAAAGATGTTGAACTGAATTAATGATGTGTGGTATGAAGTAAAGATGTTGAACTGTTTTGATGGTGGTGTGGCATGATAAAAAGTAGTGAGGTTGTAGTGTATTGATAGTATGGTATGCAGTTTGATAGTACGGTAAGCAGTTAAGAAGTTGTAGTGTAGTTAAATAAAAGGGAAAAGGGGGAGAAGTAAAAGGGCATTACTTTTTTTTCAAGTGAAGAATATTTCAATCACAAACTACTGTCTCACTATGCCATACAGGCAGCACAAACACATTATGTCATACAGTACAGCACCAAACTACTATGTCTTACTATGCCATACAGACAGCTCAAACTACTATTTATTTATTTATTTATTTATTCTTTTATCGAGGTAACAGAATAGCAATCATATCTTACTATGCTATATAACAACTCAAACTACTATGTTACCATGCAATGCAACAGCACAAACTACTATGTCTTACTATATCATACAGACAGCTTAAACTACTATGTCTTACTATGCCATAGAGACAGCTCAAACTACTATGTCTCACTATGCCATAGAGACAGCACAAAGTATTATGTCTTACTACTGCATACAGACAGCACAAACTAGCATGTTTCACTATGCCATACAGACAACACAAACTACCATGTTTCACTATGCCATACAGACAGCACAAACTACTATGTTTCACTATGCCATACAGACAGCACAAACTACTATGTCTTACAGACAGCACAAACTACTATGTCTCACTTTGCAATACAGACAGCACAAACTACTATGCCATAAGACAGCACAAACTACTATGCCTCACTTTGCAATACAGACAGCTCAAACTACTATGTCTCACTTTGCAATACAGACAGCTCAAACTACTATTCTCACTTTGCAATACAGACAGCACAAACTACTATGTCTTACAGACAGCACAAACTACTATGTCTCACTATGCCATACAGACAGCACAAACTACTATGTCTTACAGACAGCACAAATACTAAGCTCACTTGCAATACAGACAGCACAAACTACTATGTCTTACAGACAGCTCAAATACTAGTCTTACAGACAGCACAAACTACTATTCTCACTATGCATACAGACAGCTCAAACTACTATGTCTTACAGACAGCACAAACTACTATGTCTCACTATGCCATACAGACAGCACAAACTACTATGTCTTACAGACAGCACAAACTACTAATGCTCACTTTGCAATACAGACAGCACAAACTACTATGTCTTACAGACACTCAAACTACTAATGTCTTACCATCCATGCAGACAGCACAAACTACTATTCACTATGCCATACAGACAGCACAAACACTATGTCTCACTATCCATACAGACAACACAAACTACTGTTTCACTATGCCATACAGACACACAAATACTATGTCTCACTTTGCAATACAGACAGCACAAACTACTATGTCTTACAGACAGCACAAACTAAGTTCACTTTGCAATACAGACAGCACAAACAACTATGTCTCACTATCATACAGACACACAAACTAGCATGTTTCACATGCCATACAGACACACAAACTACTATGTTTCACTATGCCCTACAGACAGCAACTACATGTCTTACAGTCATACAGACAGCTCAAACTACTATGTCTCACTTTCAATACAGACAGCACAAACTACTATGTTTCACTACTGCCATACAGACAACACAAACTACATGTTTACTATGCCATACGACACACAAACTACTATATTCACTAGCATACAGACAGCACAAACTACTATGTTACTATTCATACAGACAACACAACTACTATCTCACTTTGCAATACAGACAGCACAAACTACTATGTTTCACTATCATACAGAAACACAACTACATGTTCACTATGCACACAGACAACACAACTACTATGTCTTACAGACAGCACAAATACTATTCTACACTTGCAATACAGACAGCACAAACTACTAATGTCTTACTATTCAACAGACAACACAACTACTATGTTTCACTATGCATACAGACACACAAACTACTATGTTTCACTATGCACACAGACACACAAACTACTAGTCTATACAGACAGCACAAACTACTATGTCTCACTTTGCAATACAGACAGCACAAACTACTATGTCTACTATGTCATACAGACACACAAATACTATTTCACTAGCCATACAGACAACACAAACTACTATGTTCACTATGCCACAAAGACAACACAAACTACTATGTCTTACAGACAGCACAAACTACTATGTCTTACACTGCATACAGAAATCACAAACTGCAATTCACTACGCATACAGACAGTACAAACTACTAATGCTCACTTTGCAATGCAGACAGCACAAAGTACTAATGCTCACTTTGCAATACAGACAGCACAACGTACTATGTCTTACCACCGAATACAGACAGCACAAACTAGAGAGTGGGCCTGGCGACCTGTGTGCCCTTGTCCGCTGCTGGTACACAATTTACGACCCAATCACATCTTCAATCCTCAAACTCCCACCCTCAATTTGTGTAAAAAAAAAAAAATGAAGTGATACTGCAGCAGATGGGGGGGACACTGGGCGTCGTAATTACAGAGCTGTACACAGGTGCTCAAGTCAGAGAGGGTCAGCCATTTAGTCACTGACACTGCAGACAACTGGAGCATCCTCGTGAATGAATGAATGAATGAATGAATGAATGAAAAATGGCTTGCTCTTTTTTTGGAACTGCACTGTTTAATCGTTTGAACAAAAACATTCCCTGATTGATGCCCTGAATCTTGCTTGTTCGTCTAGGTCCTTGGCTAGTATGCTCTGGCTAGGAAACATCGGTCACAAGCATCAGGAAAGGAAGCTAAAGAAAAAGTCTTTTAAGAAGAAGATGACTAAGTGTGGGCACGTTTGCAGAATGTGCAAGTGCCTACAGGTTTGAGAACTAGACTGGCCTTGTTGTGTGTGGCCGTCATGGCTGCTAATCATGCCTCTACAGTGTGACAGGAGAAAGGTAGCTCCATCAAGTTAGGCAAAGCCAGATGTTGCATGAAAGCTCGTTGTTTGCATTTTACGTGACAGTCCTGACTGGGAGGAAGTCTTTTCTATTTGAGAATCTTCAAACAATCCAGATGACAAATATACTGACTTGTCATGCAGACCACAGAAACATCAACAATCCTGACAAAATATATGACTTGTCTCTGCTGTACACACATGAAAACATTCGAAACAATCTACACGAAAATATACTGACTTGCTCTGTACACACACAACATAAACGTCTACAAAATATACGACTTGTCACTGCAGTAAACACATAAAACTTCAACTACTAAGACTGAAACAGAGCCACTCGAAGTATTTAAGACAGCGCTTGGCCTTACCAAGGATTAGTCACAATAGAGTTGCATCCCTTATGG
>CM060317.1:21246044-21248544 GCA_030674155.1 Stramonita haemastoma
GTGATGAGGTCTGGGTCTGCTGCAGATGGTGACCCTCAAGATGCTCAAACCCTCTCCGGGCAAACGGCTGGTGTTCTTCAACGGCATCCTGTCCCTGTACCAGACGCTGTTAGCATCCGACACCACTCCTGTCAAGAGTCTCAACACCAGCACGCTCACAGGCACCGTCAGCTTTGAAGGTCAGATACCTTTCACCTCTGACCCCTGACCTGTGTCCCCTTACCCCACCCCCTCACCCCACCCCCCCACAGATCCACCCTCCTGCCCTCGCTTTGTCTGCTCCTCCCTCTCTCCCCCTTCCCATCCTGCCTTCACTTTGTCTGCTTTTTGGGTACCTACCCCTCTCCTTCCCCATTATACACTCGCTTTGTCTGCTCCCCCCTCCCCATCCTACCTTCACCATGTTTACTTTTAGTCTATCGACTCCTCACCCACCCCATCCGACCCAGCTGAATAAAAACTATGTAAATACTTACTCTGTTACCCTTGAATAATACAATACAGATTATTCATTTATCCTACCTTCGCCTTGTCTGCCCCCCCCCCCCCCCCCCCCCCCACCCTCTCCCCGGACTTCCCCATTTCCCCAGTCTGCTTTACCCGGCATATTCATCTCCCCCCACCCCACCCCACCCCACCCCACCCCACCCCTCTCTGTCTGTCTGTCTGTCTGTCTGTCTGTCTGTCTGTCTGTCTCTCTCTCTCTCTCTCTCTCTCTCTCTCTCTCTCTCTCTCTCTCTCTCTCTCTCTCTCTCTCTCTCTCTCTCTCTCTCTCTTCCCCATCCATACCATTGGTCATTCTTGTCCGCAATGTTTGGTTGGGTGTAGGGGATAATGCTGTGTAACTTTGGTGTTTTAAATGGAAGTGTTTTGTGTTAAGGATCCAGGTGGGGTTTTTTTTTCCATTTTTTAAGGGGCACAGGGTGTTTGTATTATTTTGTGAGTTTGTGTGAGTGGGAAAGTATGTATGTGGTTTGGAGTGTGTAGGTGTGTGGTTTGGGGGTTTGTGTGGCTGTGTGGTTTTGGGGTGTGTGGTTGTGGGTGTGGTGTGGGTGTGGATGGACTCGCGTGCGGTTTTGGTGTGTGTGTGTGTGTTTGGTGTGTGTGTGTGTGTGTGTGTGTGTGTGTGTGTGTGTGTGTGTGTGTGTGTGTGTGTGTGTGTGTGTGTGTGTGTGGTTGTGCGTGTGTGTGTATGTGTGTGTGTGTGTTTGTGTGTGTCTGTGTCTGTGTCTGTGTCTGTGTGCGTATGTGTGCGTATGTGTGTGTCTGTGTGAGATGATGATGATGATGATGATGATGATGATGATGATGATGATGATGATGATGATGATGATGATGATGACGATGACGATGAAGGCCATCGTAGTAGTGTTCAAAGTGATGATTAATAGTATTGGTGTCGGTATTGGGATACTGGTGATAGTGATGACGATGATGGAAAAAAAATGGTGGTGGTGATGATGGTGGTGGTGGTAATGGTAGTAGTGTGACATCATGATGGTGGTGGTGGTGGAAGCAGTGGAGGTGGTGCTGATTAGTTGTGGTGATAGTAATGCCTCATCCTGCAAATATTGTAAGATATGCTCGATTTATGTGTTACCACCTCAACCTCCTCCCCCCCCCCCCCCCCCCCCCATCCAGCCCCATTCCCATGTTATCACGCTCCGTCCATTACGCTTTAAAAAAGTTTTAAAACTTTATTTTTCCTCTCTCTCTCTCTCACTCTCTCTCTCTCTCTCTCTCTCTCTCTCTCTCTCTCTCTCTCTCTCTCTCTCTCTCTCTCTCTCTTTGGAAGAAATATTTTGTTTTGTGTGTTTTATCTTTCCAATATGTGATTATCTTTAGTTATCATTGATTTTGATATCCTATAATCGTATTCTTCCACAGTATCTTAATCAATATGGGGGAGTGTCTTTCCCTGGAGTTGATTTTTGCCAAATCAGTTTTGTTTGTATGTTTGGTTGTCGTTCATTTTGAAATATAGCCTCTGAAGAAGGTGAGAGCTTATCATTTTCTGTTTTGTCTTTTTTTTCTTGTTTTTTTTCCAGTTTGTTCATCTCTCAGTTGCATGTCATTTTTTTCTTATTTCTTTCATTATGAGTGATTCACACAATGATTTGTTGTTGTTGATGTTGTTGTTGTTTTTACATCGATTGTCTTTTCTTTTTTTTTCTTTTCTTCAGTTTTAATGTTTCTCCTTCTTTTTACCATTTTCTTCTCTCTTCTTTCTATTCCATCAAAAATTTTATTTTAATAAATTTTTGTACCCATGTTTTCTTAATCACAGACCAGGTTTTTGCACACACTGTCTATTGGTCAATTTTTTCCTATACCTTTCTTCTTCTTATCTTCTTTTTCTTCTTCTTTTTCGCATTCTTCTTCTTCTTTTTCGCATTCTTCTTCGCATTCATCTTCCTTTTCTTCTTTTTTGCATTCTTCTTCTTCTTATTATTTTTCTTCTTCGCAGTTCTTCTTCTTCTTCTTCTTCTTCTTCTTCTTC
>CM060317.1:21261044-21271044 GCA_030674155.1 Stramonita haemastoma
AAAATTCAATCAAATCTTGATGGTAACAAAACCAAAAAACAGCAACAACACAAAACCACCACCACCACCACACAATAACAACAACAACAACAACAACAGCCATAAAAAAAACACCCCAAAAAACCCACCCACCCACAAATCCTGTCTGTTATGACAGAACATCCCTTCGAGATCAGTCTGCTCACCAAGACCTGCCCACAAGAAATCGGTGTGGCCGACTTTGGAGTCTGCCTCAGCGGCATTCAACTGGCCACTTCCAGCGGGGATGTCTACAAAGTGGAAATCAACGCCGGCAAGATCACCGTGTCTGACATCACCAGGTCTCAGACCCTGACCCTCCCTGTGCACAGAGAACCCTTCTACTTCAAGGACGTCACCACCACCTCCGTGTCTGTGGATCTAGAGAAGATGCGTGTGGTTCTGTACCTCAACGGAATGGTGCGAATCGATGCCGACGCTTCCCAGTATTACGATGCGGTGAGTGATGGATTTTTTTCTTTCGGGGTTTATTATGACTTGTGTGGCAGTGTGTGGAGGCTTGGGTTTTCTGATTTGAGAAGTTCTGGAAGTAAGGGTCGGTGATTATTATGCAGGTTAGTGTGTTTTTTTTGGGGGGGTCTGTTTGGTGGAGTAATTTGTTTGTTTGTTTGTTTGTTTGTGTCGTTGTTGCTGTTGAAGAGGATGTTGGGCTTTTGTTGTTGTTGCTTGTCTGTATTGTTGTTCAGCCAGTGGAGAACGTAGGTACACGCATTTCTCATTTCACTCGTTATCATTGAGCAAAATCAACACTAAGGTTCTTTCTTCTTCTTTTCTTAACAAAACACTCAAACAGCAACTTTGTCTGTCGTATGAGTGAAAATATTATGCTCTGCCGGTAAGCGTCTTACAGTCTGGCCCAGCACTTCTGACTTCAGTATGGGAGAAAACTGACATCTTTAAAGTCTTTCTGAAGAAAAAAACCTCCAGGAGAATGGACCGAGAAGGCAGAAAATATACAAGACGAAGGTGACGAGAAGAAAATGAACAAATTAAGAAACGGAAAAAGAGAGAGATAGAAAAGAGGGAATACTAAGCACAGAGAAGGGTGGGGATGCTACTTTGTACTCACAGCCCCCCCCCCCCCCCCCACAGGGGGAAACACTTATGTACTTACAAGATAATTTTTTTTTTAATGTGACACTCCACCACGAAATGAGTCGCTCAGCACATTACCCACTTTTCCGCGAGGAGCCATTAAAGGCAGGTGGGGTCAACTTGGCAATTTTAAGATTTTGATCGATTATTAAGGTATAGCAATTATTATTCTACCTCATAATGAAATAACAAATCATAATTTTGTTTCCTTTAGCCTTAAAACGTGTTTTTAAAATACAATCCCTCATTTGACACATATGTTACGATATTAAACTCGTCAATTCTCGTTTTGTCATTTCCTGCATGCAGTCTAGCTTAACCTTATTTTCATAATTGTCGATTTCAATCGGTTTTTTTTGATGTGTAGCTACTTTATGAAGTTTGATAACATGTCATAACTAAAAATTGACTCTTCAATGCGACCTTTGTGTGGGTCACAATTTCTCGTTTTGTCATTTTGCAAGTCTAGCATTTCAACCTGTAATAACTTTTCATAGAATTGTCCGATTTTCAATCTGTTTTTTTGGGTTTTTTTGGTATTGTATAGCTATTTTATTGCAAGTTTGATGACATGTCAATAACTAAAAAATTGACCTCTGGTGCAATGCGACTCATTGTGTTATTTATTTATTTTTTTTAATTTATTCTTTTATATCGAGGATAATGGAATAAGCAAACACATGCTTTTTGCTTACATCCAGTCCCCGTGTGTATGTATGCAGTTTTGTAAATGCCATCTGTTCCCACCGGCACACGATGGCCTACTCTGACGAAAAGCGGAACAGGATTTAACGTGTGCGCACAAGATGTTGTGCGTGCGTTCGCACACGGGCCGGGGGGGCCTCGGTTTCAAATCTCATCCGAAGGACTTGTGGGGAGAGAGGGGCATGGAGTCAGCACTGGATGTTAACATCAGAAGAAAAATCTCCTCGACCAGGACTCGAACCCGGGTCGTCAAATTGCCAGCGCAATGTTCTGACCACTAGACTATCCGTCCCCCCCCCCCCTGCGACTCATCATGTGGCTGGTGACTGTGTGTTTGAATGAACAGACCAACGGGCTTTGCGGTAACCTGAACTACCAGAAGACGGATGAGCGGTTGATGGAGAACGGAGGGCTGGCCACCACGGATTCAGACTTCATCGAGGCCTACTCCTTCAAGCCTTCCAGCCCTGCCCAGACCTGCGGCAAAGAACAGGAGCTGAGTCATCCTAGCGGCCTCCCTGTGGTATGTATGTGGGTGGGGCATGACAGTCAGCATCCCTCCCTCCCTCCCCGGGCCTCTCCCTCCACCCTTTCTTTGTTTGTCTTTTTAGTCCACGGTGTTGTCGTTGTTGTTGTTGTGTCGTTGTTTGTGTTGTGTGTGTGTGTGTGTGTGTAGTGTAGTGTGTGTGGGGAGGGAGATGTGTGTGTGTGTGTGATGTTGTGTGTGTGGGTGTGTAGTGTGGGGGTGGGGGTGGGGGGGATGTGTGTGTGTGTGTGTGTGTGTGTGTGTGTGTGTGTGTGTGTGTGTGTGTGTGTGTGTGTGTGTGTGTGTGAGAGAGAGAGAGAGTGTGTGTGTGTGTATGTGTGTGTTTGTGTGTTTGTGTGTGTGTGTGTGTGTGTGTGTGTGTGTGTGTGTGTGTGTGTGTGTGTGTGTGTGTGAGAGAGAGAGAGAGAGAGAGAGAGAGAGAGAGTGTGTGTGTGTGTGTGTGTGTGTGTGTGTGTGTGTGTGTGGTGTGTGTGTGTGTGTGTGTGTTTATTTATTTTTATTTTTTTATTTTTTATTTATTCTTTTATATCGAGGATAACAGAATAAGCAATCGTGTGCTTTTTTTCATCCGGTCCCCGTGTGTATGCAGTTTTTTGTAAATATTGTCATCTGTTCCCACCGGCACACGATGGCCTACTCTTACGAAAAGGGAACAGGATTTAACGTGTGCGCAAGATGTTCTTGTGTGTGTGTGTGTGTGTGTGTGTGTGTGTGTGTGTGTGTGTGTGTGTGTGTGTGTGTTTGGGGTAGGGGTGGGGTGGGGTGGGGTGATTTGAATGTGTGTATGTGTGTTTAGTTTGTTTTAGTCGAATTATAGTCCTTTCCAGATTTCTCCGATATCAGGACTTGCAGTGCGTTACGTTACGTTACGTTACGTTACTGTACGTTACGTCGCGTTACATCGCGTCCCTACTACTACATCAGTGTGTGTGTGTGTGTGTGTGTGTGTGTGTGTGTGTGTGTGTGTGTGTGTGTGTGTGTGTGTGTGTGTAAAATAAAATAAAAAGTGAGGTCACTAATTTTACAGGATGAGTGTTGATGTTTTATTTTTTGTTGTGGTGGTGGCTGTTGTAGTGCACAGAGCTGAGGAACCTGTACCAGAACAACAAGGGTCACCTGATGGACATCACCACGGTGGAGAACATGTGCAAGAACAGTCCCCGCGACGAGAACGTCTGTCCTTTGATCCTGAGCCTGGCGGACTCCCTGGAGCTGTCCATGTTCACCCTCATCAGCGACAAAGTCAAGTACCCCCAGCTGAACGACATGTGCTCCAGCTGTAGGTTTTTCACGGGGGGGGGGGGGGGGGGGGGGTTGGGGGGGGGGGTGGAGAGGGGGGGGTGGGGGGTAGGGGGTGGTGGTGGTGAAGGGGGGTGTGTGTGGTGGTGGGTGGGATGGGGTGGGGGTGGTTGGATTGGGGGGGGGGAAGGGGTGGGATGTGGTTGGGGTGGGGTGGGGGCGATTGGATTGGTGGTGGGGAGGGGGGCATGGGGGGAAAGAGGTGTGGTGTGGGGGTGGGGTGGGGACAGGCTGGATTGATGGGGGGGGGGCATGGGGAAAGGGGTGTGGTGTGGTGGTGGTGAAGGTTGGGGTGTGGTGGGTGGGGTGATGGCGGTTGGATTGGTGGAGAGTAGACGGGGGCATGGGGGGAAAGGGGTGGTGGTGGTGGGGGTGGGGTGTCTGTCTGGGTAGCTGAGATGACACAGAGTCTGTCTGGGCAGCTGAGATGACACTGTGTCTGTCTGGGCAGCTGAGATGACACTGTGTCTGTCTGGGCAGCTGAGATGACACTGTGTCTGTCTGGCACTGAGATGACACTGTTCTGTCTGGCAGCTGAGATGACACTGTGTCTGTCTGGGCAGCTGAGATGACACTGTGTCTGTCTGGGCAGCTGAGATGACACTGTGTCTGTCTGGGCAGCTGAGATGACACTGTGTCTGTCTGGGCAGCTGAGATGACACTGTGTCTGTCTGGGCAGCTGAGATGACACTGTGTCTGTCTCAGTAGCTTTTGCCACGATGTCCAACAGAGCAGCACTCAGCAGATTGGTCGGTGTGTGTGTGTTTTTGTTTGGTTGGTTGGTTGGTTTTTTTAGCATTAACTCTTTCTGTCCCCAACAACTGAGATGACACTGTGTCTGTCTCCACAGCTGAAATGACACCGTGTCTGTCTCAGTAGCTTTTGCCACGATGTCCTATAGAGCAGCACTCAGAAGATTGGTCGGTGTGTGTTTTTTTTTCTGTTTGTTTCTTTTTTTTAAGCATTAACTCTTTCTGTCCCCCAACAGCTGAACCCCAGTGCCCGTCAGGCCAGACCTATCGCGCAGGGGTGGACGTGTGTGACAGCTTCTGTCGCGACAAGCTCTTCAAGGGCAAGTGTTTGCAAGGAACCGTGCAAGGCTGCGCCTGCCCCTTGGGCGAGCTGAAAACGGACGATGGGCAGTGCCGTTCCCTGGCCCAGTGTACGTGCTTTGACCCCTCTCGCGACGTGGTGTACCAACCAGGCCACAAACTGAGCGGTCATTGCAGCGTCTGGTTAGTTAGTCCCTGTTTTGTGTTTTGTTGGTTTCTTTCTGTCTTATTTTGTGGTTTTTGTTTAAGTTTTTTTGTGTGTGTGTTGTTTTTTTTTTTGGGGGGGGTTGTTTTGTGTTGTTGGTGTGTTGTGTTTCCAGTGTTGTTTTAATGATTTGTTTTGTTTTTTTAGCTTGCTGAAAACGTTTAGGGATAGTCTGTATGTTTTTTTTGATGATGTAATTTGAGTCGTGACGTAACGGGTGTTAATCAAAAAAATAGATGTTGACTATTTCTCATGAAAGCATACTTCAATTATTGTTGTTGCAGGTAAAAAGATTGTCATGTTTTGTGTCAGTAGTTGGGGTGGGTTTTTTTTAAGGGTTTATGTGTAACTTGATATGTCTAAAAAAAAAGCTAAAACTCTCTTCTTCGTTTTGTGTAAAAGAGGAGTGGACGGATTGAGCAAAAAGAGAGGGCACTCTGTAAGTGCTCATTTAGAAAACAATCACATCATAATTTTATTTGGAAATTGAGGTAAATTTTAAGAACTTTTGAAGAATCTTTTGAAAAAAAAATGCAAAGACTTGGCTTTCAAAAATTGACAGGTAAAAGCTTTGTTGAAGTCTCGAAACTTCTTGAATTTTTTTCAGATACAGGAAATAGTTTTCCAGTTTTACTTATAAATAGTTCCGAGTTTAGTCTGTAGATGAACAAAAAGCTTTTGTCTTAATTTGAAAAATTAATATTAGTTTTTGTGTTCATGGGAAAGATGTTTCAACAACCATAGCAATTTTCTGGACATGATACAAACTGAATCCCAGATAACTCTGAACACACACACATACACCAAAGCAACTAAACTCTCATTGACAAAGATACTATCTTCAAAACAGTGTATATATAGTAACCCCCCCCCCCCCCCCCCCCAAACCTTTTCCCTTTCACAGCGAGTGCAGCAACGCCATCCTCAACTGCACGGCCACCACCTGTGAGAAGATCGTGTGCACCAACGGTATGGAGCCCGTGGAGAGGTCGGTGATCAAGAACCAGCCCTGTCAGAGGTACATGTGCCCCCTGCGCTACGGCGTCATGTACCAGTGTGCCGAGACCATCTTCAAGGACCGCAAGTGCTTCTGCCCCAAACACACCGTGGAGGATCCTGTGAGTGGGGGCTGACTATTTTTTTTGTTTGTTTTTTTATAATTATTTTTAAAAAATATTTTATACCACTTTATGTCACAGCAGATCTCTCTCTTGCGTGAAATTCGGGCTGCTCTCTCTCTCTCTCTCTCTCTCTCTCTCTCTCTCTCTCTCTCTCTCTCTCTCTCTCTTCTCTCGTCTCTGTCTCTGTCTCTCTTCTCTGTCTCTGTCTCTCTTCTCTCTCTCTCTCTCTCTCTCTCTCTCTCTCTCTCTCTCTCTCTCTCTCTCTCTCTCTCCCCCTGGGGGAGAACGCAGGCGTCGCCACAAGTGCAGCGCCTACCCTTTTTTTTGTCTCCCATCAGGGATGGTGTCTTAATCGTCGACAGCATCAGCGATTGTTCCTGACTTCGATTGATTGGGGTGGGGTGGGGGTGAGGTGAGGTGGGGGTGGGGGGGGTTGGTGAGTTTGGGTGAGTGGTGGTGGTGGTTGTGGTGGTGGTGGGGAGGATCATGAGGATGATGCATGTACTGCATCAAGAATAGTTATCACAACAGCAACAATCACTACTAGTTGTATACTATTGTTGCTGTTGCAACATACTACTAGTGCTGTTGATTTTGTTTTTTTGCTGTGCTGCTGCTGCTGCTGCTGCTGCTGCTGCTGTCTACTACTACTACTACTGCTGCTGCTACTGCTGCTACTACTTCTACTACTACTACTACTACTACTACTACTACTACTACTACTACTACTACTACTACTACTACTACTACTACTACTACAACTACTACTACACTACTACCACAACTACTGCACTGTTGCTACTATTACTGATGATCATCATGATCAATACAGTGACGCTTTAGACTGCTGACTTGACTGACCTCAAAAAGCACGAGGGGTCTACAACATAAGGTATTGTTCTATGAAGTATCATCCGTCATGATTTATCAGAAGACTTGACTTGGAAAAAAAACAACAAACAAGCACAGCATTAGAGCGAAAGTACACAATCAAAGAACCAGGTGAAAGTTGTTGTCTCCTGGTGATTTTCAGCTGGGCCGCTGTATCGTCAACGGGACCTGCCCTTGCTACCACGAGAAGAAATGGCACCCCGAAGGCACCACTATCGTGGAAGGCTGCTTCGAGAAGTAAGTTCTAGCTGCCTCCCAACCCAACTGGAACCGTTCGTGGACTCATGAATAGTCCTACTGAAGAAAGTTAAAAATACTTTATTATCTAGAAAAAAAAACACCCAGAGAAATTCTGGCGCAATACTGCCAATTAATAGAAAAAAGCCACTCTGATAGGGGAACAAAATACAGTTGCAGACAGGATACAGAAAAAAAAATGGGTAGGCGCTGCACTTGTGGCGATGCACTCTCCCCAGGGAAAGCAGCCCGAATTTCACGCAGAGAAATCTGCTGTGACATAAAGTGGTATAAAATAAAATGTAAAAATAAATAAATAGCGACACTACACCAAACGACTCTGCAAAACGCTACACACTGACATAATTCTACCTTTGCCAAAACAAATTGTGAATACAATCTTGATTAAAAAAAAAGAGGAGGGGGTGTCTAGTCAGTCGGTAGTGATCAATTTTTTCTTTTCACTTTGAATGCTCGCTTTTCACCTTTAAAAATCGCTTTTATATTGATAGAGTGTTGGCATGGGCTGTGCAGTGTATTGCACTGCACAACAGAGTAGGCCTACTTAGTTCTTTGCTTTCGCTGCAAGTTTGTTGACTTTTCCCTCAATTTGAAAGTTGTAGGGTTTTTTTAGTTTTAATTTCAAGACCAGTAGTAAGTTTTTAAAGGGACGCGAAAGTTTCTCACAGTATACAGATCTGTGGTGGTCAATAAGAAAATTAATTAAATACGCGTTGTCTCTATGTTTGGTACAAATCGAGCTATGATATAATGTGTGTGTGCGTGCGTGCGTGCGTGCGTGCGTGCGTGTGTGTGTGTGTGTGTGTTGTGTGTGTGTACGTGCGTATGTGCGTACGTGCTTACGTGCGTGCGTGCGTGCGTGTGTGTTTGACGCTCAAACACGACCAAAGTTTTAGTCTAGTTTTCGGAAGACAAGATATGGAAGCCTGACTAAATGTTGTTTCATTGCAGGACGTGTGCCAATGCTGCCTGGAACGTGACCGCAAAGATAGACTGCACTGGTATGTGTTCTCTGTCTGTCTGTCTGTCTGTCTGTCTGTCTGTCTGTCTGTCTGTCTGTCTGTCTGTCTGTCTGTCTCTTCTTCTCTCTCTCTCTCTCTCTCTCTCTCTCTCTCTCTCTCTCTCTCTCTCTCTCTCTCTCTCTCTCTCTGTGTCTCTCCTTGTCTCTGTCTGTCTGTCTGTCTGTCTGTCTGTCTGTCTGTCTGTCTGTCTGTACATGTTCTGAATGTCCCAAGTCTTAAGGCAAACTTTGTGCACATCATTATACTAAAAAATAGATGAGTTTTGAAAACAAACAGTTTCATACAAAACGGTTACATGACTGTGTCGATTTGTTTCACTGCTTATAAAGCACATTTTAAAGGAATGAAATACCTGCCTGAAAACAAACCAACACAATTTTATCTAAAATGTATATAAATGTCTTCGTGCCTACTTTACGGACAAGGAAGTTAAAACAGCGAGGGAGAGGAGATGGGCGCCCTCAGAATGTTGGTCCCTAGAGAAGCTGAGGTCTCTGACACCTCGCCCTCCAACGATCGCATAGGTTATGGGACACTTTTACCATCTATGTTGCTGTACGGTTTTATTTTAGTAGCCCGAAAACAAAATGTTATGCGCAATATATCAAATCGATCACATGGCACAAAACCCTACATAAAAAAGATAAACGATTCGCACATTTCAGCAGGTCATACTTTTTTTTTTTTTTTTGTGTGTAAACTGTGGTATCGATGCTGGATAGTGTGTGTGTATGTGTGTGTCTGTGTGTTGTGGTGTGTGTGGGGGGGGGGGTATGTGTGTGGGGGTGGGGTGGGGTGGGGGGTATATGTGTGTGTGTGTGTGTGTGTGTGTGTGTGTGTGTGTGTGTGTGTGTGTGTGTCTTGGTTTCTCTGTAGATTAACACAAATGGATATCTGCATGTCGATTCAGCGTCGTACCTTACTGTGCATCTGGTCGCTAGCGTTTTTATGCTTTAATTCTTTACTACTACGAACAAAGTTGGTTTTGAGAACGTAGGGTATTGGTTTCATCTCATTCCATGTGTCGTTTAAATGCTCCCCCTGCCCCTCAGCATAATGATCATCCTGGTTTAAAGCCTTATGGTTGACCGGGAACGTTAGTTAAAGCGTTTTGATTAATTCATTCTTTTTTTTTTTTTTTTTTGCTTTGCAAAATTCAGCACACTAAAAGTTCCATATATTTTTTGGATAAAAGTAATGATAATACTGGGTTTTAATCTAGTTTTTTTTTAATCTGTACCTAGTCGCACACTTTAAAACTGAGATTAAGTCAAGTCAAGTCGAATTTTTATTTCCAGATGGTACACCACACACACACACACACACACACACACACACACACACCACACCACACACCACACCACACACACCACACCACACCACACCACACCACACCACACCACACCACACCACACCACACCACACCACACCACACCACACCCCACACACACACACACACACACACACACACACACACACACACACACCACACACTCTCACACACTATATCGAAGTTACTGACCTTGTAGAATTTTATAAGTGATGTAACTAGCCTTGTATCAGGTCTTTATGGTGAGTAGTGCTGTAGGCCTTAAACATTATCGATGGTGGATCGGTGGTCTAGAGGTAACGCTCCTGCCTAGAAAGCGAAAAGTCCGATCGGAATGTGCGGTGGTTGGAATCCCATTTGCGCCCGAAACTTTCCCCATCCATTAGACCACGAGTGGTGGTATGGGTGTTAGTCTTTCGAATGAGACGATACACCG
>CM060317.1:21276044-21278544 GCA_030674155.1 Stramonita haemastoma
TTTCAATATACAAAATACATGACCTTTTGCTTTGTTGTACAGTACAAAGTCGTCATTATCACACCTTCTCACAACACACTTTTCCGAGCAGTTTTCCCATAGCATGTCCACAGCTGTCAGTATCCCCCCGCTTTCAGCCCCTCTCAGCTGCTAATTAATCCATCCCATCCCATCCCAGCTCAGCTGGGGCCAACTGGTGCTAATGATAGCGAGAACTGACAACACTTGGACTAGGTAAAAGGAAAGGGTGCGCTAAATATACAACTCTTGACTAAGTGATGCTGGATTTGTGTGCTGTGTGTCATGTGTGTGCGGACGTTGCAGGTGCTCCAACGGAGGGGACTGTGAGTGTTTGTGTGACGCCATCGCCGCCTTCCACGACCACTGCTGCAGACATGGATTCTGCGTCAAATGGCGTCATCAGCACCAGTGTCGTAAGTAGGGGGTGGTGGGGGTGGGGATGGGGGAGGGGGGTGGGGATAACGTAGTAGAAGAGGAAGTGGTCAGCATGGAGAGAGAGAGAGAGAGAGAGAGAGAGAGAGAGAGAGAGAGAGAGAGAGAGAGAGACAGACAGACAGACAGACAGACAGACAGACAGACAGACAGACAGACAGACAGACAGACAGACAGACAGACAGACAGACAGACAGACAGACAGACAGTGACAGAGAGAGAGACAGACATAGACTGACAGACAAAGAGAGAGAGACAGACAGACAGACAGACAGACAGACAGACACACACACACACACACACACACACACACACACACACAACACACACACACACACACACACACACACACACACACACACACACACACACACACACACACACACCACGGAGAGAGAGAGAGAGAGAGAGAGAGAGAGAGAGAGAGAGAGAGAGAGAGAGAGAGAGAGAGAGAGAGAGACAGATAGACAGACAGACAGACTGTGAGAGAGAGAGAGAGAGAGAGAGAGAGAGAGAGAGAGAGAGAGAGAGAGAGAGAGAGAGAGAGATGGATAGCAAGTCTGAATCACACACACTCGTACTCATACACACACACACACACACACACACACACACACACACACACACACACACACACACACACACACACACACACACACACACACAACACACCACACACACACCACACACACCACACACACACACACACACACACACACACACACACACACACACACACAAACAGACACACACACATTGTAAATCTAACAAGAAACTTACATTAACAATAATCAAAGGTGTTGTACTTTTTAAAAAATATATTTTATACCACTTTATGTCACATGTCACTTACCGTTCCTATGTGCGTGCGTGCGTGCGTGCGTGCGTGTGTGTGTGTGTGTGTGTGTGTGTGTGTGTGTGTGTGTGTGTGTATCTCTGTGTGTGTGTGTGTGTCTGTGTGCGTGCATGCGTGTTTACGTGCGTGTCTGTGTGCGTGCGTGCGCGTGCATGCGTGTCTGCGTTCTTGCGTGCGTGTCTGCGTGTTAACGTGCGTGTCTCTGTGTGCGTGTGCAGCGGTACAGTGTGAGGGAGGGGCCCAGTACAAAGCCTGTGGGAATCCAGTGCCCGGCACCTGCCAGGATCCCACCCCCACCGCCAAAGCCAACAGCTCCGTCATCGGCTGTGTGGAGGGCTGCTTCTGCCCTGATGGGTTCGTCATGCATGGTAAGTAAAAAGGTCAACGGTGACGCTCCACCACCACATAAGGAGTCGCATTGCACCCCGAGGTCAATGTTTAGTCATTGGCATGTTATTCATTTGCAATAAAATGGCTATACAATACCCCCCAAAAAAAAAACAGATTGAAAATCAAACAGTTGTATCAAAAGTTATTACAAGTTGAAATGGTAGACTGCAGGAAATGACAAAATGAGAAATGGACAAAGTTAAGCATCCTAACAGGTGGTCAGAATGAGGGCTTGGATATTTTTAAATCAAGTTTAAAGACAAAAGGAAACAAAATTATGCCTTGATATTTAACTAGAAGGTAGAATAAGTGCTATAGTTTTATAATCAATCAAAATCTAAAAATCGATAAACTCACCCCTACCTGCCTAAAATGGCTCCTTGGGGAAAAGAGGGTTATGTGCTAAGCGACTCATTTCGTGGTGGAGCGTCACATTAATTTATTTTAAGGTGTCCCCTATACCTATGTGGTCATATGGGAGAGAGGCGTCACAGACCTCAGCTTCTCTTGGGGCCAGTATGTTGAGAGTGGCTCCTGTCTCTTCTCCCTCGCTGCTTTACCTTCCCTGACCCTAAAGAGGGCAGGTACCCATTTACAACTGGGTGAACTGGGGGGGGGGGGGGATTGTACTGAAGCCAAGGCGTGTAAGCGGTCACCCATCCACTTGGTAAGCACTGTTCGATGGTGCTTAACTTTAGCTTGGGGGAAAAAGCGAGTGCTCTGATCATCACTGATCATCACTGAGCTTTCATGTCCCCATGTATGGTGCGTGGTATTGTTTTCTTACTGTTCTTCTTGTTG
>CM060317.1:21281044-21283544 GCA_030674155.1 Stramonita haemastoma
ACCCTGACGTTGTCTTTCCATCGTTTTACCCTGACGTTGTCTTTCCATCGTTTTACCCTGACGTTGTCTTTCCATCGTTTTACCCTGACGTTGTCTTTCCATCGTTTTACCCTGACGTTGTCTTTCCATCGTTTTACCCTGACGTTGTCTTTCCATCGTTTTACCCTGACGTTGTCTTTCCATCGTTTTACCCTGACGTTGTCTTCCCATCGTTTTACCCTGACGTTGTCTTCCCATCGTTTTCCCTGACGTTGTCTTACCATCGTTTTACCCTGACGTTGTCTTTCCATCGTTTTACCCTGACGTTGTCTTACCATCGTTTTACCCTGACGTTGTCTTTCCATCGTTTTCCCTGACGTTGTCTACCATCGTTTTACCCTGACGTTGTCTTTCCATCGTTTACCCTGACGTGTCTTACCATCGTTTTACCCTGACGTTGTCTTTCCATCGTTTTACCCTGACGTTGTCTTTCCATCGTTTTACCCTGACGTTGTCTTTCCATCGTTTTACCCTGACGTTGTCTTTCCATCGTTTTACCCTGACGTTGTCTTTCCATCGTTTTACCTGACGTTGTCTTTCCATCGTTTTACCCTGACGTTGTCTTTCCATCGTTTTACCCTGACGTTTCTTTCCATCGTTTTACCTGACGTTGTCTTCCATCGTTTTACCCTGACGTTGTCTTTCCATCGTTTTACCCTGACGTTGTCTTTCCATCGTTTTACCCTGACGTTGTCTTTCCATCGTTTTACCCTGACGTTGTCTTTCCATCGTTTTACCCTGACGTTGTCTTTCCATCGTTTTACCCTGACGTTGTCTTTCCATCGTTTTACCCTGACGTTGTCTTTCCATCGTTTTACCTGATTTGTCATTCCATCGTTTTCTGTGATGTTGTCTTTCCATCGTTTCTCTGTCTGCCTTTTCGTCTCCCTCCTTACAAGCCTACTCGTTCGTTATGACACTTAAGGATTTTGTTTTCTTGTTTTGTTTGACAGCACATGCAAGAACCGGACCTTCGAGTGCGTGGGCCACAGCTGCAAGCCCAACTGTACAGAAAACCAGTTCCTGTGTAACCAGACAGGTCACTGTTTGAACCCTGACGTCAAGTGCAACAACGTCTTGGACTGTCCAGACGGTTCCGACGAGGCCGACTGCGGAGGTCAGTTTTTTTTTACAGCCATACTTGCATACACCGTTCTTGATTAAACCATTGGCGCGGGGGGCAACAGCAAAGTGAGAGGCTGTATGATCAGTGGCATTCTTTCCCACTCATGGAATTCCACTTTACAGCTTAGTCTTTAGTGATCGACTATGACTCTCTGACTAGGAGGCTCGACTTGCACAGTCCTTATGTGCTGCAGCCCAGGGGGGATAGCTGGCCTTTGGATAACATCTCCAACGCTGACTGTCCTTACGCCCTCTTGGCTGAGAGAGTGGGGATGTACTGCGGGCAAGGCATCTCCACTATAATCAAATTTCTGCCCAGTTTCCGAAACAGCAGCTGCCTCCTCTGCTGTTTAGGAGATCATTGTCGAACACGATGGACAAACAAACAACATGTATGAAGGAAAGAGGGAAGGAGGAGAGGAGGGAGGAGATCTAGGGATGGAAGGAAAGAAAGAAGGGTTGAAAAAGTGTTAGAAGTAAAAGGGATGAAGATGGAAAGTGGTGATGAGGATGAGAACGGAGGGGGTGGGAGTGACAGGAAAAAAACAATGTAATTTTTTTTATTCACAGAGAGAGAGAGTTGTGAGTGTGTATGCGCGCGCGTCGCGCGCGCGCGTGTGTATGTGTGTGTGTGTGTGTGTGTGTGTGAAAGAGAGAGAATAGGGGAGATAGAGAGAGAGTGTGTGTGTGTGCATGCGTGCGTGCGTGTGTGTCTGCATGTGTGTTTGTGTGTGTGTGTGTGTGTGTGTGTGTGTGTGGTCTGTCTGTCTGTCTGTCTGCCTGTCTGCCTGTCTAACTCTGTGTTTTGTGCCAAGCATTTACTACCATCTAAACGGTCATGTTACCTTCCTGTCAACAGCTTAAACCTTTTAACTACTTCACACACACACACACACACACACACACACACACACACACACACACACACACACACACACACACCACACTCACTCACTCACTCACTCACACACACACACACACACACACACACACACACACACACACACACACACACACACACAAACAACAACAAATAAACACTGCGCTCTCTCTCTCTCTCTCTCTCTCTCTCTCTTCTCCTCTCTCTCTTCTCTTCTCTCTCTCTCTCTCTCCTTCTCCTCTCTCTCTCTCCCTCTCTCTCTCTTCCCTTCCTCTCCCTCCTCTCCCTCTCCTCCCTCTCCTCTCTCCTCCCTCCTCTCCTCTCTCTTCTCTCTTCTCTCTCCTCTCTCTCCTCTCTCTCTCTCTCTCTCCCCTTCTCTCTCTCTCCTCTCTCTCTCTCTCTCTCTCTCTCCCTCCCTCCCTTCGTCCCCCCCCCTCCTCCTCTCTCTCTCTGTCT
>CM060317.1:21288544-21306044 GCA_030674155.1 Stramonita haemastoma
TACACCACCTACCACTACCACACACACACACTACCACTACACTACAACACCACCACCCTACAACTACAACACACCACAACTACCACACACCACACTACAACACACACAACTACCACAACACCTACAACTACCACACACCACACTACCACACACCCCACAACCACCACACACACCACACTACACTACACCAACCTACCACTACCACCACACCACACTACCACTACACCACAACTACCACAACACCATACTCACCAACCACAACAACTACCACACACACACTACCAACAACAACTACTACACACCTACAACCACCACACACCTACAACCACACCACACCACAACACACAACCTACAACTACACAACACTACAACTACCACACACCTACCAACTACACCACACCTACAACACACACACCTACACTACAACTACACACAACCACACCTACAACTACCACACACTACACTACCAACACCTACCTACCACACACTACAACTACCACACACCCTACACACAACAACACTACACTACCACACACCTACAACTACCACCACACCTACAACTACCACCACACCTACTACTACCACCACACCTACAACTACCACTACACCTACAACTACTTCTAACACCTACAACCACTACCACACCCACAACTACAACTACACCGACCACAACTACCACACCTACAACTACCACCACACCCACCACTACCACTACACCAACAACCACAACAACACCAACAACTACCACCACACCAACGACAACAACTACACCCACAACTACCACCACACCTACAACTACCACTACACCAACAACTACCACGACACCTACAACTAGTACAACTCCTACAACTACCACCACACCCACGACTACTACCACACCCACAACAACCACCACACCAACAACCACAACACCTACAACTACCACCACACCCACAACTACCACCACACCCACAACTACAACCACACCAACAACTACCACCACACCCACAACTACAACCACACCAACAACCACAACAACACCTACAACTA
The DNA here is from genome assembly GCA_030674155.1 of Stramonita haemastoma. NCBI lineage: Eukaryota > Metazoa > Mollusca > Gastropoda > Neogastropoda > Muricidae > Stramonita > Stramonita haemastoma. The sequence goes on from CM060317.1 coordinate 21,289,574, forward strand.
CCACCACACCCACAACGACCACCACACCTACAACTACCACAACTCCTACAACAACAACAACTCCCACAACGACAACCACTCCTACCACTACCACCACTCCGACAACTACCACCACTCCTACAACTACTACCACACCAACACAACAACAACAACTCCCACAACAACAACCACACCCACAACTACCACTACACCTACAACTACCACCACACCTACAACTACCACTACTCCCACAACTACCACACCAACAACTACTACTACAGCTAACACTACCACCACACAAACTACAACCACCACACCCACAACCACAACTACTGTTTCTTCTACAACAGTAACATCTCCACTTACAACTTTCATTGAAAACTCGAACACCAACCACACCTACAACAACAACAACACCTACAACAAAACAACACCTACAACTACAACTAAATCTACAACAACCACGTCTGCAACTACCACCACACCTACAACTACTACCACACCTACAACTACCACCACACCTACAACTACCACCACACCTACAACTACTACCACTCCTACAACTACCACCACACCAACAACAACAACCACTCCTACAACTACACCACACCTACAACTACCACCACACCAACAACTACCACTACACCTACAACTACCACTACACCTACAACTACCACCACACCTACAACTACCACTACACCTACAACGACGACAACACCCACAACTACCACCACACCTACAACTACTACTACACCAACAACTACAACTACTCCTACAACTACAAACAACACCAACAACTACAACTACTCCAACACTACCACCACACCAACAACTACAACTACACCTACAACTACAACAACACCTACAACTACCACTACACCTACAACGACGACAACACCCACAACTACCACCACACCTACAACTACTACTACACCAACAACTACAACTACTCCTACAACTACAACAACACCAACAACTACAACTACTCTACCACTACCCCCACACCAACAACAACAACTACACCTACAACTACTACAACACCTACCACTACCACCACACCTACAACTACCACCACACCTACCACTACTACTACACCTACAACTACCACCACACCTACAACTACCACCCCACCTCCACTACCACAACACCTACAACTACCACCACACCTACAACTACCACAACAAACCTACGACTACAACTACACCTACAACTACCACAACACCTACAACTACCACCACACCTACAACAACAACAACACCAACAACTACAACAACGCCTACAACTACCACCACACCTACAACTACCACCACACCTACAACTACTACCACTCCTACAACGACCACCACACCCACTACACTACAACGACACACACCTACCACTACACCACACCTACAACTACCACAACACCTACAACTACCACCACACCTACCACTACCACCACACCTACCACTACTACCACACCTACAACTACCACCACACCTACAACAACAACACCAACAACTACAACAACTCCTACAACGACCACCACTCCCACCACAACCACTACACCTACAACTACCACCACACCTACCACTACCACAACACCTACCACTACCACCACACCTACAACTACCACAACACCTACCACTACCACCACACCTACAACGACCACAACACCTACCACTACAACCACACCAACAACAACAACAACTCCTACAACTACCACCACACCCACAACTACCACCACACCTACAACTACCACCACACCTACAACTACCACCACATCAACAACAACAACAACTCCTACAACTACCACTACAGCTACAACTACCACAACACCTACAACTACCACCACACCAACAACAACAACCTCCCACCACAACCACTACACCTACAACTACCACCACACCTACCACTACCACCACACCTACCACTACCACCACACCTACAACTACCACCACACCTACAACTACCACCACACCTACAACTACAACCACACCAACAACAACAACAACTCCCACAACGACCACTACACCTACCACTACCACCACTCCAACAACTACCACTACACCCACCACTACCACCACACCTACAACTACCACCACACCTACAACTACCACCACACCTACCACTACCACCACACCTACAACTACCACCACTCCTACAACTACCACCACACCCACAACTACCACTACACCTACAACTACCACCACTCCTACAACTACCACTACACCCACAACTACCACTACACCCACAACTACTACCACACCAACCACAACAACAACAACTCCCACAACAACAACCACACCCACAACTACCACTACACCTACAACTACCACCACACCTACAACTACCACTACTCCCACAACTACCACACCAACAACTACTACTACAGCTACAACTACCACCACACAAACTACAACCACCGCACCCACAACCACAACTACTGTTTCTTCTACAACAGTAACTTCTCCACTTACAACTTTCCCTGAAACTCGAACACCAACCACACCTACAACTACCACAACACCCACAACTACACAAACACCTACAACTACTACTACACCTACAACTACCACCACACCAACAACTACGACTACACCTACAACAACGACCACACCAACAACTACCACCACACCTACAACTACCACAACACCCACTACTACCACAACACCTACAACTACCACCACATCCACAACTACCACCACACCTACAACAACTACTACACCAACAACTACCACTACTTCTACAACTACAACAACACCAACAACTACCACTACTCCTACCACTACCACCACACCAACAACAACAACCACACCCACAACTACCACCACACCCACAACTACCACCACACCTACAACTACCACTACACCTACAACTACCACCACACCAACAACTACAACCACTCCTACAACTACCACCACACCAACAACTACTACCACTCCTACAACAACCACAACACCTACAACTACTACAACGCCTACAACTACCACCACACCTACAACTACTACAACACCTACAACTACTACTACACCTACAACTACCCCCACACCTACAACTACAACAACGCCTACAACTACCACCACACCCACCACTACCACCACACCAACAACAACCACCACACCTACAACCACTACCACACCTACCACTACCACCACACCAACAACAACAACCACACCCACAACTACCACCACACCAACAACAACAACCCACCTACAACTACCACCACGCCAACAACAACCACCACACCTACAACTACCACCACACCAACAACAACCACCACACCTACCACTACCACCACACCTACAACTACCACCACACCTACCACTACCACTACACCCACCACTACCACCACACCAACAACAACCACCACACCAACAACTACCACTACACCTACCACTACCACCACACCAACAACGACCACCACACCAACAACTACAACAACGCCTACAACTACTACAACACCTACAACGACCACCACACCCACCACTACCACCACACCTACCACTACCACTACACCTACAACCACCACAACACCCACAACTACCACCACACCCACCACTACCACCACACCTACAACTACCACCACACCAACAACAACAACCACACCTACAACTACCACCACACCTACAACTACCACCACACCAACAACAACAACCACACCTACAACTACCACCACACCCACCACTACCACCACACCAACAACAACAACCACACCTACAACTACAACCACACCTACCACTACCACTACACCTACAACTACCACTACACCCACAACTACCACCACACCTACAACAACCACACCTACCACTACCACCACACCTACCACTACCACCACACCTACCACTACCACTACACCTACCACTACCACCACACACTACAACTACCACTACACCAACAACTACAACAACGCCTACAACTACAACCACACCTACAACTACCACCACACCTACCACTACCACCACACCCACCACAACCACTACACTACTACTACCACTACACCTACAACCACCACAACACCTACAACTACAACCACACCTACAACTACCACCACACCTACAACTACCACCACACCTACAACTACAACCACACCTACAACTACTACAACACCTACAACGACCACCACTACCACCACAACCCACCACAACCACTACACCTACTACTACCACCACACCTACAACAACAACCACACCTACAACCACCACAACACCTACAACAACAACCACACCTACAACTACCACCACACCTACAACTACCACCACACCTACAACTACCACCACACCAACAAAACAACCACACCTACAACTACACTACACCTACCACTACCACTACACCTACAACTACCACCACACCTACCACTACCACCACACCTACAACTACTACCACACCTACAACTACCACTACACCCACAACTACCACCACACCTACAACAACAACAACGCCTACAACTACCACCACACCAACAACAACAACCACACCAACAACAACAACCACACCTACAACTACCACCACACCTACAACTACTACCACACCTACAACCACCACCACACCTACAACTACTACCACACCTACTACAACCACTACACCAACAACTACTACTACACCAACAACTACCACTACAGGTGAGTTTATAGATAGACAGACAGACAAGCAGACAGATAGACAGACAGAGACTTCAGTCCTCACCAGAGAGAGAGAGAGAGAGAGAGAGAGAGAGAGAGAAGAGAGAGAGAGAGAGAGAGAGGAGAGAGAGAAGAGAGAGAGAGAGAGAGGCAAGGCAAAAAAGGCAGCAAGGCAGCAAGGCAAGGCAAGACAAGACAACATCTTCTATTTCGAGGATAATGAATAAGCACTCATGTGCTTTTTTTTTTACATCCAGTTCCCGCCCTAATCAGGGATTGCATCAAATTAAGAGAGAGAGATAGAGAGAGAGAGAGAGAGAAGAGAGAGAGAGAGAGAGAGAGAGAAGAGGAGAGAGAAGTCTTTCTGGTGTGTTGTGTGTGTGTGTGTGTGTGTGTGTGTGTGTGTGTGTGTGTGTGTGTGTGTGTGTGTGTGTTTTCTACTGTATACTACGACTTTTTCTTATGCAACCAGTACGCGTGTAGATCTCTTTCGCTGTGTGCAAGTCTTACTGACCTACGAGGCTATTAATTTTTGTGTAAGTTGTAATAAGTCAGACTGAAGCAAATGTAGATGTGACAAATACAAATGTACTGGTCTGTTGACTGTAACTAGCTATACCCCTACACCCACCCCAATTTTTAAAAATCGTAAAAGTAGCGGAAGTGTGTGTGTGTGTGTGTGTGTGTGTTGTGTTGTGTTGTGTGTGTGTGCACGCGCGTGCGTCCGCGTGCGCGCGTGTGTGTCTGTGTAAAATGAGGCATTTTAACAGAGGCTCCGTCACAGTTTACTCTATCCTCCCTCTTAATAATAATAATAATAATAATAATAATAATAATAATAATAATATAATAAAATATAATAATAATAATATAAAATAAATAAAATAATACATGGAATTTACATAGCGCTATATCTTGTAAAAACAAATCAAATCTCTTTCCCACTTACAGCCTACTTACCGTGACAAGTTTCAAAGTGTTCCACTAATAATCATCTGAATAGTAGATAAGCACTTTTTTTTTTTTTGCTTGATACTGATTTTGTATTTTAATGAATTGTTTGTTTCTTTCTTGTTTGGGTTTTGTTGTTGTTGTTGTTTTTGTTTCAGCTAGTGCTGGCTATTACTATCTGTATAGTTTGTTAATAACAAGCAGTTGATGGTCAGTAGCAGTGTCCTGGTTTGAAACCAGGATGCAAACGTCTAGCCATGGCCGTGACTATTGCCTTTCTTCTTTTTTTTGTAATCCCATGCACTGAAACGACCACAGGCTGGTGCTGGGTCACTTTGATGATGGCCTGCAATGGCCGTTACTGTAAAACATTGACAGGATACAGTCACCTGTTGTCATACCCTTGAGTTATGTGTGGGTGGGTGTGTGGGGAGGGGGGTGGTTGGCTGTGGTTGGATGTGCGCGTGCTTGTAAGTTAAAACCATTTAAAAAATAAAGTCCCCTCCCCCCCCCTCCTCGTCAAAAAAGTTTGCTGTTCATGAATTCATGATCGCAAATAATACAACCCCCCTACCCCCCTACTCCGTCAAAAAAATCTGCTGTCTTGAAATCATGATCGCAAATCTAGACCAAACAGTTCAGTCGGAATAAGCAACGTCGTCAGATTCGCTCCAGCTACTGTGTTACGGTAGAAAGAATGTTGGTTTTGTTTTGTTTGTGTTTTGTTTCACTCTGGCTGTGAGAGACAGACAGCCTTGCAGTTTCTTTTAGATTAATACACTCTATTTTAGACAGAAAAAAGCTACACCAGCAGTCAGACTCGATTATGTATGATTATTTATTATCCTCGAAATGAAAGAAAAAAATATAAATGGCTGGTACATTGAAGTACTTACGACTTTAAGCTTTGGTCGTCCTGTTTTTTTAACAGTTTGGTAGTAAACCTGAGGCTTTGGGAGGGACTTAAACATACCATCTGACAGGAGGTAGGCGTATCAGGCACGGGTCAATCAACAAACATAAGCTGGTTTAATTAAAACTGTCTGCAGTCTGTTCTAAATCATTTGAAACTATCAATAATATGTGAAGTTTCCTATCAGGATTATCGAATTCATAGCGAAATGTTTTGTAATTGATTACACCTGATTTGAAATGTTTTGAAGTGCATAAGTTTATTCCTGATTTGTTTCTTGAAAGTAGCGGCATGCCTTCATTGTAGGTGGACAGTTTCCCTTTCACCTTGTTGAGTGAAGACAAATGCTTTGGCATGGATAAAGACCATCTCAGCATAACCTGTATGATATAACCACCTTTCAGTGTCGGTCTGGGCACTTAGCTGACATCAAAAAAGTGTCCAAGCCTTTAGCGTGGGCTGGAAATAGGGCGTTGTTAACTACGTACCTCTGCCCTAGAAGGTGGACAGGCTCAGCTGAAAAAGGACAAAAGGAATCAGGACGTTTAGAAATTTAAAAAAAGGCTGACTGTATGAAACAGTAAACGTGAGTGATGGGCAAAAATAGGGCTACCTTGATCTCCCTCCCTCTTTCTGTCTCTGCCTCTGTCTCTGTCTCTGTCTCTCTGTCTCTGTCTCTGTCTCTGTCTCTCTCTCTCTCTCTCACTCTCCTCTCTCTCTCTCTCCTCTCTCTCTCTCACTCTCTCTCTCTCTCTCTCTCTCTCTCTCTCTCTCTCTCTCGATAGCCTAGTGGTCAGAACATTGCGCTGGCAATTTGAAGACCCGGGTTCGAGTCCGGTCGAGGAAATTTTCTTCCTGGAGTTAACATCAGTGCTGACTCCACTCTCCCCAAAAGTCCTTCGGATGAGACTTTAAACGAGGCCCCGTGTGCGAACGCACGCAGAACATCTTGCGCACACGTTAAATCCTGTTCCGCTTTTCGTAAGAGTAGGCCATCGTGTGCCGGTGGGAACAGATGACATGATTTACAAAACTGCATACACACGGGGACCGGATGAAAAAAAGCATATGATTGCTTATTCTGTTATCCTCGATATAAAAGAATAAAATAAATAAATAAAAATCTCTCTCTCCTCTCTCTCTCTCTCTCTCTCCTCTCTCTCTCTCTCTCTCTCTCTCTCTCTCTCTCTCTCTCCAGCTGTGAAAAGGTGAAAACACCAGTATGCTAAGATAGTGTTAATAATAATAATAATAATAATAATGATAATAATAATAACTATAATGACGATGATGGTCATGATATAAAATGATAATAAAAATGATAAGAAGATGAAACAGAAGAAGATAAAAAACAACAGCACATGATGTTGCTGCTGCTGCTGCTGCTGCTGCTGCTGCTGCTGATGCTGATGATGATGATGATGATGACGACGACGACGACGACGACGATGATGGTGATGATGATGATGATGATGATATACTAACCATCAATAATAATGATATTCGCATTAAAGAAATAAGGTACCGTTCAATAATGACTGGCAAATAAACCTAACCATCTTTCCTCTACCTCTCATAAGCAATGCCTGTACTAATTATGTCGGGTGTTTTTTTGTTCTTTCAGCCTCCACCAGTTTTACCACGACAGTCACAAGTGAGTATAGTTTGAATTTCCGAAAAGCATCGCTTTTGATGTGTGTGTTGTGTGTGTGTGTGTTGTGTGTGTGTGTGTGTGTGTGTGTGTGTGGTTGTGTGTGTGTTTGTGAGTGTGTGTGTGTGTGTTTTGTGTGTGGTGTGTGTGTTGTGAGTGTGTGTGTGTGTGTGTGTGTGTGTGTGCGCGCGCGCGCGCGCGCGAAGCAAAAACAAATAATGCAAGTAGGATATTTTTTTTCCAAAAACAGAACAAAATTGCTGTAACATTACAACCAGTTTCTCCTGTTGACATATCTAAGAGATCGCGCATATCAGTTTGAAGAATTTTGAGAACTCACACAAAACAATCTTTACATCCGGCAATTAACATCCGTTCGATTTTCTCTCCATAGAGTTAACATCGCCTCCAAGTACATTTCTCTGAAAATGAACGGCATCAGACTATGCTCTTGAGTCGCTGTATGCAAACGTATGTATAACATCTTTCACACACGTTAACAACCCATTCATCTGTGTAAAAGAAAAACAAACAAAAAAGTGCACTATTTTGGCCGGTATGACACAGACATTATCATGCTTCAATCAGTGAGGTGGAGGCTGGACTTAAACATCACCTCCCCCCCCCCCAAAAAAAAATACAAACAAACAAAAATCAAACAACAACATGCACATCACTGTGTAACATCAGTATAGAAAACACATTACCCTCAAAAACTCATGTGAGAAAGAGAAGAAAAAAAAGACCTTCGCAGTTGAAGAGTGTTACTTTGCTAAGATGCTGAAAAATGTGGAGTGAAAATATATCGAATTTGTATGGAGCTAAAATCTTGTAGAGCAAACTAAGACACACAAGAACAGAGAATGAATTGTAAAGAAAGAGGACATATTAAAGAAACAAGTGGGACGGAGAGGAAGAGAGAAAAAGAGAAAGAAAGAAAGAAAGAAAGAGAGAGAGAGAGAGAGAGAGAGAGAGAGAGAGAGAGAGAGAGAAGAGAAGAAAGGGGGGGGGGGGCAATCAAACATGAAGGCAGAGAGAGAAAAGTATGTAACTGAATTGCTTTCTATGCATGGTTGTTACAGCTACACCAACTACCACAACTAGAACCACAACTACATCAACAACGACCACTCCAACGACATCACAAACCACCATCACATCACCTACAACATTCCACAACGAACCATACCAACCACACTACAACTACACCAACAACAACAACCTACCACACTACACAACTACCCCACAACAACAACACAACCAAACTACCACCCCACACCAACACAACTACCCCACCACAACACCCACCACACCACAACTACCAACCACACCTAAACACACCAAACAACACACCACACACACAACACACCAACACCTACAACAACCACACCAACAACAACAACACACACCTACAACACACCACACACACACCAACACTAACCAAAACCACCACCACACACTAACCCACTACCCACACAAACCAACACTACAACCCACACCACCACAACCAACAACCACACTACAACACCACCACCCACAACACCCACAACCCCCAACCACACACACAACAACACACCACAACTAACCACCTACAACAACACAACAACTAACACTACACCACACACCAACAACCCACACAACTACACCACACCCACACACACCACACCTACACTCACCACACCAAACACTAACCCACCTACAAACCAAACTACCACAATCCACCTACCACCACTACCACCACCAACCACAACACACCACACCCACTACACAAAACCAACACACACCAACTACCACCTACCACCACCACACCACCAACCCTACACACACCCCAACACCACACCCAACCCACCCTACCAAACACATTACCCTCAAACCATGAAAAACAACAAAAAAACCTACGCATGACAGATTACCTATCTACACTGAAACAACTACTAACAATATACCAATCTAGACAACAACTTTAACAAACTAACACCACAACAACAAAATACATGCTAAACGAAAAGACTACACAGAAACAAGACAACAAACGACAACAACAAACACAACCATACACAAACAACACAGACAACACCAACAGGAGACACAAGAAAAGCACACACACTAGCAAAAACAACTAAACACTCACAACCTACACCAACTACCACACAAACCACACTACATCACAACACCACTCACACTACAACCAACACACAACCACTACACATCACACAACGACACTACCAACACTACTCTACACTACCACACCCACCACACCACAACACCACACAACCACCTACCTACAACCACACCACCACAACACTACAACCACACTACACCACCAACCAACCACACCACAACACTACAACACTACCACTCACACCACAACAACACCACACCACAACAACCACTACACACCAACAACTACCACACACACTACCACAACACACCTACCACCACCTACAACCACTACACCTACCACTACTACACTCCACAACTACCACCACACCACACCACCACAACAACAACAACCACAACCACCACTACCACACCACACCACAACTACCACCACCTAACACTACCACAACCAACACACCAACCAACCACACCACAACCACAACACACCACAACACCACTACCTACAACTACAACACACCACCAACACACACCCACCAACAACACACTAACTACACACACCACAACACACAACCACACACACAACCACCTACAACACCACACCTACAACCACACACACACACCACTCTACACACCACAACACCACCACACCTACACAACTACCACACCACAACAACACCACACCACCAACAACCACACTACACAACCTACTACTACACCACACCACACACAACACCACACTACCACACACCACAACACCACACACTACCACACACCACACCACAACATACAACCACACTACCAACAACCACCACAACTACCACAACCACACTACCACAACACACACACCACCACACCTACACAACCACCTACCACTACTAACCACAACTACCACCACACCTACACTACCACCACACCACAACACAACCACACCTACCACACACCACACACACACTACACCACACCTACCACTACCACCACCAACCTACAACACACACACCTACAAACCAACTACACCTACCCACACACTCACAACAACCACTACACAACCACCACACCACAACAACAACCACACCTACACTACCACCACACCTAACAACACCACCACACCTACCACACCACACACTACAACCACCACCACACTACAACCAACACCTACCACTACACTCTACAACTACCACCACACCTACCACAACCACCACACCCACACAACACCACACCTACACCACAACCACACCAACTAACACCACCACACCAACCACTACACCACACCTACAACCACACTACAACCTACCAACACTACCTACAACTACCACCACACCTACCACAACCACCACACCACACAACACACACACTACCACACCACCACACCAACAACTACCACCACACCTACCAACTACCACAACACCAACACCACAACCACACACCTACAACCACTACTACACCTACCACTACACTACTCTACAACTACCACCACACCTACACAACCACCACACCCACAACAACAACCACACCTACCACACCACACCACACCAACACTACCACCACACCACCACTACCCACACACCACAACCACACTACACCTACACCACACTACCCTACAACTACACACACCTACACAACCACCACACCCCACAACAACCACACCTACCACAACACACCACACCAACCTACCACCACACCTACAACTACCACACACCACCACTACCACACACTACAACCACACTACACCTACACACACTACTCCTACAACTACCACCACACCTACCACACCACCACACCACAACAACAACCACACCTACCACACCACCACACCAACAACTACCACCAACCACCACTACCACACACCACCACTACCACCACACCTACAACCACACTACACCTACCACTACACTACTCCTACAACTACCACCACACCTACCACAACCACCACACCCACAACAACAACCACACCTACCACACACCAACACCAACAACTACCACCACACCTACCACTACCACAACACCAACCACTACCACCACACCTACAACCACTACTACACCTACCACACTACACTCCTACAACTACCACCACACCTACCACAACCACCACACCCACAACAACAACCACACCTACCACTACACCACACCAACAACTACCACCACACCTACCACTACCACAACACCAACCAACCACACCTACAACCTACTACACTACCACTACTACTCTCCTACAACTACCACCCACCACCACAACCACCACACCCACAACAACAACCACACCTACCACTACCACCACACCAACAACTACCACCACACCTACCACTACCACAACACCAACCACTACCACCACACCTACAACCACTACTACACCTACCACTACTACTCTCCTACAACTACCACCACACCTACCACAACCACCACACCCACAACAACAACCACCACCCTACCACAACATACCACCACACCACCACTACACCACCACCAACACCTACACCTACCACACACACCTACAACCACACACACCACAACCACACCACACACACCACACCTACCACTACACCACACAACATACCACACACTAACCACTACCACCACCAACACACCACACAACACCACAACCACAACACCACAACTCACCACACCTACCACACCACCACACCACAACAACAACCACAACTACCACTACAACCACACAACACTACCACCACCACACTACCACACACCCCCTACCACCACACCTACAACCACTACTACACCTACCACTACTACTACTCCTACACCACCACAACCACACTACACCACACCAACCACAACACCACCTACACCCAACACTACCACCCCACCCTACAACACCACCACACCACAACACCACACCTACAACTACCACCACACCTACAACTACCACCAACACTACAACTACCACCAACCCACAACCACCACCACACCTACAACTACACTACACCCACAACTACACACACCACACTACCACCACACCCACAACTACCACCACACCACACACACACACCAAACACTACTACACACCTACAACTAACAACACCCAACCACCACACACACCTACACTACACTACACCCACAACTACAACTACCCACCACCACAACCACCCCACCACAACCACACACATACACCACCACACCTACAACTACCACAACCACACACCTACCACACCCACCACACCACCACACACCACCCCACAACCACCACACCCACCACACACCAACCACCACACACACACCACACCACACCACCACCTACAACACCACCACACCACCAACCACCACACACCCACAATACCACACCCACCCTACCACAAACTACACACACACCTACACAACCACCACACCACACAACACCCACCCACAACACCACCACACAACACCACCACACCCAACACTACCAACACTACAACCACACCACCACACAACACCCACACCACAACCACCACCACACAACACTACACCCACACCACCAAACCACACCCCACACACCACACCCACACACACCCACCACCAACCAACACACCCCAACACACACAACCCACCACACAACACCACACACCAACACCCACCCACACACCCACAACCACACCACACACCACCCCAACCACCACACCACCACACCTACTCCACCACCACAACCACCCAACCACCACACACTACCCACCCATACACACAACACAACCTACCACCACACACACACAACACACCCCACACTACAACCACCACACAACACCCACAACTACCACCACACCTACAACCACCACCACACCTACTACCACCACCACACCTCCACCACCACCCCCACCACCTCGCCCTTCAGCCAGCCGCAGCCCAGCACTACGCCTCAGGTGTCTTCCACCACCACCACCGCCTCTTCCACCACCTCCACCTCTACCACCACCGCCACGTCGCCACAGACCACCCTCCCTCAGTCTACCCGCCAGTCCTCCACCACCACCACCACCCCTACTACTACTACTACTAACTACTACTTCTACCACCACACCTACTACTACCACGACTACCACTCCCACAACTACTACATCCACCACTGCTACTACAACCACTTCCCCCGTGAGCTCCAGCACCTTTTCGGTGTCTATCAGTACTAGCCCCTTCTCCAGTACCTCCATGACTACCACCACCCCTACCACTACCACCACCACCACACCAACTACCACTACCACACCAACTACCACTACCACACCAACTACCACCACCACAACAGGTACGTCATCTGTGCCCCCGTCGGGAGGACAAACGTCCAGTCCAGGTATGTTAGTTTGAATGTTACGTTAAGCGCATTTTGCGGGGGGGGTTGATCCAAGTCTTCTTTCTTGTTGTTGTTGTTGGGCCAGGGTTGGTTGAGAGAAGTCTTTGTGTGTGTGTGTTGTGTGTGGTGTGTGTGTGTGTGTGTGGTGTGTGTGTGTGTGTGTGTGTGTGTGTGTGTGTGTGTGTGTGTTGGTGTGTGTTGTGTGTGTGTGTTTGTGTGTTGTGTGTGTGTGTGTGTGTGTGTGTGTGTGTGTGTGTGTGTGTGTGTGTGTGTGTTGTGTGTGTTGGTGTGTGTGTGTGTGTGTGTGTGTGTGTGTGTGTGTGTGTGTGTGTGTTGTGTGTGTGTGTGTGTGTGTGTGTGTTGTGTGTGTGTTTGTGTGTGTGTGTGATTTTTAATCGATTTGGTTTCACAGAAGTAGAGTGTGTGTAGGCATCACAAAGTAATGGTTTTCAAGGTATCAGACCATGATTTTTCAGGTTTTGATTCTATTTTATTGAACAGAAGTCTTTTTATGATGTGTTTTTGTTTAGTTGTGTGTTGGGGGGGGGGGGTAAGAGTTTGTGCGCATTGTGTTCTTGATAAAGTGATGATGGTTTGTGGGGGGGGGGGGGGGATGGGGGGGCGGGCCAGGGACAAATATTTAGGGGTTTTTTTAAGTTTTGCTGGTCTTTTCACACTGAAGTGTTATGTTTTGGCCTTTTAAAAATTGGTTATGGTTAAAAAAAACAAAACAAAAACTTTGCAGTTTTGAAGAATTTGAATAGTGCTTTGTTTGAATATGCTTGCCCCATGTGTTTCACATCGCTTAGTACATGTCCTCTTGAGTTGTCGTCCTTTCGGGTCATTTTGTGCTTGAATTGTGAGTAATGATTCCTATATAATAGTCTTGTCTCCATCGATCTAGCCCATACGTAGTAATAAATAAATAAACGACAAGAGGGGAGAGAGAGAGACAGAGACAGAGAGACAGAAACAGAGAGAGAGAGAGGCAAGGTAAGGCAAGGCAAGGCAAGGCAAGGCAAATTCTTTTATTCGAGGATAATAGATAAGCACTCGTGTGCTTTTTTACATCCAGTCCCTGCCCTTTTCAGGGATAATATCAAGATAAAAAGATAACCTCAACTAAACAACAACAATTATAATGATCCAAACACCAAGAGCAAGAAACCATACCCAAGTATCAAAACAACAGGTAAGAAATAAGACAGAGATACAATATTAAGGTGATATTATAAAAAGGCATTCATTCAGAAACGAAAACAAGAAGTAGAATCAATGACGATTTGATTTTAATATAAAAAAAATATAATAAAAAGAAGAAGAGAGAGAGAGAGAGAGAGAGAGAGAGAGAGAGTGGTGTGTGTGTGTGTGTGTGTGTGTGTGTGTGTGTGTGTGTGTGTGTGTGGTGTGTGTGTGTGTGCGTGCGTGTGTTCCGCCATTAGAAACCCCATTCAACTATACACATCATTATTCTAGGAGTAGTAAGTAGTAAGAATGATAATAATTACTAAACCTGCTTACCGCTGTCTGTCACCTGTCAGGAACGACAACTACCACATGTCATTACACCATTACGTGGGGAGAGTGGGGACCTTGCCTCCCTTGTTTCACTGGCCAGAGGACTCGTGTTGGGTAAGTGAAATAAAATTTTCTTTTCTGCCGCTTGTCTGTTGAAAAAAAAGATGCACTGTTGGTGCAGGTGGGATGTACATTTTGTGTTCATTTATACCACTGTGCTTGTGGCAACATACGAAGGGCTTTTGTGGGGAGTGGAGTCGGCACTGATGTTAACAACTCCAGAGGGAAAATCCTCTTGAACGAGATTCGAACCCGGGTCAGCAGATCACGAGCGCACTGTACATCACTCTTAACTACCAGGCTATCCCGTCCCCGTGTGTGTGTCCCCGCGTGTGTGTTGTTGTGTGTGTGTGTGTGTGTGTGTGTGTGTGTGTGTGTGTGTGTGTGTGTGTGTGTGTGTGTGTGTT